>OU015466.1:2077847-2823875 GCA_907164805.1 Brachyptera putata | reverse complement strand
TTTTTCTCTACATCTTTTTCTTGGAAATGATAATAATTTTTGAAGAGTATTTTTGTACTTGATGTAGAATGGTTTGAGCCACATACACGATTTGAAGTGTTGCGTTAACATGTATAGGCTCCTTTTATTTACACTTGAGATTTCTATTCGTTTAGTTATCCATGGTTGTCTTTTGAAATTGTTATCAAGTTTATTTTTTTTTTGTGGGAAAGAATCATGGAACAGTTGGGAGAATATTTCATGAAATAAGTTGTATTGCTCATTTGGTATTGAAGTTTCGAAAATAGGACCCCAATTCGTCAATTTCAGATGATAATTATGATTTTTTCTATTCTTCACATTAATTATTCTCTTATATATTGATTTACTATATGATTTGTATGTGTTTTTGATGTGGATGAGTGCTATTAGGGCAACATGATCAGATAGTCCATTGTCTATGACTTTGGTTTCTTCTGTTGAATTAATATTTGTGATTATATTGTCTATAAGAGTAGCACAATTACTTAACAAATATAACTATAATTGTTATAAGGTTTGATATAATAGCTATAAAACTATCAAACTATTTCTTAGAGGTGGTAAGAACGCCCATGTGGTGAATTTCTGAATTTTTGTTGAGAATGACAGTGAAAATTTCTAATGGAAATTCTGGTATTCGACAAAATATTTGTCGAAAATTTTCAATGAAAATTCTTGTCGAATATTTCTAATGAGAGTCCCTGTCAAAAATTTCCGTTGAATTTTTTCGGGGAAAATTTTGTTGAAAATCTTTGTGAGAAATATCTATCGCGAATTTTCATTGAACATCAAAGGGAATATTCATTGTTAATTCTTCACAAAAGTTTTCATCGAAATTTCAAATGATGATTTTCAATGACAATTTTTCATGTGATTTTTCAACAGATAATCTTTGCAAATTTTCTTCACAAATATCCATTGTGAGGGTTCGACAGTAATTCTCGAAGACAATTTCTGTTGGAAGTTTCCAATGGTTAATCATTTTTATTGACAAATAATCTGACTAATTGAGAGTACGATACAGTATGAGTGGTATTTCTTCATTTTTTGTGAGATGAGCTGAGCGTCGATGCGTGAGATGAGCTTAGAAGTATGGAAATGTAGAATTAAGAACATTTGGTCAGCTCAATGTACATATACAGGCCATGGATCACTTCAAAGGTTTAAAAACCGCGGCTGTCTGTTGGTATATAAACCTTGGTTTCAAAACAATTATACCAGTGCCTCCTTCATATCCGTCACAGATTTCAACTCGATGAATATTTTCGTAGTTCTATTGCGAATTTTCATCGAACATCATCATTCAGAATATTCATTGACAATTTTCCCTAAAAAAATCTCATTAAGATTTTTTGATGATAATTTTGAATGAAAATTTTACATGTGAGTTCTCAACACATATAATCTTCAAAAATTTCCATCAGAAATGTCAATGGTAAATTTACGCAAGTAATTTTAATGAATTTTTTTTTGGCTCTACAGTGGAGATATTGGTTGATCATTTTCGTTGACAATTTCATTGATATTTCCATTGAAAATTCCCATTGAAAATTCACGTTGAAAATTCTCGACCCACATTTTTGTCGAAAAGTTTCGATGAAAATTTTTGTCTGAAATTTACAATGAAAATTCTTGTCAATAGTTTTAATGAAAATTCTCATCGAAAAATCTCAATGGGAATTCTTGGTCGAAAAACAGACATAATCTCTGCAAATTTTTACCAGAAATTTCCATTGGAAATTTTCGACTGGAATTTTCAATAGAAATTTTCATTATATATTCTCAATGAAAATATAGGTTGATAATTTTTATTGACAATTTTCATTGAGAATTTCCATTGAAAATTTACATAGGAAATTTTCGACCGACATTTTGATCGATTTTTTTTTATGATTCTGGTCGAAAAATTCCAATGAGAAAACTTGAAAAAAAATTTCTATGAATATTTCTGTCGAAAATTCTCGATGTAACTTTTTTGTCGAAAATTTTTGTTGAAAATATGATTGAAAATATGAAAATATGAAATATAAAAATGTATTATGAAAACTGATTCTGGAAAGTCTGATTTGGAGATTTGTATTGGAAATTTTTGATGACAATCGGAGATTTATTCAGAAAAATTTCATGGAAATTTTCGTAAAAAATTTTTGTTTTGGAAATTTTAATTTTTGATTCTCATTGAACAGTTCCATCGCAAATATTCATCGAACATCATGAAAATTGCCTTGGAGGTTGGAATCCACTGAGGAGTGTGTAACAACTCACCTGCCGGAAATACTATCTCTGAAAACGGATGCCGCTCAAGCATCGTGCCTATACTCGACCGTCACCGGCAAATAGGCGAGCGGTTCAACGCCGCCCGCTCAGCACGGCGTGACCAGTAGGGGGTCGCGACGGAGGCGCTGATGTGTCGGTCGTGAGAAGGCATGGCACACGAGTCAGTCGATCCCGAGTCCCAGGAGTTCGTCGTTGTTCGTTTTTGAATTTCATTTCAAGTCTGTGATCGACACTAACAGACTCGACGCCATCGGGCAATTATTTCAATTAATTTATCAGAACAAACCCGTCGGAAATCATTTAGGAAAATTTTTATTGAGAATTTCCATTGAAATTTTCCTCGAACAATAACAGAGACAATTTTTGACAGCATTTTAGTCGAAAATTCGCAATGGAAATTCATGTCGGAAATTTCCAATGGAAATTCTACTCGAAACTTTCAATAAGATTTTTTGTGGAATATTTTTGTTGATGATGATCACAAATTCTCATTGAATCATAATCATAATTATCATAATTGATAATTTTCATTATTCATCATTGATAATTTTCATTGAAAATTTACCACGAAAACTCTTTTCAAAATTTCTAATGAAAATTTGAAATAATAATTTTCCATATTGATGTTGAACAGAAATAATATTTGGAATTTCCATTCAGAATTTCAATCGTGAATTTTTGACAGGAATTTCGAATGAAAATATATGTTAGAAATTTTATATAAATTATGAGTTGATAATTTTCAATGATATTATAGGTTGATAATTTTGATTCAAAATTTCTATTGAGAATTTTCATAGAATTTTTTATTCGGAAATTAAAATTGACAAATCTCGACCGAAATTTTTGTCGAACATTTTCGATGAAAATTCTTGTCGAAACATTTCATTGGAAATTCTGATTGAATTCTCAATGGAAATTCATGTCGGAAATTTTCAGTGTATATGAAAAACCATTATTGGTCCCTGGCTTATCAAAAAGTTCACAGGATAATAATCACTATAGAATACAATCCTTTAAATATGAAATATAGTTGAATAAGTGAGAAATTGAAATTGAAAATTGAAATGAATAATAATAATAACAGTATGCTTGGAAAAATAATACTTATGATAAAATATGATACTCACGATAAAATTTAATACTAATGATAAAATATGATACTAATGATAAAAATTGGAATATTTGAGGTTCTTACAAATGGAAAAAATGGAAAAAGGTAATTGATTATTACAGAGAAAAAAAAATTGTACAGATGATTTCTCAAAATATTAATAGAACCTCTTGAAGCTGAAACTACAATATCAAAAATAAGTTCTTTCTCGAGCTTAAACCTTAATCTAGATTCATTAAATAAGATGGCATGGTGCCTCGCGCTTCTATGAACAGCCCAATGACCTCGATGTTGAGGAGATCGTATGTGCTTTTGAAGAAGTCAACAGTAGGCTCGTAGTGGTTTTGGTTTCCTTCAGGCTGTTGCCTGGATTTCACAGAACCATTCACTGACTAGATCACTATCCAAGTACTCACACCATTATAAAACCTCATTATAAAATACATATTGGTGGAGGTGCCGGATATTTTACCATTGTATGGTATTCTATTTATATATATATATATATAGCCGCCCCTGTAGCTAAGTCAACTATCGCTAGCGATAGAAACTGAAGTTACCGTTGGACGTGGCTTTATATATATATATATATATATATATATATATATATATATATATATATATATATATATATATATATATAATATGATGAGTAAAACTGGGCTGTTTTTTTATTCGTGATATTATTCATTTGAAATTGAACAACGTATCAATTCGAACATATTTTCCAATTCTATAATTTTGATAATAATAATGATAATTGCTTTATTTTCAATTTTTTTTTACAAAATCATTAGGTCTGGATACTAAAGTTTGGATAGTTTGGATAAAGTTTGGATAAAGTTTTGATACTAAAGTTTGGATAAAGTTTGGTAACATAAGTTTGGATACTGAGGAGGACGATACCGATCTCGTTGAAACGTTGGTCAATTCCAAATAAATAATGTCACGATTAAACAAACAACCCAATTTTACTTATTCCATTCCATCATGAACCGTGAAAGTTTGAGTGATTCCATATATATATATATATATATATATATACATATAAATATATATATATATACATGTGATATGTTATTCATAAGACAAGGAAAATAAATAAATAAATAATAAATGAATGAATAAAATATATATATATATATATATATATATATATACATTGGAAATTTTCCACAAATCGATCGGTGGTGCCCCGTCCAAACGATCCTCCTCCTCTCATCCTTAGCCTGATTAGGGTAACAATGATTCTGTATCAAGTTTCGATGTTATTGAAGAGAAAAATCTGTTTATTTTAATTGTCAATGAAAGTTTTTGGTGAAAAATTTTCATTTGAATTTTCAAAAGAAAAATCTTTCCAAATTTTCTTGGAAATTCCTATTGTGAATATTTGACAGGCTTTTCCAATGAAAATTCCAGTTGGAAATGAACAATGAAATTTTCAGTCGATAATTTATACCGGTAACGATAACTTTTTTTGAAAATGATGAAAAAAAATTTTATTGAGAATTTTCAAGAATTTTCATTGGAAATAATGGAGAATTCACATTGAACATTTTCGATGAGAATCACATTAAACATCACAACCGGAATATTTGTCGGAAATTTTTAGGGTTTGATTCTTGTCGAAATTTTTTAATAAAAATGTGATTGGAAATTCTCGATGAAAATTCTTGTCATAAATTTTCAATATGAAAAGAATGTTCATTCGGATTTCTGTCAATGTACATTGGGTCCCATTTCAGAATCCGGCATTCAACAGAAATTTCGAAGAAGAATTTTTATTGAGAATTTTCCATGAACATCATTGAAAATTCCGATACAAACTCTTGTCAAGGATTCTCAATGGAAATAAGTCGAAAATTTGGTACGGCAAATTTGTCAACAAATTTGAATGAAAATTTTTGTTGGAAATTTGTAGTTTTTGAAATTTGACTTGCCTGCATCAGGACACAAATAATGTTGCACCGATGACAACCAGGGGATCGACGCGGGGACACAAGTGACGTCACAGAAGGAAGATTCGCTCACTATCTAATGTTGGCCTTGAATAATTCAAAGGGATATGTGAGTCCCGGTGAAGAACTACGCAGCAATGAAATAGGGCGCCAACTTTCTTTCAGTCCTCACTTTCATTTGTGCGGCTACCTTCCACGGACACCTCGATTCGCCCTCCGACTCATTTCCACAAGTCCCGACTTCAACTTGTGCGACAATCTCGTATCGAGTTCTCCACAGACATCTCGTTCCGCCCGCAAATATTATTTCACAAGTCTTGTGCGGTATTATCATATCGAATTTTTCGCAAATCGAGTTTTTTTTGTTCGCACTCACATCCGCGAAAAAATCTAAGCACACACCTCAACGGTGGTGCTTGTGATTTCAATGTCGGGCACTCGTCCAGCCGACAAGACGAGTAACCCAAGGCTGTGAGGCTGAGACTCAACAGATCGCATCGTTGTTAATGCTCTACCTAATACATCACTCCGCCCGGTACAAAAGTCGACATCGAAATGATACCTACCTCTCCTGGTTGGAATACTCGGACGCTACATCCGGGTCTAGGTTAGAGAGTTTGTCCCTGTCTGCCTAGCATCTTGTGAGAATTATATTAATCAGCACATAATAGGTTCGATCGGTCCACGAACGTCGACGCCGGAGCTAGTTTATTTGTGAAGTCACATTGCATAGAGCATGGGGAATATTGGATCCTAATTTCCATCAAAAATCAACAAAAGTAATTCTCAAGATTCTCAGAATCATTCTCAGATATAATGTCCAATGATTTTTTTCTACATAACTTCTCAATCATAATTATTGGCGAGAATTTGTAAAATTTCATAGAAAATTCTCAATAATTATATTCAATGAGGAATAGCTGGAAGATATTCTCATGAAAATTTTCATATCATTTCATATTTCATATTGATATTATTTGGACATGAATTACATTGGAAAATTTTTGACAAGAATTTCAATCGGAATTCTCTATGATGATGTTGAATGGAGATTTTCGATGGATTTTATCATGAGATTCTTAAAAAATCTTTATCCAATGTCTCATAGCAATACTAGTAATAATAACCATATAAGAACACATTGACGCTTCAAATTACCATATTTACTTATTTACTCACTCAGTAAATTTTCATTATTTCTTACTTTCATGAACAGAAAACAAAAGCTCTTCTGTTCTGCCAAGTAGGTGGCGGTGGTTTCTGCACTCTCTTGCACAGTCACTGCCCTCCGCTACCTAAATTGAATAGGTGAGGCCTTTACATCTCCCCCGTCTAAATGCCTGGGCGAAGAAACCCAAAACGGTGATTCCCCGTGGTGGAGGTGGGCTGTATCACCTCGGGCCGATGTCGCGATACAAAACCCGGCAATCCTGGAACGGGCTCGAACCCAACAGCGGGCCCGCGTGGGCCGCCCCTTGGGGGTCCCAATGAGGGGGGCCCCGGTCGAAACTTGCTCTCGAGGGGACACCAAGTTTCGCCCACTTCTTGGGGCAAGAGGGGGAAAAACCGCTGGCAGCTGAGAAAAGGGTTCGCGTACCCAAGGGCCCCCTTTGGAATGGCCATTTGCGTGCCTTTTTTGGGGCCACCAGATTTTTGGGGCCCCTTCCCCCCACGCGACCCGAGCCAGCCCCTGCTTTTTTGAGGGGCCAACTTCGGACGGGGATGGGAAAAGGCATTCGAAGTTGAAAGGGCCCCCGAAAAACCGCTCGGGGGATTTTTTGGTGCCACGAGAATTTGATGAAATCTTTACGACAAGTCGAGCACCGAGAACCAAGCTGCTTGCCCTTTGTTGAGCAAAACCTATTCTGTCGACGGCATGGGGTAAACCGGCATCTTCGTACGATTATACACAGCTCGATAATCAACCGCTAATCGATGGCCACTACACTTTTTGGGCACCATCACTGGCGCTGATGCCCAGTTGCTGCTTGAGGGTTGTACTATACCTTGGCGAAGGAGACCATCAAGCAGACCATTCAAGATCTCTCGCTCCCGCGTTGGTTATCTTATATATATATATATAGCTCATCAGCACTATATTCATTCATTTATGGAAAGGTCTTGGTTATGGAAAGGTTTTACAAACTATGAATGAAGCAATGATTAGCGAATTGACTTGGATTATCACCCTTGGTCATCGATGTTATCTTCGCATCTAATTCAATGATAAACTAGTTAATACTTCTTTACCTATCGGTAAAGCTGGCTCTGACTGGACTGATATTTGTGTGTTCTCATTATTGGATGAAAATGCATTCATTAATCAGTATATTAAAACGAAAAACGGATCATTATGATTTTCACATCTTGGCTACACAAACAATGTTTATTATCGGTAGATATAAGTATTTGTTCCTAATATGCTCCACCGTATCAATAACTTGATAACAGAGCCGACAATCACTGCATCAGATAGTATTCGAGTTTTGGAATTCTCTGAGTACCTGGTTCCACTAGACCAAAAAAAACTACAATTTTAGAATTTTATCATTTTTTTTCCATCTGATTAATCCCAATTTAGTTAGATGAAAAAAATGTACAAAAATATAAAAAATCAACAATTGAATTTCAAATAAAATGTTCATTGTTGTAACAAAGACATTTTTTAACAGGGATTTCTCAGACTGAGAGTATCCCAGAGACTTGAATTTCTTTTCATTATGATTGGAAGATATGGAAGCAAGTTCTGGCAGTTCACTTTTTTTCTAAAATCCATCAGACTTTTTTATTTGAATTTTTGAAATTTTTTATTATTTTTATTCCAAAAAAGTAGGTTAAAAATTAATATGAATTGTGTTTCAACTGGAAAGGAGAAGGAAATTCGAAATTTCCAACAGCCAGAACTTGCTTTCACGGATCATAGATATACTTTCTTCGAGGTATATCTTTGGTTCGTGGAGGAAGCAAAATATATTACGTCTGCAATCTATCGTAGCAAGTATGATGTTCGTTCAGTTTATTTGTTTCGTTTTGTTTGCGCTCTATTGACAGATCGAAATGAGTGGTAAGAAAACAATTTCATACCATTCCCAAACATCACTGTCATGATAATATTTGATTGGATTCAGTTAATTCATTGTAAATTAGGTGAACTTTTTTTTATTCCATGAGAAAAGTCAAGTTTGTCTCGAAGTGTTGTCTTGAATAAAACTCAATTATCATTGCGGTGAACACAGTACCACTGATATTTCGGAGAAGAATTAATTCTAGTGAAGAAATACTCCACGTATGATTCAAACTTGATAACACATTTGGTAATTCAAAAAATAATCATTTTCACTGGGATATTTCATTTCCGGTTTGATGTATTCCAAATGAAACAAAGAAAACGAGTCAATCACTGTTCTTTTCAATATTTCGATTCCCTCCACATTATTATCATTTTCTTTTTTCGAATTAGGTTTGATTGTTGAAATTTAGTTTTCAAGAAATTTAATTAGATGAGCGTAGCGAAGATTTTCACTCAAGTTCTTTGTCTGTGCGTTTTTTTTTTTTTTTTTTTTTTGTTTGTAAACACAGCACAGGACGCAGGGTTTGACCGATCGACATGAAACTTTTTTTTTATATGCAAACTTATCCAACTCAGAACTGTATAGTTTTGAGGTCTAATCGATTGGACCATTTTTGAGAAACATCATTTAGAAGTTTCGAAAACCCCCATAAGATTTGGCTAAGCTAGAAAAAATTGAAAAAAAAAAAATCCCCAATACGATTCAAATTTCCCACAAATGTGAACACAAGAATAATATACATGAATAAAAATTTGGTTTGATATTCGGACCAGCCGTTTTGGAGAAAAAAAATATAATAAATGTATTTTATTCATCGAAAAGATAGAAATATCAGTTGAAAAATGTTGCATTGTCGAAGTCACGGCTTTCTAGATTCATTGACATCGGATGAAGTTCATTTCAAATTATCAAGGTTTGTAGAGTTTTCGATTATACTTTATTTAGACATCTCGCTCATCGTACAACGCACATCCTGCGTTTGCCTAGTTCATAGTGAACATTGAATCAAGATCTAACGTTTATTCGTTCATGTATATAGGTATATAACGTAATGAATGAACGATTCGCACACTTTGAATGAAATCGAAGTTTTCATTTGATTTTCTCATAATGTTACATATTACATATTTATTTATTCATTACAGATTGTTCATAAAACAGGTGGTAATGGTTACTATACCTAATGCAATTACAGTCAAACATACTCGATATAATTATACTTCATTTTTTTCTTAGCTCTCTACTTAAATCACCAATCTTCGTTATGTTCTTGAAATCTTTTTCCAATTCATTCCATTCCCGCGTCGTTCTTTGTATAGATCCATATCCACCTACTTCTCTATCCACTTTTTCCACTTCCATTCTCACCCCTCCCATTGTACTTCTTTGTAATCTCTTTCCAATTCTATTGCTTGATCATCTCATCCTGTATATTCATTCTTGACTCTAACAAAATTGCACATCTCCTCTATTTGTCTTCGTTTCGCCAAATTTTCTCATCCCATTTCCTCGATCATTTTACCGAGTCTTTCTATAACTTTTTCAACCACATCCTTATCGTTCCTGATAATCTTCAAGCGCTTCTCTCTCCCCAATACCCTTCTTGAAGCAACCCTTTGGACGTTCTCCACAGCCTTCTTTAGTCCAACTTCATGCGGATCCCAGACTAAACAAGCATACTCAAGCATTGGCCAAATCAGACTCATGTATACCTTCTCTTTTATTTTCATCCCTGTCCCCTTCAAATGCCTCATAATGGAATTTAAGGATCGTATTCCCTTTTTTGAGATATTTCTAACATGTTCCCCCCACCCTAAGTTTCAATTTATGTAAAGTCCGAGATATTTATATGCTTCTACTCCCTCGAGTGTAGAATCTCCCATTTTATCGATCTTATTCACTTTTTTCTTGTCACTGCTGCTAGAGAAGTGCACCACATCAAATTTTCCAACATTTAATCCCATTAACTTTATTTTAACCCATTCATTATTACTGTCCGGATCTCCTTGTAACTGATTTTCCTCCCTCTCACTCCTAATGGTGCTATATACCACACAGTCATCAGCAAATAGACGAATTCTCGATTGAATTCCGATTTGAAGATCGTTTATAAATATATTGAATAGAAGGGGTCCAATTACACTTCCTTGTGGTACCCCAGAAAAAACTTTCACCATATCAGAAATTTCATCACCTACTTTTACTTTTTGTGACCTACCTTTTAAGAAGGACTCCACCCATTTTGTTATCCTCTCATATTTTTTAATTTTTTTCAACTTTGTAATCAGAACTTCATGAGGTACTTTGTCAAGAGCTTCTTCGAAATCCAAAAAGACGTCAGATATTTCACCCCTTTGTCTGAAGTATCAGACAGTTCCTGCGTGAATCCTTGCAGTTGGGTTAGACATGAGTAATCCTTACGAAAACCATGTTGTCCATCAAATATTCCACCATTATTATCAACAATTAATTTGATTTCTGTATCAATTGAACTTTCCATAATTTTGCATATTGGGGAGGTGAGGCTAACTGGTCTGTAATTACCCAAATTTGATTTTTTTCCCCCTTCATGTATTGGAGTGATCATTGCTATTTTCCAGTCCTCGGGCACAGTTCCTGAATCTATTGAATTTCTCAAAATTAACATCAGATACGGTATTAACTCTTTTCCCGCCAACTTGAGAATTTGTTATCAATCCCATCGTGACCGGGAGCTTTATTTCCATTCAGTTTATCAATTATTCTCTGAATTGCTGTTTCAGTGAATTTTATTTCATTTTCCTCTACTCCCAATTGATGAATTTGATCATTCTCCACTTCATTCTCCCCATTAACCCTGAACTAAATCCACTAAAAAAAAATTGTATGGTGCCTCACGCTCCTATGAACAGCCTAATGACCTCGATCTTGAGGAGATCGTTTTTGTTTCGAAGAAGTCAACAGTAGGCTCGTAGTGGTTTTGTTTTTCTTTGTTGATCCCTCCAGGCTGTTGCCTTGATTTCACTGAACCATTCACTGACGAGATCACTATCCAAGTACTCACACCATTATGAAACCTCAATATTTTTATTTTTTATTCTAATAACATCGAAACTTGATACAAAATCATTGTTCCCCTATTAAGGCTAAGGATGAGAGTAGGATCGTTTGGACGGGGCACCACAAGGGCGATCTTACCACCCCATTTTATTATCATTTTAAATTAAAGCAATGAACTTATTTAAAACCTCAATATAAAATACATATTGGTGGAGGTGCCGGATATTTCACAAGTGTATGGTATTCCATTTATATTTTCGATAAGAATTTTCATTATGAAATTTAATTGGTAATTTTCACTAACAATTCCCCAGATAATAACAGACAGTTTTTTTTTCGAAATTTTCGAAAATCAGCTTCATCGCAAACTTCAGCGTACAGTTCCATCGCAAACATTCATTGAACATCATTGAAACTTTTCGACGAAAATTTCCGTTTGAACATCATCATTGAGAATTCTTATACAAATTTTTGTCGGAATTTTGCGATGGAAATTCATCTTGCATGGAAATACGAAGAGGATAAAGAATGAATCAGGATGAAATAATAGACGGGCGCAAAATAACCTCGCTGTCGACGCGCCTCAAAACTCTAATAGACGTATAGAAAGCAAAAACCGAGACTATCCATTCCCCAACCAAACTCGGTACCTCCACCAATGAGCCTCATTCCATGTGCATAGAAATACGAAATGGATACAGAATGAATGAGGATGGAAAAACAGACTCATAGGAAGCCAAAAGCAAAACTATACATTTTCCAACCAGACTTGGCACCTCCAGTAATAGGTCTCATTTCATGTGCATAGAAATACGAAGAGAATCAAGAATGGATCAAGATGCAAAAACAGACGTGTAGATAGCCGAAACCGCGACTATTTGTGGGGAATTCCACAGCCTTCTGAACCTATTCATTCCACGGTCCGACGGACGGAACAATTACTTCCCTCCCGTTCGACAGCAACAATGGGAAGAATAAGCAGACTGGCCGTGATCGCTTTAGACAGAATCAGAATATTTAGATTATCAGTTTGTTCACGTTGAATTTATTGAATATTAAAAGTCGTATTCTACATCATACTGTTCTCATTTTTATTCACTGAACTCACGCTACCAACAGTGGTGACCCCGACGTGATCCGAACACGAAAACATCAAACGAACGATCGAAAGATCGATGACTTAACGAATGTATGTTTGGATCTTGATTTTCGATGAGTAACATAGTCAAACGTGAACTTTACGTGATGAACCGTGGCAATTCTCAGTGAGAAGTACAGTTTTAAGTGTCGCAATGACGGAACCTGTCGTCCCAGCAAACAACGATATGGTTGCCCGTGTGAGCGTGCGTGTTTTGACACCCTCATTATGGCACGATGATCCAGCCCTGTGGTCTGCGCAAATCGACAGCCAGTTTGTGTTGGCCGGCATAACACAGGACACAACGAAGTTTCACACAGTACAGGCTCGCTCGATCAACGCTAGGCTGCTGCTGTGCGAGACATAATCATTAACCCGCCAACGACAGACAAATACAACCGTTTGAACCGCCGTCGATTCTCACTCTCGCTGGAAGCACGTCTTAAACATTTATTACAGCACGATGAGATGGGCGATCGTTCACCATCCCAGTATTCAAGCCATATGCGAATTCTCGGCGGTACGGCTGTGTCCAATGAAGTGTTGCGCGTTATGTGGCTCGGCCGATTTCCACAACGGTCGTGTGACATACTAGCAGCAGCTTCTTCCGACAACCTCGAGGCGCTAGCTATCATTGCAGATCGCTTATAACCATTTACGAGAGTGCGACGGCAGCCTCCCGCGTCGCAGTAATTAACGATCCGGTTAACTTGACCAGCTGTCAAGAGCAGATTGAGGAGCTGTCACATCAAGGCGCAACACTCTTCACAGGTGGAAACTCTGAGGCGGAGTGGAAACTCGAAGGCGTTCACAAAACCAGCCACAAACAAATGCATCTGTAGTGCGTGATGCCGTTAAGGGAGCTCAATATGAAATGTGCTGGTTTCATCGCACGTTTGGAGAGAACGCCAGACGCTGTCGACCACCATGTAACCACCACCACCCGAAGGAAAACTCAAACGGCAGTGAGTAAACGCGGCTCAAATTTACGCTTTTTTTCGTGATGGATGTCCTTACACGCCGCCAGTTCCTCGTCAACACCGGGTCCGACACGGATGTTTGACCTCGCACGCTGGTCAACGGACCTCGCACGCCATCGACGTATGAGCTATTCGCGGCAAACGGTTCTGTTATATCAACCTACGGCACCATCAACCTCAACCTTGATTCCGGCCTCCAGCGTGAATTCGTTCGGAAATTTGTGATAGCTGTCGTATCTAAACCTATTGCCGGTGTAGATTTCTTGTCTTTTTCACGTTTTACTCGTGGATGCTCGAGAGAAAAAACTCATTGACAATTCAACGTCACAAGTTATCTCTGGCCGTCCGTCAATCCACACGCAGAAACACGTCAGGGAAATCTGTGGAGGTTCTCGCTACCACACTCTGCTTCCTGATTTTTTTGTCATCACGCGTCCGGCCGGTACGCAGCAGACTGTAGAGCACACAAGACCCATACTACGCCTGGTCACCTGGAATCGTGCAAGCCCCGACGGTTAGCACCAGATCGTCTCCGCATCGCAAAACGAGAATTCGAAACTATGCTGAAGTCTGGTGTTGCACGGCGTTCATCAAGTAGTTGGTCTGCCGCTCTTCATCTCGTTCCTAAGAGAGAGGATCAATGAAGACCGTGTGGCGACTACCGCCCTCTGAACAACAGAACGATACCCGATCGGTTCCTAGTCCTCCATATTCAGGATTTCGCCCAGACCCTCATTGGCAAAACGATTTTCTCCACGATTGATCTGGTCCTCGCTTATAACCGGATACCCGTCGCAACAGAGGATATCCCGAGGACAGCCATCTCTACCCCATTTGGTCTTTTCGAGTTTCCATTCATGAGCTTCGGTTTGCGTAATGCTGCACAAACTTTTCTTCGCTTTATCGACGAAGCACTCCGAGGTTTCGATTTCACGTATGCGTACATTGATGACATTCTCATCACATCGAAATCACCGGAGGAACACGAGCAACACCTGCGCCTCCTGTTCAGGCGACTCTCAAAGTACGGGCTGCTCGTGAATTCTTCTAAATGCGTGTTTGGGGCCGACGAGGTGAAGTTTCGGGTTACACGGTCGACGCCTCTAGTTCTCGTCCCCTTCAGGACAAAGTCAACGCTATTGTAACTTTTCCACAACCCGGTAATATCGAACAACTACGACAGTTCCTGGGAATGCTCAACTTTTACAGGCGATTTTTACCTTCCACCGCCAGCCGACAGGCCCCACTCCTTGCCGGAACCGACAGTAAGGGTGAGTAACCAAAGACACCAAACCTTGTTGCCACGATCGAAGAGTGCAAACGCAGTCTCTTACAGGCAACGCTTCTAGCTCATCCCGACTCGGACGCCGAGCTTGCCGTCATAGCGGACGCATCGGACACTAATGTGAGCGCCGCACTCCAGCAGAGAACAAGCACAGGATGGCAACCTCCTGCTTTTTTTTCACGGAAGCTTAACGCGGCCCATAGAAAATATGGAGCGAATGATCGTGAATTACTCGCTGTCTACGAGGCCATACGATTCTTTCGCCATATGGTGGAAGCGCGAACATTTGTTAAATACACGGACCACAAACCTCTGACGTACGCGTCTGACCAAAAGACTGACAAGTGCTCGCCCCGACAATTTTGTCACCTGGACTATATTGGACAGTTCTCCACGGACATACGTCATGTTCCCGGCAAAGAGAACAGCGAGACGGATGCCCTATCCCGAGTGGAATCCATATCAGTTGCAGTCACCCTCGCCGACATCGCTCGAGCATGGGAAGATGATCCTGAGATCCAGGCTCTCCTCCAATCCAACACAGCACTTCAACTCCGGCAACCTTGCATCATGTTGCATAGAAATACGAGGAATATGAAGAATGAATTGGTACGATCAAGGTTTGTGACATGTAAGCGAGTAATTGGGATCAAATTGAACCTGAAGGCACTGTGAAAGTGGATGATACGAATGAAAGGATACGATCCGGCACACAGAAAGCCCTTGAGAAATCTCGTTGGAACGCATCCCACCGAGAGTAGCCTCCACGAGATGTCCACCATCTCTCCGCATCCCTGGTACAACCGTGATTGTATGATGGGAAACTTTCTATGGAAATTTCAATAGGAAGTATTTTCATTGAAAACTGTAATTTTTTTTCGAAATCAACATCCATTGGAAATGTTCGATGACATTTTCCATGGAAACTATTCGAGAAGAATCTATATTGGAAATTTTCGACAAGAATAATACTCGGAAATAATTCGACAAAAATTATCCTCGATAATTTTTGACTAGAATTTTCTGGAGTATTTCCGACCAAAATTTCGGAAAATATGCAATGAAAATTTTCGAAAATTTTCTATAGTAGTTTCCTTGGGAATTTTCGACAAGAATTTCCATTGAAAATTAACGAAAATAATTCCGGTCGAATATTTTCTATGCGATTTTCAATGCAAATATACAATGGAATCTCCCAATGAAATTTTTCAACAAAAAATTTTCAGTGAAATTTGGTACCGGTAATGAGAATTACCAACCAAAATTTTCATTGGAAATATCCAACAAAAATTTCATTGGAAATTCCCGTCGAATATCTACGATGAGCAATGATGTAGAATGGAAATTTTCTGGAGGAATGACTCATACAAATTTTCAATGGGAATTTTCACTGGAAAGGTTCAGACTTGATTTTCCATAGAAATTTCCGTTGAATATTCTCAACAAAAAAAAACGTTGAAAATTTTCGACAGGACATTTCATTAAGAAATTCTGACGAAAATTTTCATCGCAAATTTGCGACATGGATCTTAATTGGAAACTTTTGTCAATAATTTTCATCGAGAAGTTCCAATGATAATGTTCGATGAAATTCAACGATAATTCCGAACCAAGATCGAGCTCTCCATTGTGAATTGTGAACAATTATTTCCGTAGGAAATTCTCGACAATCATCTTATTCAAGGATTCTTGACGAGTATTTACAGCAAACTTTTCAATGTTATTCAATAGAAAATGTTCAATAGGAATTTCTCATACAAATTCTTGACGGAACTTCCATTGAAAATTTCATCACTCTGAATGAAAATTTTCACTTCATGCACACACAGTGCATGAACGTTCCACAAGTCTTGTCAATGAGAGTAGAGTCGATAAGCCCCATACTAGTCGTCTAAGATGCTCGCTTGCATCCACCGCCTGAATAGCATCACTTCATGCACACACAGTGCCAAAACGTTCCACAAGTCTTGTCAATGACAGTAGGGTCGATACTAGCCTCATACTAGTCGTCTAAGATGCTCGCTTGCATCCACCACCTGAATGACATCACTTCATGCATACACAGTGCCAAATGTTTCACAAGTCTTGTCAATGAGAGTAGAGTCGATCAGCCCCATACTAGTCGTCCGAGATTCTCGCTTGCATCCACCGCCTGAATAGCATCATTTCATGCACACACATTGCCTAAACGTTCCACAAGTCTTGTCAATAACAGTAGGGTCGATACTAGCCCCATACTAGTCGTCTAAGATGCTCGCTCGCATCCACCGCCTGAATGACATCACTTCATGCATACACAGTGCTTAAACGTTTCACAAGTCTTAATCGCTAGACCGTTTAAGGGTCCGACATCGACCGGGTGCGAACGTAGTCCAAAACCCCCAGTCGCGTAAAGATGGAAGTGTTGTAAGGCAGAACCTAGCTGTCCGCGGGTGAACGTATTCCGGGATTGCTGCACAATTCATAGTTGGGAGTTGTGGAGATGTGTTGATGATTTGGCGGGTTGAGCCGGGTCCCCGCGCGGACGAGCGAGATGTGCGAGCACAACTGAGTGCGCAGGATCTGAATGTTCGCGAGCAAACTCGATTCGAAGTAGCCACACGAGTCAAAGTCGGGAATTGTGAGAATGAATCGGCGGGCGGATTGAGGTGTCCTTGAGCCATGTGTATTTGGTATTGTCACACAAGTGAAAGTGGGTTCTTTGAGAAAAAGTAGGCAAAAAGTACGAGGTGTCCTCGAGCGAACTCGATCGAACTTGTCTTGAACACCGATCAAGGTTTCTGACATGTAAGCGAGTAATTGGGATCGCAATAAACCTGGAGGCACAGTGAAAGTTAATGCAAATCTGTTCCGGCGGCCGTGCACCGAGGAGAGGAAGACGCTTAGAGTAACAACTGCACGCACGGTATCCCGGGGCCTGTCCAACGACTCGGCGGACGCACCAGAGAACGGAACGGAACAGGAAAGTTGGGACCTGAAAGATGGTCAGGTTCACCGCAGTCCACTCAGTATGCCGTGACGAGTAGGGAGGTCTTAGTAGTGGTTCACCCTATACCTGTCATTCCTGATTGGAGTTGAAGATGGGTATCGGAGCCTTAGGGATGGTTCACCCCATAGCTGCTATATGAACTGCATCGGTTTCAAACTTCGTCAGGTTCCCACTACGAAATTCCAACTGCGACAGAAATCACCTGCGTCCATTCGCGAGTTGTCCGTGATCTTGTGTGCACACAGAGATGTTCGCTACATAACCCAACTTCTCGGACAAATATGAACCCCATTCTGATACGGGTTGTCTGTGGCCTGACACAAATGAGCGTGAGGCACACATTACTCAACTTTGTGGACCTACATAACTCTTCTTCCAAGACGGACATAACCTCACTTCTGGGTTAGACATGACCTCACTTCGAAGACGGACAACCCGCAAGTTGTACGTGGTGTGTGGCGCCTCCGCTCCATGATCTTGTCTTCACGCACACAAAACTGCGTACTATCTAACTGCATAAGAACTCAACTATGAGAGTTCTTGTCGAAAATTTTCAATAAAAGTTCCTGCCGAACATTTTCGATGAAATTTTTCGATTTTTCACATTCTCCAATGTGAATTTCATCGAAAATTTCCATTAAACATCATCATTGAAAATTTTTGATGAAAATTCTCACTGAGAATTTTTGTCGTAAATTTTCAACCAAAATTTATGTCTGAGAATTTTCAACGATAATTTCCGATGATTATTTATTTGGAATGATCAATAACCTTTTTTTTTCAGATTTTCATTCTTGATTTTTTTTGAACCGCTTCATCGGAAATTTTCACTGAACATCATTGAACATTCTCATTGAACATCATTTTTTCATATCAACATATTTTTGCCATGAAATTACCTGTCATTAATTTAAAATGAAAATTTTTTGTCGAAAATTTCTGTGGATGATTTTCATGAGAAATTTCTATCGCAAATTTCCATTGGACATTACAATGGGAATTTTCGATGACAATTTCTGGTGAAAATTATTGTCGAAAATTTTCAATACAAATTCTTGATGAACACTTTCAATTTTCACAATTTTTTCCGTATTGAACATTTTCATTGAAAGTTAATGATGAAAACGTCTAAAAAAAAATGTGCATGATCATTTTTGTGAACTTTTCCTGTCGTAAATTTTCGATGAAAATTCTTGTCAAAAATTCAATGATCAAAATTGTCAAATATTTTGATGAATGTTGAGAATTGTTGGAAATTTTCAATGAATATTCTGTCGATAATTTTGGTCGAGAATTTTCTATGAGAATTTTTAATGGAATTTTGGATAGAAATTATCAATGACATTTTTATCGAAAATTTGTATACAAAATTTTCAATCAACAGTTGCATCGGAAACTTACATTGAACATCAACGAAATTTTCCAATGAAAAGTTTTGTATAAAATTAATTTTTGTTGGAAGTTTTCATTGATCATCTCCATTGAAAATGGCGATGGAATTTTTTATCGGAAATTTCTCTTCAAAATTCCCGTCGAAAATTTCAACAGAAAGTTTTATTGTAATTCATCAATGAGAATTTTCTATGAAATTTTGAATTTTCATTTTCGATGAAAATTCCTGTCCGAAAGAAATTGTGGATGAAAATTTGGGTCGAAAATTTCCAATGATATTCCCTATCAGAAGTTTCCAATGAGAATTCCTGACGAAAATTTTCAAAAAGTTTTGACGTACGTTTTTGTCGAAAATTCTCGATATAAATTTCTATCGACAGTTATTGTTGATAATTTATTCGAAAACTTCTATCGGAAATATTATTTGAAAATAATGAAAATTTAAAAAAAAATCTATTATCGATGTGTGTTGTCAATTCCAGCTGACTATTGAAAATTTTCATTGTAAAAGTTCATGTAAATTTTTGTGGAAAAGATGATTTTTTTTTCCAGCTCACCAATAACATTATGTACAGATCATCATCCTTATTCAGTTTTTTCCTCAACAGGTCGAACTGGCACATACAGTCCATTTCAAGCGGGAAACCAACATACAAGTGGCTTGCGCTGAATCGATGTGTCTGCACTCACTCTCGTCCTGACACACGTTACACATAAAGACACCGACGTCGATCTGACCGCACTCAGGGTCCACCAGCAAAGTTCTGAACTTCTGATCGATCATCGACGATAATCATGGATCCATGCCTCTGCCGCCTCAAGATGACCTCCAGATACCGATGACGGTCCACTAGTCAGAATTGGCGTAGATATACCAGGCAGTGATGACATATCAAGCCGAACGGTAAGGCTGCTTTGGGCACTCCGTGGTCTTTTCCTGACAGTGAAACATTGCAATCCTCACGGCGAAAACAGGGGTTTCTCACGGACGCTGACAAGTATCCGCGGGTTTTACATATGGATGGAAATCAGTTTCGATATATTAGAGTTTGTGCGCTGTTGTTCGATGAGGGGGGATAGTGGGGTCAGGAGACCGAGGCTCAGGAGCCCGAGGCTCAGGAGACTGGGGCTCAAGAGACTGGGGTCGAGGAGAACGGGGCACAGGAGACCGGTGCTAAGGATACTGGGGTCCAGGATACTGGGGCCAGAAGACCGGGGCTCAGGAGACCAGGGCTCCAAAAACCGTGGCACAGGAGCCCGGCGCAGGAGATTGGAGTCCAGGAGACCGGGGCTCAGGAGACCGGGGCTCAGAAAACCGGGGTCCAGGAGACCGGAGATCAGGAGACCGGGGCTCAGGAGACCGTGGCTCAGAAACAGGGGTTCCTCACGGACGCTGACAAGAATCCGCAGTTCATTTCCGATAAAAATTTTGGTTGAGATTATTCAATGAAAAATCCTGTCTAAAAAATTCAATGAAAACTATGAGCCCCGGTCTCTTGGACCCTAGTTTTCTGAGGCCTTTCTCCTGAGTCCCGGTCTCCTGGACCCCAGTATCCTGAGCCCTGGTCTCCTGAGCCCCGGTCTCCTGAGCCCCGGTCTCCTTTTCCCGGTTTCCTGAGCCCCGGTCTCCTTTTCCCGGTTTCCTGAGCCCCGGTCTCCTGGACCCCAGTATCCTGTACCCCGGTCTCCTGAGCCCCGGTCTCCTGAGCCATTCATCAAACATTGATGACAAGAATTGCTATTAAATTTTTGACAAGAATTTTCCTCGAAAATCATCGACAGAAAATGTTCACAAAAATGTTCATGCAAATTTTTTTTCAGACATTTTCATCAAAAACTCCCAATGATGTTCGAAAATGATGTTCAAATTGTGGAAATTGGAAGTGTTCGTCGTGGAAAATTTTCGACAGTCATTTTCACCAGAAATTGTCATCGAAAATTCTCATCGTTCAATAAAAATTTGCGATAGAAATTTCTCATGAAAATCATCCATGGAAATTTTCAACAAAAAATATCCATTGTAAATCGATGACAGCTGTGATTTCATTGAAAAAATATGATGATATGATTAGAAATATGATGATATGAGAATAAGAATGATGTTCAATGGAAATGTTCAATGAAAATTTCCGATGATACGGTTCGAGAAAAATGAAGAGTGAATATCTGTAAGAAAATTTCACTGATCATTGAAAAAAAAATCATTGAAAATTTTCAGACAGATTTTCATTGATAATTTCCGACAAAAATTCTCATCGAGAATTTTCATCATTATTTTCAATGTTGATGTTCAATGAAAGTTTCGATATAATTTCCATAATAAATTTTCATCAATAATTCTCATTGAAAATTTTCCACAGAAACTTTTATTGCAAATTTTTGTAAAGAATTCTTTATGAGAATTTTCGATAAGAACATTCATTGGAAATTTCTTGTCAAGAATTCGCAATAAGAATTTCCTACAAAAATATTCTAAAAAGTTTAGCGAGAAAAATTTCCAACGATAATTTGCAACAAGAATTTTCGTTGGAAATTTCCCAAAGGAATGTCCATCGAATAATTTCGACGAAAATTTTTCTCGATATTCTTCAAAAAGAAATTTCTTCGAAAATTTTCTTCAAAAGTTCAAATCAAACTCGTGAATTTTCGACAGGAATTTTCATCGGAGATTTTCAACAAAAATTTTAGTCAAAAATTCTCTCCAAAAGTTCTCAATGTGGATGTTCAATGAAAATGTTCAATGGAAATTTTCAATAAAAATTGTAGACAATAATTCTCGTTGATAATTTTCAAGAAGAGTTTTCATTGAAAATTTTAGACAGGATTTCTCATTGAATAATTTCAACCAAGATTCTGATAAAAAATTGTCATTGTTTATGTTCAATTGATGATGATATTGATGTTCTGTGTGAATTTTCATCAATATTACATTATCATTGAGAATTATTTATGCAAACTTCGGTCGAAAGTTCTCAATGAAAATTTGTGTAGAAAATTCTCAGTGAACATTTTTCTCTTAAATTGTGATGAAATATTTTGTTGAAAACTTTTGTAAGTAATTTTCGTCAAAAATAGTAATGGAAGATTCTCTATGAAATTTTCCAAGGGAGATTTGCGTGGAAATTTTTTTCTGACAATTCCTGTTGAAAAATTTTAATGAATAATTCTATCAAAAATTAACGATGAAAATTTTTGTCGGAAATTCCTGATGAAAGTTTTTGTTGATAAGTTTTTTGAAAATTCATATCAAATATTCTATTGAAAATTCTTTCTTAGATCGCTTTCTATGATCGAATGATCAAGCTCAAATTGTACATAGGCCTACATCAAATGAGGACTTAACAAGTGACACATTTTTGTGGAAATCATGTTCCTAAAACTTTGAAGATGCTGAGACGTGTGGCAGAGTGGTTAATACACTCAACCGTCATTCAGGAGACCGGGGTTCGATTCCCTCCATGGTCGACCATACTGACAGGGGTTTTTCGTGGTTTCAGGTCTTTTCGTCGTTCAGGTCTATAACATGGATGGTTCTATAACAACACGCAACCACCGACTCCTTCCCACTATCCAAAAACAAATAATAAACTAACCGTCCATCTCATCATCCCATCATCTCATGTATCATTCACCGACGCCAATAGATCGTAGCCATCAACAGAGTGCGTTGTTAAACCCAATATAAAAGAAAAAAAAGTTAAAGTAAAAAATACGATGTTTCATGAGTAGGATAATTGTATGACTGAGCGAGACTAAGTGAAACCCCTAGCACTGGTTGGACGATAGCTGGGAAGGGTCGAGCGGCGGCGGGCGCGCTCACGACCGCACTTCAACACGTTCAACAATTATTTGTGTGAAAACTAATCACGTCAATGCAACATATGATATATATTATGATGCGAAAATAATGGAGGATACAGGAAATATTTTTTCAAATGACGAGTTGACATTGTTCCAAGTTTTCTTGAGGGAGAAACTGAGGATCTGAGATGCAGTGATTTTGTTTAGCATTTTTTTTCTTCAATATGGTTGACCCAATCTTCAAAAGTAATATATTGTTTTTAAGGGGGATCCTATAATATTTTCAATACGTTTTTGCAACTCTTTCCGGATAGTACTCTCTGAAATATGATGAAAAAAATATTCTTCACTTTTTGAAAAAAAAAAATCGGGGGGGAATTTACGGAAAATTCAATAATATATAGACATTTGTGAATTCATGCAAATTTTCTGTACGATTTGAGTTATCCATTCGATTTTTTTGTGCAAATAGTACACACTCTGAATATAGGGCTAAAATAAAAAAATCTGATGAATTAATATCTCTAATTATATATCCAATTTTTCGGAATGTCATATTTGGTTGAGGAAGTAAGCTAATTTCTTCATGTCATGGCGTCAGTATTAGTGGCTTGATTCTTATATAAATGGAACCGGCCCAATCTGCCAACATTTGCGAATAGAATGACACCTCACTTGTCCCGATACATCAAGTATGAGCAGAGTTCTCCATGAGACTTTATGCACATGTTTTACGATATTTTACGCTTGCTCGAAACTGAGATTTCGCACAATTCTTCGCGATAACCGAGCCAGGCAAGGGCGCTCGACTAGGCCGGCGACAGCGGTCAAATTCCCAACTACTGTCTAGCGAGTTGTGGGTGTGGCCTAGGAGGATATACTTATATTAAATCCGGTGACGACCAGACTCACCTCATTCCTAACTAACCTCATTCCTAGCTCACCTCATTCCTATTTCACCTCATTCCTATTTCACCTCATTCCTATTTCACCTCATTCCTATTTCACCTCATTCCTATTTCACCTCATTCCTATTTCACCTCATTCCTAACTCACCTCATTTAGAATGAAGCTCAACACGTCTTTTCCTATTTCACCTCATTCCTATTTCACCTCATTTAGAATGAAACCTAACACGTCTTTTCCTATTTCACCTCATTCCTATTTCACCTCATTCCTATTTCACCTCATTCCTAACTCACCTCATTTAGAATGAAGCCTCACAAGTCTTTTCCCATTTCACCTCATTCCTATTTCACCTCATTCCTGATTCACCTGATTTGAAACCACGCCTTCACCGCGCCTAACTGCCTTTTTTCTATCCTCCTCCTCTAATATGAAGCCAATGAGGCCACTGGCAACCGTCCATGTACAAATGCCTCAATACAAACCAAAACATAATAGACCTATGTTCGAAAGTAGAAATATTGTCAACACATCGCTCTGAAAGAAATATATACGTCATGATGGTGTGAATGTGCCGAGACGAGGTGGAGAGGAGGGTAAGAAAGCCGTGCAATAAAAAAGCCCATCCTTGAACCCCACTCCTCGTGTTGCAAAAGGTCTATACCTGCTAACAACGAACAATGATCAATAGAAATTGAAATAAAAGCGATTGCATTTTGTTGCTGATGCGTTTGTAATCATTTCAAGTGCGTTGAAATTGTTGATATGGTAATGAGCCTTTTTTGTTTTTTGAAGTAGGAGCATTTTTGACTGAATTGAAATATGAAGCACAAAAAATCTGCACTCAATCATGAGTGGAGAATAGTAAGTGTAGGGTGAAATTATTTCTACGTTGTTGAAAAACCGTGACAATAATACAAAATAATTATTATTATTTTACAAATAGTTTTCATCGTTGTACTAAATCATAGAAAGCAAATTACCGAGGAAAATTGAAAAAAAGACGGCTCAGAATGAACTCGCTGTCGATCCGCGAAATATTCAGAAAATCAACGGAATCAGAAAAGAATCACGGAATTAAACGGAATCCGAAGAAATCTAGACAGAACAAATCATTAGAGTCAGAAAAATTATCAGGTGGAATGAGAAAAATCACGGAATAAGAAATAATTGAATGAATGAAATTCAGAAGAAACTACCCTCGGTAGCTTCGTCAGCTGGAGCACCGCTTCCGAAACTGAATTGTCACAGTTGGGCAATTGGGTTCGAGTCCCGCATAAGTTATGCGTTTCAAATGAATAAGATAAGAAAATTCAACAGACTTGAGATGAAATCAACGAGATGAAACCATCAGATTGAATGGAATAAAAAATAGGTATAAGAAAAGAAAATCACTGTGGCCAAAAAATATCAATCGATAAAATGATCACCTGAATCAAAACATCATTGTTCATTGAGTATTACTACTAACTGAATTAAATGTTCAGATATCGATCTTCATCATCGATCTAAACATATACATCGGAACATATATATATATATAGGTATCTGCACAAAGATAAACGTGGATAGGCCTACTCATCGTGGTAATATATATTAATCACAAGCCGCCCTCGGTAGCTCAGTCTGCTGAGGCACGCTTCAGAAACTGAAGTCACCGTTGGGCGTGGTTCCGATTCCCGCATAAGGCATGGGTAAACGTCCTCTCACTTATCATCACTTCATAGTTCATAGTTTCATAATCACATGCTCAATCGTACCCTCGTATCACCTAGTTGTTGGAGAGGTCGTTAAGAAACAATAATCATTATCATCAATATTTATCACATCCATAAAAATATTCATAATAACATGAGATAATACAGAAATAATAAAAATATAAAAAACTTCACATATATAACAATTTATCGGTGCACATTTGATTTTCGGTTTTGAATTCGAATTTCGTGTTTATTTTCGACCTTTCTGGTTGGACAAAAGTATGATTAGTTATTATTGGTGCGTTTGAACAATGAACACCAAATAAAGTTTCAAAGAAATCCATCAATGTTCACATTGATAAATCGAATACTATTAGGTCAATTCGGCTTCTTAGAATATATATCAATTGTAGAGAAATTACTAAGGCACTAGAATAGATATTGGAAGTATATTTTAAATATAAAAATCATTCAAATTGTAGTATCGAAAAACAAAAATTAATTAGGTTTTCCGTATGAATTATCCAGTAGTATTGTTGTATTGTTGAATTAATACTTAAAGCAAGTTAATTACGAGAGTGAGAATAATATTTTTGTTGGTTATTTCATATTCTTGCTTCATGAGGTTTCAAAATAATACATTGAAATCAAAAATAGATTATTGTTGTACATTTTCTCACATGAACCAGCTCTCAAGTTGGCATAACACATAATCAGTATGTATATTCAATGAAATAATACATAAAATGAATAATTACAGCTCAAAAATTAACATAGCTTGAAAATGTTGATATTTTATGATTCAGGGCAATGTAAGCTTTCAAACGAATGGTCACACGGGCATATTGCTGTTGTTTTCAAATGACAACGTATGCAAGGTCAAAGGTTAATCAATTGGTCAACTCACGTTGGAGATGATTATTTGGATTGAATAATACTTTTTAACAATACATTGATAGCATAATTCGAGTCAAATATTATAACTTTCATCCACCACTTTGACAATAAAAATTAATTTCCAACAACCCACCCCCGAATTTCCACCCCCGCCACCCCCAAACGGTTACGAAATACACCGCCCTCTGTAGCTTATTTTGATAAGAAAATTTTTCTGAGTATGTGATGAAATCTTTACGTTTCTATCACAAAACCCCGAATAGTTCATGTATATTGCCCACACAATTGATATTGTGTATATATACAAATTGTCAATTGAATTATTAATTAAAGGTCAAAGGTCAACAAACCCACAAGATGTTGATGTTTTCTGATTCAGGGTGATTTTAGCTTTCAAACGAATGGTCACACGGGCAATTTCATTCCGTATTGGATTTATATCAAACAAAAGGTCAAAGGTCAATGGAATTGTCATTTATCCGTCCTCTAATTCAAATTCGACTAGAAATTATTTTTTTAAGATTATTTTTTAGTATATATCACGAGAAAATATATGAATATCAGGAACAACTGCGGAGATAAAAATTATTTCATAAATGCCCACCCCTCAATTGCCACCCCCGCCACCCCCAAACGGTTGAGAAATCCGCCGTCCTCCGTAGCCTATTTTGTTGAGCCAATTTTTCTGAGCACGTGGTGAAATTTATACGTTTCTATCACAAAACCCCGAATGCTTTGCCTTTACTGTACTATGGTTGTCATCGGTCCAACATTAATTGTGTCCTGATGCAGGCAAGTTAAATTTCAAAAACTACAAATTTCCAACAAAAATTTTCATTCGAAATTGTTGACAAATTTTCCGTACCAAATTCTTCTTCTTATTTCCATTGAAAATCCTTGACAAGAGTTTGTATCGGAAGTTTCAATGATGTTCATTGTAAATTCTCAGTAAAAATTCTTCATCGATATTTCTGTTGAATGCCGGGTTCCGAAATGGGCAATGTACATAGGCAGAAATCCGAATGAACATTTTTTTCATATTGAAAATTTTCGACAAGAATTTTCATTGAGAATTTCCAAATCACATTTTTATTAAAAATTCTCGACAAGAATTAAACCCTAAAAATTTTCGACAAATATTCCGGTTGGGATGTTTAATGTGATTCTCATCGAAAATGTTCAATGTGATTTCTCGAATATTTTCAATGAAAATTCTTGAAAATTCTCAATAAGAATTTTTTTTATCATTTTCAATAAAAATTATCTGTATAAATTATCGACTGAAATTTCCATTGTTTATTCTCAACTAGAATCTTCATTGAGAAAGCCTGTCAAATATTCACAATGGGAATTTCCAAAAAAAATTGCAAAGATATTTCTGTTGAAAATTCACTTGAAAATTTTTCATCAAAATCTTTCATTGACAATTTAAATAAACAGATTATTTTTTTCAATACCATCGAAACCTAACACAGAATCATTGTTACCCTAATTAGGCTAAGGATGAGAAAAGGATCGTTTGGACGGGGCACCACAAGGGCTATCTTTATGTGGAAAATTTCCAATGAATATTCTGAATGATGATGTTCAATGGGAATTTGCGATAGAAATTTCTCATGGATATTTCCAACAAGAATTTTTATTGAATATTTCCGACGAGAATTTTCATTGGAAATCTTCGACACGAATTTTCAATGAAAATTTAAGACAAAATTTCTTGTCGAAAATTTTCTTTGTGATTGTTCAATGGGAATTCTTGATAAAAATTTCAGCCAAAATTTTTAAGAAAAATATTAATTGAAAATTTTCAACGAACCATCTCATTGGAAATTTCCAACAGGAATTTGTATCGAAAATTTTCGATAATAATTTCGGTCGAGAATTTTCAATGTGAAGTTTCAATTGAAATGATCTATGAAAATTCCTAATGGAAATAATCAAAATTATCAACCTATAATTTCAAGAAAAATTTCCAACAAACATATTCACTAAAAATTCCTGTCAAAAATTCACAATGGAAATTCCTGATAGAAAATCCAATAATTATTTCTGTTGAAAATCAACATGAAATTTTTTTTCGCATATTTAATGGAAAATTTTGAAGAGATTTATTGTGGGGAATTTTCAATGAAATTTCTCAATGATGATCGATGAATATTCCCAATGATTATGTTCGACGAGTATTTGCAATAGAAATTTTTCGTGAACATTGCCAACAAAAATATTCAACTAAAAATTTTATTGTAAATTTCCGATAGGTATTTCCATTGGGATTTCTCGACAAGAACTTTCATTGGAAATTTCCGACAAAAATGTTGTCGAAAATTGTTTTTGTGATTGTTCGATGCAAATTTCAATGGAAATTCTCAATACCAATTTTCAACCAAAATTTTCATTATAAAATTTAATTGGGATTTTTCACCAACAATTCCCTAGATAATAACAGACAGGTTTTTTTTTCAAAATTTTCGAAAATCAGCTTCATCGCGAACTTCAGCTAACAGTTTCATCGCAAACATTCATTGAACTTCATTGAAACTTTTCGACAAAAATTTTCGTTTGAACATCATCATTGAGAATTATGATACAAATTATTGTCGGGAATTAGCAATTTAAATTCATGTTGCATAGAAAAACGAAGAGGATAAAGAATGAATTAGGATGAAATAATAGACGTATATCAAGCCAAAACCGAGACTATTCATTTTCCAACCAAACTCGGTACCTACACCAATAAGCCTCATCTCATGTGCATAGAAAGACGAAATGAATACAGAATGAATTAGGATGAAAAAACAGACTCATAGAAAAACGAAGAGGATAAAGAATGAATTAGGATGAAATAATAGACGTATATCAAGCCAAAACCGAGACTATTCATTTTCCAACCAAACTCGGTACCTACACCAATAAGCCTCATCTCATGTGCATAGAAAGACGAAATGAATACAGAATGAATAAGGATGGAAAAACAGACTCATAGGAAGTCAAAACCAACACTATACATTTTCCAACCAGACTTGGCACCTCCACTAATAAGTCTCATTTCATGTGCATAGAAATACGAAGAGAATCAAGAATGGATTGAGATGCAAAAACAGACGTGTAGGAAGCCGAAACCGAGACTATTTATTTTCGAACCAAACTCGGCACCTCCACCAATAAATATCATAATAATGATAATAATAATAATAATAATAATAATAATAATAATGTTTATTTACATGTCATAATGATGCGTGTTACAGAATATATAAATATTGAGTTAGCATGTACAGACAATTTTTTAATAAAATATGATGAAATAAATAATGAAATGGTGAAATGGTCAGAGGAAATTTTAAAGTTTGAGTAAGTTTGAGTTTTTAGTTTATTTTGAAAATTGTTTACGGAAGTCTATTTAATTTTTAAGTGTATTTATCATCAGTTTTGGATCATAGGCCTCTATACTATCTCCAAAGTAATCGTTAATGGAGTAATAACATTTAACAGTAAAAAAAGTTTCTAGGATATGTCTGAAAGTATGTATTGCTGATATGTTTTTTATTGATGATGGTACTTTGTTATAAAGTACAATGTTTATGAAATTTGAGTTTTTTTGAGCAAATTTTGTACTGAAGCGATTAATATGGATATTTGTTTTAGTCCTTGTATTATGAGTGTGCACATCTGTGTTTGAATTCAGAGATTTAATATTTTTTTTTACACATAAAATTGCTTGTAACATATAAATACAGTGGGAGGTCAAGATTTCTAATTTTTGGAATAGCGGTTTGCAGTGAGCCCTTCTATTCACATTCATGATAATTCGAATCGCACGTTTCTGGAGGATGAACATTTTATTGGCATGTGCTGAACACCCCCAGAATTCAATACCATACCGAAGGTGTGACTCAAAATTCGAGAAATATACCAGTCTTGTAGTAAGTGTATCTGTAATTGACCGTATTGATCTAACTGCAAATAAACCAGAGTTGAGTTTTTTCGTTATATGATTTATGTGTTTTTTCCAGTTCAAGTTTTCATCTATTATTATTCCTAGAAATTTTGTTGCATCTACTCTTGATATAATCGAATTATTTGTGTTATTTATTAATGTGGGTACAGCGTCGATGTGATTCGATTTTTTACTAGAATGAAACTGAATAAAATTTGTTTTTACATCATTAGGTATTAGTTTGTTGTTGTTAAACCACGTGGTTGATTCAGCAAGTTTTGATTCTGCAGCCCTAATTAACGAGTTTTCATGTGAACTATGTGCTATAATATTTGTATCATCGGCAAACAGTTCAGAATTTGATATGTTGAATGGAAGGTCATTGATAAAAATTATAAAAAGAAGGGGACCCAAAATTGAACCTTGCGGTACACCAATTTCATTTTTTTTTGTATCAGATAAATATTTTTGTTCTGTCCCATTTTCTGCTATATGAGTTATTTGTACTTGTTGCGTTCTGTTTTTTAAATATGACTCCAGCAAGTTGTGTGCGGTTCCTCTTATTCCGTAATAGTAACATTTATTTAATAGAATATCGTGATTCATGCAATCGAAAGCTTTCGATAGGTCACAAAAAATTCCGATAACTTGTTCTCTATTTTGTAAGTGACTCACAATTTTCTTTAAAAAATTTTCGATTGTATCTCCTGTTGATCTGTTTTTTCGGAAACCATTTTGACTATCAGATAAAATGTTGTTTTTGTCTAAAAATTTCACTATTCTTATATTTATTATTGTTTCTAAAATTTTGGAGAAAGAGGGTAAAAGCGATATTGGGCGATAGTTGTCTACAAGAGACATATTCCCTTTCTTATAGATTGGTTTGACTATGGCTGGTTTTAACTGCTCTGGAAAAACTCCCTGTGATATGCAATTATTAAAAATGAAACATAAGGGCTCCGCTATATATGCTATACAGCTTTTTATTACAGATGTGGGAATGTCATCTACTCCGTGAGAGTTCTTGCTTTTCAAATGATTTGTTTTGTTCAAGATTTCAGTGGTCGACGTTCGCTCGAAGTAGATCGAATTAGGTGGAGATTTGTTTGTGTTATTTAAATATTGTCTAGAGTTCTCATTTGCAGGGTCTAAATTGTTTGTTAATTCACTATAGCCACGCTGATGTAAAGATTATTAAATTTATTCGCAATTTTTAATGGGTTTTTGCTAGTTTCATTCATTTATATTCCAATTTTCATGTTTGTGTCTCCTATTTGCGTATTTATTTTCTGATTTAGCTGATTGTTAATAATTTGCCAGACTTTTTTCGATCTATTTTCTTGTCTTTCGGTGCAAATATATTTCTCTACATCTTTTTTTTTGGAAAAAATAATAATTTTTGGAAGAGTATTTTTATACTTGATGTAGAATGGTTTGAGCCACATACACGATTTGAAGTGTTGCGTTAACATGTATAGGCTCCTTTTATTTACACTTGAGATTTCTATTCGTTTAGTTATCCATGGTTGTCTTTTGAAATTGTTATCAAGTTTATTTTTTTTTTGTGGGAAAGAATCATGGAACAGTTGGGAGAATATTTCATGAAATAAGTTGTATTGCTCATTTGGTATTGAAGTTTCGAAAATGGGATCCCACTCCGTCAATTTTATATGATACTTAAGATTTTTTATTTTTCACATTAATTATTCTCTTATATATTGATTTACTATATGATTTGTATGTGTTTTTGATGTGGATGAGTGCTATTAGGGCAACATGATCAGATAGTCCATTGTCTATGACTTTGGTTTCTTCTGTTGAATTAATATTTGTGATTATATTGTCTATAAGAGTAGCAGTTCGATGAAATGGATCTATTCTGGTAGACATGTGAACTGTGAATTGATAATTAAAGGAGTCAATAAGACTATATAACTTTTCTGTGTTATTTGAATCTTTAAGAATTTATGTTAAAATCTTCTGTGATTATCAATTTCTTATTGGTCCTTCCAATGTTGGTAAGGATGTCTTCTAATTTCTCGAGAAATATTTGGATGTTACCCTGAGGGGATCTGTAGATACATAGTATAATAATTCCGTCAGTCACGTTATCTCCTTCAGTTGGAATCATTTCAATTGCTGCGCACTCGGAATCTTTGTCGACACTTTTCTTGGATATGTCAGTTCTAATTTTCACCTGGCTTGCATAACTATTGTTCACAAAAATCACCACTCCTTCTTTTTGGAATGTTTTTCTACTGTAGTTTGATGTGATGATGAAATTATTGAGGTTTATTAATTTGATTTCTTCTTCTTTGAGGTGGTGCTCGCTCATACACAAGATGTCAATACCAGTTTTCGATGAATCCAATTCTTCTAGAAATATCTCAAGATTTAAAATTTTGCTGTTTAAACTTCGAATATTTTGATGTGCAATAATGTGAAATGTTTGTTTGGCGGGTTGATTTTTTGTTCCGTATTATCTTGAATATCATTTTTCCGTTGCTATGCTTGTTTTGTATTTTTTGGTCCAGGCAACATGTTTTGTAATTTCATTAATTACACAATTCTATCACACATTTTCATTTTACCCTCTTTATTTAGATGAATTCCTCCTTGTGTGTATTGACTAGATGATAACCTCTCGTAATGAAATTGATTGATATATTTATACAAACTTATTCTTAGTTTCAGGTCTTGATTGATTGATCAGATTATGTATCATTTTATTTACTGATTTGATTCTCTGATTGAAAGAGAAGTCCTTATCCATTCTGTAGGGAATTGTTGTAATTATTATACTTGTGTGTTTTGAATAGGGAATTAATTTTTCAACCACTTTTTTATATCATCTATGTACAGAGGACAATCACCGTCTGTGATATCGTTTGTTCCCCCGATAATAACCACTTCATCACTTGGACCAAAGTCCTTGGTAAGTGAGGCTATATCGCTCACAACTTCCTCAATACCAGCATTTGGTTTCACAAAACTAGTGACTTCTATTGCATTAATGTCTCAATACCTCTGTGTAGTCTCAGCATTGCAGATAATTGCCTGCCATGACTGTCCGATAATATGAGAACCTTTTTCTTTTCCATTTCTATCTTCTTGGTTATCTTTTCTTCTTCTTTTTTCTTAAGTACCTTTTTATTTAGTTTTTCTTTCTCTCCTTTTTTCTGTTTTTCTGGCAGTTTCTTAGATATACTTTCTACTTCTCTTTTCTTCTCCTGCTGCCCCTTCTTAATTTTATTATTATCTTCTTCTTCTTTCTCATGTGCCTTTTTAGGTCTTTCTTTATGATTCATATCACACGGATATCATGAATCAATCATGGAGAAACAAGATTCCTTCGTTGCTTGATCAATTATCATTTGATTATCTAGTTTGAGTTGATCTATAATTTCCTTCTCAATTTTAATTTCATGTATAAGTTTTGTGATAGTTTCTTCATGAGTATACTTCTCCTCCTGTGATTCTAAATTGTCTTTTTCCAATTCATTTACTTTTCTTTCCAGAGAAATCACCTTTATTTCCATTTCCATCTCCCACATGAATCTATCCGCTAATGCGTCATATGAATCTTTTTTATTTTCCTTGTCTTTCAGCTCCATTTCTTCGACCTCTTCCGTGAGATCCATCACTAACAGTATCATTTTTACTGCCCAGTTTTCTTGATTTTTTCCTTTTTCCCCTTTTCCTTTCCACAACTCTACCATATTGGCCCTAACTTCACTCGAAAGACATTTACCACACACCCATGATCTGCTCTTCAGTATTTTAAAATCTCTCAATATCATCCCAGCACATTTATAATGGCTCCAGCTTCCACACGTATCACACTCTAATCCCGAAATTGTCTTCTTCTCACACACTACCACAGACTACAGAAGAAAACAGCTTCTGTAGTCTGTGACACTACACACGTACGACTCATCTTTTTTAAATGTGTTAAATTAGCCATTTTTATTGCAAACTATATGGAGTCGACAGAAAATGAAAAAACTTAACGACCTTGATTGCCCAATAAAGTATAGCCAAGGCCCTCTTGGCTACAGTATAATTCCAATTAGGCTCTGATCTTAATATAATTCGTGTAGATAAGTTGAAATCCAATAAGCTGTGATTTGGTTTTCACAAAATATAAACTATTTTAAATAGTTGATTTGAACTCACTTTGAAAGTAAAAAATGAAAATTTATATCTCAGTGTCTTGAAAATCGTATAAAGATCACTCACGTTCTGTAGGAAATGGATTTTGAAGTAGGACCAGGTTTCACAAGTCCGATTCACAATCTATACAATTTTGACAAATACGTGAGAAAGATTAGACGTTTGATCGTACTTCGACCACTATCTCATCGTACTTCGAGCACTATTTTTATTGATAAATAATCGTCTCATGTGCATCAAAATACGAGCTGAATGAAGAATTAATTGAGATGAGGAAACAAAAGTATCAAGAGCCAAAACAGAGACTATTCATTTTCCAACCAAACTCGGCACCTCCGCCAATAAGTCTCATTTCATGTGCATTGAAAAAAGAAGAGAATAAAGAAAGAATCAAGGTCAAAAAAATCATCGAACGAAGAGAAGATATAACCAGAGATTATATTGAAGAATTTTTTCACAACATGCGTGGCTCTTTAATTGTTCATTCCTTAACAAATATAACTATAATTGTTATAAGGTTTGATATAATAGCTATAAAACTATCAAACTATTTCTTAGAGGTGGTAAGAACGCCCATGTGGTGAATTTCTGAATTTTTGTTGAGAATTGACAGTGAAAATTTCTAATGGAAATTCTGGTATTCGACAAAATATTTGTCGAAAATTTTCAATGAAAATTCTTGTCGAATATTTCTAATGAGAGTCCCTGTCAAAAATTTCCGTTGAATTTTTTCGGGGAAAATTTTGTTGAAAATCTTTGTGAGAAATATCTATCGCGAATTTTCATTGAACATCAATAAAAATATCCATTGTTAATTCTACACAAAAGTTTTCATCGAAATTTCAAATGATGATTTTCAATGACAATATTTCATGTGATTTTTCAACAGACAATCTTCGCGAATTTTCTTCAGAAATATCCATTGTGAGGGTTCGACAGTAATTCTCGAAGACAATTTCTGTTGGAAGTTTCCAATGGTTAATCATTTTTATTGACAAATAATCTGACTAATTGAGAGTACGATACAGTATGAGTGGTATTTCTTCATTTTTTGTGAGATGAGCTGAGCGTCGATGCGTGAGATGAGCTTAGAAGTATGGAAATGTAGAATTAAGAACATTTGGTCAGCTCAATGTACATATACAGGCCATGGATCACTTCAAAGGTTTAAAAACCGCGGCTGTCTGTTGGTATATAAACCTTGGTTTCAAAACAATTATACCAGTGCCTCCTTCATATCCGTCACAGATTTCATCTCGATGAATATTTTCGTAGTTCTATTGCGAATTTTCATCGAACATCATCATTCAGAATATTCATTGACAATTTTCCCTAAAAAAATCTCATTAAGATTTTTTGATGATAATTTTGAATGAAAATTTCCCATGTGAGTTTTCAACACATATAATCTTCAAAAATTTCCATCAGAAATGTCAATGGTAAATTTACGCAAGTAATTTTAATGAATTTTTTTTGGCTCTACAGTGGAGATATTGGTTGATCATTTTCGTTGACAATTTCATTGATATTTCCATTGAAAATTCCCATTAAAAATTCACGTTGAAAATTCTCGACCCACATTTTTGTCGAAAAGTTTCGATGAAAATTTTTGTCTGAAATTTACAATGAAAATTCTTGTCAATAGTTTTAATGAAAATTCTCATCGAAGAATCTCAATGGGAATTCTTGGTCGAAAAACAGACCTAATCTCTGCACATTTTTACCAGAAATTTCCATTGGAAATTTTCGACTGGAATTTTCAATAGAAATTTTCATTATATATTCTCAATGAAAATATAGGTTGATAATTTTTATTGACAATTTTCATTGAGAATTTCCATTGAAAATTTACATAGGAAATTTTCGACCGACATTTTGATCGATTTTTTTTCATGATTCTGGTCGAAAAGTTTCAATGAGAAAACTTGAAAAAAAATTTCTATGAATATTTCTGTCGAAAATTCTCGATGTTACTTTTTTGTCGAAAATTTTTGTTGAAAATATGATTAAAAATATGAAAATATGAAATATAAAAATGTATTATGAAAACTAATTCTGGAAAGTCTAATTTGGAGATTTGTATTGGAAATTTTTGATGACAATCGGAGATTTATTCAGAAAAATTTCATGGAAATTTTCGTAAAAAATTTTTGTTTTGGAAATTTTAATTTTTGATTCTCATTGAACAGTTCCATCGCAAATATTCATCGAACATCATGAAAATTGCCTTGGAGGTTGGAATCCACTGAGGAGTGTGTAACAACTCACCTGCCGGAAATACTATCTCTGAAAACGGATGCCGCTCAAGCATCGTGCCTATACTCGACCGTCACCGGCAAATAGGCGAGCGGTTCAACGCCGCCCGCTCAGCACGGCGTGACCAGTAGGGGGTCGCGACGGAGGCGCTGATGTGTCGGTCGTGAGAAGGCATGGCACACGAGTCAGTCGATCCTGAGTCCCAGGAGTTCGTCGTTGTTCGTTTTTGAATTTCATTTCAAGTCTGTGATCGACACTAACAGACTCGACGCCATCGGGCAATTATTTCAATTAATTTATCAGAACAAACCCGTCGGAAATCATCTAGGGAAATTTTTATTGAGAATTTCCATTGAAATTTTCCTCGAACAATAACAGAGACAATTTTTGACAGCATTTTAGTCGAAAATTCGCAATGGAAATTCATGTCGGAAATTTCCAATGGAAATTCTACTCGAAACTTTCAATAAGATTTTTTGTGGAATATTTTTGTTGATGATGATCACAAATTCTCATTGAATCATAATCATAATTATCATAATTGATGATTTTCATTATTCATCATTGATAATTTTCATTGAAAATTTACCACGAAAATTCTTTTCAAAATTTCTAATGAAAATTTGAAATAATAATTTTTCATATTGATGTTGAACAGAAATAATATTTGGAATTTCCATTCAGAATTTCAATCGTGAATTTTTGACAGGAATTTCGAATGAAAATATATGTTAGAAATTTTATATAAATTATGAGTTGATAATTTTCAATGATATTATAGGTTGATAATTTTGATTCAAAATTTCTATTGAGAATTTTCATAGAATTTGAATTTCTATTGAGAATTTTCATAGAATTTTTTATTCGGAAATTAAAATTGACAAATCTCGACCGAAATTTTTGTCGAACATTTTCGATGAAAATTCTTGTCGAAACATTTCATTGGAAATTCTGATTGAATTCTCAATGGAAATTCATGTCGGAAATTTTCAGTGTATATGAAAAACCATTATTGGTCCCTGGCTTATCAAAAAGTTCACAGGATAATAATCACTAAAGAATACAATCCTTTAGATATGAAATATAGTTGAATAAGTGAGAAATTGAAATTGAAAATTGAAATGAATAATAATAATAACAGTATGCTTGGAAAAATAATACTTATGATAAAATATGATACTCACGATAAAATTTAATACTAATGATAAAATATGATACTAATGATAAAAATTGGAATATTTGAGGTTCTTACAAATGGGAAAAATGGAAAAGGGTGTAACATGCCAGTTTTCCCTGTCTAAATTTTGATGTTAATAAGTTCTTTTTGTTTGATAATTCCCACGTTGTCTTGACTTTCTCAGTCTGTTGATTTTATGACGACCATCCATTAACACCCTTCACTAGTTGAATAAGTGAGAAATTGAAATTGAAAATTGAAATGAATAATAATGATAACAGTATGCTTGGAAAAATAATACTTATGATAAAATATGATACTCATGATAAAATTTAATACTAATGATAAAATATGATACTAATGATAAAAATTGGAATATTTGAGGTTCTTACAAATGGGAAAAATGGAAAAGGGTGTAACATGCCAGTTTTCCCTGTCTAAATTTTGATGTTAATAAGTTCTTTTTGTTTGATAATTCCCACGTTGTCTTGACTTTCTCAGTCTGTTGATTTTATGACGACCATCCATTAACACCCTTCACTAGTTGAATAAGTGAGAAATTGAAATTGAAAATTGAAATGAATAATAATAATAACAGTATGCTTGGAAAAATAATACTTATGATAAAATATGATACTCACGATAAAATTTAATACTAATGATAAAATATGATACTAATGATAAAAATTGGAATATTTGAGGTTCTTACAAATGGGAAAAATGGAAAAGGGTGTAACATGCCAGTTTTCCCTGTCTAAATTTTGATGTTAATAAGTTCTTTTTGTTTGATAACTCCCACGTTGTCTTGACTTTCTCAGTCTGTTGATTTAATGACGACCATCCATTAACACCCTTCACCCCGTCATCTCGTGCCTGCATCCCCCATTCCACAAGCACACTTCAGTTGTTTTTATCAATTGCATTAACTTTCTGTTTATAGTCATCTTGTACCAATGTCTCTAGTGTTTCAAGTGTATTTTGTCAAATGTGTACAAACCATAATTCAATCAGAACACTCGGCATAGGGCAGATACAATAAGTTTAAGAAGTGACAGATATATGACCAGGGGATGCATCAAGCCACAAAAGCCAAAAGCTGATGTATGGTGAATTGTGATTGGTTTAAATTTGTATCCGCATATTTATTGGTCGAACGAAAGTAAGCTCCTACAGGACAAGCCTGGTGAAACAGGGAGATGAGAACAGAACGATATAGACAATCAGAGAGACAAGTCAGTGAAAACGTCGACCGGAGATCACGGGTTGGGGGGGTCCGACTTCGAACCGGGTAGTTCAGCATCGCCAGCTTGGCGGAGTCCAACATCGCCAGCTTGGTTAACAACGAACGTGGAACAAGGCGAACTCGGTGAGGAGACGTGACTACCCGCCCCGGGACTCGAAGACGCGTGGTTCGGCGGAAACTTGCGTGTGCGCGCGTGGGGTGAGCGAACCAGCGAGCGAGGGACCAATCACGGTAAAATCAGACATTGTTTAAACCAATCTGCCCTGGTCAGTTAAATAAATATATATATTTTTCAGTATTGTTTGTATGAAGGTAGTTTAATTTCTCTTTGTGTCATTTAAAATCACGTTGTGATCTCAATAGGCCATTGGGATGACAACTTTTCTTTGTTCCATTGTTACAAGATTGAAGTTTTGTGTTTTGTTTTAACGTCATTGTAGTCATTTTGTTGAAAATACACGTAATAATTTAAACTGATTCAAGTTTCAACGAGTTGCTTTTCCCGCAATCCCAGCTACAAAGATCCATTTTTGTTCTTTTCAGATTTAGTTTGATTATTTTTAAAATTTAATTCTTATTTTTTAATTTCGATTTAGTCCATTTAGAGTAGGATTGGACAGAAAGCTACAAGTGTAATTGATTATTACAGAGAAAAAAAATTGTACAGATGATTTCTCAAAATATTAATAGAACCTCTTGAAGCTGAAACTACAATATCAAAAATAAGTTCTTTCTCGAGCTTAAACCTTAATCTAGATTCATTAAATAAGATGGCATGGTGCCTCGCGCTTCTATGAACAGCCCAATGACCTCGATGTTGAGGAGATCGTATGTGCTTTTGAAGAAGTCAACAGTAGGCTCGTAGTGGTTTTGGTTTCCTTCAGGCTGTTGCCTGGATTTCACAGAACCATTCACTGACTAGATCACTATCCAAGTACTCACACCATTATAAAACCTCATTATAAAATACATATTGGTGGAGGTGCCGGATATTTTACCATTGTATGGTATTCTATTTATATATATATATATATATATATATATATATATATATAGCCGCCCCTGTAGCTAAGTCAACTATCGCTAGCGATAGAAACTGAAGTTACCGTTGGACGTGGCTTTATATATATATATATATATATATATATATATTTAAATTAAATATATAGACCTATATACATACATATATATATATATATAGACCTATATATATATACATATATATATATATATATATAATATATATAATATATAATATGATGAGTAAAACTGGGCTGTTTTTTTATTCGTGATATTATTCATTCGGAATTGAACAACGTATCAATTCGAACATATTTTCCAATTCTATAATTTTGATAATAATAATGATAATTGCTTCATTTTCATTTTTTTTTACAAAATCATCAGGTTTGGATACTAAAGTTTGGATAGTTTGGATAAAGTTTGGATAAAGTTTTGATACTAAAGTTTGGATAAAGTTTGGTAACATAAGTTTGGATACTGAGGAGGACGATACCGATCTCGTTGAAACGTTGGTCAATTCCAAATAAATAATGTCACGATTAAACAAACAACCCAATTTTACTTATTCCATTCCATCATGAACCGTGAAAGTTTGAGTGATTCCATATATATATATATATATATATATATATATATATATATACATATATACATATACATATATATATATATACATGTGATATGTTATTCATAAGACAAGGAAAATAAATAAATAAATAATAAATGAATGAATGAAATATATATATATATATATATATATATATATATACATTGGAAATTTTCCACAAATCGATCGGTGGTGCCCCGTCCAAACGATCCTCCTCCTCTCATCCTTAGCCTGATTAGGGTAACAATGATTCTGTATCAAGTTTCGATGTTATTGAAAAAAAAAAATCTGTTTATTTAAATTGTCAATGAAAGTTTTTGGTGAAAAATTTTCATTTGAATTTTCAACAGAAAAATCTTTTCAAATTTTCTCGGAAATTCCTATTGTGAATATTTGACAGGCTTTTTCAATGAAAATTCTAGTTGGAAATGTACAATGAAATTTTCAGTCGATAATTTATACCGGTACCGATAACTTTTATTGAAAATGATGAAAAAAATTTTTATTGAGAATTTTCAAGAATTTTCATCGAAAATATTAGAGAATTCACATTGAACATTTTCGATGAGAATCACATTAAATATCCCAACCGGAATATTTGTCGGAAATTTTTAGGGTTTAATTCTTGTCGAAATTTTTAAATAAAAATGCGATGCGGAAATTCTCGATGAAAATTCTTGTCATAAATTTCCAATATGAAAAGAATGTTCATTCGGATTTCTGTCAATGTACATTGGGTCCCATTTCGGAATCCGGCATTCAACAGAGATTCCGATGAAGAATTTTTATTGAGAATTTACAATGAACATCATTGAAAATTACGATACAAACTCTTGTCAAGGATTTTCAATGGAAATAAGTTGAAAATTTGGTACGGAAAATTTGTCAACAATTTTGAATGGAAATTTTTGTTGGAAATTTGTAGTTTTTGAAATTTAACTTGCCTGCATCGGGACACAATTAATGTTGGACCGATGACAAGCTGGTGATCGACGCGGGGACACAAGTGACGTCACAGAAGGAAGATTCGCTCACTATCTAATGTTGGCCTTGAATTAATCAATGGGATATGTGAGTCCCGGTGAAGAACTACGCAGCAATGAAATAGGGCGCCAACTTTCTTTCAGTCCTTACTTTCATTTGTGCGGCTACCTTCCACGGACACCTCGGTTCGCCCTCCGACTCATTTCCACAAGTCCCGACTTCAACTTGTGCGACAATCTCGTATCGAGTTCTCCACAGACATCTCGTTCCGCCCGCAAATATTATTTCACAAGTCTTGTGCGGTATTATCATGTCGAATTTTCCGCAAATCGAGTTTTTTTTGTTTGCACTCATATCCGCGGAAAAATCTAAGCACACACCTCAACGGTGGTGCTTGTGATTTCAATGTCGGGCACTCGTTCAGCCGACAAGACGAGTAACCCGAGGCTGTGAGGCTGAGACTCGACAGATCGCATCGTTGTTAATGCTCTACCTAATACATCACTCCGCCCGGTACAAAAGTCGTTTCTGAGCCTCGACATCGAAATGATAGCTACCTCTCCTGGTCGGAATACTCGGACGCTACATCCAGGTCTAGGTTAGAGAGTTTGTCCTTGTCTGCCTAGCATCTTGTGAGAATTATATAAATCGGCACATAATAGGTTCGATCGGTCGACGTACGTCGACGCCGGACCTAGTTTATTTGTCAAGTCACATTGCATAGAGCATCGGGAATATTGGATCCTAATTTCCATCAAAAATCAACGAAGGGAATTCTCAAGATTCTCAGAATCATTCTCAGATATAATGTCCAATGTTTTTTTTCCCACATTTCTTCTCAATCATGATTTTTGGCAAGAATTTGTGAAATTTCATAGAAAATTCTCAATAATTATATTCAATGAGGAATAGCTAAAGGATATTCTCATGAAAATTTCCATATTATTCCATATTTCATATTGATATTATTTGGACATGAATTACATTGGAAAATTTTTGACAAGAATTTCAATCGGAATTCTCTATGATGATGTTGAATGGAGATTTTCGATGGACTTTTCCATGAGATTCTCAAGAGAAATCTTCATCGAATGGCTCATAGCAATACTAGAATTAATAACCATATAAGAACACATTGACGCTTCAAATTACCATATTTACTTATCTACTCACTCAGTAAATTTTCATTATTTCTTACTTTCATGAACAGAAAACAAAAGCTCTTCTGTTCTGCCAAGTAGATGGCGGTGGTTTCTGCACTCCCTTGCACAGTCATTGCCCTCTCGCTACCTCAATTGAATGAGGTGAGGCCTTACAATCTACCCGCTCTAAAGCTACGCCTGGCGTCGAAGCAAGTTATAACGGTGATCTACCTGTGGTGGAGGTGGCGCTGTATGCACCCTCGGAGCCGATGTCGTCGATACATCCCGGGCACATCCTGGAACGGGCTCGAACCTCAACAGCTGGTCCGCGTGGGCTCGCCCCATCGGATGGTCCGAATGAGGGGCCACCAGGTCGAACACGTTGCTCTCGATGTTACGACATATACTGTACGGCCCATTCCTCTCTGGTGCAAGACTGGCGGGAATACCTCGACTGGCATCGCTGAGGACGTGCTGGTCGCGTCACACCAAGTAGCCCACTTGGAATGCTGCGACTTTGCGTGCCTTGTCGTAGCGGACCATCGCAGTGTTGTGCGCTTGCCTCGCACGCTGAGCAGCGAAGTTCCTAGCCCACTGTTATCGGTCTCGACATGGAACGGCTTATTGAGGTCTGGGAGAGCTAATGCCGTGACATCCGTCAATCCCCAGATGATAGCGCGGAAAGTCGATTCTCCAGTCACGCCTCAGTGCCACGTAACGTTTTTCCGTGTGAGGCATAACGGTGGTAGCCATACGCGGCAAGAACTTTCGGTAATCAAGGTAACTTTGAAGGCCCTCGATCTTTGATGGGCGAGGAAATGACGAGACCTTCTCCGGATCTGGGGAACATTCGTTGGGACGTATAATGTGGCTCAGAACTTTGAGGGACGTCTGGAAGAGCTGCACTCTCGATGGATTATTCGTGAGACCCACTGTTTCTAGCCGAGAGAGTACCGCCTGGTGGTCACGAACATGCTCAGCTGGCGTGTTTGAGAACACAAAGACGTCGTCCAGAAAGAGCATAGCACACTTGTATTTCAGGTCCATGAGTACGTTGTCCATGAGGGCCTGGAACTTAGCGGGACTGCCAGCCGGCACGAAAGGCATTCGCAAGTACTCGAAGAAGCCTCGGTGGCAGATGAAAGCCGTCTTCGGGTGATCTCCTGGTGCCACGAGAATTTGATGAAATCTTTACGACAAGTCGAGCACCGAGAACCAAGCTGCTTGCCCTTTGTTGAGCAAAACCTATTCTGTCGACGGCATGGGGTAAACCGGCATCTTCGTACGATTGTACACAGCTCGATAATCAACCGCTAATCGATGGCCACTACACTTTTTGGGCACTATCACTGGCGCTGATGCCCAGTTGCCGCTTGAGGGTTGTACTATACCTTGGCGAAGGAGACCATCAAGCAGACCATCCAAGATCTCTCGCTTTCGCGTTGGTTAGCTTATATATATATAGCTCATCAGCACTATATTCATTCATTTATGGAAAGGTCTTGGTTATGGAAAGGTTTTACAAACTATGAATGAAGCGATGATTAGCGAATTGACTTGGATTATCACCCTTGGTCATCGATGTTATCTTCGCATCCAATTCAATGATTAACTAGTTAATACTTCTTTAACTGCTGGTAAAGCTGGCTCTGACTGAACTGATATTTGTGTGTTCTCATTATTGAATGAAAATGCATTTATTAATCAGTATATTGAAACGAAAAACGGATCATTATGATTTTCACATCTTGGCTACACAAACAATGTTTATTATCGGTAGACATAAGTATTTGTTCCTAATATGCTCCACCGTATCAATAACTTGATAACAGAGCCGACAATCACTGCATCAGATAGTATTCGAGTTTTGGAATTCTCTGAGTACCTGGTTCCACTAGACCAAAAAAAACTACAATTTTAGAATTTTATCATTTTTTTTCCATCTGATTAATCCCAATTTAGTTAGATGAAAAAAATGTACAAAAATATAGAAAATCAACAATTGAATTTTAAATAAAATGTTCATTGTTGTAACAAAGACATTTTTTAACAGGGATTTCTCAGACTGAGAGTATCCCAGAGACTTGAATTTCTTTTCATTATGATTGGAAGATATGGAAGCAAGTTCTGGCAGTTCACTTTTTTTCTAAAATCCATTAGACTTTTTTATTTGAATTTTTGAAATTTTTTATAATTTTCATCCCGAAAAAGTAGGTTAAAATCAATATGAATTGTGTTTCAACTGGGAAGGAGAAGGAAATTCGAAATTTCCAACAGCCAGAACTTGCTTTCACGGATCATAGATATACTTTCTTCGAGGTATATCTTTGGTTCGTGGAGGAAGCAAAATATATTACGTCTGCAATCTATCGTAGCAAGTATGATGTTCGTTCAGTTTATTTGTTTCGTTTTGTTTGCGCTCTATTGACAGATCGAAATGAGTGGTAAGAAAACAATTTCATACCATTCCCAAACATCACTGTCATGATAATATTCAATTGGATTCAGTTAATTCATTGTAAATTAGGTGAACTTTTTTTTATTCTATGAGAAAAGTCAAGTTTGTCTTGAAGTGTTGTCTTGAATAAAACTCAATCATCATTGCGGTGAACACAGTACCACTGATATTTCGGAGAAGAATTAATTTTAGTGAAGAAATACTCCACGCATGATTCAAACTTGATAACACATTTGGTAATTCAAAAAATAATCATTTTCACTGGGATATTTCATTTCCGGTTTGATGTATTCCAAATGAAACAAAGAAAACGAGTCAATCACTGTTCTTTTCAATATTTCGATTCCCTCCACATCATTATCATTTTCTTTTTTTCGAATTAGGTTTGATTGTTGAAATTTAGTTTTCAAGAAATTTAATTAGATGAGCGTAGCGAAGATTTTCACTCAAGTCTTACGGAGCTTTGTCTGTGCGTTTTTTTTGTTCTTTTTTTTTGTTTGTAAACACAGCACAGGACGCAGGGTTTGACCGATCGACATGAAACTTTTTTTTTATATGCAAACTTATCCAACTCAGAACTGTATAGTTTTGAGGTCTAATCGATTGGACCATTTTTGAGAAACATCATTTAGAAGTTTCGAAAACCCCCATAAGATTTGGCTGAGCTAGAAAAAATTGAAAAAAAAAATCTCCCCAATACGATTCAAATTTCCCACAAATGTGAACACAAGAATAATATACATGAATAAAAATTTGGTTTGATATTCGGACCAGCCGTTTTGGAGAAAAAAATATGATAAATGTATTTTATTCATCGAAAAGATAGAAATATCAGTTGAAAAATGTTGCATTGTCGAAGTCACGGCTTTCTAGATTCATTGACATCGGATGAAGTTCATTTCAAATTATCAAGGTTTGTAGAGTTTTCGATTATACTTTATTTAGACATCTCGCTCATCGTACAACGCACATCCTGCGTTTGCCTAGTTCATAGTGAACATTGAATCAAGATCTAACGTTTATTCGTTCATGTATATGAGTATATAACGTAATGAATGAACGATTCGCACACTTTGAATGAAATCGAAGTTTTTATTTGATTTTTTCATAATGTTACATATCACACATTCATTCAATCATTAAAGATTGTTCATAAAACGGGTGGTAATGGTTACTATACCTAATGCAATTACAGTCAAACATACTCGATATAATTATACTTCATTTTTTTCTTAGCTCTCCTCTTAAATCACCAATCTTCGTTATGTTCTTGAAATTTTTTTTCCAATTCATTCCATTCCCGCGTCGTTCTTTGTATAGATCCATATCTACCTACTTCTCTATCCACTTTTTCCACTTCCATTCTCACCCCTCCCATTGTACTTCTTTGTAATCCCTTTCCAATTCTATTGCTTGATTCATCCCATCCTGTATATTCATTCTTGACTCTAACAAAATTGCACATCTCCTCTATTTGTCTTCGTTTCGCCAAATTTTCTCATCCCATTTCCTCGATCATTTTACTGAGTCTTTCTGAAACTTTTTCAACCACATCCTTATCGTTCCTGATAATCTTCAAGCGCTTCTCTCTCCCCAATACCCTTCTTGCAGCAACCCTTGGGACGTTCTTCACAGCCTTCTATAGTCCAACTTCATGCGGATCCCAGACTAAACAAGCATACTCAAGCATTGGCCGAATCAGACTCATGTATGCCTTCTCTTTCATTTTCATCCCTGTCCCCTTCAAATGCCTCATAATAAAATTTAAGGATCGTATTCCCTTTTTTGAGATATTTCTAACATGTTCCCCCCACCCTAAGTTTTAATTTATGTAAAGTCCAAGATATTTATATGCTTCTACTTCCTCAAGTGTAGACTCTCCCATTTTATAAATCTTATTCACTTTTTTCTTGTTACTGTCGCTAGAGAAGTGCACCACTTTACATTTTCCAACATTTAGTCCCATGAAATTTATTTTAACTCATTTATTAATTCTGTCCAAATCTCCTTGTAACTGATTTTCCTCCCTCTCACTCCTAATGGTGCTATATACCACACAGTCATCAGCAAATAGACGAATTCTTGATTGAATTCCGATTTGAAGATCGTTTATAAATATATTGAATAGAAGGGGTCCAATTACACTTCCTTGTGGTACCCCAGGAGAAACTTTTACCATATCAGAAATTTCATCACCTACTTTTACTTTTTGTGATCTACCTTTTGAGAAGGACTCCACCCATCTTGTTATCCTCTCATGTTTTGTTATTTGTTTCAACTTTGAAATCAGAAGTTTATGAGGTACTTTGTCAGAAGCTTCTTCAAAATCCAAAAAGACGGCAGATATTTCACCCCCCTTGTCTGAAGTATCAGACAGTTCCTGCGTGAATCCTTGCAGTTGGGTTACACATGAGTAACTCTTACGAAAACCATGTTGTCCATCAAATATTCCACCATTATTATCAACAATTAATTTGATTTCTGTATCAATTGAACTTTCCATAATTTTGCATATTGGGGAGGTGAGGCTAACTGGTCTGTGATTACCCAAATTTGATGTTTTTCCCCCTTCATGTATTGGAGTGATCATTGCTATTTTCCAGTCCTCGGGCACAGTTCCTGAATCTATTGAATTTTTCAAAATTAACATCAAATACGGTATTAACTCTTTTCCCGCCAACTTGAGAATTTGTTATCAATCCCATCGTGACCGGGAGCTTTATTTCTATTCAGTTTATCAATTATTCTCTGGTTTGCTGTTTCAGTGAATTTTATTTCATTTTCCTCTACTCCCAATTGATGAATTTGATCATTCTCTACTTCATTCTCCCCATTAACCCTGAACTAAATTCACTAAAAAAAATATTGTATGGTGGCTCACGCTCCTATGAACAGCCTAATGACCTCGATCTTGAGGAGATCGTTTTTGTTTCGAAGAAGTCAACAGTAGGCTCGTAGTGGTTTTGTTTTTCTTCGTTGATCCCTCCAGGCTGTTGCCTTGATTTCACTGAACCATTCACTGACTAGATCACTATCCAAGTACTCACACCATTATGAAACCTCAATATAAAATACATATTGGTGGAGGTGCCGGATATTTCACAATTGTATGGTATTCTATTTATATTTTCGATAAGAATTTCCATTGGGAATTACCGACAAGAGCTATCATTGGAAATTTCCGACAAAAATGCTGTCGAAAATTGGTTTTGTGATTGTTCGATGCAAATTTCAATGGAAATTCCTAATACCAATTCTCAATCAAAATTTTCATTATAAAATTTAATTGGTAATTTTCACTAACAATTCCCCAGATAATAACAGACAGTTTTTTTTTTTCGAAATTTTCGAAAATCAGCTTCATCGCAAACTTCAGCGTACAGTTTCATCGCAAACATTCATTGAACATCATTGAAACTTTTCGACGAAAATTTCCGTTTGAACATCATCATCGAGAATTCTTATACAAATTTTTGTCGGAATTTTGCAATGGAAATTCATCTTGCATGGAAATACGAAGAGGATAAAGAATGAATCAGGATGAAATAATAGACGGGCGCAAAATAACCTCGCTGTCGACGCGCCTCAAAACTCTAATAGACGTATAGAAAGCCAAAACCGAGACTATCCATTCCCCAACCAAACTCGGTACCTCCACCAATAAGCCTCATTCCATGTGCATAGAAATACGAAATGGATACAGAATGAATAAGGATGGAAAAACAGACTCATAGGAAGCCAAAAGCAAAACTATACATTTTCCAACCAGACTTGGCACCTCCAGTAATAAGTCTCATTTCATGTGCATAGAAATACGAAGAGAATCAAGAATGGATCAAGATGCAAAAACAGACGTGTAGATAGCCGAAACCGCGACTATTTGTGGGGAATTCCACAGCCTTCTGAACCTATTCATTCCACGGTCCGACGGACGGAACAAGTACTTCCCTCCCGTTCGACAGCAACAATGGGAAGAATAAGCAGACTGGCCGTGATCGCTTTAGACAGAATCAGAATATTTAGATTATCAGTTTGTTCACGTTGAATTTATTAAATATTGAAAGTCGTATTCTACATCATACTGTTCTCATTTTTATTCACTGAACTCACGCTACCAACAGTGGTGACCCCGACGTGATCCGAACACGAAAACATCAAACGAACGATCGAAAGATCGATGACTTAACGAATGTATGTTTGGATCTTGATTTTCGATGAGTAACATAGTCAAACGTGAACTTTACGTGATGAACCTTTGCAAATCTCAGTGAGAAGTACAGTTTTAGGTGTCGCAATGACGGAACCTGTCGTCCCAGCAAACAACGATATGGTTGCCCGTGTGAGCGTGCGTGTTTTGACACCCTCATTATGGCACGATGATCCAGCCCTGTGGTTTGCGCAAATCGACAGCCAGTTTGTGTTGGCCGGCATAACACAGGACACAACGAAGTTTCACACAGTACAGGCTCGCTCGATCAACGCTAGGCTGCTGCTGTGCGAGACATAATCATTAACCCGCCAACGACAGACAAATACAACCGTTTGAACCGCCGTCGATTCTCACTCTCGCTGGAAGCACGTCTTAAACATTTATTACAGCACGATGAGATGGGCGATCGTTCACCATCCCAGTTTTTAAGCCATATGCGAATTCTCGGCGGTACGGCTGTGTCCAATGAAGTGTTGCGCGTTATGTGGCTCGGCCGATTTCCACAACGGACGTGTGACATACTAGCAGCAGCTTCTTCCGACAACCTCGAGGCGCTAGCTATCATTGCAGATCGCTTATAACCATTTACGAGAGTGCGACGGCAGCCTCCCGCGTCGCAGTAATTAACGATCCGGTTAACTTGACCAGCTGTCAAGAGCAGATTGAGGAGCTGTCACATCAAGGCGCAACACTCTTCACAGGTGGAAACTCTGAGGCGGAGTGGAAACTCGAAGGCGTTCACAAAACCAGCCACAAACAAATTCATCTGCAGTGCGTGATGCCGTTAAGGGAGCTCAATATGAAATGTGCTGGTTTCATCGCACGTTTGGAGAGAACGCCAGACGCTGTCGACCACCATGTAACCACCACCACCCGAAGGAAAACTCAAACGGCAGTGAGTAAACGCGGCTGATCAATCAACGCGGCTCAAATTTACGCTTTTTATCGTGATGGATGTCCTTACACGCCGCCAGTTCCTCGTCAACACCGGGTCCGACACGGATGTTTGACCTCGCACGCTGGTCAACGGACCTCGCACGCCATCGACGTATGAGCTATTCGCGGCAAACGGTTCTGTTATATCAACCTACGGCACCATCAACCTCAACCTTGATTCCGGCCTCCAGCGTGAATTCGTTCGGAAATTTGTGATAGCTGTCGTATCTAAACCTATTGCCGGTGTAGATTTCTTGTCTTTTTCACGTTTTACTCGTGGATGCTCGAGAGAAAAAACTCATTGACAATTCAACGTCACAAGTTATCTCTGGCCGTCCGTCAATCCACACGCAGAAACACGTCAGGGAAATCTGTGGAGGTTCTCGCTACCACACTCTGCTTCCTGATTTTCTTGACATCACGCGTCCGGCCGGTACGCAGCAGACTGTAGAGCACACAACTGTGCAGACAAGACCCATACTACGCCTGGTCACCTGGAATCGTGCAAGCCCCGACGGTTAGCACCAGATCGTCTCCGCATCGCAAAACGAGAATTCGAAACTATGCTGAAGTCTGGTGTTGCACGGCGTTCATCAAGTAGTTGGTCTGCCGCTCTTCATCTCGTTCCTAAGAGAGAGGATCAATGAAGACCGTGTGGCGACTACCGCCCTCTGAACAACAGAACGATACCCGATCGGTTCCTAGTCCTCCATATTCAGGATTTCGCCCCTCATTGGCAAAACGATTTTCTCCACGATTGATCTGGTCCTCGCTTATAACCGGATACCCGTCGCAACAGAGGATATCCCGAAGACAGCCATCTCTACCCCATTTGGTCTTTTCGAGTTTCCATTCATGAGCTTCGGTTTGCGTAATGCTGCACAAACTTTTCTTCGCTTTATCGACGAAGCACTCCGAGGTTTCGATTTCACGTATGCGTACATTGATGACATTCTCATCACATCGAAATCACCGGAGGAACACGAGCAACACCTGCGCCTCCTGTTCAGGCGACTCTCAAAGTACAGGCTGCTCGTGAATTCTTCTAAATGCGTGTTTGGGGCCGACGAGGTGAAGTTTTCGGGTTACACGGTCGACGCCTCTAGTTCTCGTCCCCTTCAGGACAAAGTCAACGCTATTGTAACTTTTCCACAACCCGGTAATATCGAACAACTACGACAGTTCCTGGGAATGCTCAACTTTTACAGGCGATTTTTACCTTCCACCGCCAGCCGACAGGCCCCACTGAACGACCTCTTTGCCGGAACCGACAGTAAGGGTGAGTAACCAAAGACACCAAACCTTGTTGCCACGATCGAAGAGTGCAAACGCAGTCTCTTACAGGCAACGCTTCTAGCTCATCCCGACTCGGACGCCGAGCTTGCCGTCATAGCGGACGCATCGGACACTAATGTGAGCGCCGCACTCCAGCAGAGAACAAGCACAGGATGGCAACCTCCTGCTTTTTTTTCACGGAAGCTTAACGCGGCCCATAGAAAATATGGAGCGAATGATCGTGAATTACTCGCTGTCTACGAGGCCATACGATTCTTTCGCCATATGGTGGAAGCGCGAACATTTGTTAAATACACGGACCACAAACCTCTGACGTACGCGTCTGACCAAAAGACTGACAAGTGCTCGCCCCGACAATTTTGTCACCTGGACTATATTGGACAGTTCTCCACGGACATACGTCATGTTCCCGGCAAAGAGAACAGCGAGACGGATGCCCTATCCCGAGTGGAATCCATATCAGTTGCAGTCACCCTCGCCGACATCGCTCGAGCATGGGAAGATGATCCTGAGATCCAGGCTCTCCTCCAATCCAACACAGCACTTCAACTCCGGCAACCTTGCATCATGTTGCATAGAAATACGAGGAATATGAAGAATGAATTGGGATGAAATAATAGACGTATAGAAAGCCAGAACCGAGACTATTCATTTTCCAACCAAACTCGGTCCCCCACCAATAAGCCTCCTAATATGTGCATGAAAATACGAGATGAATACAGAATGAATGAGGATGGAAAAACAGACTCACAGGAAACCAAAACCGAAACTATACATTTTCCAACCAGACTTGGCACCTTCCACAATAAGTCTCATTTCATGTGCATAGAAATACGAAGAGAAGCAAGAATGGATTAGGATGCAGAGACAGAGGTGTAGAAAGCCGAAACCGAGACTATTTATATTCGAACCAAACTCGGCACCTCCACCAATAATATCATCTCATTTGCATCGGAATACGAGCTAAATAAAGAATGAATTGAGATGAGGAAACAAAAGTATGAAAAGTCAAAACCGAGACTATTCATTTTCCAACCAAACTCGGCACCTCCGATGATGAGTCTCATTTCATGTGCATAGAAATAATGAGAGAATAAAGAATGAATCAAGGTCAAGAAAATCATCGAACAATGAGAAGATATAACCAGAGATAATATTGAAGAAAAATTTCACAACATGCGTGGCTCTTAAACTGTTCATTTCTCAACAAATATAACTATAATTGTTATAAGGTTTATTATAATGGCTATACTATTTCTTATTTCTTAGAGGTGGTAAGATCGCAATTGTAGTGAATTTCTGATTTTTATTCGATAATGGACAATGAAAATTTCCAATGTATATTCTGATTGAAAATATTAATTTCTGATTTTCCATTGAGCAATCACAAAGACAGTTTTCTTGTCGAAAATTTCCAATAAGAGTTCCTGTCAAAAATTTCCGTTGAATTTTTTCGCGGAAAATTTTGTTGAAAATCTTTGTGAGAAATTTCTATCGCGAATATCATTGAAGATCGATGGAAATATTCATTGTGAATTCCACACAAAAGTTTTCATCGAAATTTCAAATGATGATTTTCAATGACAATTTTTCATGTGAATTTTCAACATTTGATCTTTGCAAATTTTCTTCAGAAATATTCATCGTGAGTGTTCGACAGTAATTTTCGAAGACAATTTCTGGTGATAATTTTCTATGGAAATATTGGTTAATCATTTTTATTGACAAATATTCTGACTAATTGAGAGTACGATACAGTATGAGTGGTATTTCTTTCAACTTCATTTTTTTTGTCATATTTTGTCATTTTCCCAAATTCTCATGGAGAGCAGTGCTACTTTTCACATTTTGTGCTGAAATGGTTCTTCATCGAGGTCGTTGACCACAAGCAACCCTCCAGCGAGTGTACCGTTGTTCGTACCTCAAGACTCCGTCACTGGACTTCATTTCGTTTCTGCCTTTCGAACGGGAGATCGTTTGTCGACAGTTTTCTCATTTTTAGTACCGGCCAGTCGAGTACTAAAATTGTGTTTATAATATTTTCAACTTCGTCTCTTTCTCCCGAGAGTAGCAGTTCGTTTGTGAACATTTTTTTTTATGAAAAGTTGGGGCCTCGTCTGGAATTGCCTTTTCTATGTTTATTTTCGTGTCTGCCTGTATTACATTCTGAGTACATCAGGTCGTTTGTCGACAGTTTTTTCATTTTATTACAGGTCAGTCGAGTACTAAAATTGTTATTATATTATTTTCAGCTCCGTCTCTTTCTGCGGGGAGCAGCAATTCGTTTGTGAAATTTTTGAACTATTTGTGAACTATTTCCAACTTCGTGTCCGCCTTCATTACATAGGTTAGTCAAGAACTGACTCCTTTTCTTGTGTAATTTGATAAATTCACATTGTATCATCCGTATATATATCTGTACACATTTCTTACGCATTACACATTATTATTGAAAACACTTTGAGAAAACAGTCCGGTGCAGCTTTGGTATCGTTCATTTCATTATTGTTTCATTTACATAATTATTATTTCAGCCTGCTCAAATTCATTATGCCATTTTGAATTCGCTTGCTTTCAAATGATTATTATATATCAAATCACATCCAATTCAGACGTCAGCTACCGGAGGTTTTGTAAAATCACCCTTTCTTCTGAAGTAATCTACTAAATTTCATTTTATTCGTCTATTTTCATTTCTTCAAATAAATTTGCTTTTAATACTTGACTTCTCTCAGATTACACACACTTTTTATCCTGATAGGTGACCCGACAGGTTCCTACCTTCCTATATTCAATGAATCAAGGTTCAATGAACTGAGAGTGAAGATAGTGAGACCCCAGTATAAGGATACTGGGGTCGCCCCGGTCTCCCGTGCCACGTTCACCTCGACCCCAGTCTCCTGAGCCCCAGTCTCCTGAGTTCCGGGCTTCTGAGCCTCGGTCTCCTGACCCCACTTTTCCCTCTCATCGAATAACAGCGCACAACCTCCAATAAATCGAAACGGATTCCCATCCAGATGTGAGACCTGCGGATTCTTGTCAGCGCCCGTGAGAAACCCCTGTTTTCGCCGATATGATTGCAATCTTCCACTGTCAGGAACAGACCACGGAAGGCCATACCTATCGGCTAGATAATTCATCACTGCACGGTAGATCTGCGCCACTTTCGACTATTGGACCGTCATCGGTAATGTCCTCAGAGACAGCAGAGGCATGGATTCATGATTATCGCCGATGATCGACCAGAAGTTCAGAACTTGTTAGGTCGTGAGAACCTGCCGGAGTGCGGCCAGATCGACGTCGTTGTCTTGATGTGTAACGAGCGTCGGGACGTCAGTGAGTGCCAACCCATCGACTTCAGCGCACACCGCTTGTGATTTGGTTTCCTGCTCGAAATGGACTGTACGTTCCATTTCGATCTGTTGAGAAATAAACTAAATGGGTATGAAAATCCGAGCATTCATGTAATTGGTGATATGGAAACAGAAAATTTCCATTGAAACTTTCCCACAAAAATTTACATGAACTTTACAATGGAAATTTTCAAAAGTCAGCTGAAATTTACAACACACATCATTCATGGGTAATTTATCAGAATTTTCAAAATTTCCTTATATTATTTTCAATAGAAGTTTTCGAAGATAATTTTCAATAGAAGTTTTCGAATGAAATTACCAACAGTAAGTTACGACAGAAAGTTTCATCAAGAATTTTCGACAAAAAGGTACATCAGAGAATTTTCGATAATCTTCGACAAGATTTTTTATTGAAAACTTCTGACACGAATTTTTATTGAAAATTTCCGACCTAAATTTGTATCCAAATTTCTGACTTAGATTCTTATTGTGAATTTTGGACGGGAATTTCCATCGAAAATGATAATTAAAAATTTCATGAGGAATTCTCATTGATAAATTGCAACAAAACTTCGTTGAAATTTTCGGAAAAACATCTCATCGCCATTTTCAATGATGAAAACGATGAAAACCATTAAAAATTAATTCTTTACAAAAATTTTCATCGATAATTTTTATTGATGTTCGATGAAAGTTTCCTATGCAACTGTTGAGTGAAAATTTTGAATCCAAATTTTCGATAAAAATGTCATTGAATGATTTTATCAAAAAACTCCATTACAAATTCCGATCGAAAATTACTGACAAAATTCTCATGAATCCGATAATTCTCGAATATATTCATCTGAGCAGACGAGTAACTGGGCTGATGACCGTACTTTTATTGTGCATTTGTGCATGCTGTTAATCGCACTCATGGATCATTCACCCAATGTCCACACATGTGTACATGCAGTGTGTTCGAGCGAGTCGTAGAGTCGACCGAGTGCGGAGATGATCGACCGCACTTGCTGAATCGGACCCGTGGATCACAGAACGGGCATTCATCCGTTTCGTGGATCCCGCAGCAACAGCACCAGCATCAACAGGCCAGCATTTCCCACGAGGCTGACGCACGAATCTGTGTCGAGCAGCGCGTTGAGGCTAGATGAGCCGACTTGTAGTAGTAACATGGGAGGGGGTGACCACAGGGTGCAACACATTTGCATGAGAGCCAGCAGGCTCGGCCCTCACACTCTGGGCATCAAAGACGTGGCAGCTGGGGTATCAGCCTGGTTAAGTGGGTGGAACGCAAAGTCACGTTCCAAGCATGTGGACGGTGGAGGGGGAGGCTGATAATGTTGTGTCCCTCACACGAACTCCTGTATCTCTGGACCGGTATCCTCCATGTCCACCAGTGAGGAGAAGCTCCTTTTTCGACTTCAAGATAGCTGCCGAGTGAACGGCGTCGCTTGTGCTAAAACGCACTCCATTTTCTCTTCGTCCGACACGGCCAGTCTTATACGGTGATAGTATGCGTCAATCACTCTCACGAAGGACGCAAAATCCTCGTCCAGATGTTTTGTCAGAGCGTCCAGCTCCATGCGTAGACTGCGGATACGATCCGGCACACCGAATGCCCTTGAAAAATCTCGTTGGAACGCATCCCACCGAGAGTAGCCTCCACGAGATGTCCACCATCTCTCCGCATCCCTGGTACAACCGTGATTGTATGATGGGAATCTCTCTATGGAAATTTCAATAGGAAGTATTTTCATTGAAAACTGTAATTTTTTTTCGAAAACAACATCCATTGGGAATGTTCGATGACATTTTCCATGGAAACTATTCGAGAAGAATTTATATTGGAAATTTTCGACAAGAATAATACTCGGAAATATTCGACAAAAATTTTCCTCGATAATTTTTGACTAGAATTTTCTGGAGTATTTCCGACCAAAATTTCGGAAAATATACAATGAAAATTTTCGAAAATTTTCTATAGTAGTTTCCTTGGGAATTTTCGACAAGAATTTCCATTGAAAATTAACGAAAATAATCACGGTCGAATATTTTCTATGCGATTTTCAATGCAAATATACAATGGAAACTCCCAATGGAATATTTCAACAAAAAATTTTCAGTGAAATTTGGTACCGGTAATGAGAATTACCAACCAAAATTTTCATTGGAAATATCCAACAAAAATTTCATTGAAAATTCCCGTCGAATATCTACGATGAGCAATGATGTAGAATGGAAATTTTCTGGAGGAATGACTCATACAAATTTTCAATGGGAATTTTCACTGGAAAGGTTCAGACTTGATTTTCCATAGAAATTTCCGTTGAATATTCTCAACAAAAAAAAAACGTTGAAAATTTTCGACAGGACATTTCATTAAGAAATTCTGACGAAAATTTTCATCGCAAATTTGCGACATGGATCTTAATTGGAAACTTTTGTCAATAATTTTCATCGAGAAGTTCCAATGATAATGTCGATGAAATTCAACGATAATTCCGAACCAAGATCGAGCTCTCCATTGTGAATTGTGAACAATTATTTCCGTAGGAAATTCTTGACAATCATCTTATTCAAGGATTCTTGACGAGTATTTACAGCAAACTTTTCAATGTTATTCAATAGAAAATGTTCAATAGGAATTTCTCATACAAATTCTTGACGGAACTTCCATTGAAAATTTCATCACTCAGGATGAAAATTTTCACTTCATGCACACACAGTGCATGAACGTTCCACAAGTCTTGTCAATAAGAGTAGAGTCGATAAGCCCCATACTAGTCGTCTAAGATGCTCGCTTGCATCCACCGCCTGAATAGCATCACTTCATGCACACACAGTGCCAAAACGTTCCACAAGTCTTGTCAATGACAGTAGGGTCGATACTAGCCTCATACTAGTCGTCTAAGATGCTCGCTTGCATCCACCACCTGAATGACATCACTTCATGCATACACAGTGCCAAATGTTTCACAAGTCTTGTCAATGAGAGTAGAGTCGATCAGCCCCATACTAGTCGTCTGAGATGCTCGCTTGCATCCACCGCCTGAATAGCATCACTTCATGCACACACATTGCCTAAACGTTCCACAAGTCTTGTCAATAACAGTAGGGTCGATACTAGCCCCATACTAGTCGTCTAAGATGCTCGCTCGCATCCACCGCCTGACTGAAAAAAATTCACGATGAGAATTCTCAATAGAATTTCATGGATCATTTCCAATGAAAATCTACATAAAACATTTTTATTGCAAATTTTCGTTGAAAATTTCGAAAAGAATTTCTGTGGGAGATTTTCAATGAAAATTCTGTGAAAATTTCAATGAAAAAACAGTTTTCGACAAACTTTTCGTCGTTAATTCTCAATGAAAATTCTTCTCGGAAATGTCCAATGAAAGTCCCTGTCAACAATTTTTGATGAATATTTTCGGTGAAAATCTTGTTGAAAGTTCTTATGAGGAATTTCTGTTGCAAATTTCCATCTGACATCATTGTTAAATGCTCCCGAAGTTTTCCTCGGAATTTCCAATGATAATTTCCAATGGAAATGTGAATTTCCATCAGATAATCTTTGCAATTTTCCATCAGAAATATTCATTGCGATTATTCGACAGCAATTTACAGAGACAATTTTTGTTGAAAATTTTCAATGGAAATATCAGTTATTCATTTTTATCGACAAGTCAAATCGAGAATATACATAAAAATTTCACATTGAAAATTCTCGACCGATATTTTTGAGGAACTCTTCAATTAAACTTTTTGACGAGAATTTTCAATGAAAATTCTTAGCGACAATTTCCAATGAAAATTTTTGTCTAAAATTTCCAATGAAAATTTTTGTCTAAAATTTCCAATGTGAATTCTTTCCGAAAATATTGTATGGGAATAGGAATAGGAATTTTCAATGAAAATGCCTGACTGTAATTTTCGATGAGAGTTCCGTTCGGAAATTGCAATGCTCTGAGCAATGTGACTTGACAAATATACCAGGTCCGGCGCGACGACTTCGGTCTCGTTCGGCCGCGTCGTACTCTATGACCGGCAAAATATTTCGACAAGGGGTAACTATTATTCCGATGTCGAGACCTAGCATCGTGTGTAGACGACTTTTGTAACGGGCGGGGTGATTTCTATGAATCGGGATTTCGATGAGTCGAGATTTCGTGGAAACGGGATTTTGAGGAAAATAGAACTTCGATGAAACGAACTCATACGACATTGGCTGAGAGTCGATGAAATGGGATCTCACTATAACAGGATTTCGATGTAACGAGTCAATCCATGAAACGAGACAGCTGAGTAAAAGGCTGTAATTTGACGAACCGGGATTTCACTGAATCGAGATTTTGAATAAACGGGTTCTCGATGGAATTTGGAAGTCGATGCAACGAACATCCACGTCATTGGCTAAATATATATCATGTATATATATATACATATAGGCCCCTATATGTATCCGTTCTTCGAATGTTATGTTCAGAATGGTTCAAAATCATCCAAATTTGAACATGTATCATAATGTTTCCAATGAATTTCAACAATCCAACAAAAATCAACTATCACTACTCGAACCTCAACTCACAGAATCAATGAATATGCACAAGATTCCACCATTCAAATATTCGCAGTTTTTTTCGATGACGGCCGAAATAAATCAATATCAACCATTTTGAACGTATATTTATGAAGGGTATGATTCTGAAACAGTTTGAATGAGTATTATCTCCAACCAATATCAACTAGAATCAATATTTATGAAATATCATCAACTAGTTCGAATCACTTCCAATGGAGATATAGTTGAACAACGTTAAATCAGTTTGAACTATTCTGACATATTGAATGAGTTTGAATGAATATGAATGATTATCGACTCCAACTATTTCCTACCATCTTCAATATTTTTGTGAACTACCCACTAGTTTGAACTATCATTTTTTTAATTGCTGCTCGAAGACTCCACTAACAGCTCGGATATACGGGGGTACGAATGAGCTGGTGATCATGAAACGATGGAGTAATCATAGGTGAAAGGTCGTTTACGAAAGCCCATGTCTAATGCAAGACTCGAACCCACGCCCAACGGTGACTTCAGTTCCTACCGCTAGCGATAGTTGACTAGATCACCGGGGCGGATATATATATATATATATATATATATATATATATATATATATATATATATATATATATATATATATATATATATATATATATATATATATATATATATATATATATGGATTTACTCAAGTTTTCACGATTCATGATAGAATAGAAAAAGTGAAATTGAGCTGTTTGTTCAGTCGTGATATTATTTATTTAAAATTGACCAACGTTTCAACGGATTGATCTCGTCCTCTTCAGTATCCGAACTTATGTTACACAATTAAAGAATTGAAGAATATGTTAGAATTGATACGTTGTTCAATTTCAAATGAATAATATCGAGAATAAAAAAACAGACCAGTTTTACTTATCATATCGAATATATATATATATATATATATATATATATATATATATATATATATATATATATATATATATATATATATATATATATATATATATATATATATATATATATATATATATATATATATTATATATAATATATATATATATATATATTTATATATATATATATATATATATATATATATATATATATATATATATATATATATATATATATATATATATATATATATATATATATATATATATATATATATATATATATATATATATATATATATATATATTTATATATATGAATATATCTATTTTGATATATTGAATGAGTTTGAAGGAATATGAATATGAATTATCCTGTCAAAATTATTTTCGATAAAAATAGAACAAGTAAGCCGAAAGTTGAATTTCCGTGTTGCTTCCCGGATACTCGGTCAATTTCATAGAGGTCCAGTCTGGATCGAGGGATACGAAAATGCTCATTTTGAAAGAATTGGGAAAAGGCCAACTATAACAACTGAATGCCCGTCATGAACAATTCGCCCCTAAATCGGAACGTGAGAACAGAAGATTGCGTGGCAAGAGAAATCGAGTCGTACTAGCTGAAAATATTTCCAATAAATCCAATTGACGACCTATTGTGGAAGAAGAGATTCAAATAGGTGAAACTGTTACCAAAGAACAAACCGACTCACTTCGTTCGCTCATCAACAAATACCGAAATTGTTTTGCGTTATCCATGTCCGAATTGGGGTGCACCGATCTCATCAAATTGGACATTGTTGAAGTTCGGTATTGTGCCACCCTTACAAGACTAACGCATCTGAGCTTGAACGTATTGGACAAATAGTGAAAGAATGGAAGGATCACGGAATTGTTACAAAGACACGATCACCGTATGCAAGCCCGGTCCTGCTAGTGAAGAAGAAAACCGGATAGGATAGACTCGTGGTTGATTACCGCAAACTAAACAGCCAGACAGTAAGAGACCACTTTCTCATCTCGAACATAGATGACCAATTTGAAAACCTGTCTGAAGCTACGTTGTTTACCGTCCTCGACCTAGCTCACGGCTATCTCCGAATCCCGCTAACAGAGGAGGCAAGGATGCTTCCATAACTCCGGACGAAACTGGCAAATTCGAACGCCTTATCTTCGGCTTAACCAATGGACCTGCCGAATTCCAGCGCTGCAAGAACAGAGTATTGGGACCTCTCCGTAATACGATCGCAATGTGTTACCTAGACGATCTACTGTTTCCAGCCAAGAATTGGGAAGAGATGATGTCAAGACTTGATCAAGTATTTCAAGTATTAGCTGCTGCTAACCTCACTTTGAAACTATCAAAGTGTGAGTTCGGGAAGTCCGATATCGACTATCCGGAATTAACCATTTCTGAGGGCCTTTTTCGACCTGGTCTCTAAAAAACGAAAGCAATTAGTGAATTTCCTGTACCGAAGGATCAGCACGAGAAGAGACGATTTCTCGGACTGACTGGATTCTTTCGACGTTTTGTTAGTCGCTATGCGTCACGAGCGGAACCAATGACAAGACTGACGAAAGCCACCGAGCCTTTTATTTGGAACAAGGAACAACAAGATTCGTTCGACGACCTCAAGTTAGAATTGACTATGCATCCAGTACTTGCATTATAAAATCCCCATGCAAAAACTGAAGTCCACACCGATGTCAGCAGCCGCGGACTAGCTGGTATGCTTCTACAAGAAGGAAATGACCGAGATCTTCATCTAGTTTATTGTGTAAGCAAAAGAACAAATGCCGCCGAGAGTATGTATCATTCAGGTCGTCTTGAATTATTAGCGATTGTGTGGACAATCCAGAGACTGCGTTCCTTCCTACTTTCTTTCCCACTTCACGATCATCACCGATTGTCAGGCTCTCATCTACTTGAACGAGCAGAAGACACTCAATCCGGTCATTGCCAGAGCTTACGAATTTCGGGAATTCGATTTCGGGAAATTCAGGAATTCGATTTCGATGTTCGTCACCGGGCCGGCGAGAAAATGAAACATGTGGACGCCCTCAGACGTGCTCCAATTGAAGATGCCACAGAAACCATGGACGAGATCATTACAGATCGACTTGAAGTACTTGTCACCCTAACCATATCCGACCAGGTACTCATGTTCCAGCGCGGTGATGCAGCACTCCACCATATCGTCGACATTCTCCAGAAGGAAGAACCCGACCGATCGAGAGAGGAACGACAAAAAGTTCACCAGATAGAACTGGAGAATAACATTCTTTTCCGAAAAAATGCAGACTCGTAGTCAGGAAGAGATCTTCGTAGTCCCAAAAAGCATAAGGAAAAGACCAAAGAGCATGAGCAAAAAGCAAGTGACCAGCTTGGTCGTGATAATGTGTCACGACCAAGCTGGTCACTTTTCGTTGGATTGCACTGTGAGTAAATGCAAGGACTCAGGAGACCGGGGCTTAGGAGACCAGGGCTCATCAGATCGGGGCTCAAGAAACCGGGACTCAGGAGACCGGGGCTCGGGATACCGGGGCTCAGATTACTGAGGTCCAGGAGACCGATGATCAGGAGACCGGGGCTCAGGGGACCAGGGCTCAGGAGACCGGGGCTCAGGATACTCAGTTCCAGGAGACCTAGGCTCAGGTGACCGGGGCTCAGGACACCAGAGCTCAGAAGACCAGAGCTCATGAGACCAGGGCTCATGAAACCGGGGCTCAGGAGACCGGGGTAATGGATACTGGGGTCCAGGAGACCAGGGCTCAGGAGTCCGGTGCTCAGGATACTGGAGTTCAGAAGACCGGGGCTCAGGATACTGGGGTTCATTAGACTGGGGCTCATGAAACCGGTGCTCAGGAGATTGGGGGTCAGGAGACCGGGGCTCAGGAGATTGAGACTCAATTCCCGCCATGGTCCGCCGCTCAAGCAGAGAAGATCGCGGCCTCATGTCGCCTATATCCGCCGATCCGTGTGTCTGCAAGGAGAGCGTACTAGAACATATATACTGTGGTCGACAACTAAACTCCCTACTTCTATCGTCATGGCAAACCGGTTGTAACGGCTAACGATGACCGAGAGCTGGCAACATTTGATTCGTTGGCTCCTGTCTCTCGATAATCTCGATAAGTGTGATATTGAAACAATATAACGTGAAAACGGTTTTCACAACAGAAAACGCGGGCTTTTATGAGATTCCTTGCGGAGAGTGTGCGCAGGCGTACGTCGGGGAGACTGGCAAAATCTCGATACGGAAATCAGAGCTCGAACGAGATGTTAATTGAGCAATAGTTACATCGTCCTTGGCCAAACACAAAGGAGAATATGGGCACACTATAGATGTTGAAGGGACGAGAGTACTGAACATCCAAGATAGATGCCTACAGAGGAATCCCTCCGGCATGGAAACCAGTTCTGACAAAGTGCATAGTGAAAAGCAAAAATCCATCTGAAGAAGCAAAACATCGTGCTCGTTTCCCAGTCCCAAGGAGAGATGAAAGGAAGAGAGAGATACAAGTTGAACTAATGTCAGCTCCCCTGGCAAGAAGTAGAACTGCGGGGAAGAAAGCGTCGTCAAAATGCTGATGATTAGCAGCACTTAAATCACACTTAATTTTTATTTTTGTTCTACTCAAGCATTTATTATTTTCTACTTTTTTTTCTCGTCTCTTCTTCTTCTTGGGAATATCTAGACCAAAATTTGCGATATTCTTGCCAAAAACAGTACAGTTCTATATATATATATATATATATATATATATATATATATATATATAAATATATATATATATATATATATATAATATATATATATATATATATATATATATATATATATATATATATATATATATATATATATATATATATATATATATATATATATATATATATATATATATATATATATATATATATATATATATATATATTTATATATACGTATATATATATTCATATATATATATATATTGTGGCGAGTCTAGAGGTCCTGGATAATATAGATCCAAGAGGTGATGATTGATAAGCTGACTGGATATAGATTATCCAGGGGCTGTGGAAAAAGACAGTTGTATGATTTGATTGTTGATGTTTTTAAAATAAGAGTATTGGACTAATAGAGTTTGTAAATAAAGAAACTAGAAAGAATAAATAACTACGTTGAATAAATACGTTTCACTGGTGACAGCGGTGAAATATGGCTCCAAAAACAGCTTTGAAAGTTCCTAAAGACTATAATGAGTACCATTATAGTCTTCAGGAACTTTCAAAGCTGTTTTTGGAGCTTTTTGTTGTTGTTCTTGGTTGTTTCGATAAATGGTTACGACACTGTACAAAGATTGCTGCTATAAAGTGGAACGATGATTCGAAATGCATTCATCTAGCATTCAGTTTGGATGGTCGAGCAGAGGAAGAATGCAGAGGAAGAGTCCCTCTCAAATGAAGTCAAGGAGAACTGCGTGAGTCTGTGCCATACTTTAAGGAATCTCCTGGAACCCAGCGAGGAAATTGAACTATATAAAGCTAAGTTCCGATCGAGATTACGAGGTAAGGAAGAAAGTTCAGACGATTTGTACGAGTCATCGAAAAAATGCTTCAAAAGGCTTATCCTAATACTGACTCCTCAATACAATGTGAATTAGCCAAGGATCAGTTTGTCGAGGCACTGGGACCAGGGACATCACGTTAGTTGGTACGTCAAGCATGCCCTCGGTCACTTGAAACAGCCTCAAAGGTTGCCTTGGAACAAGAAGTTAACATAGCCTGCGAAGGTAAGACTAATACAGCATCAGAAATTGCCGGGGTTTCCAATATAGGGCATATGCAGGAGGTCTTGCGACAGAACACAGAGGTGATGAAGGCAATGCTGGAGACGATGAAGACGTCAACCAATTTAAAGGTGATAGACGGGAAATCACTTTCAAGCAGGCCCAGAACTGCACCAAGATGCTGGTCATGTGGAGAACTGGGTCATGTACAGCATTCCTGTTCAAATAGGTCATCGAGTTCAGTTCAACACCAAATGATGATAAACCCTGGACAGAAAAATTCGTACTACGCTTCGCAGATTCCGGGAAACGATCGTAGGTCAATGCACCATCAAGCTCTGGTGCACTGGCCTCGAATGAGAGCAAATTGTCAGGAATTGGTGGTGTAGCAAGTGATGGTGCTGCCTATGTACGTGGTTTCATTGGTACATTGGAGTCACTTATGTTAGTGGATACTGGAGCGGCTGTGTCGTTAGTACGAAGTGATATTTGGGATCAGAATTCAAGCTGTTCATCTTGATCAGGAATACTTCGCGCGGTGAATTCAAAGGTGGTGATGCTAGTGGTCATGTTATCAAAATACGTGGTGAAACCGAAATAAGGCTCACGTTGGGAGAAAAACATTTCATACATACCATGTTGGTGGCTGATGATATCACACAACAGTGTATACTTGGGACAGATTTTCTTTGTTGTCATGCAGCAGATATTATGCTTTCATTCAAGCTTCAAAAGCTATGCGGGACATCACTCCCATTAATTATTCGAGAAGGCAGTAAGCTTTGTCACGATATTGTTAGTGAAACTGTTGTTATTCCGGGAGGATACGAAATGATATCACCTGGAGTGATGAATGGGTCACTTTATAAAGTGGGATTTTCTTTCCCTTCGGTAAAATTTATTGGAAAATCAGGACTTTTAGCAGCTCGTGTTTTAGCACATGGGGATCAAGAGACAATACCACTTCGGTTAATGAATCCGGGAGACGATGTGCGAACAGGAGTGCGAGCAGGAACTAAAATAGGGGAGTTCTGTGAATGGATACAACCTGGAGAAATGGGATACAGGACGGAAATCAATCACTGCACAGTGGCAGCTTCGGGAGGTGCGGGTCGGTCAGTATCGGAGATGTTTAGTTTGGAACTTGAACATCTCTCGAGTATTGAAGTTGTCAAATTAACCAACCTGCTCGACTCATTCGCCGACGTGTGTTCACTCACGTCGAGAGATTCAGGAAGAACTTCAATGGTGTATCATCACATTGATACGGGTAATGCTATGGCAATACGGCAGCCACTTCGAAGAACTCCAATACATCAACGTGATGAGGTCCGCAGGGTTGTTGATGAGATGTTGACACAGGGAGTAATCAAACCTTCTGCATCACCATGGAGTTCACCAGTGGTATTAGTAAAGAAGAAAGATGGGTCAACCAGGTTTTGTTTGGACTACGTAACTCGAAGAGATGTATATCCCCTCCCTCGTATTGAACATATGCTCGACTCAATGTCCGGCGCTCGTTTGTTTTCAACGCTCGACTTGGCATACTGGCAAGTGGAAATGACGAAAGAAGATCGAGAGAAAACAGCTTCTGCGACGGGAGATGGACTTTTCGAGTTCAATGTTCTTCCATTCGGGGTTTTCAATGGGCCAAGTACTTTTCAAAGACTCATGGATCTGGTTTTTCAGGACTGCAATGGCATTCCAGTATGGTTTATTTGGACGATGTTATTGTGTACGGTAGAAACTTTGAAGAGCATTCAAGAAGAGTGCTGAAGTGCTGCAGCGATTTAGGGACGCTGGCCTAAAAGTAAAACCAAGTAAGTGTCAGCTTATGAGACAAGAAGTGAAATATCTGGGGCATACGATAAGCCGTCAAGGGGTATCCACGGACTTGGAAAAGGTGCGAGCTATAAGCGAATGAAGAGTGCCAACTAATGTTGTAGAATTGAGATCATTCTCAGGCACAGCCTCGTATCATAGGAAGTTTGTGAAAGGATATGCTACTATTGCTGATTCACTACATAAACTTACAGAGAAAGGTGCAAGATACGCCTGGAACGAATCATGCGAAAACGCTTTTTGTGCTCTCAAAGCTAAATTGGTTTCGAGTCCAATTTTAGCATAACCACAGCTGCAGTTGCCTTTTATACTTAATACTGCTGCAAGTGGCACTGGAATAGGTGGTGTACTTAGTCAAGTGCATGACGGTGAAGAACATGTCATTGCATATGTGAGTCGTTCCCTCACAAAAGCAGAACGTCGGTATTGTGTGACACGCCGAGAAATGTTAGCTATGGTGTACTCGGCACGGAAGTTTCGACATTATCTGTACGGGAAACAGTTCCTGGCACGAACAGATCGAAATGCTTCACGTTGGCTCAGATCATTTAGAAAACCAGAAGGACAAGTTGCACGCTGGTTAGAACAATTGGCGGAGTTTGACTTCGTGCGAGCACGATGCGGTAGAGCATCGTGCTGGCAGCAAACACGGTAACGCGGATGGGTTATCTCGACAGACAGAATATGAAGAGGATTTTTCGAATAGTGAAGGGAGGGACATGCATATCAACGTCAATACGTGGGCACCCGGATATACGTACGAGCAGATGGAGACTATGCAGAAGGAAGATCCAGATTTAATGCATGTTCACCAGTGGATGATAACTGAAGTTCGTCCATCACATAACGAGGTGTCTCCTCTGGGTAGGAATGTCATGAGTTTGTGGAGCCAGTGGAATCGTTTAATCGTCCAAAATAGTGTTCTATACCGTTGATATGAAGGAGACAATCGACCAGATCGATTCTCGAAGAAGTTTATGGTCACTACATACTTCAACAACAGGAGACCATTCAGGTGTTACTAAAACTGTGGGAAAAGCAAGTGATCGATTTTACTGGCCAGGAATGAGAGAAGACATAGAACTTTGGTGCCGTCAGTGCCCGACGTGTGGGAGTCGAAAGGCACCAATTCCCGGAGGATGTGTTATCGGTCAGGTTTTCCAATGCAAAGAATTTCCCTGGATATCATGGGACCGTTACCCACAACTACAAACGGAAAAAATATATATTACTAGTAGCCGATAACTTCACGAAGTGGATAGAAGCTTATCCAATGAAAAATCAGGAGGCCTGCACGGTTGCAAACAAATTAGTTGGAGAATTCATTTGTCGTTTCGGAGTTCCGATGGAGATTCACAGTGATCAGGGGCGGCAGTTTGTATCGCAACTATTTCAGGAAATGTGTTCACTATTAGGGATGACAAAAACAGGAACGTCGCCTCATCATCCGCAATCAGACGGATTAGTGGAAAGATTCAATAGAACGCTCTTGGATATGATCAGCAAGAGTGTGAATTCAAATCACTCAAATTAGGATACAATAATTCCTCAAGTAATAATGGCTTACAGGTCAAGCCCACAAGAGTCTACTACATTTAGTCCTCATTTTTTAATGTTCGGAAGAGAGCTACGTCTGCCATTAGATGTAATATATGGGACACCAGAAAATACGTCGGAATCGGAAACATCATACGTACAACAACTCCGTAGTAATCTTGAATCTGCACATCGAACTGCTCGAGAGAAACTTAGTGTCGCTCAAAAAAGCCAGAAGACGACGTATGACTGTAGGTGTGCTGGTAATGCTCATGCGGAAGGTGACCTAGTGTGGTTATTGAAGACAACAGTAAAGAGAGGTCAATCTCCCAAGCTACATTGTCCTTGGGTAGGACCATATTATATTAAAAATTGTTTATCTGACGTGACGTATAGGAACGGGTCAAGTCAGCTGGAAGAGATGGGCGACGTCGAGACAGACGAGTTGTTCATTTTGATCGACTTATGCGCTACGAAGCTCTGGACGAGCCTGACAATTATCAAGAGGGGGATAATGTGGCGAGTCTAGAGGTCCTGGATGATATAGATCCAAGAGGTGGTGATTGATGAGCTGACTGGATATCGATTACCCAGGGGCTGTGTGAAAAAACAGTTGTATGATATGATTGCTGATGTAGAGAAAATGAGAGTTTTGTACTGATAGAGTTTGTAAATAAAGAAACTAGAAAGAATAAATAAATACTTTAGATAAATACGTTTCAATATATGTATATTGTCAATATTATTTCTATATTTAATACGTAGAAGGCTATGGTTTTTCAGGATCAGGATTTGTACTATAAATTGTTTTTGTTCACCTTTTCTATTCTAAGTATTGTTTTGGCATTGGTTTCGAATTTTCTAAGAAGTTCATTTTGTGCCTGTGACCAGGATATGTGAGAACATATCGAAACGTCGAGTATTTTCATTTATCAATTTCTGAAATGAATGAAAACTTTATTTGATCAACATCGCGAAATGTACTTTATGAGATGAGCGAAACTCTTCACACTTCGACCATATAAAATGAACTTCATCCTATGCCAATGGATCTAGGAAGCCGTGCATTTAACAATGCAAATTTTTGCGTTAATATTTCCAACTTTTCCATGAATAAAAAACATGTATTATACGTGTTCATACTTGAGGTAAATTTGACTCAAATTTTAGAGATTTTATTTTTCAATTTTTTCCGCCCAGCGTAATATTTTGGGGTTTTTTAGAAACTTTGAAATGATGTTTCTCAAAAATGGACCAACCGATTTGACCCCAAAACATTCGGTTCCAAGTTGAATGAGTTTGCGCATAAAAAAAAGTTTCATGTCGATCGGTCAAACCCTGCGACCGGTGCAGTGCCGTCAAACAAACAAACGAAAAAAAAAACATAAAAAACGCCGTGAGAGTTGCATGGTGTTCTTTGCTAACGCTTATCTGATAAGGCTCGATCATTCAAACTGATAGTCAGCGGATTGCCTTGTTATCTCTCTTGGCTACACCAATGTTAGATACTCACCATAACTAATATTTGGCTAATTAATTCTTAATTGAGAGTTGGTGATGAAACCTCTTCATACGAAAGAAATGGGAGAAATCGAATACAGATCGAATGGAAACGAAAAATATGAGGGAAGAATATATTGCTATGGTGCATTCTGTTCCGCCGTTTTTTCACGCCTAATGTTTATACCTCTCATGTGTTGTATTTCGAAGGGATATTTTGACATTACATGTCATTTTATATTATAATGAAACAAATTCCAAGAATTTTCCTTCCTAGTTCTCGAGTGATATTATCACCGGAAATTATTTTGACAGGATAATTCATATATATATTTTTTCAAATTCATTCACTATATCAAATCATTGAGAATTTTCATTGAAAATCTCCCACATAAATTCTCATCTAAATTCCCACTGGAAATTTGCAATAAATATGTTTTATGTAGATTTTCAGCCGATTTCTGTTGAATTTTATTGAGAATTCTCATCGTGAATTTTCGACAGTAATCTTCGAATTTCAATTGTTCAATTTTTATTGAACAATTTCATCAAAAATGTCATTGGAAATTTCAATTACACATTAACATTGAAAGGTTCGGACGAAAGTTTGTGCCAAAAATTTTCAATGATGATTCTTGTCAAAATTCAGCGTTGAGAAATCTTGTAGGAACATTAGAATGAACAATTTTTGTCGCAAATTTTGGTGACAATAGTCTTGGAAAATTTATGTTTGGAAATTTTTTTGAAACTCCTCATTGAGAATTTGGCTTATTTTCATGAAAATGAGAGATTTCTATAGAAAACTTCATGAAAACTAGAAGTCTGATCGGGCTGATCGACTTTCATCTTGTTGACTGACTTGTGACGGTGACTGAGATACAGACGGTGAATGCAAGCGAGCATCTGAACTGAAGAGTACGAGACTAATCGAGCGTACTGTTATTGACAAAACTTGTGGAACGTTCAGGCACTGTGTATGTGTGTGCATGGAGTGATATCACTCAGGCTATGTATGCAAGCGAGCATCTTAGACGACTGGTATGTTGCTGATCGAGCGTACTCTTATTGACAAGACTTGTGAAACGTTTGGCACTGTGTATGCATGAACTGATGTCATTCAGGCGGTGGATGCAAGCAGGCATCTTAGACGAATAGTATTGAGCTGATCGACCCTACTCTTATTGACAAGACTTGTGGAACGTTTAGGCACTGTGGCAACGTTTGGTTTATGTGTGTGCATGGAGTGATGTTGTTCAGGCGGTGGATGCACGCGAGCATCTTGGACGACTTGTATGGTGCTGATCGACCCTACTGTTATTGACATGACTTGTGTAACGTTCAGGCACTGTAAATGCATGAAGCGATGTCATTCAGGCAGTGTGTGCAAGCGAGCATCTTATACGACTAATATGGTGCTGATCGACTCTACTCTTTTTGACAAGACTCGTGAAACGGTTAGGCACTGTGTATGTGTGTGCATGGAGTGATATCACTCAGGCGGTGTATGCAAGCGAGCATCTTAGACGACTAGTATGGGGCTGATCGACCCTACTGTTATTGACAAGACTTGTGGAACGTTTAGGCACTGTAAATGCATGAAGCGATGTCATTCAGGCAGTGTGTGCAAGCGAGCATCTCAGACGACTTGTATGGTGCTGATCGACTCTACTCTTTTTGACAAGACTCGTGAAACGGTTAGGCACTGTGTATGTGTGTGCATGGAGTGATGTCATTCAGTCGGTGGATACAAGCGAGCATCTTATACGACTAATATGGTGCTGATCGAGCGTACTCTTATTGACAAGACTTGTGGAACGTTTGGCACTGTGTGTGCATGAAGTGATGTCATTCGGGCTGTGAAAGCAAGCGTGCATCTTAGACGATTGGTATGGGGCCTATCGACTCTACTCTTATTGACAAGACTTGTGGGACTTTCAGGCACTGTGTATGCATGAAGTGAAGTCATTCGGGCTGTGGAAGCAAGCGAGCATCTTGGACGACCAGTATGGAGCTGATCGACCGTTCTCTCATTGACAAGACTTGTGTAACGTTCAGGCACTGTAAATGCATGGAGCGATGTCATTCAGTCGGTGGATACAAGCGAGCATCTTATACGTAGTACTGGGCTAATCGACCGTACCCTTATTGACAAGACTTGTGAAACGTTTGGGCACTGTGTATGCATGAAGTGATGTCATTCAGGTATTGGATGCAAGCGAGCATCTAAGACGACCAGTATGGTGTGATCGACCGTACTCTTTTCGACAAGACTTTTGGAACGTTCAGGCATTGTGATTGTGTGTGCATGGAGTGATGGATGTCATTCAGGCGGTGGATGCACGCGAGCATCTTGGACGACCAGTATGGAGCTGATCGACCGTTCTCTCATTGACAAGACTTGTGTAACGTTCAGGCACTGTAAATGCATGGAGCGATGTCATTCAGTCGGTGGATACAAGCGAGTTTCTTCGACGATTAGTCTGGGGCTGATCGACCGTACTCTTATTGACAAGACTTGTGGAACGTTCAGGCACTGTGTATGCATGAAGTGATGTCATTCAGGCGGTGGATGCAAGCGAGCATCTTAGACGACTATTGTGGGGCCGATCGACTCTTCGCTTATCGGAAAAACTTGTGAAACGTTTAGGCACTGTGTATGTGTGTGCATGGAGTGATTGGATTCAAGCGAGCATCTTGGACGACTTGTATGGGGCTGATCGACCGTACTCTTATTGACAAGACTTGTGGAACGTTCAGGCACTGTGTGTGCAAGAAGTGATATCATTCAGGCTATGTATGCAAGCGAGCATCTTAGACTTTTAGTATGGGGCTGATCGACTCTACTCTTATTGACAAGACTTGTGGAACGTTCAGGCACTGTGTATGTGTGTGCATGAAGTGATGTCATCCAGGAAGTGGATGCAAGCGAGCATCTTAGACGACTAGTATGGGGCTGATCGACTCTACTGTTATTGACAAGACTTGTGGAACGTTTCGGCACTGTGTGTGCATGAAGTGATGTCATTCAGGCGGTGGATGCAAGCGAGCATCTTAGACGACTAGTATGGGGCTGATCGACTCTACTCTTATTGACAAGACTTGTGAAACGTTTAGGCACTGTGTATGCATGAAGTGATGTCATTCAGGCGGTGGATGCAAGCGTGCATCCTAGACGACTAGTATGGGGCTGATCGACTCTACTCTTATTGACAAGACTTGTGGGACGTTTAGGCACTGTGTGTGCATGAAGTGAAAATTTTCATAGAAAAGTTTCATCGATAGTGTTGAAATTTTCAATGAAAGTTTTTGTCAAGAATTTTGTATGAGAAATTTCTATTAAACATTTTTTATTGAACAACATCGAAGAGTTCAATGTGAATAATTGTCAAGAATCCTTGAATATAATGATTGACGAGAATTTCCCACGGAAATTATTGTCCACAATTTACAATGGAGATCTCGATCTGGTTCGGAATTATCGTTGAATTTCATCGAACATTATCATTGAAACTTCTCGATGAAAATTATTGACAAAAGTTTCCAATTAAAATCCATGTCGCAAATTTGCGATGGATATTTTTGTCACAAATTCTCGATGAAATATCCTGTCGAAAATTTTCACTGGTTATTTTTGTTGAGAATATTCAACGGAATTTTCCATGGAAATTCAGGTCTGAATATTTTCAGTGAAAATTCCGGTTGAAAATTTTTACGAGTAATTTTTTTTGAAAATTTCCATTTGACATCATCATTGCCCATTGTAGATATTCGACGGAAATTTTCAATGGAATTTTTGTTGGATATTTCCAATGAAAATTTTGGTTCATAATTTTCACTACCGGTACCAATTTTTAGTGAAAATTTTGCGTTGAAAATTTTCATTCGAAGGTTTCATTGTATATTTGCATTGAAAATCGCATAGAAAATACGCGACCGAAATTTTTTTGATAATTTTCAATGAAAATTCTTGTCTTTAATTCACAAGGAAATAACTATCAGAAATTTTCGAGATTTTTCATTGTATATTTTCATTGAAAATCACATTGTTCATTTTCAACCGAAATTTTGGTCGAAAATACTCGAGGAAGATTCTAGTCTAAAATTATCGAGGAAAATTTTTGTCGAACATTTCAGAGTATTATTCTTGTCGAAAATTTCCAATGTAATTCTTCTCGAATAGTTTCCATGGAAAATGTCATCGAACATTCCCAATGGATGATGGTTCCATCAGAAAATTTCATGGTGATAGTTTTCAATGAGAATATTATCTATGAAAATGTTTGTTTACCATTTTTATTGAGAATTTCCATTGAAAGATTCCCATCATACAATCACGGTTGTACCAGTGGCTCTGGTAAGGGATGCGGAGAGATGGTGGACATCTCGTGGAGGATACTCTCTGTGGGATGCGTTCCAACGAGATTTTTCAAGGGCATTCGGTGTGCCGGATCGTATCCGCCGTCTTCGCATGGAGCTGGACGCTCGGACAAAACATCCAGACGAGGATTTTGCGTCCTTCGTGAGAGTGATTGACGCATACTATCACCGTATAGGACTGGCCGTGTCGGAGGAAGAAAAAATGGAGTGCGTTCTCGCCCAGGCGACGCCGTTCATTCGGCAGCTATTGTGGGGTCGTTCCTCCTCCTCACTGGTGGACATGGAGGATACCGGTCCAGAGATACAGGAGTTTGTGTGAGGGACACAACATTATCAGCCTCCCTCTCTACCGTCGCTCCCTCGCTTGGAACGTGACTTTCCGTTCCACCCAGTTAACCAGGCTGATATACCCCACCCAGCTGCCACGTCTTTGATACCAGAGTATGAGGGCCGAGCCTGCTGGCTTTCATGCAAATGTGTTGCAGATGAGTAACCTGAGGTCACCTTCTGCTATGTTACTACTACAAGTCGGCTCTTCTAGCCTCAACGCGCTGCTCGACACAGGTTCGTGCGTCAGCCTCGTAGGAGATGCTGGCCTGGAAGCCGCTGTTGCCACGGGAACCAAACTATGCAATGTGTCCCGCCTACTGAGGTTGGCGTCAGGAGTGGCGCTCGCGAGGGCCCAGATTGTAGTACCAATATCGTGGTCAGAGGGCCAACGTCAACAACGAATGTTGTACTTACCGCAGCTGGTGACTGAGATGATACTGGGCACAGATTTTTTGTTGACCACTGGAATCTCCCTCCATGTAGCTGAGGGCGGTTGGACTCTTGGATCCGCACCACAACGCGTCATTCCCTTCTCGTCATCAGCTGTCCGCACATCGAAAACGTCAGTCGATTACACCGGCTCAGAGGACTTTGGGTGCATCGGGTTGGAGCGTCTGTGTACCAACGTACAACAGTCCCAAATCATTCCACTTTCATTGCCGTCACCATCACCACCGCCACTGCCATCGCCAACATCTCCGTCACCGCCATCGCCAATATACCCGCCACTGCCAACGCACTGCCATGTAGTTAGCCAACACACGCCTCTACCTACACGGTGCGAACAACTCCAGTCAGTGGTGGCTGCATTGCAAGTTGTCTTACGGCCATCTCAAACGTCTCCTTTAACGCCACCGTCAACGTATTTCTGTGAACCCCTAGTAACTGAATACCCGCCATTACCTTCACGGTGCGCGCAACTCCAGTCAGTACTGGCTGCCTTGGACATGGTCTTTCAGGCATCCTCCACCACATCAATCCAGCAAATACCGCTGAATGCCGTAGATTGCTTTTGCTTCTTCGGCTCCATTGCGTCCCAACGTTGTCCTGGAACAGGTCACCCCACCGACTGTAGCGCATTGCCCTCTAAGCGTGCAGAGGCCAATGCGGGACTTGCTGACAAAGTTTTCCACGCTATTTTTCGGTCATTGCATTGCATGTGATAAAAGTGAACAAGTTCAAACTTGTCTACCAGAGTTGGATATTGTGGGCAACAATTTGTGATGACGTTGCAATTAAAACATGAGTCACTCACATGAGTTTGAAATGGTTCCATCCAAATCAATACAGTCGAATATGGATCACGTTAGTCAAGAGGTTACTTCTGCTCGCGATCTTACAGCGTATCAGGGTGTGTCGCTAGATACCGACGGAACAACAGTTCCTTGCAAAAATAAAATACCTGCATTCAAAAAGGAACGTAAGGTTTCTGTTCGAGCTGATACTCTGCTACATGAGTTTATCTTCTTAATCGCTCAGGAACGAAATTTATATCGACAGCTATATATCCCGATCTTAATAATGAAGCATTTATTGGACTTGGTCGAATTGGTTGTCAATCAGTTCTACTCAATTCTGACGAGTGGCAAAAGTTGTGTGTTCAAATAAACTAGGAAAACGCGTTATGTGTTTCCGCGTTGATGGATGAGCTAATAAGAATGAAACTGAATTATTTCAAAAAGTTAAATCAAGTTGATGTTTTGACGGCATTCAAATTAAAAATTAATGTTTTCATTCGGTTGATTTATTTCGTAGACTATTCTCATCATGAAGGAAATATTAGATGCAATCTAAGATACAATATATACACCTTGAGATCCAATTATATTCATTACTCATTCTAAATAATATCTTTGATAATAAAGAAGGCTTTGTTTTAATAGTTCTTCAATAATTGGTGACACTTGTTGCTTGGATTTAATTGGTTTTCTTAATAGCTTTGAATGATGTATAAAAATGTCATTAAAACATTTTTTATATCAAAACGACTGATTGGATTCCAGTGAAAGTTTGGAATCATGTGTATCATTATTATATTGAAATTCGGTGAAAATTTTAATTTTTTTGAAGGACATTTTTTGTACGAAAATTTTTCTCTGGCTTATTCTTATGGGTAATTTGGAAAATGGAAAATTAGTTTTCTCAGAAGTGGTGCAATCGATTGCGCATAAAAATCAATGAGATTCAATCCAGATGATGACACTTGGGCTTGCCAAGTTTCAATTGAATTTGAATTTTCGTTTGACCTGTAGAGCGCGAACAAAAAAAAAAAAAAAAAAAAAAAAAAAAAAAAAACATGTACATTTTTTTCGGGTCAAGTGTAATTGAGTCTTCGCTTCGCTCATCCAATAATTATGAAGAAAAATTTATAAAGGTGAAAATCGAAGATAAATCAGTGCAACTTAATTTAAATGACACTGAAAAATTGAGAAAACTACAAACATGTATAACTCATCACTTGAAAGTGTATGAAGAATTATTCGTCACGGTAAATATTCACGCATTATGTGTGTTAACCGGTGAAGTTTTTATTGAACCGAGTGATACTCCCTATGGATTATTTCACACTCTACTCGGAGCTTAAAGCGATGTATAACTAGAGTATAGATTTATAACATCAAGCCTCAGTGTTAGTCGTTCTACAACCATGGAGGCATCTGTCACTATTGATTTTCAAGCGTTCGTCGATAATTATAATCGATTTATAGTAAAAGAATTGGCGATTATGAATAATATCAACTTAAAGATTGAACCTAATATATTTGAACCACCCTACGATGATGCATTTTTCGATAAGACATTTCAGAAAAATCAATGGGTCAGCAAACTTTATCATGGACTTGGTTGGAACGACGGAGATGAAGAGATCTCAAATTTAGAAAAAATTCTATGGCAAATACAACTAAATTCATGTTTGCGAAGGGATTAGAAAAGTGCAAGTTCCTACAAGAGATAATCAAACGACCTGTATTCAATGTGGAAATGTTTGGTTGCCCCAAACATGAGAAAATTGAGAACTCATCAAAATTGAAACATTTTTGTCATTCAGACAGACACTATGACTTGAAATGGAAATGCGCTGCTCGAAATGTTTTCAATTTAGCTTTTTGGATAAATGATAAACAATATAAATGTTCTATGTACAGGTTAGAAGCTCGTAGACTCACATTTGAGAAATGGAGTAATTCTTTTATGAATGTAGAAGGTTTAATAGAAGCAGGATTTTACTATGCTCTAGACGCAGATAAGGTTATGTGCCCATACTGCTCAATTGGTTTGAATAAATGGGAATTGCTAGATAATCCTACCGAAGAACATAAAAAATTGAGTCTCCACTGTCCAATGCTTAAGACAACTTGCGATGAGGTTGATTATATTACTTATTAATTTTAATAAAATTGAAAAATTATGTTCAAGTCCATGTTTTAATTTCCTAAACTGAATAATTTATTTCAGATAAATAATTAATAGTTTTATAGTAAAAGGTTGAAATTGAATTAGAAATAGAAAAAATCAATTGAAATGACTATTTGAACTGAAACAATTAGACAAAGCAAAAGTTTAGTATTACCGAACATTTAAAGAAATAATTATTGAACTATATAAATTGATTAGGTGAAAGTTTGGAAAAATTAAATTTCAATAAGCGAGGAAAATGATATTTATGTTGTTTTTTTTCAATTTTTTATTGGTACTATCAGAATCAACACATATATAACACAAAAGTAACAAATCAAAGAAGAATACAAAGGATATAAGATAAGATACGAAATAAAATTATCATTATTTTCAAGATAATACACAACAAAATTCCGTCTTCACTATTTCCACAAAGCCACCACAGGTGGCTTGACTGTGGGTGTATATAAATTGAAAATTTTACATCGTGACATTGAAATAATTTACATCATTTATTTACATTGTAATAAAAATAAGGAATGCGTTAGGAAGATTTTATAGTACATTCAATTAACGAGATATTTTAGATGTAACAGTAGAATAAAAATGTGATTTGAAAAGAGGCCCAAAAATAAAAATGAAAATAAAAATAAAAATAGTATTACAGATGATTTATTATATTTGTCAGGAAAGTTTTCAATTCTTGTTTTATATTACGATAACAACTCATATTTCTAAGAGAGATTGATAAATGATTGAAAAGTTTGGGAATGATGTAGTTTAGTTTTCTTTTTCCGTGTTTATTTTATAAGAAGGAATATAATAAACACCTCTATTACGCGCTCTGGTATTTATAGAAGGATCTTCGAGGGTTCTGTAGTTATTGTTGAAGTAATATAACGAAATAAGTCGTTACTTGTGAATATTATTAGCAGGTAGTACACGACAGAAGGAGTAAAGGTCACCATCAGAATTAATGGTACTTTTGTACTTATTTGGGACCATGTTGATTACGTAACATTTTATTTTGAAGTGAACGAACTTGTTGGATTTGAGTATATGACGCATTTCCCCAGGCAAGTATTCCATAGGTAATGATGGATTCTGCCAGAGCAATATAAACAGATCGAAGGGTATTGAAAGGTTAAATATATTTTAAATTGAATAATTGAAACGCGCATGATCTTAACCGTCCACACACTATGTTTATATGGGGTTTCCATGTAAAATGACGGTCTATGGTTGAACCCAGGTATTTAAAACTCTCGACATTTTCAATAAGGTCGGTACAACCACATTGTTGTATAGGAGATGTGGTTACGTTATTTGAATGAAGACATGTATGTGAATGACGTACAATAGTTATGGGGCGATGACGATCAACATCAAATGCAGAGCATGTATGCATTACTTACTGAAAAAAGCGGCGGGAGAGGAGATGAGTTTGAAAAAAGTGATCAAGGCACTGATAAAAAAGAACAGAGACATGTGGAACTTTGGACTGGGGTATATTACTGAGACAAATAACAAAATAGGGAGAATGGAAGAGTCGATTGTAGAACTGAATAAGTTGGTTAAAGTGTCAGTAGTGTGTTTAAAGAGAGGACTTCAAAGAGAAGCTTTAACAGTTCAAGAGCTGTCCGAAGAATTGGCCAAGCAGGAAAGTGAAAACTGGAAGAAAATGGATACTGGTCTTGACAGATGTTGTCAAACCGAAAGGAACAAGTTGAAAGGAAAGAAGAAAAAGGTAGCCGAGAGAGTGGATGAAAGTTTGGAAAGAAACGATGACAGCCCTATTTCTATTACAATGTTATCGAGGGGATCGAGGATAGACGAGGTATGCCAGCTTGTAGAGGTACCCGTACTAGGCAAGAAGATGAATGTTAAAGAGAGTCTAGAGTATCAACAGAAAGAGTATAAGAGAGCACAGAGAGAGAGATTTAGTACGAACCTGACCAATAAAAACAAGGCGGTAAAAGTAAATGACGAAAATGCTGGTGGTGGGGAAAAGCAACGGGAATGTTATGAGAAGAAACAGAAGAAGACGTATACAGAATGGATAGAAGGCTCCGAGGGCAAGGTGAGAGGGCAACAGCGGGACACAATGGAGAACGACAGCCCAACATCATCAGGGAAAAATTATGGGAAACCCATCAATACTCTGCAAAATAAATGGGTTAAGGTACTAATAATTGGTGTACACAATGATGAGATTTGTGAAAAGTAGGAAGAGTGGGAAAGTGTAATTTGTCAGCAAAATGAATTCAAGATGGGGGATATCAGAATTGTACATGTTAAAAAGAATTATAACAACAAATCTGTCAATATCGTCCTAGAGGTGCCAGCGATCCATAAAGATAGCGTAATACAGTATGGCCTTTACATGGGATACTACGCGTGCAATGTAGTTGACCAGCTCAAGGTGCTACGATGTTTTAAATGTAACGGATACGGCCATATGGGAAGGGACTGTGTGAACAAGCTGTCATGTGGATTCTGTGCAGGGAGTCATATGTATAGGGAGTGCAAAAGTGAAGAAGCTAAATGTGCAAACTGCATCAGGGTCAACATTGAAGAATATCGTCACTTGAACATTAATCATGAAGTTAGGGATAACCGGTGCAGCTGCTACGTAGAAGAGATGCAACGTCTCAGACAAGTTTCGATGGAAGCAACACAGTGGAAACCAACAAGAGGGCAGAGGAATCAAGAAAATTAGCAACTAAAGAACTATAATGAGCACTGCAGAATATTACAAGTTAATTGCAGAAGCATTAGGAGCCAGGACAAATCAAGAAAGTTTAGTAACGTCATAGATATATATAATCCGGATATATTTATAGCAACAGAAACGTGGCTGAATGAGGGCATAGGGGACAGTGAAGTGTTACCAGGTGGATATGTTATCTATAGGAAGGACAGGGTGTCAAGTACTTGGGGAGGAGGCATAGTAATCGGAGTAAGGGATTCACTGGCGTCAAAGGAGTACTGGAGAGGGGAAAAGGAGGAAGTCCTAGCAGTAGAGATTTTAAACTTCGATCCTCTGAGAAGTCCTTGATGATTATCGGGGCTTATAGACCTCCTAATGCTGACCTCACTATGTTACATGTATTAAGAAATTTAGTTTTGGAGCCGCAGGTAGAAAATAAAGACATAGTAATTGGTGGGGACTTGAACTTACCAAATGTGGATTGGGACGGAAAAGTGGTTGCAGGGGGAATGAAACAAAATCTAGTGTCAGCACTCATGAGTGAGGCAGGACTAAATCAGTGTGTGAGAGGAGGTACAAGGGGGGGAAACCTACTAGACGTGTACCTGGTGAGGCCGAAAGAGATGATAGAGCAGGTAGACATAGTGGAGGGCGTCAGCGATCATAGTATGGTGCTACTCGAAGTGAACAGGGGCATGATGAGGAAAAGCTGCAGAGATAAAATTACATGGCAATTTTCCAAAGCAGACAAGCTAGGGCTGGAAGAGATGATGTCGAGGAGGTTTAAAGAATGGGCGGAAAAGGGTGGGGAGACGGTAAATGATGTATGGCAAGGGTTTATCGAAATAGTGGAAGCGAGCAAAGAATTTATACCAATGAAAAAACTGTGCAATAATCCAGATCCCATATACTGTGATAAGGATATTAAAAACTCAAGAGAAAGTGTAGGAGGTTATATAAAATGAGAAAAAGAAGTGCAATTGAAGCAGGAAGGTTTAAGGAAGCATGTAAGAATCTGATCAAAAAAAAAAGAGGCACATGATAGATTCATGGTTAATTTACTAGAAACCGACGAACACTGTGGGTCAACCAGAGAAGTGATTAATAAATTTTATGGGTACATTAGGAGAAAGGGTGGAAATGAAAATGGAATATCAGAATTAGTGGCACAAGAGACTGGTAGGTCATATAGTACTGATGCAGAGAAAGCAGAGATTCTTAACAAGACATATGGGAGTGTGTTTACTAGGGTAGGTGGGTTGGTAGTTGAAGAAGAAGAGGGGGACAAGGAAAAAGAAATAGAGGTGTATAGAATATTCAATTTTACAGACAAAGATATTTATAGTGCTATAAATGAGCTAAAGCCACATAAAGCGGGTGGTTCGGACGGAATAACCGTGGACTATTTAAAAGTAGCACAGAGGGTAATTGTACCTTACCTTAGGGTGATATTTAATGCCTCACTTAATAATAGTCAACTACCAACAAGCTGGAAGGAAGCAATAGTTATCGGCATTCATAAAGGGGGAGATAAAAAAGTGCCAGGTAATTACAGGCCAGTGAGTCTGACATCTGTTATTTGTAAAGTTTTTGAGAAGATATTATCAAGATATATACGGGTATACTGTGAAGATCAGGGCTGGTTTTACAGTAGGCAGCATGGGTTTAGAAGTAATCACTCATGTGAATCGCAACTAGCTGCTATACTGCAGGATTTTACTGATGAGGTTGATGCAGGTGGGACAATAGACATGCTGTCATTAGATATCAGTAAGGCATTTGACAAAGTTAGCCACGTAATGATTGTGAGGGCATTGCGGTCAATGCCATTAGATAGTAGAGTTGTGAATTGGATTGAAGAGTTCCTCAAAGAGCGAATTCAAAGGGTAAGAGTTGGGGATGCTGTCTCTGCAGTAACAACCGTTACATCAGGTGTACCGCAAGGTAGCGTAATAGGTCCATTACTGTTCCTTATATTAGTAAACAGTCTACCAGAGGGGATGAACTCCACTGTTCGAGTATTTGCTGATGATGCAGTGTTATACAGAAGTATAAAACATAGAGGAGACTGCCACGAGCTTCAAAACGACATTTCAACATATGTAGAGAGGTTGGCATTGATTGGTTTGGCCGTAAACGGCAAAAAAAGTGTATCACTAACGGTGGGGAAGGAAAGACCTGAAGCAGGAAGGTTTGAGTACAAGATCGAAGGGAAGGTGGTGGAGAGAAAGAGAGAGGTAAAATATCTGGGGGTGATAATTGACTCTGAGTTAAAATGGGCAAAGCAGGCAGAGGTAATAACAAGAAAGGCATACAAACGGTTGCACTATTTAATGAGGATATTAAAAAATAGCAGTAAAAAAGCAAAAGAGAGAGCGTACCTAACACTGGTGAGACCAGTACTAGAATATGCTACCGCTGTCTGGGATACACAAAATAAGGACACAGTACAGAAAATAGAAAAGGTTCAGAGAAAAGCTGCCAAATTTGTGAGAGGAGGAAAATTGATGACGAAGGTTACTACTCGGAGGCTTATAAAAGATATAACACAAGCAGAGTTGAAAGAGGAACTAAGTAAGCGGAAGGGAAAAACAGGGGGGAGGAAAGCTCAGTTAGCTGAACGCCTGGAGAAGATGACAATAAGTGAGGGGGAGGAGAGAGGGTGGGTAACAGTCACCAGCTATAACTATAAGAGTGTTACAGAAATGGTAAAGAAACTCAAGTGGGAAACACTAGGTGTAAGAAAAAAGGTGGCTAGACTTGTAGCAATATATAAGGCATACAAGGGGGAAAAGGCATGGAAAGATATCCGAGACCGGTTTGGAGCACCTAGATTCATTGGCAGATTAGATCATATTTACAAGATAGAGAGAACTAGACAAATGAGAAAGGGGCTGAATTCAATGGTAGCCCAAGGAATCATTGACTGGAACGCGTTACCTCAGAAGGTATTTGATGATTGGCCATCAGCTAAAACCTTCAGACAAAGAGTTTTAGCTCTAAATTTAGTATTAGGTTAAGAGTCGGTTGTACCAAGTGATGATTAGTGAATTATGGAAAAATTAGCAAATTAACCTGTTATTACCTTTGGATACCTTCGCTATTTTAGTACCTTAAGTAATCTTCAACTTATTAATATTTAATCATCAGTTGGTACAATCGGCTCTAAGCTAATTAGGATTAAAGTATGATGATCAGATTTGTTCAATTAATTATTAAGATCATCGCTATAAATTATAGATATTGGGACATTTACCACCGGATACTAATGTACCTACTGTTGTTAATTGTATTGTACTGTATTCTAAGTAAATAAAGGTTTATTCATTAATTATTTTAGTTTTGTCTGAGTTAATAATTAAGTCTTTATCATGCGTCCATTCAAGAATTTGCGTAAAATCATTTCGTAAATTTATTTCGGTCATTTCTACATTTTTGTCAGCTGATAGAAAAACCGTATCGTCTGCCAAATGAAATGCCAAATGCCAAATTAGAATAATTAGACATATTATTGACATATATTAGGTACAATATAGGACCTAAAATTGAATCTTGTGGAATTCCAGAGGTTTTTGTTTTACTTACTCTAATCTTGTCACCAATTTTTACTATTATCTGTCTATTTTTTAAATACGCAATGAACCAATTTAATAAATTTCCACCTATCCCTATATTTCAATGCCTAAATTAATTTACAAAAATTTAGCGTATCGAAAGCTTCTGAAAAGTCTATTAAGAGAGTTAAAATATGCTGTCTATCATTGAGTTTACTGTTGACAAAGTCTGAAAAGAGAAGCAATAAATCGGATGTGCTCTTGCCCTTCTGAAACCCATACTGAGCGTCTGTTATTATGTTATGTTTTCCAAGGTAATCAACTAGACTGGAAGCAACACATTTCTCCATTATTTTATCTATGGTTGATAATATTGGTATATAGGCCTATGGTTGCAGAACAACGAATGATTTCCCTCCTTGTACACAGGACACAGGTCTACTGATAGGTACCTGTAGTAACCAGTCCCAAAGTCAGACTGAAATGTAACTTGTGATTAAAGGGGATAACTCTTCACTCAAATATCTCAGGTCCTCAACTCGGGCGTTGTCCAATCATGCCTGTTTCCTTATACTCATTTCACCAATGATATTCCGTACTTGATTTATTCTTACAGGTTGCATATACATCGATTGCATTTGAACTGTATCTCTATCATGATTTAGAGTTTGAATAGAACAATTGAGTAAAATCGATGAAATTTCGTTCACAAAAGATTCAACAAAAGTGATTGCATTATTGTATCATTGGCATAATGTTTACCCAAATATTTAATAATTACGTCATCGACGGATGCATTTTTCTCCTACCAATCAAAACGCTAATTTTTTGTCACGATTCTTCTCAATTACCTTTTGAGTTTTCAAATGAGTTTCGGTGATAATTTTGTTTGGCCCTATTGATTTGTTTCTTGAGTTTATTAGGAAATGTATTATATTCTGAATTTGATCTAAAGGTATCTTTAAGGGGGTTTGAATGACAACAATGTTTCCATCTTTTGAATAGCGCATATAACTTATTCCTTTTGTTTTATCAGGTAGTTCTTGTGATATCCATATGATTGGTTATTCTTATTCTTTTTGAATGTATTGATTTTCTAATCGATGCATCTTTATTTACATATTTACATATTTATTTATTCATTACAGATTGTTCATAAAACAGGTGGTAATGGTTACTATACCTAATGAAATTACAGTCAAACATGCTCGATTTAATTATACTTCATTTTTTCTTAGCTCTCTTCTTAAATCACCAATCTTCGTTATGTTCTTGATATCTTCTTCCAATTCATTCCATTCCCGCGTCGTTCTTTGTATAAATCCATATTTACCTACTTCTCTATCCACTTTTTCCACTTCCATTCTCACCCCTCCCCTTGTACTTCTTTGTAATCCCTTTCCAATTCTATTGCTTAATTCATCCCATCCTGTATATTCATTCTTGACTCTAACAAAATTGCACATTCTTTCTATTTGTCTTCGTTTCGCCAAATTTTCCCATCCCATTTCCTCAATCATTTTACTGGGTCTTTCTATAACTTTTTCAACCACATCCTTATCGTTCCTGATAATCTTCCAGCGCTTCTCTCTCCCCAATACCCTTCTTGCAGCAACCCTTTGGACGTTCTCCACAGCCTTCTTTAGTCCAACTTCATGCGGATCCCAGACTGAACTAGCATACTAAAGCATTGGCCAAATCAGACTCATGTATGCCTTCTCTTCTATTCTCATCCCTGTCCCCTTCAAATGCCTCATAATGGAATTTAAGGATCGTATTCCCTTTTTTGAGATATTTCTAACATGTTCTCCCCACCCTAAGTTTTTATTTATGTAAAGTCCAAGATATTTATATGCTTCTACTTCTTCAAGTGTAGAATCTCCCATTTTATAAATCTTATTCACTTTTTTCTTGTTACTGCTGCTAGAGAAGTGCACCACTTTACATTTTCCAACATTTAGTCCCATTAAATTTATTTTAACCCATTCATTAATTCTGTCCAAATCTCCTTGTAACTGATTTTCCTCCCTCTCACTCCTAATGGTGCTATATACCACACAGTCATTAGCAAATAGTCGAATTCTTGATTGAATTCCGATTTGAAGATCGTTTATAAATATATTGAATATAAGGGGTCCAATTACACTTCCTTGTGGTACCCCAGAAGTAACGTTTACCATATCAGAAATTTCATCACCTACTTTTACTTTTTGTGATCTACCTTTTAAGAAGGACTCCACCCATCTTGTTATCCTCTCATGTTTTGTTATTTGTTTCAACTTTGAAATCAGAAGTTTATGAGGTACTTTGTCAAAAGCTTTTTCAAAATCCAAAAAGACGGCAGATATTTTACCTCCCTTGTCTAAAGTATCAGTTGGGTTACACATGAGTAACCCTTACGAAAACCATGTTGTCCATCAAATATTCCACCATTATTATCAACAATAGTTAGAATGGTAGATATTAGCTCATTGCCGACGTAATGTTCATAAAAATTCCATGGGAAAGATTTTAATATTCTCTTAAACAATGTCTCATTTATTTCAGGGGGCGCAGGGTGGTTTCCCTCAGTCATAATAAAATTTCTGGCTTCTATTTCCATGTGACAGAATATCATGTAATGATCCGATAATTTGGACGACAGTATTGCAGACTTGTAATTATTGTATTTTCCCCTCAAAAAGATGTGGTCAATACACGTACTGGTTATTTTATCGTTCCTGAACTCTTCGCGCGTAACTTTAGATATGCATTTGATGAAGTCATTAGCCGCTAACATATCTTGATACGAATTCACATAACAATCAAGGTTATCCAATAGGTTAATATTCACGTCTCCAATTAGAATTGAGTTGTTATCTGTAATGTTATTGTTAGATACAATTGTTTCTATTTCATTAATGAATAGGGCTTTGCTGCAGTCAGGGGGCCTATAAATAGCTAATATTGAAAATGTAATGTTTTATTGATATAAAGTTTACCACAAATTCCCTCAAAGCTTTCAAAGGTTATGTCCGTTGACTTTTTAAACAAAATGCCTGTTTTAACCAGTAGAAGTAGACCACCGCCTCTCCTGTTGCTTCTCACGTTATAGAAAGATTGATATCCCTCAATATTGTAGATGAGTTCATGTTCCTTGATTGAAATTTCACTCAGAATAATGACGTGTAACTTGCCAATTTGATTTTGTAGTATTATTTGAAGTTGGTTCCAATTCTTCTTTAGCGATCTAATATTCAAATGAGCTACCTTCAAACCATCACTGAGACCATCATCAATAGCTGAAAACCATGCGTCTATATTATCGACCGAACTGCATTCATCATATTGATTGTTATAGTCATCTTCATCATGGAACATAAACGAATTAGTTATTTGAGGTAACGGTAGCAGTGGTGTTTGTTTCGGAGTAGTTTCACTGCCCAGCTTCAGAAGATCGTCTTGAGTGACGATTTTAGTAATTGTCCTTGAGTCTTCGTTTTTGCGTACGAGTATTCTTCCTCTCTGTATCCACACGAACTTGAAACCTATCTCTTGTGCCTTCTGTTTCGTTTTCCAGAGGAGATCTCGATAAAATGGTGATAGATTTTCGTTTGTATAGATTCTGGATTTCGAATGAGTGTTGAGTATTTGTTAATATCTTACGTTTGGATGCGATGAATTCATCCCTTTTCTTTCGAGATGCAAGTTGCACGATTATTCTGTCGGGTTGATTTGGCGTCGTTTTTCGGCTTGGAAGACGGTGAGCAGCTTCGATGTCAGCTGGAAGCAGAGCTTGAATGTATTAGTGAAATTTTAATATTACGAAGTCGTTATTCGCGCGCTCAGCGCGCCCCCAAACGTCTATTCCTTATTCGCGTGGCAACAGAGCGCGCGCCCAAGGGTATATTCCTTATTAGCGCGGCAACAGAGCGCGCACCCAAGCGTCTATTCCTTATCCGCGCGGCGGAGACAGAGCGCGCCCGCAAGTGGCCGTTTCTTATTCGGAAAGGTGATCAAGGTTAGGGTTAGGTAGGTCAGGTTGGTGTCGCCCGGTATACCGACCCGGTATCGAGCAAATCACCACATTCTAGGGCGGAAAGGTGATCAAGGTTAGGGTTAGGTGGGTCAGATTGGCTAAATCGTGTATAAGAAAATGAGGTTATGTCATTAGCGCGCGAATAACATTCACGCTACTGGTGGCGCGCGATTAAGCACTAGGCCACTGGGGACGCGCCAGTAGCGCACGAATAACTTCTGTCTTCTTGGGGGCGCGCAGGGTCAGTTCGCGAATAACATTCAAGTCACTGGGGACGCGCTCTGTTGGCGCGCGATTAAGCACTAGGCCACTGGGGACGCGCCAGACGCACGAATAGCTTCTGTGTCCTTGGGGGCGCGCGCCGCGCGCGAATAACGGTAGCCAAACTTTAATGAATAGAAAGATATTAGATTGGTGGAATTATTTATTACAAAAATATATATATTAAAAATTGAGCATGGATATATTTTGGTAGGTGTAAAATTGGGTGAATGGAATATATTTTTAATAGCTTCAAAGTAAAAGTATAATGAATATTATTGAATATAAAAAGAGAATTTTAACATTTTTTCACAGACGTATTTTTTTCACGTGTAGTTATTTACACTAGGAAAACGCGTTATGTGTTTCCGCGTTGATGGATGAGCTAATAAGAATGACATTGAATTCTTTCAAAAAGTTATATCAAGTTGATGTTTTGACGGCATTCAAGTTGAAAATCACTCTTTCCATTCGGTTGGTTTATTTCGTAGACTATTCTAATGAAGGAAATATTAGATGCAATTTAATATTATATGTAATATTAGACTACTATATGAAACGCGAGGGTTAACAACTTGACATTTTAGTGTACACCTGATTTTTGATTTTTTTTATTCTTTTGATTTTTCTCGATTTTTTTTATTTTTCATTTTTTTCATTTTTTTTTTTTGATTTTTCTTGATTTTCTATGATTTTTTGTGATCTTTTTTTTATTTTTGTGATTCTTCCTGATTTTTCTTGATTTTTTTTTATTTTTCTTTATTTTTTTTATTTGTTTTTTTTATTTTTCTTGATTTTTTTGATTTTTGTGATTCTATTTGATTTTTTTGATTTTTTTTGATTTTTCGTGATTTTTTGTTTTTTTTGCAATTCTTTCTGATTTTTCTTGATTTTTTGGTTCTCTTCGATTTTTCGTGATTTTTTTGATTCTATTTGATTTTTTGATTTTTCGTGATTTTTGTTGCATATTTACATATTTTACATATTTATTTATTCATTACAGATTGTTCATAAAACAGGTGGTAATGGTTACTATACCTAATGCAATTACAGTCAAACATACTCGATTTAATTATACTTCATTTTTTCTTAGCTCTCTTCTTAAATCACCAATCTTCGTTATGTTCTTGATATCTTCTTCTAATTCATTCCATTCCCGCGTCGTTCTTGTATAAACCCATATTTACCAACTTCTCTATCCACTTTTTCCACTTCCATTCTTACCCCTCCCCTTTTACTTCTTTGTAATCCCTTTCCAATTCTATTGCTTAATTCATCCCATCCTGTATATTCATTCTTGACTCTAACAAAATTGCACATTCTTTCTATTTGTCTTCGTTTCGCCAAATTTTCCCATCCCATTTCCTCAATCATTTTACTAGGTCTTTCTATAACTTTTTCAACCACATCCTTATCGTTCCTGATAATCTTCCAGCGCTTCTCTCTCCCCAATACCCTTCTTGCAGCAACCCTTTGGACGTTCTCCACAGCCTTTATTAGTCCAACTTCATGCGGATCCCAGACTGAACTAGCATACTCAAGCATTGGCCGAATCAGACTCATGTATGCATTCTCTTTTATTTTCATCCCTGTCCCCTTCAACTGCCTCATAATAAAATTTAAGGATCGTATTCCCTTTTTTGAGATATTTCTAACATGTTCCCCCCACCCTAAGTTTTATTTATGTAAAGTCCAAGATATTTATATGCTTCTACTTCCTCAAGTGTAGAATCTCCCATTTTATAAATCTTATTCACTTTTTTCTTGTTACTGCTGCTAGAGAAGTGCACCACTTTACATTTTCCAACATTTAGTCCCATTAAATTTATTTTAACCCATTTATTAATTCTGTCCAAATCTCCTTGTAACTGATTTTCCTCCCTCTCACTCCTAATGGTGCTATATACCACACAGTCATCAGCAAATAGACGAATTCTTGATTGAATTCCGATTTGAAGATCGTTTATGAATATATTGAATAGAAGGGGTCCAATTACACTTCCTTGTGGTACCCCAGAAGTAACTTTTACCATATCAGAAATTTCATCACCTACTTTTACTTTTTGTGATCTACCTTTTAAGAAGGACTCCACCCATCTTGTTATCCTCTCATGTTTTGTTATTTGTTTCAACTTTGAAATCAGAAGTTATGAGGTACTTTGTCAAAAGCTTTTTCAAAATCCAAAAAGACGGCAGATATTTTACCCCCCTTGTCCAAAGTATCAGACAGTTCCTGCGTGAATCCTTGCAGTTGGGTTACACATGAGTAACCCTTACGAAAACCATGTTGTCCATCAAATATTCCACCATTATTATCAACAATTAATTTGATTTCTGTATCAATTAACCTTTCCATAATTTTGCATATTGAGGAGGTGAGGCTAACTGTTGATTTTTCGGATTTTCTGTGATTTTTTTGATTTTTCGGATTCTTTTGATTTTTTTCTCTGATTTTTTTCATTTTTCTTGATTTTTTTTATTTTTCTTGTTATTTAATATTTTCCGTGATTTTTATGATTTCTCTCGATTTTTTTTATTTTCCGTGATTTTTTTCATTTTTATGATTTTTCTTGATTTTTATGGATTTTCTTGATTTTTTTGATTTTCCGTGATTTTTTTGATTTCTCTCGATTTTTCTTGATTTTTTTGATTTTCCGTGATTTTTTTTTTTTTTTTTTCAAGTGTACACCTGATTTTTTTAGTTGTTTACCCCTCGATGAAACGTAATGACAGCTGTATTCATTTATACATCTTGAGACCCTCCTTTTATATTCATTACTCATTCTCAATAATTTCTTCGATAATAAAGAAGGCCTTGTTTTAATCGTTCTCCATTAATTGGTGACACTTGTTGCTTGGATTTAATTGGTTTCTTAATAGCTTTAAAACGACGTGTAAAAATGTAAATATATTTTTTTTTATATCTAAACGACTGATTGGATTTCAGTGAAAGTTTGAAATAATATGTATCATCATTATATTGACATTTGATGAAAATTTGAATTTTCTCGAAAGACATTCTTCTCCTGCTTTTTTTGTCATTATTTAAATGTTTATATCGAAACGACTGATTGGATTTCTGTGAAAGTTCGGAATAGTGTTCATCATTATTAAATTGAAATTTGGTGAAAATTTGAATTTTTTCGAATGACATTTTTTTTACGAAAATTCTTCTCTGGCTTATTCTTAAGGGTAATTTGGAAAATGGAAAATGGAAAATTAGTTTTCTCAGAAGTGGTGCAACCGATTGCGTATAAAAACTAATAGGATTCAATCCAGATGATGACACATGAGCATGCCAAGTTTCAATCGAATTTGAATTTTCGTCTGCGCGAAAAAAACAAACAAAAAAACATGTTCGTTTTTTTCGGGTCAAGAGAAATTGAGTCTTCGCTTCGCTCATCCAAATAAAACACTTCATCAATCTTTCACTAGAACATAATTAGACAAATATAAAAATGTTTTAAAATTACCGCGAAGAAGTAAATGCAGCTCTTACGTCATGACTACATGTACTGACTTGCATTTCATACGTCATATACTTCTGATTATATTGATTAATAACGCATGCGATTCTGTCGGTCCATTTGGTGCAGAGTGAAGAGCAAGTTTTTTATATGGGTGATATTGAACATCAATCTTTTAGAACGAAAATCTCTGTATGTTCAAAGTTATAAAAATGTAATGACAGAACATGGTATGAAAAGGTGTATATTTGCCGAAACAAGGGTAGAAAATAGGATGGGAGATTTTTCAAAACATGTATAGACCATTTTTTTGTAAGAGTTATTAATACAAATCACGACTTGTTCTATGCAATAGGAGAGACAAAAATATCGGACCATTACGTCATTTTGCTGGGAATCCATAAAAACTTGTATACCTTAATAATTTCACGATAGGCGGCTACAGATGTAAAGAGAGTGGAACAGAAGTTACAAAATGTACAGTGAGAGGAACTATTAAACATTTCGGATCCTACAATATTACTCGATGAAATTATTCTCAAGTTTAAGATAATTTATGACTCTGCAACTGAAACAAAATTAATAAATAATGACGTTTACAAAAGGCACGGAAAACCGTGGATAACACGAGAGACTTGAACCAACTTGACCGAGAAAGATAGATTATTTAAAAAATGGAAGAAATCAATATTTAATCTCGTGTATGAAACAAAATATAAGAAAATGAGAAACATTATTAATAAAAAAATTATCAAGAATAAATTTGAATATTTTAAAGATCGATTTGAGCAATGTAAAAACAACATAAGAAATACTTGGCGTGAAATTAATAATATTATAGGTAAACCTTCCAAAAATTCGCCCGACGATTTAATTCTGAAATTTATAGGTAGCTCTTTAGAATCAGAGAATATAGTGGATGGATTTGCCAACAGTTTTGAAGAAGAAGTAGAAATTATTAATTAAACATGACTTACTTTAGAAACGACTGTGTCGAACCCAGTATATGCAAATCAATCCATGTATTTAATTAAGGCAACCCCAGAGGCTGTTGAAAAATTAATACGAGAATCAAATAGTAAAAAAAGGACCAGCTGGGCTTGACAACATTAGAATGAAAGATTTGAAATTATGTTCCAAGAAAATTAGCCCAGTGATATCTCATCTCATAAACGTAACATTTAGAAACGGATTAATACCACACATTCCTTACAGGAGTTACAGCGGTCTATTGTTAGGCCAATCTACAAGAATGGAGACCATAAGTCATTTAAAATTATAGGCCAATTTCAATTCTATCAGCAGTTGAAAAAATAATCGAAAAACACGTATCAAATCAATTGATAAACTATTTAACCAAATTTAAATTATTAGATTCTCGACAATATGGTTTCCAGAAAAATAAAAGTACTGGTGCACTACTAAATGATTTTTCGGATTTTGTCAATAGTTCCCTAAATAGAAATTTAAACGTTGTTGCAGTTTTTATTGACTTCTCCAAAGCTTTCGATACGCTTCTACATACTCGCCTCATTATGATTGGCATAAGAGGCCCGACATTGAATTGGTTCCGAAATTATCTCTCTAATAGATCAATGACAGTTCAAGTAAATAATACCTTCAGTAGATTTTTTAACATTTCAAGTGTTGTACCCCAGGGCACGATTTTAGGCCCTATGTTATACTTAATTTATGTTGACGACATGTTGAAAGAAGTAGAAAAATGCTCTGTATATCTGTACGCCGATGATACGGCACTAGTTGCTGTTCATAGACATTATAACATGGCAATAGAACAATTACAGTGTGATTTTACAAACCTTCTAAGATGGTCGCATGATTATGGTCTTCGTATTAATTACAAGGAAACAAGAGTAATGCACATTCATTCGCCTAGGAAAATGCTGCACAATGTTGTACTTGTTTATCACGATTATGCTTGTCTACACTCTAACTTTCGTAAAGGAGCATCATCTATTAACAAGAACTGTCTATGTACAACGACAATTGAAAATGTTAGCGAACACGTCTATCTCGGTTTAACTATAGATAATCATTTCAAATGGGATATACGTATTGATAAATTATGTAATCGGCTGAGATCAGCTATGTATAGTTTTCGTACATTAAAACCTCTAATTAATCCTTCTATTTTAAAAGTATTTCATTTTGCCCTAGTAGAGTCTATTATCAGATACGGAATTTTGGCTTGGCTACTACAGAATCATATTTAAAAAAAATTAGTAACATTCAAAAACAAATTTTCAAAATCATAAATCCAAATTTAAGTTCTATTACGTCTATACCACAGCCCGATTTTCTAACTGTGCCACCACTCCATCTATTCATCTTCTTGACTACAAATTATTTTTCATCGCATCATAAACAGATTGCATTATACATTTACATCAAACTAGAAATAAAGATAAATGAATTATGCCTCCTTTCAGCTATAATGCGTAAGGAGAGCAACAGAAGCGAGTGTTGATACCTGAACTATTCAATAAACTTCCGAATCATGTACATGCCCAGCCTTATTGACTATTTCGGAAATTAAGAAGGAATTGAAAACATATGGACTGTTCGTCAGAATATTTGATGGTTACTATATTTTAATTATTTTTTGTTCAAGTATATATTATTCATTGTTTTGTTCATATTGTTTATATTTATATGTTCATATTCATTGTTTTGTTTGAATTGTGTCTGCTTGTAAAGAAAAACAGGTTATTTTAATGTGCTATGCGCACTACTTTATTATTATATCCAGAAACGTGTATTTTCTTTATTATTTGTAATTATATGTATCATAGCCCTACAGACAAGCCACGCTTGTGGCTTCGTGGGGCTGAGAATTTGTTTATTTCATTCAACGTGCTAAACTTCCAATAATAATAAAAAAAAAGTACCACGAAAATTATCGTTAGTGCCAGCTTGATTTGGCCACAATTGGTCTCAAAAATCGATACATAAAATTTAGCTACCGGTACAATGCTATACCTATGTGCAGGGCCAATCTTCGTATCGACTTTGTATCTTTTATCTTTGTAATATTTATCATTTAATCTTTGTATCGACTTTTGAAACCAATTGTGGCCAAATCAAGCTGACACTAACGATATTTTTTGTGGTACTAACCAGCACTAACGAAAACTCAGGTGTATATGTCATAAAAACGCCATTATTGCTCATGTTCGGGAATTTTCCCAATGCGGATTTAAATCCCAGCATTCACCGGACGGATAAGTTAACCACCATGAAGAGAAGATTCTCGTTCGAAGCAATTCATGCGTTCATCCTGGACCTGGATACAGCCAACTGGACGAACATATACGTCGAGACCACTGTGGACAAGAAGTTTGACGCGTTCCTTCATTCTTTCCTGCTTCTTTTTGAGAAGCACTTTCCCAGAAGGCCAACAGACTGTAGGCCTATAAATGGCACCAAGAAGAGAGGATTGGTTACTCCTCTCATCAGGAACCTTTGCTCGGAGAAGAGAATTCTTAGCCGTCAGGCTAAGTCTTGTACCCTTGCTGAGACTTGCAGTCTACAAAAGAAGCTGAAGGAACTCAAGTCTCGGGTAAGAATGGAAATTGCCAAGGAAAAGAAACGCTTCCACGGTAACGTTGTCAATAACGCTGTGAAGAAGCAAACAGCCACTTGGAAGTTAGTCAATTCTCTGACTGGTAAAGATAAGAGAGCTGATGGCAAGATCTCTCTAATCAACAACGGAGTAGATATATTAGACCAAGTCGAAATCGCTAACTTGTTTAACAACCATTTCCTATCAGTTGGAAATGTAAATGGGTCCGACAATAACACTCCTTCTGTTGACTTGACCAATGAATGCATGACGAAGCTAAAAGCTGCGTGGTCCCTACCAGCTCCTGTTTTTGAACACCCAGTAGTCACAGCAACAGATATCCTGAAGATCATCAAGGATTTCAAGCCTAAAGCATCTGCAGGGTGGGACGATGTCCCTATGTCTTTAGTAAAGCAAGTTGGACCCTGGATAGCTGGACCCCTAGCAGAGGTAGCAAATTTCTCTTTCCACACCGGTGAGTTCCCAACAAAGATGAAGCTTGCTATTGTGAAACCTGTACACAAAAAGGGAAATAAGTCCGATTGCTCGAATTATCGCCCTATTTCCTTGTTAACTTCTTTCTCAAAGATCCTTGAGAAGATAATGCTGCTGAAACTAACCGAACATCTAAATTCTTCGGGCATGCTCTCCCAAGACCAGCATGGTTTTAGGAAAGGATGTTCTACCATGACTGCAGCTCTCCAGATGATCATTAAAGTAACTACTGCATTGGAAAGTAAATATAAAGCTGGTACAATCCGATGTGACCTGTCAAAGGCTTTCGACCTACTGGATCACAAGCTGCTACTAAAAAGCTTGAGTGGTACGGTGTCTGCGGAGTCACGGGGGCGTGGATCGAATCTTATCTCAACGCGTCGTGTTAAACCAACATGCCCTATCAAACTTTGAGACCATTCAATGTGGCGTACCACAAGGCTCGATACTTGGGCCCTTACTGTTCTCATTCCTTCTGAACGATTTGGCCCCTAGTATTGCTCTCGACAAGAGGAACAGGAAAGTCATCCAATATGCTGACGATACTAGTGCTATTGTCGAAGCAGAGGACGCAACTACTCTCAACCTCGAATTGACTGCTGCCACGCAGGACCTAGCTCACTGGTTCACTTTAAATAGACTTCGTTTAAACAACGACAAGACTCAGGTTATGGTCTTCACTCCCAGAGGGAAAACGATGAAGTTGCCTACATTTCCTAAGTTAGTGCCTTGTACCAAATTCCTGGGATTAATTGTTGATCAACAACTTAGATGGTCGCGGCCCACATTAATGACCTACTGAAGAAGCTTACAAGATCCAACTTTGTGCTTAGAACACTGTCTCGTCAATGCAATATTGACACTTTGCGTACTGTTTACCATGCTCAAGTACAGTCTCTCCTGCAATATGGACTAGTCTTTTGGGGATCAGCTGCAGACAGTATAAAAATATTTCGAGCGCAGAAGAGAATCGTACGCTCAATTTCAGGCTTGCATCCCAGGGCCTCCTGCAGACAAGATTTCCGTGACCCAAGGTGCTACCTTTCCCGAGTCTTCACATAATGGCCGTATGTTGATTTGTTGAAGAAAATCAACATCTCTTCAACAAACCTCAACACCAGTATGGAACTAGAGGAGCGGACTTGCTTGTCCAGGAGTTCTGCCGTCTGAACACCACTGCCAAGGGAGTGATCCAAACTGGTAGAAAATTCTTCAACAAACTCCCGCTTTGCATAACAAATGCAAGAAGCAGGCTGGTTTTTAAATCAATGCTAAAAGAATTTTTAATGGAAAACCAATTCTATTGTATAGATGACTTCATCTCTTGTTGATTTTTTTTTTTACTTGACAATGTTTATCAATATGTACTTATTGTTTTCTTAAAACTGCTAATAAATACAAATACAAATAGCAACATCGCCAAATTAGATATCGATTTTGTGAATGGAATTGTGAATAAACCAAGCTAGCACTAACGATGAATCTTGTGGCACTAAACAACCATCTATAAGTTAGCTGCACATTCCATTCACATACGCATTCCACATGCACCAGTACCAACCGGGAAAAAAATATATCACCAGCATTTTAGAAACACATCACAGCTTATGCAGACCTTACACCCTACGATATGTAGGAAGAAAATATGATTAATGATTAATCAATCAAGGTTATTAACAGCTCATGCAGAAAGAAAATATGATTAATGATTAATCAATGAAGGTTATTACTTGCTACTAGATTCATGGTATTCATTGATACTTGATTCAGAGCCAGGCCAATAACCATAACTAAAAATGTATCCATTCAATTAATAATTAATCAACATTCAATCAAAGTTATTTTGTAGAACTTAATTCATGTTTAAACGATGCACCTGTACATTACAAATAAAATTTGAAAGAAGGAGGTACAGCCCATAACCAAAAAGATATGAATTGAATTAATATTTAATCAACATTAATCGACTGGTTTTTTGTAGTACTTAAACGCATCTTTGAACGATGCAGCTATGCATACATCTCTCTATTAGTTTCATTGCAACTCAAAGATGAATTATAAAAGAGAGGTTCAAACATAGACAAAAAACTTACAAATTTAAATAATTATTAATCAATTATGTTTCAATCAGTCATTTTATTTTATTACATTAAAGTTGAAATGATGCATACAACATTTCCATTGGGATTTCTTCAGGGTAATGGAAGGCGAGGTGGAATGGGGGAGTTGAATAGGTTGATTGAAAGGAATGAGTCAGGGTATGGGGGTAGGTGAGGTAATGATAGAGCGATCGTTATAAAGGGGGCTAGATTAGATGTCGGTAAATTCTCTTTCTTGAATAGGACAGGTAGGGATTGGAATGGGCTTAGTGGAAGTATATTTGAGGGGGATAAAATAGGGTTGAAGCTGTTCCGTCAGAAGGTTATGGAAGTGTTGTGATAGAGTAGATAGGGAACTTGCCACCGTACAGAAATTCCGTCAGAAGGTTAGGGAAGTGTTGTGATAAAATATATAGGGAACTTGCCACCGTACATCTATGTGCAATTGCAAGAGTATAAATAATAGGCTACCGTTATTCGCGCGCGGCGCGCGCCCCCAAGGACACAGAAGCTATTCGTGCGTCTGGCGCGTCCCCAGTGGCCTAGTGCTTAATCGCGCGCCAACAGAGCGCGTCCCCAGTGACTTGAATGTTATTCGCGAACTGACCCTGCGCGCCCCCAAGAAGACAGAAGCTATTCGTGCGTCTGGCGCGTCCCCAGTGGCCTAGTGCTTAATCGCGCGCCAACAGAGCGTGAATGTTATTCGCGCGCTAATGACATAACCTCATTTTCTTATACACGATTTAGCCAATCTGACCCACCTAACCCTAACCTTGATCACCTTTCCGCCCTAGAATGTGGTGATGTGCTCGATACCGGGTCGGTATACCGGGCGACACCAACCTGACCTACCTAACCCTAACCTTGATCACCTTTCCGAATAAGAAACGGCCACTTGCGGGCGCGCTCTGTCTCCGCCGCGCGGATAAGGAATAGACGCTTGGGTGCGCGCTCTGTTGCCGCGCTAATAAGGAATATACCCTTGGGCGCGCGCTCTGTTGCCGCGCGAATAAGGAATAGACGTTTGGGGGCGCGCTGAGCGCGCGAATAACGACTTCGTAAATAATAATAATAATAAAATCATAGCAACCCAAATGCAAATTAAAAAATATATATACAACTCATAGCCATAATGTAATGCAGTTAATTAATAATCAATTACCTGTCCATCAAATTTATTTTTTGTAAATGAATCCATTTGAAACGATGCAGCTCGGCATACTTCATCTTCATTGGGTTCATAGCGACTCATATTAAAATTTAAAAAAAAAGATGCAATCCATAGCCAAAAAAGATATGATTTCAAATAATAGGGTAATAGAAACCATTCTGATGACACCTTTTTTTTGGGATTTATCGTATCAGCAATCAACATATTAATGAGAATTGTGTATTTTTTAGAATCAATTACCATTAAAATTTTCATTCAAATCCATCAAAAAAATGCAGCTTAGCAAATTCCATATAGTTCGGGAAACACAATAATAACAATGTATTTCTGATAATTTAGAAGCTATATGAATTGATTAACTCACCAATCAATGGATTGATTGAAGTCATTTTATATTCATTTTTCATCTATATACCATCGTGAGTGGATTTTAGCAAACCAAATGAAAACTGAAGATTTACACTATGATTGAAAAGTTATAAATTAATTATAGGCCCCATCACTAGTTAATGGATTATTCAGTGTATTTTCACATGGATGAGTTGATGTTGGAGCAATGCTGTACTTCATGATACACCTACTCCATAGCCAACCCTATAAGCAAATAATTCAACCATAACTACCATTATTTCAAACATTCTTAGCATTCTTATTCTTGCGCCAAAATATTTATGTATAGTTTTTCAATGTTCTCCATTGTATGTACGGTGAATGAAAATGTGCATTTAATTGACCCATCAACGAGTTAATAAGATGAAACATTTACTTGCAATGCGTCCAACAAGCAGATTAATTTATTTTGTGAAATTCTTGATACTCTCCAAAAAACTCAACCAAGATTCATGAAAATGAAAGTGATTGAATTGGATTCATATTCGGTTAATTTGTCAGTGGAATAAAGTATTATTAAAAATTGATAGAGGAACATAACATGTTTCCCCATTTTATAAAATCTTTCATTTATATAAATTCTCATTCAAACAATTTGTTTATTAATAATAAAATTAACGTTTTTTTTGTGTCATATGATTCTTTCTTCTCAGGGGCATTTAATCTTCTCTTCTCAAGATCGCCGGCGCCACGGAACCTCCCCTTCTCATGATCGCCGGTGGCACGGAACCTCCCCTTCTCATGATCGCCGGCGGCACGGAACCTCCCCTTCTCATGATCGCCGGTGGCACGGAACCTCCCTTTCTCATGATCACCGGTGGCACGGAACCTCCCCTTCTCATGATCGCCGGTGGCACGGAACCTCCCTTTCTCATGATCACCGGCGTACGGAACCTCCCCTTCTCATGATCGCCGGTGGCACGGAACCTCCCTTTCTCATGATCGCCGGTGGCACGGAACCTCCTCTTCTCATGATCGCCGGCGGCACGGAACCTCCCCTTCTCATGATCGCCGGTGGCACGGAACCTCCCCTTCTCATGATCGCCGGCGGCACGGAACCTCCCCTTCTCATGATCGCCGGTGGCACGGAACCTCCCTTTCTCATGATCGCCGGCGGCACGGAACCTCCCCTTCTCATGATCGCCGGTGGCACGGAACCTCCCCTTCTCATGATCACCGGCGGCACGGAACCTCCCCTTCTCATGATCGCCGGTGGCACGGAACCTCCCTTTCTCATGATCGCCGGTGGCACGGAACCTCCCCTTCTCATGATCGCCGGTGGCACGGAACCTCCCTTTCTCATGATCGCCGGCGTACGGAACCTCCCCTTCTCATGATCGCCGGTGGCACGGAACCTCCCTTTCTCATGATCGCCGGTGGCACGGAACCTCCCCTTCTCATGATCACCGGTGGCACGGAACCTCCCCTTCTCATGATCGCCGGCGGCACGGAACCTCCCCTTCTCAAGATCGCCGGCGGCACGGAACCTCCCCTTCTCATGATCGCCGGCGCCACGGAACCTCCCCTTCTCATGATCGCCGGTGGCACGGAACCTCCCCTTCTCATGATCGCCGGCGGCACGGAACCTCCCCTTCTCATGATCGCCGGTGGCACGGAACCTCCCTTTCTCATGATCGCCGGCGGCACGGAACCTCCCCTTCTCATGATCGCCGGTGGCACGGAACCTCCCCTTCTCATGATCACCGGCGGCACGGAACCTCCCCTTCTCATGATCGCCGGTGGCACGGAACCTCCCTTTCTCATGATCGCCGGTGGCACGGAACCTCCCCTTCTCATGATCGCCGGCGGCACGGAACCTCCCCTTCTCATGATCGCCGGTGGCACGGAACCTCCCTTTCTCATGATCACCGGTGGCACGGAACCTCCCCTTCTCATGATCACCGGTGGCACGGAACCTCCCCTTCTCATGATCGCCGGCGGCACGGAACCTCCCCTTCTCAAGATCGCCGGCGGCACGGAACCTCCCCTTCTCATGATCGCCGGTGGCACGGAACCTCCCTTTCTCATGATCGCCGGCGGCACGGAACCTCCCCTTCTCAAGATCGCCGGCGGCACGGAACCTCCCCTTCTCATGATCGCCGGCGCCACGGAACCTCCCTTTCTCATGATCGCCGGTGGCACGGAACCTCCCCTTCTCATGATCGCCGGCGGCACGGAACCTCCCCTTCTCATGATCGCCGGTGGCACGGAACCTCCCCTTCTCATGATCGCCGGTGGCACGGAACCTCCCCTTCTCAAGATCGCCGGCGGCACGGAACCTCCCCTTCTCATGATCGCCGGTGGCACGGAACCTCCCTTTCTCATGATCGCCGGCGGCACGGAACCTCCCCTTCTCATGATCGCCGGCGCCACGGAACCTCCCCTTCTCATGATCGCCGGCGCCACGGAACCTCCCTTTCTCATGATCACCGGCGGCACGGAACCTCCCCTTCTCATGATCGCCGGTGGCACGGAACCTCCCTTTCTCATGATCGCCGGTGGCACGGAACCTCCCCTTCTCATGATCGCCGGCGGCACGGAACCTCCCCTTCTCAAGATCGCCGGCGGCACGGAACCTCCCCTTCTCATGATCGCCGGCGCCACGGAACCTCCCTTTCTCATGATCGCCGGTGGCACGGAACCTCCCTTTCTCATGATCGCCGGTGGCACGGAACCTCCCCTTCTCATGATCGCCGGTGGCACGGAACCTCTCCTTCTCAAGATCGCCGGCGGCACGGAACCTCCCCTTCTCATGATCGCCGGTGGCACGGAACCTCCCTTTCTCATGATCGCCGGTGGCACGGAACCTCCCCTTCTCATGATCGCCGGTGGCACGGAACCTCCCCTTCTCATGATCGCCGGCGCCACGGAACCTCCCCTTCTCATGATCGCCGGCGCCACGAAACTGTTCTGTTCTTCGGGTGGCACGGTGGCCCTCATGTATGAGAGTGCTATCCCTAGCAGGGTGCAACAAGGCCTTTACCGCCTTGTTGCCTTCCAGGCTGAGCTAACGGTAACCATGAGTGCTGTCTACCCTGAAAAAGAAAAAAGGAATATTTAAATTGGTATACATAGGCTTTAGTTAACATAGTCATGTATATAGGATATACAGAAGATATGATAATTTTCTCTCCCCTCTGTCTCTCTCTCTTTCTGAAAAATATATACATACATACATGGGCGTCGGAACGTTTTGAAAGTGGGGGGGGGGGGGGCTCAACAATTGCGACCCACGGAGGAAGGATGTATGGGGTGCCACATATTCAATAACATTTAAGTATTTTTCAGGACAGAAGAACAAAATACTAAAAATACCAAGACGGGGGGGGGATCTCAGTTTGGAAAAAAAAGCTATATAAGAATAGTTGTACAAAGGCCAGCTAACGCAAAGCCTTCGACCCGCAGGGGGGGGGGGAAAGGACCCTTTCTGGCCCCGCATGTAATTTTTTTAAATTACCCTTTTTTCGACACGATTTAACGTGTTTTAGATGAGATTTAGATGACAAAATTGATTGCTCTGAACACCTAGAGGTACCCAACTGATATTTGCCAATCATAGTTATTGTATCTGCAGGGTCGTTCTGGCTCATTTTAGCACCACGGGCAAGAACTCGATTGTGAGCTCCAAAAACTGTATCCACATAGTGAATGTGATGGCAAGTGATGGAGGAATCAAGCCCGCACGGACATTTTCGAAAATTCATCTTTTTACTTTTTAGATACGATTCAACGGGTTTGGGAAGTACACGACATTTCTGGAATTCATGAATTCTTCAGTGTGGTAAGGAAGCTAGTTTTGCTGAATGGCTGATCCAAGAAAATAAAACGCTAAATTAATCTTCAATTCGATTACAATGCTGTTATAGAATGATAACATTTAATCCATCCAATAATGCATGAGTAAAATAGAATTTGATTTATGCAATATTATTGTAAATAGGATGTCACAAATGTGCGCCGATAGCGCTCATTAAATGTGACGCCTCTGGCAGTCACGCTCTTTGCCCACACCCCTAGAGACGACCCTTATTGAAAGTTCCCTTTCTCCATTTCACTTTATTGTCATTGTCACGACTGTTGGAATTTTGGAAATTTATATGAATTGTAATAAATAATTTACAATTGGAAGAAGCATCTAATGTTGCTTGTTGATTTCTGCTAACTCATAAACTACGTACATATATACATATATATATATATATATATATATATATATATATATATATATATATATATATATATTTATTTATATATGTATTGAATACCAGTAGGTATAACTTCTTGGATACAATTTAAAATATCGAGATGTTGAGGATGTAATTTTTAATGACATGACTGTTCAACATGACTGAACTGTCATTAAACAAGGCCATCTATATCATTTACATCATGTAAACTTAGGAAAAGAAGTAATAAAGTGAAGTGATGTTTGTTCAAGCAGAAAACATCTTAACCTCCATCCAGTATTTGCACGGCTTTTAGAGTTTCTAGAGAATAATCCTCTACTTTTCATTTGTATTTCATTTATATTATCTCGCAATTTACTTGGAGTAGTGACAGTAGTCTGATAAGACCGGCCTACTATTATTTTTTGAACGGTTATCTCAATTTGTATTTAAATGCTATATATTATATTATATTCAATTCAATTTTATATTCAGCCACCAGGCAGTTCCGTTTTTATTTTCTACCTCTTAATCAATATTTCACGAAGACAATTAATTAATTTGGTTTTTTAGAGCATAAAAACTATTTGAATTTTACCCCCAATAATATAAAAATTATTATTTAGATCCATTTACTTGTTTTTTATCAACATCAACAACCTGATACAAAATCATTGTTCCCCAATTAAGGCTATGGATGGAAAGTCAAAGTGAGATCATTCAGACGGGTCACCACCTGGGTAATCTTACCACCCCAAGATCCATTTACTTATTAAACTAATAAGTAATGCGTAATTTCAAGGTTAACAAGATAAAATATTTCAACAAGTGTGCCAAGTTTGTATCCATTTCCTCATCAAAATATTTTTTTTTTGTTCACTCAAAATTGATTTTACGTCGTATCGGATCAATGATCGTATGAATTTAATTTTGTCTGAATGGCATTTACGCTTGAAGGACATCACAACCCTAAAAATACATTTTAACGAATAACGACGAGATTTATAATTCTAATTTTAGAGAAAACTATAAATCATTATCTCAATTTTGGAAATTATAATTAGTTTGTTTGTTCTTCAGAGACCATGACTCATGACGTAGGCATTACCGATTCTGTATAGAAACTTGAAAAGAATCGAGTAATGTCCACGTCAAGACTCCGAAAAAGGCCCGGGTTCTGGAGGATAAATAAATATATTAACTTTTGATTTCTGAAATTGAGATGATGATTTCTACTTTTCTCTACAATTGGGAAAATGTATATCGTCATTATTTGTTAAAATACAATTTCAGGGTTGTGATGTCCTTTAATATACATACATAAACATATTTTTTGTCTACACTAGGTTTAATATTGGTTTCATAATTATTATTTTTGACCTATCAAGAAATTGAAAGCGGAAAATGTTGTTACGTAGTTTAACAAACCATAAGGAAGATCATGTGAATGCTTGTAGCCCAGCTGGACCCCTATTCCTGAGATAAATGAGATGTGAGAAAATAAAAATGAGTGAGAAAACGAGTATCTCACATAAAATATGAGATGAAATGTGTCATTATTATATGAGATCTATAGTTTTCTCACTGATTTTTCTCACATCTCATTTATCTCACAAATAGGGGTCCTGAGAGGTACCCAAACTTTGCATCAGAAAATCACCAATAAATGTTACCTGAAACACAAAATTGCAACTTTAAATATTTTAAAATGCAGTCAGTAATTACCACCTATAAGTACCACCTATATATAGTAAAGAAAAAATGTAATCATAAATGAGTGTATCACTGACGTAATTTAATTTAAAACTGATTGTGGCACGGAACAAAAAATCGATCAAAATGAATATGTTAGCATGGGTTCAGGTTCTATTATTATAAAATTATTTAAATATTGATTGAAATCCTTGATACCTTGTAAAAAACATAAAATATGAATTATAAATTTTACAATGCAATTTTGAAATTGATAACCTATTACTGGTATATTTAGTTTTAATCCTCAATTTCTGTTGAGTTTTTCCCATTGCACACGCCCATTTTCAAGGAGAGTCCATGGGAATCAATTACTGTTGACTACTGTTGATCAAACCCTCGTTAATTCCAATTCCAAGGGACCCCAAAAATCGAAATTCGAATTATGAAAAAAATCATTGTTTGTATAGTATAGTGTGCATGAGAAAATGTTTTTTTGTTTGTATAGTATAGGGCCTATAGTGTGCGTGTGTAAGAAGCGCACGTGGGAAACTTTTGACAGCCATGCGTTTATCTTCAAGTGAAGTGTGAAGTGATTTACCCACAACAAAGTGTGGATGAATAGTGTATGTTATCATGTCACTCATTAGGAAATACTTATCACAGTCAGTTCACAGGTTAAAAGAGCCAAATTACCGAATGTGAAGTAAAAAGCAATGTAGAGGGAAAAAATAAATAAATATTGGGGCCTAGAATGAAAGAAGGAATCAGTGATCCCTGCAGCGCTAGCTGGCTGATTTATTTACAATCAATATATTCACTCTGTCAATCAAATAATTTTAATTGAAAAATGAAGATGGGCCTCAAATATATTATCGGGAAAGTAATTTTCTTCAACAGCAACACAGAGTAGTTAACTTTTCAACGGACATGAGCGTATCTTGACTAATGTCCTGCGCGGGAAAAGAAGTCCTTTGTTGTCATTGTGTCATAAGAATAACCCACCCCCATCCTGCTGGCACGCGCTGTGGCACTAAACAGCATCAACATATACCTTATTCCGTGTGACAGAAAAATGCCATCATTGCTCATGTTTGCATGTGTATAATTGCTTTTGCCCCGCACATAGGTATAACACCGTCGCTAAATTATCAATCGATTTTTGTGATTTATTTGTGGCCAAACTAAGCTAGCACCAACGACAATTTTTGTGGCACTAACTAGCACTAACGGAGACCTAAATTTAAACGCCCTAAAAACGTTATAATTGCTCATGTGCGGGGCTGCCCCGCACATGACTTAGGTCGTTTTTGCTCCAAACCAGTACAGCACCAACGATAAAATGAACGGCACTAACACAATATAAGATGATGTCAAAAAATTCCAATTTCCAATCATGTGCGGGGCCAGCGTGAAGTTGGCCCCGCACATGAATTTGGTAAATTAGTACCAGCATTATAATAGCACCAACGATTTTATTTTCAGCACTAACCTGCACTAACGAAGCACTAACGAATGACCTTTGTCAAAATTTGATTTCGTACATGTGCGTGGCCAACTTCACGGGGGTCCCAAAGCTATGCAGTTCTAAGTTGGATGAGTTTGCGTGTATACAATACAAGTTTCATGACGATCAGGCAAACCCTGTGACCTGCTCAATGCTTACAAACAAATAAGAATAAAAAAAAAAATAAAAAAACAGAGAGACAAAGCTCCGTAAGAGTTGAGTGGAAATCTTCGCTAACGCTCATCTAACTAGGCAAACGCAGAATGTGCGCTGTACGATAAGCGAGATATCTATAGAGTAAAATCTAAAACTCTACACACCTTGATCATATAAAATATACCGGTAGGCCCCTACTTCATTCGATACCAACGAATCTAAGGAGCCGTGGAGCACTGCAACATTTTTCTGCTTTTATTTCTATCTACAGTATTGGATGAATAAATAATATGTTTTACATTATTTTCTTCGAAACGGCTGGTTCGAAATTGCATACAAATTTTTAATTATGTGTATCACTTCCGTGTCTACATTTGAGGAGAATATTTCATCTCTCATTTTTTTTTCCACCCAGTCTAATCTTATGGGGTTTTTAGAAACTTTGAGATTTTGATTCTCAAAAATGGTCCAATGGATTCGACCTGAAAAGTAGGTATACAGTTCTAAGTTGGATAAGATTACATATATACAGAAAAAGTTTCTTGTTGATCGGTCAAACCCTGCGACCTGCGCAGTGCTTACAAACAAACAAACAAAAAACAGACAGACAAAGCTCCGTAAGAGTTGGATGGAAATCTTCGCCAACGCTCATCTAATGATACTCTTATGCTTACAGTTATATATAAAATCCATAATTGTTTTGTACCAGATTACTTGATATTAAAATTGTGTTAAGACACTCATACCGTTGGAAATTGTAAAAACAATTGTATTGAGAAAGTATCAGCATCGTTTATCGACAACTCAATTTCTTCAAAGGATCCAAGAATATCCAATCATATTCCAAAATGATTACCGAATTGACAACAGTTGGAAATTCTAGGAATGCAATTGTTATAGAATCATTGAGGATGGAAAATTAGTTCGAGATTTGTTTCAAAGTGTGCATTTTAATGTGTTGTGAAAAATGAAAACGATATAGCAGAATTGCTTGATAAGCATTAATATTACCGGTAATATTCAATTTGCCTACCAATTGATCATTTCAACTTGACACCCAATATACAGTAAACCCTCGTTAATCCAAACTCAGTTGATCCGAAATTTGATGTATTTTGAACTAGAAATCATCCCCATGCTGAAGGTATATAGCCATTTCAATGTTGATTAATATGGTTAATAAAAATTCCAACTAAATCATAATTGGAACTAATATTTTGTCCCTTCAATTGCTTCAACACTGATTTCGGATTGGAAAGTCCGAAACAGTTCGAGTGAATTGCTTGAATTTATTATTTTCCAAATTTCCATTCTTTTTATTTGTCGCATAACAAGTGGAAGCACGCTCAGCAGTTCCATGCTTTGTGTACCGAAAGCAGTCCACCTTGACGATGTTGAGCTCGGAATACTCGTTCGTCCGAGCGCCAATAGAAATGGGCCATATGATGATCACGCGTCACGGAGATAGCCGAGTACACACGATCAGTGAGGCCATTAGCAACGGAGCTATTAGGTAGTCTCAACCGGTGACATAGCTACCTCTAGCACGCAATATGAAATTGACTAGATTCTGAGCAGAAAAAATTACTTTTTTGTTAATCCGAACTTTAATCGAAATAAATCGAAATATAATAAATCGAAATCATTTTTATTTGGGTCCCTTTCATTTTGGATGAACTAGGGTTTATGTATTACCCAAGATGTAGGAATTCAGCATTAATAAAACGGACTATCAACTCTGAATATTTTACAAGGATGTATATTTTTGGTATTCTTTATGTTTCATGCTATTTCAATTCATTCAACATCCTATTCTATTTCACTATTTTTCATTATAAATGTCTTTTTCGGAGTATTTAGCAACATTTCGCTATAGCAAAAATGTACACGATTTTGAAGATATTGAGCTGGATCAGATAAAATGTTATCTTTTAAAAGTGTATATAAAATGAACTGGAGAAACCGAATGTCAAGTTGTAAAAAAAGTTGTCTCTTTCCTTGAATAGGCCTGAGAGGTACCGTATTCGGACAACTTCCTGCATCAGACTTGAAAGTTCGAGAATAATCCCATAGTTGTTGATCTACAGTTTACAGCTCTTGTTTCTAGTAAAGATATATTCACGTAAATATCGGCCACCAAAGGTCCTACAACTCTATGTACCGGTATCTGTTTTACTGATGAAGGCCACGACAATAAACAAAACAACTGTCCATCAAGAGGTCACTTTATTCAACTACTACAGACATAAACAGGTTGTTTCTATATACACTTGGCGGCTGGCGAAATTAGACAGCGGATGTTATGATCTCCGTGTACTTCTTCACCTTGGTTGCGATGCTCATGTCAACGTACTTGTCGCCAATGCTGATGATCATGCCGCCAATGATGTTGGCGTCAACCTTGGTCGTCAACAGAATGGTCTCTTCTTTCTTGACGAAGGCTTTCAACGCTGTCTCCAGTTCCTTCTTCATCGCCTCGTCGACGGGCTGAAAACACAACGTGGCTAGAGACGTAGGAACTAGGCAAACGTGGAGTATGCGTTGTAAGATGAGTGACATATCTATAGGCCTACACCTTGATCATATAAAATATACTTCATTAGGTTAATATCAAATCTAGGAAGCTGTGAATCTATCTCTGCAACATTTTTCTGCTATTATTTCGATCTATTCGATGAATAAAGAACATGTAGGCCTATTACATTATTTTCTTCGAAATGGCTGGTCCGAATTGCATGCAAATTTTCAATTATGTGTATCATTTTTGTGTTTACATGGAAAATTTGAATTATATTGTAGATTTTATATTTCAATTTTTTCTGCCCAGCCCAATCTTATGGGTTTTTCAGAAACTTTGTGATAATGTTTCTCAAAAATGGTCCAACCAATTTGACTCCCGAGTACTAGATAGTTCTAAGTTGAATAAGTTTGCGTGTACAGAAAAAGTTTCATGTCAATCGGTCAAACCCTGCGACCGACCTGTGCAGTGCTTACTAACAAACAAACAAAAAACATACAGAGAAAGCTCCATAAGAGTAGGATGGAAATCTTCGCTAACTCTCATCTAATGAAATAGACTTCTAAATATTTTACAAAGATAGGCCCTATATATTTTTGTTATTCTTCATGTTTCGTGGTATTTTGATTCATTTAACATCATATTCTATTTCACTATTCTTCATTACAAATGTCTTTTTCAGAGTATTTGGCTACATTTGGCTATTAAGTGAAAATTGGCACGACTTTGAAGATATTGAGCTGGATCGTATTTATTTTTCAAAAGTGCGTTCGAATATGAAATAAACTAGAGAAACTATCAATTAACTGTCAAGTTGAAAAGAATCATCATCTCTTTCCTTGAATACCTATCAGAAATAAGTGTTATTCAGACAACTTCCTGCGTCAAGACTGAAAAGTTCGAAAGAATGTGTAATTTTCATTGATAATCCCGTAGTTGTTGATCCAGAGTTTACCGCTCCTGTTTCTAGTAGTTTGCTACAAAATGCTATATTCACATGAATACAGGCTACCAAAAGTGAAACTAAATGCTATTCCCACAGCTGTAAACACGACGCTACAACCAATGCAATCAGCCCTACCAACGTTACAGTAACAGTAGTCCGGGCAGCGGGAATTATTCTGCAACTCGATTTTTAAATGGGACTGAAGACAATACCGTATTTAGGCCTACTCGCATATAAGTCGCACGTATATTTAGACATTTGAGAGCTCAAAACAGGGGTGCGACTTATACGCGGGTGCGACTTATACGCGGGTGCGACTTATTTGCGAGTAAATACGGTAGTTAAAACTACATCATTTATACAGATATTTGTGTTTCTGTGGTCAAATTGAATAAAAAATCAACCTAAACCATAACCCTGGGCTCGAGTCAACATTTGATAGTTATTTTGCTAAAAAAATAAGTAACAGCGTCGGGAGTCGAACCACGCACCCTTGAAATGTGAGGCAGCTATGCTACCAGTAACGCCACACGGACAAGTGCTTGCCTAACGCTACTTTCAGAAAGATTCTCTTGTCCGACAAAGTGAGAGAATCAACAGACCTTGGCAGTGACGACCTCGCAGACCACTTCTCCTCGGTGGGCGGCCATGACAGTCTTGAAGGCTTCGATGATCTTACCCACACTCTTCAGCCGACCGTTCTCTGCCAGCAGACCTGGAACACGCACCTCATTGCTCAACAACAAAACAATACGTCAGAAACATAACAAATACAGTGAAACCTCTATCCATCGTTTTCCTGCTTGTATCATTCATTAGCTCTCATCCCACTCCCACATAATCAATGCTAAATTTTCCTGGATGGATCATTTTCCTGCATGGATGGTTTTATTTTCCTGGTCCCTCGAAAAACGATGGATAGAGGTTTCACTTATAAGGGCTTGACTGTGGTAATGATTTTTTTTTCATTTTTTAAATGCTGCTTAACGACCCTACCAAGAGCTAGGCTATACGGGGGTACAAATAGCGGATGATAATGCAACGATGAAGAGATGATAGGTGAAAGGATGTTGACAAAAACCCATGCCTTATGCGAGACTCGAACCCAAGCCCATCGGTGACTTCAGTTTACAGAGCCATCGGGGTGGCTAAATTATCCCTATATATGTATAACACACAAAAAATTAGTTGAAAGGTAGGAAAAAATTGCAGCATAAAATTACGAAAGAAAACAAAAGAAAAATGCAAAGATTATGAAATGAAAAAAGAACCAAGCACACAATGAATTACTTGCGCATTTAACATCAAGCTGCGTGGTGATTGGTTCGTTTGACACAAGACGTAGCGGCTCATTTCGTAAGCTTTCTATTGTATTCATTTCTGCAGATTGTACATGCATAATGTAGATATATATAGGAAATGTAAACTAACATAAGAATTTGCATGTAGGCCTTGATGTACATTTCATTTTAACATAATTCTATAATAGATCATCTGAAATATATATCAAAAAACAAATGATACGGTATAAGAATGATGTAAATAATGTACAGGAATAATTCTGTCGCCTTGGGAACTTATACCAAATCAGTTTCTTAAATGTAACCCTACCACACACAAGCATAGCTTAGTTATGGAATGTTCTATTCATCCTCCTCAAGTGTCAACATTCAAGAGTCATTTTGTGAGAGTTGTTTTATTGCACTGTTATTAGGTGTGTTACCTGATAGAGTACAACTGAAAGTGGATAGAATAAAGAAGAATTGAATTGAATATTTAATACTAATCATGTTATCATACTGTTAATTGATTAGGTGGCTACTATTGTGTGTTCGGGACTGGTGTAGTAGACCCACTGGCGTTGGAACCGGGGGGCAGGGGGGCTTGGCTACCCCAACTTTTGGCCAAGGGGGGTCAACAAAGAGGTCTTGCAAGACTCAATTTGTCTCGTATATATATATATATATATATATATATATATATATATATATATATATATATATATATATATATATATATATATATATATATATATATATATATATATATATATATATATATATATATATATATATATATATATATATATATATATATATATATATATATAATATATATCATATCATATATAATATATATAATAATATATATTATATATATCTATAGATAATATATATATATATATCTATATATATATATATATATATATATATCTATATCTAATATATATATATATAATATATATATATATATATTTATATATATATATATATATATATACAGTGAAACCTCTATCCATCGTTTTTCAGGGGACCAGGAAAAATAAACCATCCATGCAGGAAAACTATCCATCCAGGAAAATTGAACATTGATTATATGTGACTGGGGCGAGAATAAATGAATGATACAAGCAGGAAAACAATAGATCCGGGAACGATGCATCATAGAGGTTTCACTGTATATATGTGTATATATATATATATATATATAAATATATATATATATATATATATATGTATATATATATATATATATATATATATATATATATATATATATATATATGTATATATATATATATATATATATTTTTTTTTGGGGTTCAACAACGCACTGTTATGATAGCGGAGATCTAATGGCGTCGGATGGATGATTGACGAGATGATGGAATGATGAGATGAAGGTTCTTGGGTAATGGGAAGGAAGCGGTCATGGTCGACTTATTGTAGGAACCATCCCGGCATTAGCCTGGATAACAGAGGGAAACCACGAAAAACCCCTGTAAAGATGGTCAGCGGCGGGGATCGAACCGGGTTCGAAATTCCCCTCGCCTCCCAGATCACATGAAGCGAGTGCTTTAACCACTGCGCTGCATGTGACGGTAATTTGCCTCGTTGTTTCCTGTTGAAAACCACTTTGTTAAAATTAGCTGTAATTTTATTCACTTTTTTTTGTTCATTAATTTCATTAAACTATTTGTTGAGCTTGCCCGCCCCCCCCCCAACTTTCAAAGTGTTTTGATGCTCCTGAGTAGGCCTATGATTAGAAATGGAGGATCAAGTGAAGTCGAGAATAGTGTGAGTGACGTACCCATGAGATTGGCTGAGGGGGGGGAGAGGGGGAACTTGGCCGACACTTGCTTGAGGGCATCGACCTTCAGCTGGCGCTTGATGGTGGGGTTGTCGATGAACTCTCGCAGTCGCACGTCTGTCTTCAGCAACGCCTGCAAGCAACGTCACACATACAGACAACATTGGGCACAAACTAGCAACAATTTAATTTTCTGTTTGTTTTTTGAGCCCTGGTTTCCATGTTGTTAGGTCACAAATGATAATGTCTGTCCTAATTGAGCCACAAAGTTCAGCAATAGCTCATTGGAAAGCTCTTGGACACAGGCTATTTCTTATGATAACACTCACTGGTACATCAGCGTAGATCTAACTGAGGTCAGAGGTCAATCGCACAACATTTCAAGTTGACCTTTTGAGGAGCTGCAGAGTTATGCATTAAGCACTAAACATGTGTCTCACATACCGGTATATCGTTTCAATGTTAATAATACCGTGCGTAACATTCAAGTGTGACACATAATTATATACATTTGGAAAAAAGTTACCTTTGGCTTGTAGAAGTTTCCTTGAATATTTATTTAAAATTTAAAATACGGGAACATTTTTATGGAGTCAGTCTTCGACCTGTCATAATGATGTTCTCGAAAAGCCTTCAGGCCTATCAAGATTTTAATCAACTCGAAATTCTAACTGAAAACTAGACTTGATTAGATACCTGGGTATTCTTCAATTCATTATTATTTATTAAGCTAGATTTGTAGAAATTGTACCTCAATATTTCATGTGGAAAAAATATTCAAAGTATTTAGGTTCAATTCGCAACGACCACTTACAAAAACTTACAAATATTTTCTGGTTGATTTGAAATGGAATCACCCTTAGGTTAGTGTGGATGGTTTGGTTGCTCAAGTTGGTTACACTGGGTGATTACGTTCAATTTAACAGCAAGAACAACAACAACAACAGCGACCCCCACATGTTGAGACAAGTCGGATGGAGCTGAGGGGACTGGGAAGAGTGGGGAGAGGTGAACTGACAGGACTAGAAACGGAGTGGTTGTGAAGGTTCTAGAAAGACCAAGCCAAGTTGAACAACTGGCATGGGAAACTATGGAGGGAAGGAGAAGGAAGGGTGGGCTTCGTGATTCGTTCAAGTCCACAGTGATGTGCTAAATCATTTTTTTTTTCTACAATCATTCTTCTTCCTAGTTCCAAGAGGATAAGATAGAAACCTTAATGAGAATTGAATAGATGGAAATGTCACAGTGAATGTTTGCAAGTGAAGCAGCGGAATTGAAGACTCCGATGAGCCAGCATACGGGGCTGGCACTGCCTGCTTATGAAGCTACAATCCGCAAAGTCAACTGTAATTATCTCAAAACTCTTGTTCTTCCTACGTTTGACCACTTTCATCACGAACCGATGTAGCAAATAAGTTGACATTATCACAGCATATTTGGGCAGTTGTTTCTCACGTTCTGAATGAAACAGATTTTTTTTTTTTTTTTTTTAAAGGATCAAATAATTACTCAACCTGCTAAAATGTAGCAAAATATTTGGTATCAATAAAAATTTGAAAAAAAAATCTAAAGAAACGTTTTGTTCGAAATGTGTGTGTAGAATATCGGTAAAAAGTGTCATGTGAATTGAGTGAGCCATTCTCTTGAAACGTGGTCAACATCCGGGTGGCCTTGGAGCAAAGAACAAGTTCAATGGTTGGAAGAACTGAGCAGAGAATAGGTGAGTGCATGCAGAGGTACGAGGTACCAAGTCAGAGATTCATACAGAGGACCATAAGAGACTGCAATCAGCTGGTAGAAAAGAAAGAAATTATGACAAAATTGAAGATTTCAAAAAAGTTTTGTACAAACGGACATGGAAGTTAGGAGTCCATGGGAGTCGATTTAGCGGAATATCAGTTCTTTGGTGATACATTTTGAAGGGGATTACACATAAAAATTCTGAAAACAAGGAAACACAGATATATTCAATGCCTTCAATTTGGTGTGCGTAATAACTATCTATCTCACATCACATAATTGTCAGGCGGATACGGTTAAAAAATGTTTATTTTCAAGCGTATACGCCTGACAATCAGGCGATTTGAGATAAATAATTATTTCTGGCACCAAATTGAAGGCATTGAATATATCTGTGTTTCCTTGTTTTCAGAATTATTATGTGTAATCCCCTTCAAAATGTATCACCAAAGAACTGATATTCCGCTAAATCAACTCCCATGGCCTCCTAACTAGAACATCTTGCCTCTGTGCATTCAGCATATCTGCAAGAGACATAAACACAATGATCGCGCACCGTCAAACAGGTGCACGTTGCGCAGTCATGGAAACGCTTGGACTGTGCGCTCCGTGTGGCTGCGAGGTGAGGGTAGATCGGGCATGTACAGATGTTTTCATGGGTTACCTTTTGTTAGAGGGGGGGGGGGGGGGGGGGGTACTTGTGACGTATTTAACCCTTTCACGGTTTCGCACGCATGCCTGCCGTTTTCCAATGTGATCAAAGAGAGTTTTTCAAAGAGATACGTTCTCAAAATGAGCTGAATGTAGGTATTTTTACCGACCGAGTAATGCTTCAAAGTTGATTTTTTTTTGTTAGATGTTGTTAGTAGTTCATTACTGATGATTTTAGTGGGTGTGTTCTCAAATCCATCAAATAATAATCTAATGTGAAGAGCTTCAACAAGGCTGTGTTTGTTGCCAAGGTTCTAAACAATAACAATGGCGTCGTACAGTTGTAGGCCGGCAAGTAATTCTCGTCACAATAATAGATATATAACAATCAATTCCGATAACTTAGAAGATGTGTTAGATGAGGTAAGTGATCTTGAGTTCAGTGATGAGGATAATGACAATGACATTTTTGGAGAAAGTGATAATGAGAGTGAAATTGAGGGTTAGGGCCTATGTACACATAACCTCAACAACTGGTATTGCTGTTTTTTTTCTCAATTTTTCCATTTAAATTACAATATTTTAATTTGAAAAAAATCAAAATGTTGTAATTTGAACTTTTGTCCGACCAAATCTTTTGAAATTAATTGTTCATCTTTATTGTGTGGTGAGTTATGAATTAAAATAAAAAACTCTATTATTGGCTAACCTGGTGAGTTTTATATCGAACATTTTACCAACTGTGAAAGGGTTAAAGGGGGGAGGGTAATAGGTTTTGTGACCAACTGTGACATGGGAGGGGGGGGGGGGGGGGCGGCATAAAAGTGTGATATAACTTATGGACCTCCCCTTAAGTAATCACTCCCCCCACCCCAATAGATGTTGGCCTACCTGGAATTTGACGAGTTCCTTCTCGACCGAGTCTAGTTGGTTCATCTTGCTCGCTGCCGAGTAGAGGGCGCAGGCGTACCTTCCTTCCAGGCCGAACACTTGCACGGGCGGCTGGAACACACACGACGTGTTATATATATTTCAGCAGGACATCTAGTGCATTGAAAGTGAAGAGTGAAATAACACGCCCAAGCAGTGGCCACATCTTCAATACTCACCACTATAGGGGAATGGAATAATGTAAGAAGACGCATTATCAATCGAACATTTTCTATATTTAATTTTAACTAGAAACCATTTGCAACCCTCCATTTTGATATAAGTTAAGGAAGGTCAAATGAACAAGTAACACAATACTAGGAAAACGTCATATATGCGTTGTTAGACAAGCGAATAGTAATAGTATGGGTAAAAACTGCTTCCGAGTGGTACCAATTTAGCACATTTTATGTTTCTTCTCCAAAATGGCTGACCCAATCAAGCTAAAATTTTGAATTTAGAGAAATGTTTCTCTAATTGGTATTTTTGAAATTTCTAAAATTCATAAAAAAAAAGTTACCCCCCGATAATGCCACAAAACTATACAAATCTAAGTTAGATGAGGAACCATGTTGAAAAAAAGTTTGAAGTTGATAGCTGTATCCGTTTGACCTGTGGAGAACCGACAAAAAAACATGAAAAAGAAAAAAACATAAAAATGAACACCAATTTTGTTTCAGTATGTCAAATTGAATCCTCGCTAAAGCTCGTCTAATTATCATGTGTGATGACTGAGACAAACGGAAATTATACATCCGGAATTATTTTACGATGTAATGCTACTTTCAAGAGCGTAGCCAGATGAATAGGGCCCAGCGAGGCGCGGGACCTATGGCAACCCACATCTGTCCAGCGGACAGGCAAGGCCCTTTTCAAATGGGACTAAAAACCAATTGTTTTAAATCACATTCGTGTGGATATTATTGTTTCTGTGGTCAAATAAGAAAAAAAATCAATCTAAACCATAACCTTGCGCTCAAGTCAACATTTGATCGTTATTTTGCTTAAAAAATAAATAACAGCGTACGGAGTCGAACCACGCACCATTGAAATGTGAGGCAGCTATGCTACCAGTAACGCCACACGGACAAGTGCTTGCCTAACGCTACTTCATCATATCATGACGTCACAAATTTGTACGCTCCCATTGGTCACGTTTAGTCCCATTTAAAAAACCGACTTGCAGAACAATTCTCGTGACCTTGGGCCTGGATTTCAATGACGCTATTTCCCCCTCAATTTAGAGAAAATTAGAAGTCATCACCTGAATTTAAGAAATTTCAATCAATTTATTTGAAGAATATATTTTTCTAATGGATGATAGATGATGATACATTGTAGGAGGGGAATAATGAGATTGGTACAGGTTGGAGGAAAAACATAAGACAGAGCACAAAAACACATGCAAAATGGACTGGACATGAGTGCTGGGAGGTAGGTTTCACTAGAGTCAACAAACTCAAGTTTCCCACTAACTTTTCCACGGACTCTAAAGGAAATAACCACCTGGCGAAAATCTATTTATGTATCAATTTTCAGTACTCAATGTATTTGTTTTTTATGTGACTACCTCCGTAGAGCCGCCCCCTGTTCTAGTTGTGGCGTGGGCATCACCTGATCCTGTGCTCTACTGTTGAGCTGACACGGAACTTAAATACTCTAATGTAATCTGCAAACATCTGCAAATGGCCTTTCACAAAAATGGTCCAACCGATTTGGACCCAAAACTTTAAAACTTTATAGTTCTAGTTGAATGAAGAAGAATAATGTACCGTGAATATCTAGTTAGAAAAGCGTAGGCCTACAGTTGGACTACGCGCGGTACATGTCGAGCAAAACTAAAAATAAAAAAACAGACAATATTTGGACAGTATGCTCCGCTGTCTTCATCAGGACAGCTGAGCGCTCTCCCGATAGTTCGATTGACAAGTTCATGTACCCACCTAGTCGCTGGAGTTCCGAAAAATGCTGCAGGTTGGTCAGGCAGACTACAGTTCTACTTGTTAGCGTAAAACAGACATTGGTCAACGATTGAAAACTCTCGACTTGACATTTTACACATTCAGAATTAATTTTCATCTCATATCTTAGGCGTGTTCATATTAAAAAAAATAAAAAATCCCAAGAAACCAAGTCATTTAATGCAGTGTAATTGCGGGTAATGAGCAAATGAGTGCAGAAGAAACTTGGCATGTATTACTGTACGTGGAGGTTGACGTTTTCAGATTACATTAGAGATCCGTGTCAGCTCAGTAGAACACAGGATCGGGCGATGCCCACGCCACGACTAGAACAGGGGGCGGCTCTACGGACGCAGTCACACAAACAAATACATTGAGAGGACACGAGAGGCAATTCAGCCTAATATCAGGTTTTTGGTGATAACGGTATGAGATATCAAAATCCTAAAAACGACACAGATATTCTCAATACCTTCTAGACAATATAAGTAATAACTATTTATAACAAATCACCTGATTGTCAGGCGTATACGCTTAAAAACAACATTTCCTAACCTATACGCCTCACAATTATGCGACAAGAGATGAGTAGTTATCAAGTCTTGAAGGTATTGAAGATATCCGTGTCTCATCATTTTCAGAATTTCGATATCTTATACCGTTCGAAAGCTATCACCAAAAAACTGACATTACGCTAAATCAACTCCCACGGACTCTTGAGTGAAATTTCTCAAATTCAGATGATCACTAGGCCTAGTTTTCTCTGAAATTAGGGAAAAAATAGCGTGATTAATGCTTGAATTCCAGCCCAGGGTTGGTACTTCCTCGTGCTGGTACTGTCAACGCACACTTGGACACTTGGATCCCAAGACAAAACACGTGTCGCTCATTTTACTGTGACACTGAGCATTGACAATTGGTGTTTTCTGAAAGATCTTGTTTATATCTTTCAGAAAAAGTTGCGGAAGGTTGAGAATTGTTAGTTTTCATAGTTTTTAAACTCACTTGAATCTGACAGTTTTGCATGTTGTTTGGGAGGGGGGGTGCTGGAGGGGGTGAATTTTGTTTGTTAGGTTAGGGGGGGGGGGGTGATGCCGTTGTTGGGGAGGGAGGGGGGGGGGTGTAATATGTAGGTTACGTTAGTGGGGAGGGTCGGAAATAAAACACACAAATAGGCGTGCTCAGTGTCTCAGTAACTTTACCCCCGTGTCTTGTCCCATAACCTCAATGTTGTAATTCAAACTTTTTACCAGTAGTTCAAAATGGGCATTGTGGTCCTTTTAATTTCAACTGACTACTCTTACAATGTTTTCTTATTTGACTTCACAAAATGTTCTAGTATTTTGTGATTTATAACTTTTGTAATTTATTAGATGAGCGTAGCGAAGATTTTCATTCCATATACCAAAAAATTTTGGGCTTAGTTTTTTTTTGTTTTGTGTGTGTAATTTTGTAGGCCTACGCGGCATACAGGTCAGGAAAAAATTTCAATCAACTCGAAACTTTTTTTTCAAATTGGTGTTATACCAGAATAGGTTGGGATTGTTTTTCAGAAAAACGGTCAAACGGTTTTTCCGGAAAAAATTTGGAAAGTATGGAAATTCCCTTTAAGAATAGGCCAGGGGAGAAATACTTGGAAAAACCAAATTTTCCAAAAGCTTTCAATTTTACACTGAATGTGGAAAGAACTATCATACATATTTTAAGCGATTTATGTAACAATCAGATGTGAAATGAAGAAGAAAACGCATTTTTTTTCATGTACTTTTTTACACATCAATAATAAATTTTAAGGAACTATTAAATGTAAGCAACAAGTGGCACCAATAAATTAAAACGATTAAAATCTGTGATGGATATCAAGAAGGCACTGGTACCATTGTTTGGAAACCAAGGTCCATATACCAACAGACTGACCAAATTGAGCTGACCAAATGTTCTTAATTCTACATTTCCATACTTCTAAGCTCATCTCACAACACATATAAGGCGTTTTCCTAGTTATTCTTCACCAGGTGACCTAATTATATCATGTTTCATTTATACCTTATGATAATTTGTACTATTTCTTTCCAAGTTCAGGCCTACGCCAAATTGAGCCAAAAAAAACAATTGTGTTATTAAAGGTCTACTCTGTATTTTTGTATTTCTCTGATAAGGTATTTCCAACTTTATTAATGAGATTTTCTCAACCCCAATAAACCCTAGTGGGCTGGGCTTTGTGTAGAAAGCCCTGACAACCTGTCAGCTGATGAATCACGAGTAGGGCCTACAAGGCACAACAATGGTTCGGGTCATTTTAGCGCTAACTGATCAAAACCATGGAACAAGTTACAATGAACTCTTGGTAATTCAAATTCCAAGGGACCCCCATTTTTTTTTTTTTTTTTGAATTAACCGAGTTTGAATTATCGAGGGTTTACCGTAGGCCTATATTTGTTTCCACGATTAGGCTAATGTTGATGAAGAATAAAAAAAACATCAGGAACTATGCAAAGTGAACATGTAAACAGCATCAATTTGGATTTAAAAAACCGAAAAAGAAACTGTTTAGCCTAAAATGATTTACAATGTCAGTTTCAATGAGAATAGCATAGGTTTCACCAAGCAACAGGTGATGCCACATGTTGCACTTGGAGTGGGTGGGACTCACCTTGATCAGCTTGGTGGACGCGGCTGCGGAGGCATAGCCGCGGGCCTGGAACAACAAAACACTCGGTTACACTACGTTCTCACTCACGCCTGTAACGCTTCATTTCCAGCCTACAAATCATATGTTTAGGTCTATGAAGTCTTTTGGCCAATGGTTGTGGTAAGTTTTATCTTTCAGCGACCCATTGAAATTGTTTTGATGAACTTGTAACAAAAATGGAAGAACTTTAAGGGGACCGGTACCTTTATGAACATGTTTGGTGGGCTGTTAGGGAGGGTGGGTGGTAGGCTAGGAACCCAGGTTTGACTCAAGGGGAGTGCAATGCATAAAGAAAAAAGGTGGGAAGTGGGTGGGGGGATAAGTTGAGGGAAAGTAAATGCCAGATTAACTTGATGGTAGTAAATTGTAGGAGTTTAGCAAATAAGGTGGATGTATTTAGAATGCTATCAGAATTGCACCAGCCAGAAGTGGTGGTGGCAGTAGAGACATGGTTGGGAGAGGGCTTTACAGAAAGTGAATTAACTATAGATCGTTACACATTGCATCTGAAGAGATAGGGATAGGTATGGAGGGGGGATAATGGTAGCAGTTAGAAGAGGTATCCAGGGGACAGTGCTCTGGAAGGAAGAGGAAGTAGAGATGGTGGGTATGAAGATAACGGTAGACAGGCAGTCTCTTGAGGTAATCGCAGCATATAGGCCTCCGGGGGGATTTGGGACTGCTGCATTGTCTGGAGGATAGGATTAGTGCTGGGGATAATGTAGAGAGTTTAATTATAGCGATTGATTTGAACATGCCTAACGTAAGGCAAATATTCTAGACGTAGTGTTAGTCAGGCCGAGTGAGTTGTGGGCGAAAACAGTGGTTGTTGACGGTATTAGTGATCATCGGGTACCTATAGTCAGCTTAGCTTTAGCTCAACTATAAACCGAAAACGTTGGGAAGAAAGTTTGGGGGTACAAAAGGGTGCAGGCAAGAGAGGTTCAAAAAGCTTTTGAGGATAGGTTTGAGAAGTGGTGTGATGTTGAAGGTCTGTGGTTCAATTTTCGGAAAGTATATGAGGAGGTTAGAGATATATGTTGGTTCCATATAAGGTGCTGCAAGCAAATGCATCCTTATTATAATAGTATGGTTAGGAGGCTCAAGAGAAAGGGTATAAAGATGAGTAGGAAATTGAGGGAGTCGGGGGAGGGAAAGGAAGCGATCCGGGACCTAAGGCGGGAATTAAACAGGGCTAAGAGGGAGGCAAAACAAAACTTCATGGGTGGTATGTTTAATGAACGTGATGTGCAGGGTAGCTGGAATAGAATGTACAGGTTTGTTTCTAGTCAGAAGGGTAGTAGCTTAGGGAGTTGCCCACATTAGTTGATCAGGTAGGGAATGAGTGGAAAACGTAAAAGGAGAAGGCAGAAGCGCTAAATAGATTCTACAGGAAGTGTTCAATGTGGCTGGAATTATGGGGGAGGGGGCATCAACAATAGAGGGGGATGGGGGGAGGTCCTGCTTACAGCTAGGGGGAAGTGGGAAGTTTTAAGTAAACTTAAAAGTGAGAAGTCGCAAGGCATAGATGCGGTGTAAAGCGATCTCCTGAAATCAGCGGGTAGGGGGGTTGTAGGTTATTTGCTAAGGTTGTTCCAAGCTTCACTCACAACAGGTAGAGTACCGCAAGATTGGAAAAAAGCGGAGGTGGTTCCAATCTCAAAGGGAGGGCAAAGGAGAAGGGTAGACAAATACAGGGGAATCAGTTTAACGTCACATGTGTGAGATAGTGGTAAGGGTAGTTATAAAAAGAGTACCTAATGGAGAAAGTAGATGAACGAAGGGGTATTCATGTGAGACGCAGTTGTTAGGTTTTGTGGAAGAGCTGGCAGGGGTAGTAGGGAGGCTGTATTGTTCAGCGTTTTTAGATTTCGAAAAGGCTTTTGACAAGGTAGATCACAATATACTGTTAGAGAAGTTGAAACTGTCCATTGGGAATGTTGGTTAGTTAATTGGATTGGAAACTTTCTTCAGGATGGAGTACAAACAGTCCGGTAGGTTCAGAGGTTTCAATTCAAGCGAGGTTAGGGTTATGTCAGGAGTTCCACAGGGTAGTGTGTTAGGTCTGTTATCATTTGATTCATAAATAGATGATCTGACTAGGGTTGTTGATTCGAGAATGAGGTTATTTTCAGACGATTGTGTGTTATGTAGGGAAATTAATACAGAGGGGGATGCAGTAGCTATACAGGCAGATCTGGCGGCACTTGAAAGTTGGTTCCAGGTAAACAAGATGGGGTTAAATGTGGGGAAGTGTAAGTTGGTCACCTTTGGTCGGAGGAGAGTGAGGACTGATGTAGTGTATGCTGTAGGAAGGAAGACACTTGAAACAGTGGAAAATTACAAGTACTTAGGGGTGGTATTTGATAGACGTCTAGGGTGGGGGAGTCAGATTGGGAGAATAGTGAAAAAGAGTATAAATGCACTAAACTATGTAAATTGAGGCAGCTTAGGGGGACAAGTACAGAGATAAAGGAAAAAGTATATTCCTCGTTAGTGCGTCCCATGATGGAATATGCTAGTTCAGTCTGGATCCTTATAGATAGGTGAGATGGGATGTGGAAAGATGCAAAGGATTGCAGTTAGAAGGGTTACAGGTAGGGTTAGCAGGTGGAAATGGGGGGATAATGAAAGGGGGGGAGGGGGGTAAGAATATTGGAGTCCATCTGAGATGATCCAAGACTTGGGATGGCAGGAATTGGAAATACGGAGAAAGGAGGATCGGATATGTAATTTCTTCAGGGTAATGGAAGGAGAGGGGGGCTGGGGGGGAAGTTGAATAGGCTGATTGAAAGGAATGAGTCAGGATATGGGGGTAGGCGAAGTCATGATAGAGCGGAAGTTATAAAGAGGGCTACATTAGATGTTGGCTTAGTAGAAGGCTTAGTTAGAGGTATATTAAAGGGTGACAAAATAGGGCTAAGGCAATTCCGTCAGAAGGTTAGGGAGGTGGTGGAATTGGATAGATAAGGAACTTGCCACTGCGTATTTATGTGCAACTGTAAGAGTTTAAATAATAATTCAATAATAATAGGGCCTAATCCATCACGTTCAAGGGAGTTTAGAACTATTAGATGATAACAAATCTTTACTCGCTGTGACTTCACTCAATTGATACAACTTGGGCCTAAATCAAGATCTACTAGAAAACATAAATTTCAGGATGAAAAACTGAAAATTGGTCACGACACTGAATAGATAGGCATAAATATCCTCGTGGGATAGAGAGGCGGAGTCCTGGTCGTGGAAGTGTTACGAGTAGGCCTACGACTGGCTAGTACGGTCCGCTAGGAGCAAGATCATGCGACATGTCATCTGCTAAAGCACTGTCGCGAGTGAGTGCTGGTCACAGGCGCTGTCATACGACGTCGTTGCCAAGATGCATTGAGAGTTGCGTTGGTTTGCCGTCTTGATATGGGTCCTGAGCTCTTTCCTTCTGAACAACCTACTGATCTACCACCTAGTGTTGTTTTGTAGAAACTTGATGGCATGCCTTCTATATACGGTATACCTCAAATATTTGCATCTAAGATGCAGTGCATATTGCCATCCAAGATGCGGTGGAAGTAAACAACTGCGCTAGGCTCATGAAAAAGGATATCAACTAGTAGGCCCAATGCAATTAAATGTGAATACTCATTTGTTTGTGGCATGTGAACTTCTCACACAAATTTGATTACATATATACAAATTGTCCAGATGTAAGTTACTTGCAATATAGCTTGCGTTATCATGAATTACTTTACAATTTAAATAATGCACAATTTAACCTCGCTATCTCCGTTTTACTTCACAAGAAACTGTTTCAGACAACTGAGCTAACATAAACATCATTTTGCGTGTATTTGTAAACAAAGTTAGTTCCTTTTCTCACAACTCACTACGCATAATCGCTTGTTCTAACAATTTGGATGTTGAATTGGTACATATTTTTAATATGGGATGGATGAGGCACCATATCAAGGCCGGCAAACCAACGCAACCCTCAATGCATGTTGGAATTTGCCTATCTAGAGAAGTTACTTTACCTATGATCGCAATGCGCTAGGCCCTATATGATAATTTCACTATAAAATCATCAGGCTAGGAAGATAATAATCCCTATCCTAGGACTAGACACCTAGCTATAAACAGTGAAACCCTACAAATTCAGGGGCCTAGGCCTATGCTTGAAAAAAATTGAGCATGAAAGGCCTACCAACATTCTCTTAGGAGTAGGCCTAGGGACAGATAAAGTAGGCGTGGGCCTAGGCCTAGTCGAGTTTGTCTATGCCTAGATCATTAAGTATATAGTGGATCATTAAGTATATGCCTAGATCTCTTAGGTTTAGCAGAAGGGGCCCAGGTTCAAAGACAAGATTCAAAAAAAATCATCAGTTCACACTTCAAGTAGGCCCTATAGGCTTATCCGTTCTTGGGACATGATACCTACTTACTATACTAGGCCTAGGGGCTGGACCAATGCAAAACTCTAAATTAAAGGAAAATCTATTTAATGAAGAGGGGGCGGGGGCTTGCAGATGATCCCGATCACCAGGCCTAGGCCTAGGCCGTGGAAATTGCTATCAATTGATGTATCTGCTAATACGACACTTATTAATTCCTTACAGAATACTTTCCTACGTACGTGAAACAAATAGAAACATTTCGATATTCAACCTGACATTTGATAAAGGGAAAAAATATAATTATTCAACTTACAATAATTCCAAATCTACTGGCAGACATTTTGGATGATAGCAGAAAGACACACAGCCTTTGGTAGTTGTTGAAAAGAGTTTGAAAATCTCATTCTCAATGCCCTAGAATCGAAACTAAACTCGAGAAAGCAAAAGGCGGTGGAATTGACAATAAACAAGTAGTATCATCCAAAGATAGTGATATGTGCTAGTATCGTTGAACAACAAGTTTCGCATGGCCCATAGGCCACTTACTTCACACTTGATATTTTTTAAATTTTGAAACTAGACCTAGGCCCATTATTATAAATATTCACATTTGCCCCAATTATTTAATTAGATACATTTTCGATCTTTAGGTGTGAGCTCCTAATTATAAGCCGAAAGGAATTCTATTCTGCTCAACACTGTCAGTGATTGTCAAGTGGTTGTAGGCCTCAACTACTGCAGGTTCAGCGTAGGCCTAGGCCTATTTATTTATTACCTAAACTAACCCCCGATGATGGATTACGAATTCAAAGTTAAAACCTCTACAGAACGGGCAAAAGTCGAAGATCTATTCGATTATGAAGGCTGTAAAGTTGGCCGAGGGACATACGGACATGTATACAAAGCCCGACGGAAGGACGGGTAAGTTGGGTTGGTTCATTGAGTTACAAATTCAATGGTTAGGTTAAGGCATAAGCCTAATGGTTAAGGTGTGATTTTACCAAAAAGTATTTTTGTTTGTCCTGCCCTAGGCCTATCTGAATTGGTTCTTCGGTTCTTGCACGTTCGTGTTTGTTTGTAACCGTGGTGCTGCACCAAAGCGTTGTAGCCTTCCGGTATTGTATTGTATTGTATTCTTTATTCACCGTAGATTAGTAAATAGTAGTAAAATTGGATTCGTCAAATACGTTATAATAACTACGTGACCAAAGCCACACTTTCTTGTTTGTTTGCCCGAGTTCATTTGCACTAGTTCTAGGCCTACGAAGCTGGTGTGCCTAGTTTAGTTCAAGATGGCAGGCGCCAAAATCAAGTTGTAGACGGACGCTATGTAGACTCACTAGTTGTTGACGCCTAAATTCGTGGCAATGAGAATGAAAAGATATATAATCGAGTAGCCTACCGTAAGCGGTTTTCATTATTAAATAATAAATATGTATTGATCACATTCCGTGATATTTAATACAAGGAAGTGTCTACTGCCACACGCCCCTACAACTAGCGCTGTACGCGGCAACTTGATGAACTAATGCACACCATGTGTGGTAGAAGTGCATAGAAAACCTCAGGGCTACTGCCACACTCCCCCTACACATAGCGCTATGTGCGGGAACTTCATCAACTTATGCACACTATGTGTGGTAGAAGTGCATGAGAATTCACAGGGCTACTGCCACACTCCCTGTTCAAGGTCGTTTCCATGGCCAGGAATTGACAGTTCCCTAGGCCTAGGTCTACGCCGTCGTGGGAAAGTCATGAAATTCATCTAATTATCACTGCAATTGATACAAATATATTTTGCCATGAAGTGTCAGGTCATTTTACGTTTAAACAGTCGATTATGTGAGCTTTAATAGATCGATTAATATCTTTTTAAGGACATATATATATTGGTCGGACGTCTACGCTTGGATCAGTCTAGGCCTACACCGAGACACAGTAGATTCATTAGTGTAACATTATTGTACACTCAAATTCAATCATTTGACATTACCGGTAAATTGCAAGAATTATTAGTTATTTCACACCTTAAACAGAAAGTCAGTTATCAAAATAGCATATTTAAGGGTTTAAAATGCAATTTTGTAAAAAAAGGGGAGGTGGCAGACACGTTGTGATTGGTCTAGGCCTAATCGACTCTACTTGCGTTTTTAATCAAGTTTCAAGGACCGTAATTACCTTAAATTGGTATGATATCAAGAAGTTATACAATCAATGTTATTAAAAAGCATTTAAAATTATTGTTGAGTCCATTAAAACTCAATTCATCGTGTTTTGAGACGAGATAAATTGGCACACGTAGTGTGGTAGCAGTGTTCAGCTTTTCTATTGGCTGATGAATTGTTAAAGCCACGCCCACACAGTTCATTTGCGTAATCTTGGGGGGGGGGGTGTGGTACCAGTTCTCACTTTCTCCGTAGACTGCTTCCACACATGGTGTACACACGTTTGATCCTGAGGGGGGGGGGGGGGGTGTGGCACCAGCTCTGAGGTTTTGTATCACATGTTCACCAAAATCCCACCAGGTAGCACTTTTTTTTTCGCGCTCTACTGGTCAGACAAAAATTCAAATTCAATTGAAACTTGGCATGCCCATGTGTCATCATCTGGATTGAATCTCATTAGTTTTTATACGCAATCGATTGTACAACTTCTGAGAAAACTAATTTTCCATTTTCTAAATTACCCATAAGAATAAGCCAGAGAAGAATTTTCGTGAAAAAAATGTCCTTTGAAAAAATTCAAATTTTCACCAAATTTCAATATAATAATGATACACATTATTCCGAACTTTCACTGAAATCCAATCAGTCGTTTTAGTATAAAAAATTATTTAATGACAAAAAAAAGCAAGAGAAGAATTTTCGTACAAAAAATGTCTTTCGAAAAAATTCATATTTTGACCAAATCTCAATATAATGATGATACAGATTATTTCAAACTTAAACTGAAATCCAATCAGTCGATAAGATATAAAAAATTATTTAATGACATTTTTACACATCGTTTTAAAGCTATTAAGAAAACCAATTAAATCCAAGCAACAAGTGTCACCAATTAACGGAGAACGATTAAAACAAGGCCTTCTTTATTATCGAGGAAATTATTGAGAATGAGTAATGATTATAAAAGGATGGTCTCAAGGTGTGTATATGTATACAGCTGTCATCACGTCTCATATAGTAGTCTGTCACCTGCCAAGCCGCCTACCTGGTGTGATGATGCCCTCGCCGCTAACTCCGCAGACCACGAGACTCCAATTTTTTTAAAAATAAAATATAATAAAAAACGACTTCCTATCGGAAAGATTTTAGAAAAAAGGAAGGTCGGAAGGATCTAACAAATTAGTTTTTTTTGGGGAATTTACTGGATAAAACACCGAGTCGAACTCAAATCAAATTTTACATTACCAATTTACTATAGGATGAAACAATTACAAACCAGATATGAATGACGTCAGAAATTATCAAAATAAACTTCGGAAATTTAATTGCTCATCCAATCCGTCGATTGATTGACCAGTTAAATAATAAAGTAAATACCAATTATTAATATTAATACATCAAATGTAGTTTCTCTCTCTAAATTCCTGTGACTTGACTGTCAACAAATTCTACGTTATTTTAACAATGAACAAAAATCAAACAAACAATATAGGCCTTTAACAGAAATTAATTGTTGTTGGTACCGTGTGACAATCGTAGTTAGTGCCTTTGCCTCGCTTTTGTTCTTGTTTCTCTTTTCTTTTGTTCACTTCATTACTGCGTGTCGAAGATGGTCTCGCGTATGGTAGCTTCCCCAACACGTCCGTGTTCCTTGACAAAACAGCGTGATCTGTTCGTTCTTTCTTCTGGTTGTTTACACGGTTACTTCGATGTGCGTCGTTTTTTACCCGGGATCGCAGACCAGCCATACTAGATACTTCTATGTGACCCAAGGCCAACATTGTATGCAGAGCGAGTCTCGGTTCTGTGACGTTACTGGAGCCTCCCTGGCTGACGCTGTTGCATTGCTTTACACATCATAAAAAAATCACGAAGCTACGGTCGTCAAGCATTGACCGGTCGGAGTTTCGATTACGATTCTTCTGGAATTATTTCAACTGAGGCGTACATGGTTGGGCAACTAACATTGGTCATCACAATAACAAATTGTGACATAGGCCTACATACTTCGTATTTACAATTTACATCTTCGTATTAAACATTCTGGTCAAATAACATAGAGAAACCAATATTGAAATTTAACATGTTAAAAAAAATATGAATGTATTAAAATCAAAATTTAACCTGAAAATAATACCAAAAAATACCGAGAATAGTCAGCTAGATAAATCCACACGTCACAAGTCTAATATTACAATATATAATATTAAATTGCATCTAATATTTCCTTCTTGAGAATAGTCTACGAAATAAACCAACCAAATGGAAAGATTGATTTTTAATTTGAATGCCGTCAAAACATCAACTTGATATAACTTTTTGAAAGAATTCAATGTCATTCTTATTAGCTCATCCATCAACGCGGAAACACATAACGCGTTTTCCTAGTCATAATATTGCAACTAAATAGACCTAACTACACGAGTGTTAGCGAGGATTTTACATACCGATACTGAAAAAATTGGGGTTAGTTTTAATGTTTTTTTTTCTGCTACAGCTATCAACTTCAAACTGTTTTACATTATATATATCCTTTAGGTACTTAGATCTGTATAGTTTTGGGGCATTAACATATGTACACGCTGAATTGTCTTACATATGATTTAAGTAAGTACAATACAACAAGTGAACCACTCAGTACGTCTGCTAGACTGCTTCTGATTATTAGACGAGCTTTAGCGAGGGTTCAATTTGACAAACTGAAAAAAATTGGTCCCGTTTATATATATATATATATATATATATATATATATATATATATATATATATATATATATATATATATATATATATATATATATATATATATATATATATATATATATATATATATATATATGAATTGAATATATATATATATACATATATATACATAATGGTGCTTAACGACCCCACCAACAGCTAGGTTATACGGGGGTACGAATGAGCGGGTGATAATGAAACGATGATTTGATGATAGGTGAAAGGACGTTTACAAAAACCCATGCCTTATGCGGGGCTCGAACCCACGCCCGACGGTGACTCCAGTTTGGATCACTAACTGGATACTGACTGGATACTGACAGCGATAATTGACTTAGCCACCGGGGTGATGTTCGTTTTTATGTTTTTTTTTGTGATTTTTTGTCGGTTCTCCACAGGTCTAACGGCTACAGCTATCAACTTCAAACTTTTTTTTTCATCATGGTTCCTCATCTAACTTAGATCTGTATAGTTTTGTGGCATTATCGGGTGATAACTTTTATTTTTATGAATTTTAGAAATTTCAAAAATACCCATTAGAATAACACAGCGGAAAAAAAATCCAAAAAGATTAAATTTTACGTTAAGATGAATTACATTTTGATACACATTTCTGGAAATTTTCAGCTTGATCGGGTGAGCCATTTTCAAGAAAAAACTTAAAATGTGTTAAATTGGTACCACTCGAAGCAGTTTTTACCCATTTTTACCCATACTATTAGGCCTACTATCCGCTTGTCTAACAACGCATATATGGCATTTTCCTAGTCTCATAGACAATTTTGCATTCGCTTCAAAGAACTGAATAAGCAATATTTAAGAAAACAAACATTCAATACACTGAAAATCCAGCACATTTCATAAATTTTAACCCAGCGGTACCTACATCAAGGTCATCATGTGTCTCAGTAGCCAGTCTCACTGCGTGGGACCGAGTAGACTGTAGAGTAATTGTGTCGATCGGTAAATTCAAAGAATATGCATATAATTAGATGAGTGTTAGCGAACAGTTTTCATGCAACTCTTACCGAGCTTTGTCTGTGTTTTTTTTTTTTTTTTTGTTGTAAGTACTGCACAGGTCGCAGGGTTTGACCGATTGACATGGAACTTTTTTTTGTACGCAAACTCATCCAACTTAGAACTGTATAGTTTTGGGGTCAAATCGGTTGGACCATTTTTGAGAAACATTATTTCAAAGTTTCTAAAAACCCCATAAGATTAGGCTGGGCGGAAAAAATTGAATAGTAAAATCTCTCCAATATAATCCAAATTTTCCTCAAATGTGAACACAGAAATATATATATATATCGATTTCGATCTCCCCATCCAACGACGTCGGGTTTGGGGGGTGGAGGTGAATCCACCGTCGTTTCTAGGGCTGCCTGGGATGTCGAAGACGGTGAGCCATTCTGTCTTCTTGCGCGTACTCTGCTTCTCCAGCTTCTTCGCAGTCTTCTTCCTCCTGTTGCCGCTCCACCAATTCCTTCCATCTTTCTCTGTTTTCCCACCATTTCTCTCTTCCTACTCTCTCCCACTCTTCATTTCTCTCTTCAATATCTTCTTCAACGCTGTCAATCCACCTAGCTCTTGGACGACCCACTTTTCTCTCCCTCATATCCCTACCCTTTTCAAATTCTCTTCTCGGGATTCTATTTTCTCACATTCTTTTCATATGTCCAAACTACCGGTACCTTTATCTTTCTCGACCCAACATCCAACTCAACTTCTCCACTCCCAAGTCCTCCCTAATCTTCTTACTCCTGATCTTGTCTAGCTTTGTCACTCCCACCACCCCTCTCAAGAACTTCATCTGCGCTGCTTGGATGTCTGCTTCCTCTTTCCCCCCATTGGCCATGTTACTGCACCGTATGTTAGGATAGGTAGATAGTAACACTTGTAAATCATTAGTTTACATCTTCTTGGAATACCCTCCTTCCATATTAATTTTCGTACACATTGGTAGAAACTCTCAGCCGCTGCCCTTCTATTCTTGATCTCACTCCCCACCTTGCCATCCTTCGTTACCACACTCCCTAGATATTTAAAGTCTTCTTTCTCTCTTAGTACCACTCCTTGAACCTTGATATTGCACGTTGCCTTCTTTCCTCTGTCCATCGTCAGTGTTTCACTCTTGTCGCAGCTAATACGTAGTCCAAACTTCTCTGTCACCCTCTCCCACTTATCCACTCTCGATTGTACCTCTTCGTTTGACTCCTTCCAAATCATAATATCGTCCGCATAAATGAACGTCTTTGAGTCCTCTTCTTCCTCTTCACCTTCCTCCACTTCACGCAACATCTCGTCCATTACCACACCAAACAAAGTTGGTGATAGCACACTTCCTTGTTTCAATCCCTCGTTTACCTTGAACCATTCTGTCCTCCCTACGTTGCACTGCACACAACTCCAGTTTTCTTTGTAGGTAGGCCTACTCCTTATTTTTCTTATCAACTCCTCGCTTACGCCCTTCTTTTCCAAACATCTCCACACGACTGCTCGTGGAAGTTGATCATAAGCTTTCGCCAGGTCCAAGAATACCATTCTCATCACTGCACCACCTCCCCACCGTATTTTCCATTATTTGTCTCAATGCAAATATCACATCTATTGTGGATCGTCCTCTTCGGAACCCATACTGTTCCTCTTCCATCTTTACCTCTACATATTGTGTGAGTCTTTTTTCCAATACTTTCTCGTATATTTTGGCTGCTTGGCTCATGACTGTAATGCCTCTGTAGTTTTCGCACCTTAATCTGTCTCCCTTTTTGAATATAGGTGTCATGCCATCTTTGCCCCAGTCTTGAGGCACTCTGCCTTGTGTCCATGCCGCTAAAACGACTCTGTAGAGCCATTCTGCTCCTTCAACACCAGCTGTCTTGATCATTTCCACATTTATCTCGTCCATCCCAGTAGCTTTTCCATTTTTCATTCTCTTTATAACGTCGATTACCTCTCTTCTGCTTGGTCTCTTGTTTTCATCGTTGTCCTTCCCTCTTGTTTCTTCCGTACCTCTTTCACTCGTTACCGCTTCTATTTCTTCGCTTCCCTCTTCTCCCTGCAACAGGTTCTCGAAGTATTCTTTCCATATTTTCTTTAGCTCCTCGGGTTTGTTTGTCACCGTGCCGTCGTTCCTCCTCATGACCGTCTGTGTATCATTTGTTCGTCTCTTCAACTTAACCATATTATACAGCATTTTTTTATTGCCGTCAAAGTCTGTTTCTAACCGGTCTGCAAAAATCTCCATTGTTCTCTTCTTTTCTTCTTCAACCACTGACTTCACCAAGTTCTTACATGCTCTATACTCTCTAACATTCTCTTCAGAGTTGTTCTGTTCTTTCCTGTCCCACGCATCCTTCTTATTTTTCACAGAAATAATACACATTAATAAAAATTGGCGTGTAATTCGGACCAGCCGTTTCGAAGAAAATAATTCAATAGGCCTACATGTTTCTTATTAAAAGAAAATATATAGAAATATTAGTGGAAAAATATTGCATTGTTAAATTCACGACTTCCCAGATCCATTGGCATCGGATAAAATTCATTTTATATGATCAAGGTGTGTAGAGTTTCGCTCACCTCACAACGCGTATTCCGCGTTTGCCTAGTATGATGATATGCTGGCTTTAACTACAATAGCGGCGGTACCCCAACTATACAATCACCATGCAGCTTGCCGCCTGCCGTAAGTGAATTGTTATACACACGGGTTAAAAGGGAATATCAAAAACAAACATAATATAGGCTACCAATTCTGTAAATTGTTACTAATAACAAAAAACAGAATACATCTAGAAGTGTATTATAAACATGCCTACCCTGCCCCCCCGTGCGCACGCTTATATGTTAGTATCTCTTTCTATGCTAAGTTTAATTTTAATTCTATGTTAATATGCTTCCATTTGAACATTCGTGTGAGGAACAGGCTTTCATGTTTGTTTGTACCTCAACATGTAGCTAATATCTGGTGCACAAAGCTCGTAGTGCAACCTTGGCAAACAGGCCTCAAGCTGATACTAGTGACCAGTGACGGCTCGTGGTATCAAACTGTGGTAGGGCTGTCATTTGTCGGTCTAAGAAAACAATATATACACGGTATATATGTGTTTCCAAACATTACTACGTGTACATGCAATACCATAAATATACTTTCAATATAGTGTTATAGTTAGTAAGCATGGGAAACAAAACACGAATGGACACCACAGAGCCAGTCATAATCTGTGTACATAGTACTTTGCTTGAAACTGTGGTGTATTCCTTATTTTTACTTTTACCGTTTTCTACAATCGTTAGGTGAGGCGTCAACCGTCCCGAACGTTTCACAGATAGTTCATTTTCTAAGCACATGGTCTTGAAACTGTGAGCGAGTAGACAGTTAACTCTGTTTATATCTGTTCCTGCCATTGCTGTCATAATGATACGGAATAGGCGTATAGGTTTAAAAATCAAAAAGTTAAATAATACCGGTACCTACATTGGGGCACAGTCAAGAAGTCTTCAATGTCAACGATTAGAGAAACACGACCACGCACTACACACATTTGAACTTCACTATATAATGAAAGAAACAGTAATCACATTTTTTTTCTATTGTCACATGAAAAATATAATAACAATTACATAAACATTCACAAAGATCTACAAAGTATATAAAAGGCTTGCATGTAGGATACAAAAATAATAAACTGAATTAAACGAACACAAACGACTAGTGGTGAAAAAAAAAAACGATATAGGCCCTATACTACATTTTGTCAACTGACAATTACCATATTTAATAAAAACAATTTAGAATTGAGAAAGAGAATTATATTAATTTTCATAACGTATTGCTTATGACAAACAGAGACAGAAACAGAAATTACCTTATGGCCCCTTTATATATTAATGATATGATATTAATGTTATGATATTAAAATATGTAAATTTCTGTCTTCTGTTTCTGTCTAATATAATATCATACATTAATATCATAGATCACAAATTTGAAGGTCAGCTGTGAGACTGTATGAGAATGATAGCTAAAAATAAAAATAAATATGTTACCCTTTATATATGATGATGTAAAAATTCAAATGTTGTGCAATATTATGGAAGCCCGCATAAGAAAATATTTTCTTGAAAGCGGGCTGACCTAGAAATAATACAAAGATAGAAAATTGGCAGTCTTATTGGTTTGAAAGATATAACTAATGAAAAACAGTAAAGCATACGAGAGCAGCATAAGTAAAATATGTAAATATAGTAGAAGCAGTGCTGTAGGGGAAACGTGTATTTTTTAATCGTGTTATTTAAGATAAATTAAGTAGATCAAGACAGAACTTCCTACCTGAACATCTCAGCCACTTGTCAATTTTATATTTGAAGGTAGTTGAATTTTTATATTTTCTTATATTTAAGGGGAGTTGATTATATATATATGGGGACCAACATAGTCCAAATGCTGTTGACCCAATCGTTTTTTTCTCATAGGAATGGCTAAATTAAATTATGGTTCCTTGTATTTATTGCAAGCTTAGGATATTCATTTTTGTATAGATTGAAATTATTATGCAAATAAGTAAGGATAGTTTTGATATAAATTTGTCTAGTGTCAAGAACTGTAGTGATATTGAATGTGTCATCGGATGAGAAATATTTTGATTTAAAAATTATAATTTTCAGGACAAGTTTTTGGATAGCAATTAGTTGATCAAGATATGTTTTGTTGGCTCCTCCCCATCCAATGATTCCATACTGCAAAATAGATTCGGCAAGAGATTTATAAACTATCACAAGTCTAGATGTGTCAAGAATACCTCTAAGTCTATAAAATATATAAAAGATGTGTCAAATTTTTGTAATTGTTGAATGAATGTGATTGTTCCATTTTAAATTTCTATCGATAATGATACCAAGGTATTTAGTGCTTTTACAGGATTTAATTTCATAACAATTGCAGCGTGGGTCTAAATAACAGGCATATGTGTGCAGTTTTAACACAAATTCAGGAGTGGGTATTGTTTTATTGTTAACAGTATGAGCTATATAAGTTGTTTTTGTTTTATTCAATGTCAAGAGGTTGCTGTTAAGCCATGCATACACAGTTTTTAGAGATTCATTTGCAGTATGGAATGTTATGGGCCAATTTGTTCCCTTACAAATCAAAACCGTATCATCAGCGTATGTTAAGATTTTGCAATTAATATTAAGATAACATAAGTCATTGATGTAGATAATGAATAAGATTGGACCCAGAACAGTGCCCTGGGGGACTCCGTGTCCGTGTTTAATAAGTTTTTTAATACTAGTGGTGTTATTAATTTTAAGAATTTGTTGTCTATTTGATAAGTAGTTATTGAATAAGTTCAGAGCAATACCTCTTATACAAATTTTTTCAAGTTTCTCTAGGAGTATGGTGTGGTCGTCAGTATCAAATGCTTTAGCGAGGTCGAGATAAATAGCTATGCTTTTAAGGCCAGCGTCCAGTGTTTCATACAATTCACTCGTAAGTTTAAGTATAGCATCACTGGTGCTGCATTTAGTTCGGAATCCAAATTGGTTCGAAGATAAAATATTGTTATTTTCTAGATAATTTAGTACTGTAATCGATGTTTGATGCATTTTTCTAGTAATTTTGAGCACTGAGTTAAAAGGGAGATTGGTCTATAATTTTTGGGGTTTTTGTCTGTCACTGGATTTAAAAATAGGTATGATTAAAGCATGTTTTATAATTTGAGGAAATATTCCTGTTTCCAAACATATATTGAAAATATAATTGAGAGGGACAACAATAAAAGTTTTCGCGGCTTTAATTGAACAAGTATTATTATTATCTCTATTCCATTTGAGGAATTATCTTTTAATTCATTAATGTAAGAAATAATTTCGGTATTAGAGACGGGCGTTAGAAATATACTGTTCGTACATGATTGATACACTCCTCCTTTCCTAAGTTTACGATTATAATTAAATTCATTTGTACGCACTGGATGCTCCTGTAAGATTTAGTAGGGGAGCAACCTGCATCCCGTAGGATTTTCGTGAAAGAGTATAGCAGTAAACGGTATTCTATTAAGATATACCATACGAGTATTTACCCCCTTCCTGGCACTTTGTCAGGTGCTGCAGAGAGCGTCGGTGGCGTCGCGACGCTTTCACGCACTTTGAACTCTAACCGCCCTTATAACTTCTGAACGGTCAACTCCACAGAAAAGTTGTATTCCTAATAATTGTAGATAATGAATGGGCGAACAATTTGGTCGTCTCACATTACTCTTTATCACGATTTGATCAGCGTCGAGAGCGTCGCGACGGCTTTTCAACGCTAATTTAATGATATCTTCTGATCGGCTCACGTCACAGAAAATTCCATGGAACAATTGTTGTTAATAACGGATATTACAGTATAAATATAAACAGTATACAGTAGTAACAGTATTAATCGCTGTTGACATACCTTGTAGTAAAGAATCTTCCTTATCCGGTTGGTTTCCATCAATTTTGTCCAAAATAGTCTCAACGGATGTAAAGTCGAATTGACTAGACGAATCAGTGGGTGTATCTGAAGGGCTGTCAGTGTTATTTGAGTTATTTACTTTACCCTTATTCTTGTTAGGCGCCATTCCACGATATAAACGATGTAAAACGATTTTGATAAAAATGTATTCGGTTACACGCTATACACACACAGGTAATAATATGTACTGTACACTGTAAACATTATCAGAGGAGCTCTCGGAATGCGACTGTTCTCTACGACGACTGACGGAGTATTGAATTGTATTGGATGCTTCTGTAGTTCACTGTTGATGACTATAGACGGCATGATGATCGGAAAGAATCTTGCCGGAGCGTTTAGACGATCAAGAAAATATGGGCAAGCTATCTTGCCAATACCAGAAAGATAATCTTGATCGTCTAAAGGGGCCATTAGAGGGGAGACAGATTGTGTACATAAAAGGGGAGCAGATTCAAGAACGTAATCAAACTATATCACTTAACAACCACTGTTTTAAATCACGTTTTATTATAATATATTTATCTAGGTTAATTAATGAGGTAGGAAGAGTATTAAAGATTGTAGCCACCTGGACACATAATTGACGTTTTCCATAACTATTTATATAATGTGGTACTCTATAAGGAGCTTGATTTTGAGGCCTTGTATTCACCGAACGTATATTTTCAAATTTTAAATTTTCATCAAAATAATATGTTAATATGAAGCGATATTTATAAAGTTCAGGCAGAGGCAAGAGACGGGCATACTTACACATATCGAGTAAACTATTATTATCTTGGGAATTCTTAAAAATATCAGGTATACTTGTCTTGATCAATCTATTCTGAATCGAAATCAATTTGATTTGATCTATTCAGTCGAATTGATTATTAGTTGTAGAAATACAGCTGAAAACAATGCTTGCTGGCAACCTGAACAAACACGTGTTATTCATTAGCCTGCTCAAGAAGCCACCCTGCGTCGATTCGGCTGCGCGTTCGGTACCTAGCGTACCACAGTGCTAACGCTGACAATCATCGCAGCCCAGCATTAGGATTGCTCTAGCGATATTCTCCTCGTTTGTGTATGCTATCACCATGGTAACGCGCCTGGAAGCTCAACTTTCAGCAACACAGCATCGGCTGCATTCGCAACAGCCCTGGCGTGCACTCTGCGCTGTGTTTCTTTTCAAGAGTAGCTAGCTAGGCCTATCCGTTTAACGCGTGGGATTAATTTTACTAGGAAAACGCCATATATGCGTTGTTAGACGAGCGAATAGTAATAGTATGAGTAAAAAAATGGGTAAAAACTGCTTCGAGTGATACCAATTTACTGAATTTAGCTCATTTTATGTGTTTTTTTTTTTCAAAATGGCTGACCTGATTGAGCGGAAATTTTTCAGAAATATGTATCATAATGTAATTCAACTTCACGCAAAATTTCATTTTTTTGGAAAATAAGAATATTTTCTTTTTGTTCCGCATGTTATTCTAGGCCTAATGGGTATTTTTGAAATTTCTAAAATTCATAAAAAAAAAAATTACCCCCCGATAATGCCACAAAACTATACAGAGCTAAGTTAGATAAGGAACCATATTGGAAAAAAGTTTGAAGTTGATAGCTGTAGCCGTTTGACCTGTGGAGAACCGACAAAAAAGCATGGGAAAAAAAATGAAAACGATCACCAATTTTTTTCAGTATGTCAAATTGAATCCTTGCTGAAGCTCGTCTAATGAGAAAAGCGGAGAAGAATAGCTTGAAAAATAAGAGCTGAATAACTACAAAATTATTCGGATAATAATGTGACTTTAACATTATTATACCACAGTGGAAAATATTTGATTGAAGAAAGTGTACTTATAGGATTTGTTGTGATCAACTGAGCAGGAGCTAATGACTGTTTGTGCTCAGGTCAGACTCGCGGGACTACGCGCTGAAGCAGATCGAGGGCACGGGGCTGTCCATGTCAGCCTGCAGAGAGATTGCTGTAAGTCTTGCATGGCTGATGATAGGAGCAGAGAATATGTTGGTACCGGTATATAAGAGTGCACATGGGAGACGATTTAGCGGAACATCTGCTGCTTGGTGATAACTTTTGAACGGCGTGAGATATCGAAATTCTGAAAACGAGGAAACACAGATATTTTCAATTCCTTCACGGCGGTGGAATTAATAATTATTCGTCTCGAATCGCCTGATTGCCAGGAGTATACGCTTGAAAATATATATTTTTTAAGCGTATACGCCTGACAGTTATGCAATGTGAGATAAATAGTTATTACTTGCACCGTCTTGAAGTTGTTGAAAATATCTGTGTTTCCTCGTTTTCAGAACTTCGATATCTCACGCCGTTCAGAAGTTATTACCAATCAACTGATATTCCGCTAAATCGCCTCCCATGTGCACTCTCAAGTTGAAGATTGATTGCACGCTCGCTTGCGAGTAGCAGGGCTGACAACTGCCTCGTCAGAGACTCTTGCCGTGCCTACGAGCGTTCTCTCTTCCCCTTCTGCCTTCTGCTCCTACACAAACGTGGTTTCAATTCAATGCACAACTTCTAACCATTTATTATGAAGTTGAATGTTGGCTGGTAATTCAGGTCTAGACGATACTGGTACCAGTATGTACAAATTGTCATTTTTCCCACAACTTATTACTCATTGCTAGATATAATTATGAATGCCTTCATTTTTAATAATAGAGTTTCTCTTTTCTTTCGGACAATTTAGAGGTCTTACCTTCTTCCACTAAGCCCTATGTTTCTGTTGTGACTTTTGCATGTCAGAGTGTTTGAAGAGCAAGGGCTTTTTTGGTTTTGCTGAGGGTTTAGTACACAGTTGTATCATCGTACGTAGAGTTTGGCTGGCGTCTGTCTGTGTGCCAGGCTGGTTCGAGGTCACCGTGAATTTGTGCACCATTCTGCGGGAGGGGGGATGGCGAGGGGACGGCCGCAGGCGTGCACCTTCAGTGCTTTTATGGATTTTCCGCTGCGCAGTGATTAGGTCTTCCCGTCGGCTGTGGGCGGGAAGTAGTGTTGGCCGAGAAGGTTCGATTCCGTGCAGGGTTTCTGGGCGCGCCATCGCGGTGGCTGGAAGGAGGGGGAAGGAGGGGCTGGAAGGAGGAGAGAGAGAGAGAGAGAGAGAGAGAGAGAGAGAGAGAGAGAGAAGAGAGAGAGAGAGAGAGAGAGAGAGAGAGAGAGAGAGAGAGAGAAAGAGAGAGAGAGAGAGGGAGAGAGAGAGAGAGAGAGAGAGAGAGAGAGAGAGAGAGACAGAGACAGAGACAGATAGACAGACAGACCCGGCTAAGGGTAGTTCAGTGTAATTCCAATCGAAGAAAATGGTAAATTATGCCGGTATATCAATATCACCAACTCACGCCATAGGTTGTGCCATACTAGTGTGAAGACGACTTGATTGCCACTCAATAAGCGAGCGATATTGAGCCATGACGGCGTTATGTGCCTGCAGTCTTCAGGGTGGGTTTTGCTTGCAGCTACTGCGAGAGCTGAAGCACTCCAACGTGATCAACCTGATCCGAGTGTTCCTGTCCCACAACGACCGCAAAGTGTGGTTACTGTTTGATTACGCCGAACACGACTTATGGGTGATTATTAGCATTATTATTTAACCCTTTAGGAATTTTCAGATATAAAACCCACCAGGTTAGACAATAATAGAGCATTTTATTCAAATTCATAACTCACCACACAATAAAGATTAATAATTAATTTCAAAAGATTTGGTCAGACAAAAGTTCAAATTACATCATTTTAATTTTTTCCAAGAATTAAAATATCGTAATTCAAATGAAAAAAATTGAAAAAAAAAACAGCAATACTGTCAGTTGTTGAGGTTATGTGTACATAGGCCCTAACCCTCAATTTCACTCTCATTATCACTTTCTCCAAAAATGTCATTGTCATTATCCTCATCACTGAACTCAAGATCACTTACCTCATCTAACACATCTTCTGAGTTATCGGAATTGATTGTTATATATCTATTATTGTGACGAGAATTACTTGCCGGCCTACAACTGTACGACGCCATTGTTATTGTTTAGAACCTTGGCAACAAACACAGCCTTGTTGAAGCTCTTCACATTAGATTATTATTTGATGGATTTGAGAACACACCCACTAAAATCATCAGTAATGAACTACTAATGACATCTACCAAAAAAAAATCAACTTTGAAGCATTACTCGGTCGGTAAAAATGCCTACATTCAGCTCATTTTGAGAATGTATCTCTTCCGTGCGTAACCTGTGGTGGGCGACACTGGAAAACGGCAGGCATGCGTGCGAAACCGTGAAAGGGTTAATACTCATTCACTAATCTTGTGTGCATTTAAATGTAGTAAAAAAAAGTTTCGGTAAATTTGTCATACTCGGTACAGTACCACCCCTAGTTTTGAATTTTTTTTTTGAAAATGGTGTCTTCTAATAACCATAAATCGGCACATGTAGCGCAGTGGTTAACGCGCTCGCTTCATGTGATCCGAGAGACGAGGGGAATTCCGAAACCAGTTAGATCCCCGCCGCTGACCATCTTTACGGGGGTATTTCATGGTTTCCCTCTGTAGTCTAGGCTAATGCCGGGATGGTTCCTACAATAAGTTGGCCATGACCGCTTCCTTCCCACTATCCTTCCCATTACCCAAGAACCTTCGTCTCATCATCCCATCATCTCATTAATCATCCATCCGACGCCATTAGATCTCGGTTAAATCATAACAGTGCGTCGTTAAACCCAATATAAAAAAAATAAAAAAATAAACATAAAATATACCGAAAAAAGGCACCTGATGCCTAAAATTGTTACCCTAAAATTATATGAACAGTATTAAACAGTATGAAAAGACAAGAACACTGATTACAGTCCACCATCCGACCTTGACCCCTAACCCCAACCACTTGGCACCAAGTCACCCAACATTACCAACATTTCCATTGAAATTCAGTGCACTAGAAATACCCATGATTCTGAAGTAGCCTACAGTAGGCCTGTAGGCCTAGTTGTTGAATAAACAGTTTGCTTTCAAATTGTAATGAATGTGTTACATAAGGATATTAATTTAAGATCCGTAAGTCTTGAGCCAGGTAATTAAGAGTCCATTGGGCTCGATTTATCAGAATATCAGTGTTTTGGTGATAGCTTTTGAGCAGTATGAGATATCGAAATTCTGAAAACGAGGAAACGTAGATATATTTAGATTTTCAATACTGTACCTTCAAGATGGTGTAAGTATAATAACTATGTATCTCACATCGCATAATTGTCAGCTGTATACGCGTGAAAAATGTTTGTTTGTAATACCTCGTTCACATTACAGAATTTAACCACAGTTAAGTAGATAACGTTAGTTAAGTTATAATATGAACGGAACTTGGTGAGTAGTTAACTCTAGTTATGTCTTAACTAAGTTCCTAGAACTCAGTTAAGAGCTTAACTGAGATCAAGAAAACTACGACCTCTTGGATTTTTCATTCTGAGGTGTCAACACACCGCTTTATGGATTTGGTAAGTTTGGTTCTCGTGTCATTTCCTTTCCATCCATCAAAAGTTCAATTTAGTATTTAATATTTGAGTAGGCCTTCTTGAATATTTAGAAATTCAACCTATAAATGTAACAGTCGAGTAAACGCGACAGCAGTGAATGTCAAATGGCTCACAGCCTTCTGATCCATACTAAGTTCTGTTTAGGAGGCTATGAAATTACGTCATTTATCAAAATTCCACTCACTCTCTCATAACTGCAGTTAATGTAACTTGAGTTAAGTTCTGTAATGTGAACGAGGTATAAGCGTAGACGCCTGACAATCAGCTGATTTGAGATGAATAGTCACTTATTAGTTATTACTTACATCATCTTGAAGGTACAGTATTTGGATATCGTACCGTTGAAAAGGAAAACGTGATGGCCTCGCATGCAGTGTTGCTAGATGCCTGCTTGCCGTGTTCCAGCACATCATCAAGTTCCACCGCGCGGCCAAGGCCAACAAGAAGCCCGTGATGGTTCCCAAGGGCATGGTCAAGTCTCTGCTGTACCAGATCCTCGACGGAATACATTACCTTCACTCCAACTGGGTGCTGCACCGAGACCTGGTGAGCCACACTTTCAACCATCAAGCATTACGGAACCTACTGGCCTTACTTGTAGTACAGTACCCCAGTAACGGAACGCACCCAGTACAATTCGAAAGTAAAAATATGGATGACATTATTATTTTCCAATAAAATGTTGGGTTATGAAATAACGTGTGAAAAAATCGTATGCAAATCAACCTCAAATACATTTCAAATCAACTAGCATCCATCCAGATGAAGTTTCTCAGCCTTATTTACTACAATATTTACACGTCGATTTGTCAGTGAACTAACTACCGTAACGCAATCTAGCATCATTCATTGGAGGGCGCCATTACTTTACTGGGTTTACTGGGACAAATAGTTCCAGTGTTTCCAGTACGCAGAATTTACTGGCGCGGAGGGTTTCGGAACGCTCAGTAAATTGCTCGGAGTAGGCCTAGGTTTCGGAATGCATCCAGTGTACTGGCAGTAGATTCTGGAGGTTTCGGAACGCAGCCCTAGGTGACAAATATTCAATATTGAGGTTATGGGTCACATGTAGGTAGGGACCTGGGGGTCGATTGTGTAACTCATTGGACAACGATGTCATTCGTTATCTCGACCGAAGTGACGAATAAGTTCTCACTCACCCCTATTGCCCAACACTTTCGTCACAGTGACAACTCTAGTCGACACGAGATCTCATTTGAGGAACGCTTGTACATTATTTACCATGGCAATATACTAGGAAAACGCCTTATATGCGTTGTGAGATGAGCTTAGAAGTATGGAAATGTAGAATTAAGAACATTTGGTCAGCTCAATGTACATATACAGGCCATGGATCACTTCAAAGGTTTGAAAACGCGGCTGTCTGTTGATATATAAACCTTGGTTTCCCAACAATGGTACCAGTGCCTTCTTGATATCCATCACATATTTTAATTGTTTTAATTTATTGGTGACACTTGTTGCTCACATTTAAGAGTTCCTTCAATTGCTTTCTTAATTGCTTTTATTGATGTTAGTAGAGAAGCAGAAACGAAAAAGCCTTCTAGTTAACAAACATCTCGCATTTTGGGTTACAAGCAGGACACATACCTCATTCTCTTCGGTAGAGCGCGCTGAGAACGAATATGCCGATGTCCAAGCTGGCAAATGACCCAGGCTCTTGTGGCGGGAGGTCAAAGGTCAAGCGCGCGACCTTCCATTGAAACGTTAATAACTCGGTAGCGATTCCTCCTAATGTCATACTGTTTTTTTTATTTTGTTGCCTATAATATTCTCTCATAGCGTAACTAAATTTTTTTCGATATTTGTCACACAATAATTATTGACGCCATCTTGAAAATGAAATATTGATTTTAATACGCCGTTTATCTCAAATATTTCGAAAAGTATATCGATATGCAGAAAATAGTTCCGACAAATCATGTGCACAGTTTAGTTGTGAACTAGTGAGAGTTCATTTCACACATTTATCACAATATTTACGCGTTTCAGAGCAGTAAACGTGAGCGCGAGAGCGGGAGTTTCAGACACGTTATAAACCTGACGTTTGCATAATTGTTAGCCTGCACTTTGATTTTTGATCGCAGTTAATGTTAGGTTCACTGAGATGAATTACATTTTTGTATCGATACATTTCGAACGAAAGCAAAAATATATTCACACTGGTTTGGTTCTCTAAAACCGTTTGGTCGTATTGCTTAGGTATGCCCACATCAGATTGGTGTCTGATTAGTGTAAAAGTCCTGAATTCCATATAGATTGAGAATAATATGGACATGCCAGCAATAAAACACAGTCTATTCAGTTCACATGAATCATGATCGTCATTTAATGAAAAGCCTGAAATATAATATTCAAAATAGGCCTATAATATACAATCACGATTTTGACCGATTTGCATTAAATGTACATGAGTGAGTAAAATAACGGACTTCAGGTTGAATTTCAAATTTCAGTTGAAGTTATGAATTGGAACACGTAGGCTACATCATACTTTGATTACGTACATTGATGTTGATTCGTAATCTAGTCGAGCGGTGGATCGGTGCGAGCCAAATACCGCGCGCAGCCATCTCACTCTGTTAAGGTCTTACGCTGACTGTGCGTTGCTGCTGTGACACCAGTCCCCACACTTGCATGCTGGCATGCATGGTAGGTCTGCTTTAAAGCATACGCATTGCCAAGTGCGACAATGGTTATTCTCTTCTTCGCAGTCACATAATATCAGCTCCAACATTTTTGACGATATAGGATCTTGAATCATGAGAAGAGGTTTATGATGTCCATCTTGCAGACCACTCACTGTCTGTATAAAGTGGAGTTGTAGGAAAGGCTTCCGTTGATTTCCACCAGACCCACGATTGATATGTAGCCTAGCTCGTCTGATATGCTGAATCAGTGCATCTCTTGTAGGAGGGAGTTTCTCCAAGTTCTTTCTCTGACCTTCTGAAGAGAGAATACCTGATTTCTTCTATAGACTGGAAACTCGTTCGTGGATCGTAAAGTTTGCAGACTAAGGCTTCTGTGCTCGCGATGCCTTCGTCACTTATGGGATTGTCTTGGCCAAATCCGTGGAGGACAGTTGCATTTTGCTGAAATACTTTCCACGCCATAGCTTTCGTTATTCCAACGAACTGACTGGTGGAGTCACAGCCTGTCAGTACAGAGCTTTGCGCATGTCATCATTCAAGAAGATGCCGTGAATGACAGTGAATTTCCTTTTACTTGCTGTGCCTGATCTCATCCAACATTCTTGTGGCCAAGCTTCCGGTACTGCTACTTGAAGCACTAAAACGTCAGAGTCCTGGCAGTGCACAATGAGCCTCTCGAACCCACAAGAAGTTCCGTCTTTTGCGTGGAGTAGAATACGAGCGTCGGTTTCTTCTTGAGAGGAAAAGAGGATGTCGAGATCTTTTCTGATATTCCAGACCACGATTTATTTTTGTTATTAATTATTAGTTTTTTTACACAGTGGCAATAATACACTGTATACAGGTAGTGAGAATAGAGCAGGAGCCCCGTAGCAACATGTGCCTAACTACCTGCATCATATGAATTATAAATTATGAATTATCAGTAAAGAATTAATAATGGTAAACGAAATGAAAATAACTGAATATAAAATATAAATGCCCAACATAATCCCTAATCTAACACATGTCAAATTTCAAGTACCTAATTGAGTAATAGCAAAAATGTTCTAAGTTGTCTACCAAATGTATCAAAAAAAGCATTCGTTCTCAGATTGACAGGTAAAGAGTTATAAAAAGCGACAGACCGGAAAAAGAAACCTCTTTGATATTGTGTGGTCGTGGCAAAGGGAGGTTTTCATGTTGCCAATTGGTTTAATCGAGGTCTTAATGAAGCATTGAAAACCACTCTCTCGGAAATATCCATGTCTAAGATCTTCATAAGTAATTTCTTAAGAAAGAGCATGTATATTACCTTGAGATGAACTTCAGTTGTCATTAAGATGTTCATCTTTTTGTCCTCCGATAAAGTTCAATACTCGACTTTGAATCTGTTCTAATTTGAAATATCACCTGGACTTGTTGGATGCCAAGCCGGACAACCATAAGACGTGATCGGCCTAACCATCCCCAAGTGAACTGTGTGCTTCACTTTTGTATTAGCCCCATGCAGTATTCTACCTGGAAAACCCAAAGTCCTGGCAGCCTCGTTTCTTACGATCAAAGATTGAAGGAATCCTCCGGCTGTAGCTACTTCGAATCCTTCTTCGGGCTTCGCTTTCGATTGCTCCGTAGCAAGAAAGTCAGAGAGTATTCTTTTATCATCAACAAGACCAACATATCTTTCCCAGTTGTCTGGCAGTTTGGTAGGATCAGTTTGGTGGATCAGTTTTGGTATGTGTCATATTGGCAAAAAACGTATCTGTCCCGATCAACTGTCGGTGGAAAACTTCTAGGGGTGCGGGACTGTTGAAGACTGTCTTCACTTATTTCTCGTTGTGGGTTTGAATCCGGTTCAAAACGATTTTGTAGTCTCTTGATGTGGCTCATATTTGCAAAAGAAGAAAAACACGTGTAATGCCACCTGACTCTTTCGACTCGTTGTGCAAATTGATAGTATTCAAACAATCCAGAATATCAATATGACTTGAATCGTTAAATTTAGCTTGGTCCTTCGCAGAAACTAGTGGGCCCATTTTTTCGATTCCTTCTATGGAAGGTTTCCGTGTTTATTCATTCCTTTTTGCTTTTTGACAGAAAAACATTCATGCCAGTCGGTGTCTATAGGTTTCTCTCACGCAAACAACCTCGATAACTGTCGATAACTGCTACAGGATGCACCACTTGATTATTTTATTCTTCTTCTTTCCTTAGCAGCAGTTGCTGCTAAGGGAGTCCATGGGAGTCGATTTAGCGCAATATCAGGTTTTTGGTGATAACTTTTGAACGGCCAGAAAATTTGTGAAACACAGATATTTTCAATATCTTGAAAATTATTTATGTGAGAACTATTTATCTCAAAACGCCTGATTGTCAGGCATATACACTTAAAAAACACATTATTTAAGCGTATACGCCTGACAATTATTATGCTATGTGAGATAAACAGTATTACTTGCACACTCTTGAAGGTATTGAAAATATTTGTGTTTTCTCGTTTTCAGAATTTCGGTATATCATACTGTACAAAAGTTATCACCAAAAATCTGATATTCCGCTAAATCAACGCCCTCTCAGCTTAGGCCTATCGGATGATGATGATGCTTGTATTGAAACGGTTTTAGAGAACCAAACCAGTGTGAATATATTTTTGCTTTCGTTCGAAATGTATCGATACAAAAATGTAATTCATCTCAGTGAACCTAACATTAACTGCGATCAAAAATCAAAGTGCAGCGTAGCCAGGCTAACAATTATGCAAACGTCAGGTTTATAACGTGTCTGAAACTCCCGCTCTCGCGCTCACGTTTACTGCTCTGAAACGTGTAAATATTGTGATAAATGTGTGAAATGAACTCTCACTAGTTCACAACTAAACTGTGCACATGATTTGTCGGAACTATTTTCTGCATATCGATATACTTTTCGAAATATTTGAGATAAACGGCGTATTAAAATCAATATTTCATTTTCAAGATGGCGTCAATAATTATTGTGTGACAAATATCGAAAAAAATTTAGTTACGCTATGAGAGAATATTATAGGCAACAAAATAAAAAAAACAGTATGACATTAGGGGGAATCGCTACCGAGTTATTAACGTTTCAATGGAAGGTCGCGCGCTTGACCTTTGACCTTCCGCCACAAGAGCCTGGGTCATTTGCCAGCTTGGACACCGGCATATTCGTTCTCAGCGCGCTCTACCGAAGAGAATGAGGTATGTGTCCTGCTTGTAACCCAAAATGCGAGATGCAAAGAATATTAATTTTGTGCTTCTCTACTATGTGTAAAAAAGTGAATTAAAAATGCGCTTTCTTTGTTATTACTTATTTCACATCCGATTGTTCCATAAATCGCTTGAAATTTGTATGATAGTTCTTTCCACATTCAGTATAAATTTAAGAGCTTTTGGAAAATTTTTGTTTTCCGAGTATTTCTCCCCTGGCTTATTCCTATGGGGAATTTCCATACTTTCCAAATTTTTTCCGGAAAAACCGTTTGACCGATTTTTCTGAAAAACAATCCCAACCTATTCTGATATAACACCAATCTGAGAAAAAAGTTTCGAATTGTTTGATTTTTTTTCCTGACCTGTATGACGCGTACAAAATTACAGAAAAGAAAAGGAAAAAAAGAAAGCCCAAACACAAATTTTTCCGGTATATGGAATGAAAATCTTCGCTACGCTCATCTAATAATTGACCAATAGGAGTGCGATGATTATACGTGAACATAGATATACAACGTATATCTGCCTCCCTGATCGCTGAATCGCTGAAATACAAGTCAAGAACAATAGAAGGCCGTGCATACACAATTGTTTACTTTCATTTTTCATGTCGACAGCTGTGCCTAGATTCAACTGATAGGTTTGTTGTTCAAATGACAGACAAATTTCACGTTTTCTCCGATATAAAGAGGTGTGTATTGATTCCATGTGTATTGCAGATGATTGTTCAGCGAATATTAGTCTTCTTTTGTGAACTTTTTGATCAAGATATACCTTGAAACTTTGGTACAGTAAACCCTCGTTATTTCAAATTCCAAGGGACCCCAAAAATCAGAATTCGAAAAAAAAAATTTGAATGATGAAATGTTTTTTGTTTGTACTGTATAGTGTAATATAGTGTGCGCGTGGGTTGTTCCCTCTCACTTCCCCTCGCCATACCAAGCATCTCTTGACAGCCATGTGTTCATCTTCAAGTGAGGTGTGAAGTGATTCACGCACAACAAAGCCTCAATGAATACTATATGTCATCATGTCACTCATTAGGAAATACTCATCACAGTCAGTTCAAGGTTAAAAGAGTCAAATTACCAAATGTAAAGTGAAAAGCAGTGTAGTGCGAAAAAATATATGAATCTTGGGGCCTAGAATGAAAGAACAAATTATTATCTCTGAATTACAGTATTATATAAACAATCCTACCTTCCATCCTTAAGCACCGTGCTCCAGTTCCGATTTTTTTTTTGACGTCCGACACGATATCGGTACGATTTTTTACAGGCGTGTTTCCACTTCGCCTTAACCGTAATGTTTTCGTGACGACACAGTCATGGCCTCCATTACCTCTATATGCACAGGCTTCTTGGAATGTCGAAAATTATATTTAAAATCGCACTTTTTATGGATAGATGAATTGATATTTTCGGGAGTCGATTCGTTTTTTCGATCTTTCGATATAAATCCTAACAACCGGAAGCAGATGAATCGCAATCTCGGTGTAACTTCCGGTAAAATCGTGATTTCGGCCGACAAAAGTTAGAGTCGAGTCAATAATCACGACACCGAAACGGTGTCGTGAACTGCCATCTTTTTAGGTGAATACTGGCTTGTGATTGGGCAGTTGGAAAAATCGTGTCGTACGACAAGAAAAAATCAGAACTGGAAACCCTGCAGTAGCCTCAATTGGGGAACAATGATTTTGTATCAAGTTTCGATGTTACTAAAAAAAAATAAAAAATTGTCTGCAGCACGAGACAGCTGATTTATGTACAAATAATGATCAACTTTTTGCACAATCTGAATATTATTCGTCTGTCAATCACATAAGTTTAATTGAGAAATGAAGATGGGTAATGAAGAGCATATCTTGACCAATGTCGTGCGCGGGACAAGAATGACTCCCCCCCCCCCCTGCTTGCACCCCTCGTCCTGCTAGCACGCGCTGTGACGGGTCGAGGATTTCATGTCATAACATATCTGATTGTGACAACTTTTACGGGTCATTCTCCAACAACAGACTGCCGTGTCCCGTAGCTTGACATGAGTCATCTTATTTCACTTCATGTGTTTGCTTTCTCAAGTTTAATCATTTGGAGACAAGTGTGGAGATTTCATGTAGAAATTATATCAATTTCAGTTATTACAGTACCGCAGGCCTGCCACCAACTTTTTTTTTAAATGCTGTTCATGTTACCCAAAAATCCTGTAAAATCCTGTAAAAATCTCATCAAAATATCCTGTAATATCCTGTAAATTATGCGTTACTAGTTCAAAAAATGCGGAAATTTACCAAAATATATTGTAAAATTCTGTCAAATAAAAGTTGAGAGTTTGAAAAATGAGGAAATTTATAAATGATTTTCAATAAGATTTAATGGCAAGCAGTTTTTACACACCCCTAACACACTGTCTTGTTCAAGTTTCTTGCCTTCCTTCTCATTTCATCTGTTGGCTGGAAAACTTCCATGTGTCTCCTTGATGAACAGTGCATCAGAGCATTCAGCATTGGAGATTCGAGCGATGATCTGTGCGCAGTTTTAATAAGGGTCAAAGTGCTGAAAACTCTTTCCACTCCAGCATTGCTATGGGGAAGAATCAGCATTGCCATTGCAAGTTTACATAGCGTTGGATAGCAGGGCTCACCACTCTCTACTTCTGCTACTTGAGACACTTTGTACCAGTATGAATCGATTTCGTCCGACCTGGCAATTCCTGGTGGCAGATCCCACAGGCAATAGCTCATGAACTCAGTGTTGAGCAAGTCTCTTTCTTGATCAGCAATAAGGTTAGGAAACCTATTGGCAAGAGCTTCCACCTTATTCCAATCAGCCAAACCTTTCTGATTTGGGTCAAAAACCACAACACTTTCTAAAACTTCATCATTCAAAGGTAGTAGACGGTACAGCTCGTTTGTTCCCATCTCATAGAACTTCCTGACGTTGCCAAAGAAAGATTTCTGGTCTTCAGGGCTAACTTCTTGCTCCTCCAATATTGTTCTAGTCTTGAATCCGATGAAAAGAGAACAATCGGGAAGTTGGTTCACTCGTTTCGTGTCAATAGATGTGATGTCATTCTTTTGTATTATTTGAAATTGGATGAAACCAGCAACAAACTGCCCAAGTAGTGAACGGCTTTCCGAGTGCAATTTATGCACATAGGGTCTTTCATGTTGGAACAGTTTGTTGAACTTGGTGAAGCGAGGCAACACAGCTTCCAGAAAGTGAAAGTACAATTTTGCGTAGGCAGAATGCAGAGTACCGGTAGCCTTAATTCTCACTACTGACTCCAACTTTTCCTCTCTCCTGTCAACTTTGGTGTCAAAGTAAGTGGTCAATGCAGACCACTGTTCGAACAGACGTTGAACACACTGCAGCATCGCCAACCATCTTGTGAAACATGGGCGCAGAATTTTATGAGCCTCGACTTCTAACATCTCTTGAATCCCCTTGAATTCTTCCTGACGTTTGCCAGAAGTTTTAAAAAATGTGTAAACATCTGTGGATAGTTGCTCACACACATCTGGTAGCTCATGACAGGCATGAGATGCAGCTAGGTGAGCCACATGGCATGTACAATGAAGAAACCACACATTTCCTTGTTGCTTCTTAACACGTGAAAGAACTGAGTTGAATTCGCCCACCATAGCCTTGGCACCATCAGACGACATGCTGATACAGTTTTCCCATAGAATCGAATCGGCTTCAAATGCGTCTTTTACCACATTAAATAAATTTTCGCCCGTTGCTTGGCCCTCAAATGCAACCACTTTATACAAATGTGTTTCAACAATGTTACTTGCAAAATGTCGAGCCATAATCACCATTTGCCTAGTCACACTGATGTCAGTTGACTCATCAATTAATAATGTAAAATGAAACTTTTTCATGACTGAAACAATGTTGTTTTGGAGAGATGCACCCAGCGATTGCACAATGATCTGGCTTGTTTTTGTGCGAGAACAGTGAAAATTCTTGGCCACCACGCTGTCAGGAAACATCTTAGGAACTAATTTAACAAAGTTATCACTGAGCTTTGCAGGCAGATTGTTTTCGCATATAAAATTGCACCATCGCAGCTCGGCATCTATAATATCGTGATTTTGTTGAGTGACAAAGTTAGTCGTGGAAGCACTTTCATCCCTGGCAGCTTGCTTCTTTTTGTGGTACACTGAATCGCCGTGTCGTCGTAAGTCTTTAATGCCCCCTTTAACGATATTAAACTCGGAATTGTACGATGTACACTTGACCGCACAAAAAGTGGGATTGACTTTCCAAGTCCGTCAGTCAACGTTTATTTCTTGTGTAGTAGAGGGTTATGGACCAGTTTCTGCTATCAGCTGATTGGTTGATTGCATTATTGTTGACATACTACATACTACCCCTACACGTGCTTTTAACATGTGCGATACTGGATTTTGTTTATATTATTACCAAGTTGAAACCTGATTTCCTGTAGAACCAACTCGATATTTGCTGACTCACTCAATATTTCATCTGCAGGAACGAGAAGTATTATTCCATATAGATTTTGAACTATTTTTCTCCGTTAACAGCTCCTCGACAGTATACAAGAATCACCCTAATTAGTCGTTTTAGATGGTGTATATAGAATGAATATAAATTGCAAATAATTGTAAGGTTTTACATCTTCATGTAATATTTTGCCTGACTTTTCATATCACAACTGCCATCCTGATAATGTAGTTTCTTTTTGATCAGTCATTGACTTCTGCTGCTTACAAGTTTTGCTGTTTAGGGATCTTACGTGTTCTGATAAAAAATTTCACCGGATGAGAAATTATTTGAACATTTGAATTAACCTTCTAACATTCAAATTCAAACACTCGAATTGTTTTCTGAAATAGGTTAGTCAATAGTTTGTTTCACGCGGCTCATCTCAGAATATTTTGTCACTATCACAATGTGTTGGTCAAATTCTTTCGAAATTACAAATGATGATTTTCATCCTACTAATAATTTCATTTGATCCTATTTTCATGACTCTGAATGATGTATAATGAGATGAAAATATGATAATGCGTTCGGAATAATTCTTTGGTCTAGCGGGCCGGCTCAGCGAAATAATGTGCTTTCTTCAACCGATATTGAGGAACTCATCATTTCTGAGATACGGTAGAAAAATTATGGGAAAATGATCATAAATGTAGTAACTGGAACTATTTGTACAAACTAAACTAATGTATTAAGACTTTATTAGTCTTATAAGTGACGAAGTGACGAAGACTTTACGAAGTTATTAAGATTGACAATTTCTATACGTGTACGCTGTATATGTCCAACGAATGAAAATAAATACAATACAAGGTAATGTTTCAGAAGCCGGCCAACATCCTGGTGATGGGGGAGGGGGCGGAGAGGGGTCGGGTCAAGATAGCTGACATGGGGTTCGCTCGGCTGTTCAACGCCCCTCTCAAGCCCCTCGCTGACCTTGACCCGGTGGTGGTCACCTTCTGGTACCGCGCCCCAGAGCTGCTGCTAGGAGCCAGGCACTACACCAAGGCCATCGGTAACTATACACCTTCAGGGGCCTCTTATACCAGCGCTATACACATTCAGGGGCCTCTTATATCAGTGCTATACACATTCAATGGCCTCTTATGCCAGTGCTAGACACATTCAGGGGCCTCTTATACCAGTGCTATACACCTTCAGGGGCCTCTTATACCAGTGCTATACACCTTCAGGGGCCTCTTATACCAGCGCTATACACATTCAGTGGCCTCTTATGCCAGTGCTAGACACATTCAGGGGCCTCTTATACCAGTGCTATACACCTTCAGGGGCCTCTTATACCAGCGCTATACACATTCAGTGGCCTCTTATACCAGTGCTATACACATTCAGTGGCCTCTTATACCAGCACTATACACATTCAGTGGCCTTTTATACCAGTGCTATACACCTTCAGGGGCCTCTTATACCAGTGCTATACACATTCAGTGGCCTCTTATACCAGCGCTATACACATTCAGTGGCCTCTTATACCAGTGCTATACACCTTCAGGGGCCTCTTATACCAGCGCTATACACCTTCAGTGGCCTCTTATACCAGTGCTATACACCTTCAGGGGCCTCTTATACCAGCGCTATACACATTCAGAGGCCTCATCTCTTATGTCATCGATTAGAGTCCAAACGATCCTTCAAGGCAGTCTAAATAATTTGATAAAATCTGCAACTCGAAATCGAGAGGTTCCGTGGTAGGCCTAGAGTTTATTTGTCTCCTTCGTTGCCGCATTCTTTTACTTGAAGCATTCTCGAAGCGAGCTTCTTCAAACATGTTCAAGTATCGTCATGCATTCGTCTCATGAATTCATTCAATATTAATTCACTTGTCAAATTGTTAGGATGGAATTGAAATATCCTTGGTACCTAGCCTAAGAATGAACCATAGACACAGTAATTAATTTTTGTTTCGACATAAGTTCGAGACTTTGAGCCCTTATTCGACTAGGCCTACATCACACTATTACACTAGGTCTACAACATGACAACCTAGTAATAAACCAACTACACCCACGAAATAGATAAGTGTGTAGCTTATACCTAGGCCTAGGGGTTTGAATAGATCACTTGATTGACATTACCACATGGGCCTCAACTAGCCTTAGTCAAGTCGGTCATCAGTATTAATCAGAATATAGGTTGGTCATCATTGGTAAACGTATACATGGTATGGGCCTAACTTGAATAAAAAATTACGTTGGTCAGTTAAGAGTCAACTTGGGGGACGTCCATAAATTACGTCACAGCTTAGGGGGGGAGGGGGGGTGTCATAATTTGTGACAAGGTGTTACAAGGGGGGGAGGGGAGGAGACAACTGTGTGACGTACCAATCTTTTGTTCGATGTATTTTGCGCCATTCTTATAGATTCTTACATTATTATACCCACCCCAAAGACAGCAGTTGCATATCAAAGTTGCGCACTGGCCAGATGGGATATATGGTAATACCCAAATCCAAGAAGAAGAAGATTTGGAGCTTCTGGGAGCCATGCCATGGGAGTAAACTCTAAAACTGGTTTATAAATTTGGAAATGTATCATTACATGATACCTATGCGTAATTCCATAATAAGCAATAATTTCAATAAAAGTATACATAAGGAAATGAATATTTTATTTTATAATTTTGTTGTACCTTTGCTGCCTGTTAATTTCAATTTTTTGTTAGAAAGGGGGGGTATGAGAATTTGTGACGTATTTAAAGGGGGGAGGGTAATAGGTTTTGTGACCAACTGTGACATGGGAGGGAGGGGGAGTTCAAAGTGGCCTAAAAAAGTGTGACATACCGTATTGTCCCGAATATAAGCCGAGGGTTTTTCTCGAAATTTCGAGTCCAAAAGTCACCCTCGGCTTATATGCGGATCTCGGCCTAAAATCGGTCAAAAACACGTTTTTCACCAAATATAATAGGGCGCATTACACATGCCTACTCTGAACAACAGAATCAACTTGAAACTGCAAAATATTGCACTAAAAACAAGATTAATAAATGTTTTATCATGAAGAAGCATCATTTTCCCATTATCTGTCATTTTTATTTGACGCGCAATAATAAACAAAGGCCCGCTCAGCAGCTGTGACTGCCTCGTCTTGTCAGACCTTGGTCCTTGACGAGTAGGCGGGCCATATGCCGACCGCGCGTCATCGGCACTAGCCGAGTACACACGATCGTGAGGCCCCAATCAACGGTTTCTCACACGCAGTTGACATAGCTTCCTCACGCGCGCAATACGAAATTAACTAAATTCAAACTCAGGCGAGTGATGATTGAAGTGGAAAAGGAGATAAAACCTTTTTTTCAATTGTTGATCTAAAAGTTTGGGAGTCGGCTTATATTCGGGGTCGGCTTATATTCGGGACAATACGGTAATTTATGGACGTTCCCTTGACGTGAACTTGAATCTCTCAAAATAATGGCACTAAAATGTATTTATATAATATCAAACTGTGTACTATTTATGATTGGGAATAATGTAAAATTATATTTATATACATAGGGCCTATGTATATATTTGTTGAGTTATTATTATATAAGAAAGATCAATCACTCATTGAATTACAAAAATACTGCCAATAGGCCTGTTTGTTTGTGTTGCACCAGCTGAACTGAAGTGTAGCTGGTGTAAATAGGAAGTACGTCATATTACGGGTTTTGTGCAGGAAATGATACCAAAATGATGAGGTACAAACAAACACGAAATTGCCGATTTTCGGTTCCTAGACTCGAATTTTGAAATGGAAGCAAACCCGTTGATGGAGAAAGAGATATTAAATATCATGGAATGTGATTAATGTATAGTAAATATTCAATAATGACAACACTTATTCGATTATATATTTTTTTCATTCTCATTAACACAAATTCAAGCGTCAACAACTAGTAAGCCAACATGGCGTCCGCCTACAACTTGATTTTGGCGCCTGCCATCTTGCACTGAACTAAGCACACCAGCTGGTGTAGAACTACCTGAACTAGTGCAAGTGAACCGGGACAAACGAACAAGAAAGTGTGGCTTTGGTGCAGCACCACGGTTACAAACAAACACAATAGTGCTAGAACTAAAGAAACAGTTCAGGTAGTGCAGGACAAACAAACAAGAAAGTGTGGCTTGGTGCAGCACCACGGTCACAAACAAACACGATAGTGCAGGAACTGGAGAACCAGTTCAGGTAGTGCAGGACAAACAAACAAGAAAGTGTGGCTTTGGTGCAGCACCACGGTTACAAACAAACACGATAGTGCAGGAACTGAAGAACCAGTTCAGGTAGTGCAGGACAAACAAACAAGAAAGTGTGGCTTTGGTGCAGCACCACGGTTACAAACAAACACAATAGTGCTAGAACTGAAGAACCAGTTCAGGTAGTGCAGGACAAACAAACAAGAAAGTGTGGCTTTGGTGCCGCACCACGGTTACAAACAAACACGATAGTGCAAGAACTGGAGAACTAGTTCAGGTAGTGCAGGACAAACAAACAAGAAAGTGTGGCTTTGGTGCAGCACCACGGTTACAAACAAACACGATTATGCAGGAACTGAAGAACCAGTTCAGCTAGTGCAGGACAAACAAACAAGAAAGTGTGGCTTTGGTGCAGCATCACGGTCACAAACAAACACGATAGTGCAGGACAAACAAACAAGAAAGTGTGGCTTTGGTGCAGCACCACGGTTACAAACAAACACGATAGTGCAAGAACTGAAGAACCAGTTCAGGTGGTGCAGGACAAACAAACAAGAAAGTGCAGCTTGGTGCAGCACCACGGTTACAAACAAACACGATAGTGCAGGAACTGGAGAACCAGTTCAGGTAGTGCAGGACAAACAAACAAGAAAGTGCAGCTTGGTGCAGCACCACGGTTACAAACAAACACGATAGTGCAGGAACTGAAGAACCAGTACAGCTAGTGCAGGATAAACCATCAAGAAAGTGCAGCTTGGTGCAGAACCACAGTTACAAACAAACACAATAGTGCAGGAACTGGAGAACCAGTTCAGGTGGTGCAGGACAAACAAACAAGAAAGTGTGGCTTGGTGCAGAACCACAGTTACAAACAAACACGATAGTGCAGGAACTGAAGAACCAGTTCAGCTAGTGCAGGACAAACCATCAAGAATGTGCAGCTTGGTGCAGAACCACAGTTACAAACAAACACGATTGTGCAGGAACTGAAGAACCAGTTCAGCTAGTGCAGGACAAACAAACAGGCTTAATGTACAATGGTTGGCAGTGAGACGAACTCACTGTGAAATGAAATGAGACTGATATTTCACGCGCGAAAATAGTTAGTGAATAGCGATACTGGCTTTCATCTCATTTCACCGTGAGACAGTCTCATCTCACTCTCACAAAAGTTAGCGAATAGGGGTCCAGGGGAAATTGAATGAGCTCGATGAACGTTGAGGAGTAAAGTGACATGAATGTGGGAACTATCTGTCTGTTCTCGTACAACATGCCTGTGATTTCCTGGGACCATTACCCGTAGTTGTTCTGGTTGTCAACTCCTCGAGTGTGTTGCTTGTTGCAGACATCTGGGCCATCGGCTGCATCTTTGCCGAGCTCCTGACCTCCGAGCCCATCTTCCACTGCCGTCAGGAGGTGAGTCCTACCCTCGAGGCTTGGAAGCTGACGTGAATGTTGCAAGCACGCTTGCAGGGCCCGATCAGTAACTGCTGATCATGGGGGCGCTAGGCAAGACGTTGTGCATGAGCGCATTTCTTTATGGCCACAAAGAATAATTCCAAATTAAGAGTACCCTCTATTTTAAAAAGGCAATAATGATCGCTTTTCATTGTTAGAAGTCAAATGTGTGGTTTAAATAATATTTCCTCTGTGTCAGAGACGGGGAAACAAACAAATGTCAAAGCACATTTAAAGTAATGCGACACTAGCACATCTGGACAGCATCTCTTGGTTGCTATGGGCAATGTGTGCGTGTGCGTGTGTGATACGAGGCACAGCAGTGAAGTGAGCTGCCAAGGACACCTGCGTGCTCTGGTATCGGCTGTATTTGAGGCCCCTCACAACGGTTTCTCACTCGCACACGCGTCGGGAATAGACCAGTAAACATTTCAATCGCGATGTATTTTTCACGTTGCTGGAGACTGCAGGTGCGACTTATACGACCATACAGAGGGTTTTTCAATAACTGACTGTCAAAAACAGGGGTGCGACTTATACGACCATACAAAGGGTTTTTCAAAAACTGACTGTCAAAAACAGGGGTGCGACTAATACGCGGGTGCGACTAATACGCGGGTGCAACTTATATGCGAGTAAATACGGTAATGATCGCATTCCATTGTTTGAAGTAAAATGTGATTTCAATAATATTCCATTTCAAGCATGCAAGATCTCCTAATCACCCGACTAAAGAATTAGGGGTCTTACAATTTGAATTAATGTTGTTTATTTACGTATAAAGAGACAATACACGAGGAGCAGAGCACCCGTAGGTGGTTACCCTATGAGTGTCCGTAGACTAACTAACTTATTGCGGGGGTTTCACACAAAACCAACCCCACTCTTACCCTTACTTGCTATAAGTTGGCAACACTGTCAGAAATTGAACGAACGAAATAAATGTTGATAGAGTGTAAAAGGAAAATGAAGTTACAAGAACAAATAGCAGTGAGAGAAAACATACTGGATAACTTTTGCTAATCTTGAATACCAAACAAAGCTGAAATAATTAAAAGAAAAAACCTGAAACGGTAGGAAAAAGTGAAGCTAAGATCTGACAACAGGTATAGAGATGCAATAAGATTATAGGGATGAGGAGGAAGCGGACTTTTGGCAAGGTCGTGTCTTTTGTGTGGATGAGTTGGTGACAAGAAGGAAGAAACAGAAAAAGGGTAGGACCAGATGGGCATGAAGGGTGGTCGAGCATTGGAGTAATCACAAACAACGACAGGGGACCAAACAAATGTTGAAAGCACATTTGAAGTAATGCGACACTAGCACATGTGAACAGCGTCGCGTGGTTGCTATGGGCAATGTGTGCGTGTGTGAGCAGTCAAGGTCACATGCAGTCAGCAGTAGTGATGGGTAAGTGAGGGGGGCGGAGAGAGGAGTGCGCCTCTACACTGATACACCAGGGTGCCTAGTCTACAACTCCCACCAAAAACACGCGGAATTTAAAATTTCCGCTTACCGATTCCGTGGTGGTTTTGTGCTCGTGATTTGCTCTAGTCTCGAACGAGAAGCGAGCCCGGTGGATTGCTTTCAACTGATTTCACACGTCAACAAAATTGCCTCTACTCCAACCAATCGGAGCTTTTTAAAATGATGACGACATGTGTTACGTCTCGAATTCGAACAAATACCGCCAACTTAAGATAAAGAATAACTATATTTCTAAACGATTGCCGACTTGTCCCTGACCAAGCTTTGAGGTTATGTCAAATGGATTGAATAACAGGCCTGCCGCGGCTTGGCAAACCGGTGTAGGCCTATGCCATAACTGAGAAAGATTCAATACGAAACTGAGGAGGCCTATTATAATTAGATGAGCTTTGGAGAAGATTTCCATCCCACTCTTATACGGTAGAGCTTTGCCTGTGTGGATATTTTTTATTTTTTGTAAGCTGCACAGGTCGCAGGGTTTGACCGATTGACAAGAAATTTTTTCTGTATACGCAAACTTATCCAACCTAGAAAGCTGTATAGTTTTGGGGTCAAATCGGTTGGACCATTTTTTAGAAACATCATCTCAAAGTTTCTAAAAACCCCATTAGATTAAGCTGGGATTTGAAAAATGAAAAATAAAACCATTCATTTCCGAAGTTATTTTCTAATATTTTAAACAGTATGGACATTTTTGAAGATATTTCTGCGATTTCTCTCGGCAAAATATTTTATTGTGTGTTTGTTCGTAGGTCAACATATATAGATATTTTCTAAAAGATGGATAAATTATTGAGTGTGGCGCAAGTGTCGATTGGTGGACCCCCTAACGACGTCTCCGGCATATTTCATGAGAGCTTGGAACGAAAGGATCGCCAAAAGTCACATGCTGTATAAACAATGAGTCAGATATGCCACCCAACAGTGGTTTTTGCAAGCTTTCTGAATATGTATCGAGATTTCAGATATCAAATTGATACAAGTCCACGAAAAATTGCAATGAACTATCGATCTCTATAGAAGAAACTATGGTTTTGATTTGGAATTGTATTTATCTCGAAACTGACAATGTGTGACTTGTGTCGTTATTCCCGAGTATTTTGAGGTGGATTAGATATAGTAGAACAAGTGATATAATAGAGGTTCTCAAATGTCTCACAATTAGACAAAGAATTGCATGAAGTGTTCTACGGTAGATCGCAGGCATCCTACTCAATGGAGATTTCAACATTAATATGGCCGAGGACTGCAACTCGCAAGCTTTGCTGCAACTCATTGACTTGACTAGCTCACACAACTTGGCACCTAGCATAACAAGGTCACCAGACTCTCCGCAAGCGGTGGTTCCATCATAGACAATGTATTCACTGACATTCCTTTCACTGATATTAGAGGAGAATCAATGGACCTAACCTTCTCTGACCATAAAGGACAATTTATTAAATTTAATGACAATACAAAGCAACCAATTCTTCATCTGTTCAGATTCGCTTAGTACACTACAAGCTATTACAAACATATATCCTGATAACTACTTGATACAAAGGTGCAAAACCTACTGACCAACCTGGTATTACGGGACGTCAATATAGTGTTTTGTTGGATTCCTGGTCATGTGGGCATTCAGGGCAATGAGATCGCTGATAAAGCAGCTAAAGATGCTACTTTGAGAAATTTTGTCGACGAACCCCTTGTACCTTTCTTTGACTTGAAATCTCATTTTAAACTCTTGTTTAAACGTAAGTGGCAATCAGAATGGGACAAAGAAATAAACAACAAACTACGTGAAATTAAACCTACAATTGACCTTTGGGATTCCTCTATCCGGAGTTCAAGAAGAGAAGAAGTGGTGTTGACCCGTTTGCAAATTGGTCACACTCTCCTGACTCAAGCTTATCTGTTTACAATGAAACAAATCAAACCGCGATGCGATACATGCAATGATATTCTCACTGTGAAACATATACTTATTGATTGTGAAAAATACTCGACCATTCGACAACAGTTGTCCATAGATACCACTTTAGATAAAATATTGTCCGATGACTCAGGACGGATAGATAAACTATTCAAATTCATGAATCTAACCGATTTATTGGATAAAATATGATTTAATTGCTTTTGTAGATGATTATATTCCTTATATATTGGAGGAAAAGAATGATGAAAATTAAAATTAAATTTGAAATAAATAAATAAAATAAAATTATGAAATCTTGACAAATTCGAAACTCTTAGTATGAAAATGGGTGACGAAATGACCACGCTGTCGGTGTCACAAAAAAAAAAAAAAAAATCAGTAAGAAGATTCTCAAACGTACATTCTCCGTCAACCAGACATCTCATTTCAATCAACTCCTCGAGAAAGAAACATCTCATTTCAATCAACTCCTCGAGAAAGAAACATGGGCAGAAGTATACGAGGCTGCTACCCCCGAGCTCAAATACGAAAGATTTACGTCCAGGTTCACACACTTCTTCAACTGTGCGTTTCCAATCCGAGGGGTTTCGATGAATAGAACCAGGAGAAAAAATTGGGTTACCCAGAGGTAATCGAGTCTGAACGCCATTTGAAGATTCTCTACTCTGAAATTGGCCAAAGTTGTAGGATTGAAGACAAGACTGAATACAAACGACAGAAGAGAAAGCACGTAACCCTGATAAGCAGTGCCAAGCGAGAATACAATGACAATCTAATTGCAAATTCACCCAATCACAGTGCAGGAGCATGGAGAGTCATAAAGAAACACACAGTGCCAGTAATCCCTAGGTCTGATATAGTTCTGGAATTGGGAACTAAGCGCCATGAAGATCATAAGGACATTGCCACTATTCTTAACAGCTACTTTTGTGAAGTGGTACCAAACCTGCTCAAGTCAACCGGTATGAAACCAACTCCCACAGGGATACCTGGAAGCCGATGTGCGAAACAAATGTTTTTGTTCCCAGTCGACAAGTTGGAAATCAGGAACATAATAAATCTGAATGCACTAAAAGCTCGTCTGGCCTGGATGAAGTCCCAAGCAAACTTCTCAGAGCTTGCTCCTCACTTATTAGTGAGCCTCTGACTGATGTGATAAATGCTTCTTTTGTTGAAGGTATATTTCCCTCTTCACTAAAAGTGGCAAAAGTCATACCAATTTATAAAAAGGGAGATAGGTCCAAGGCAGAAAACTATCGCCCGATAGCGTTACTATCCGCTTTCTCCAAAGTCTTTGAGGTTGCTCTCAGCAGACGTCTCATGAACTTCTTAAAGTGTCAAAACTTGATGACCCCTTTCCAGTTTGGCTTCCGTGAGGGTAAATCGACCAGTCAAGCCATATACACCTTCATTAAGGCGATCTACCAAGCATTAGATGAAAGAAAAGTCACAGCAGGTCTCTTCTACGATATGTCAAAAGCTTTTGACTCTATGCACCACAGCATACTGTTTAACACCCTTGCCACAATGGGGATAACAGGAACAAATCTTAGATGGATACAGTCCTTTCTCACCAACAGACAGCAGTGTGTGGAGCTAGTCACTGGAGAGAGAGTCAAAGTAAGATCCGAAATAAGAACGACAGACATAGGTGTACCACAGGGCACTGTACTGGGCCCCCTTCTGTACATCATATGTGTTAATTACCTCCCAGAAAGCCTAGGCAATGGCACAGTTTCAATATACGCTGACGACACGAGTCACCTTATTACAGCCGACACCATAGACTCTCTAGCAATTCGAGCGAATGTAGCAACTAACAATATGCAGGAGTGGTGTAGCAAGGCAGGTCTTATTCTTAATTCTAGTAAGACTACATTTATTAATTTTCACACTACGCAGCGACTGCTAGACCAAAGTCCGCGGATAAAAGTCCACAATAGAAGTCTAGTTGAGGCGCAAGAAACCAAGTTCCTAGGCATAATAATCAGCGCTACACTTGACTGGTCATCACATATTCATCTGGTAACCAAAAAGATTGCATCAGCTCCATTCCTAATACGCAACCTTCGCAAGCAGGTGAGCATGAGCACTCTAAGACTCGTGTATTTTGAAAATGTATATTCCCACCTACATATGGCATTATCTTCTGGGGATATTCGCACCAGTCTAACAGAGTATTCAAGATGAAAAAGAGGGTACCGGTAGTGCATGCCATGATGGGCGTTTCACATAGAACCACATGCAGACCCATTTTCAAATCACTTAGTATTTTAACCTTACCTGCAATATACATATACAGCTTAATTATTTTTACCAAACAACATGGAAATCAAGCAACAAACATACATATCCACGATCATCAGACCAGAGGCAGAAATAATATCCACATCCCTGCCCACAATCTGGCACTGTACAATAAGAACCCTGAATATGCGGGGGCCATTCTTCACAACAAGTTACCACAGAGGATGAAAACCATGACCGACAATAATCTCAAGATATCTCTCAAACGTGTTCTCGTTGAGCTATGCCCCTACACCGTCAACGAGTATCTACAATATGAATTTCCACGGAACACACTGTAACCATATTATCAAAGTGATAAAATAGATGTATTACTGAAATCATGACATATTCTATAACTGGTTTTACTTTGTCTTAACAAGTCTGTACTACATTCGGTTCTATTGAATAAATGAATAAATCAATAAAGTGTAAACGGCAGTCGGCAGTATACCTCAGCAATATGACCGAGTATCCGTCCACTGTTCATCAGCCCTATACACGCAGTTGCACAATAAATATACATGGAGACAGAAAGAATAGGTCGAATACTCACAACAGTGTATTTTACTCAGGTTTCAGGATGTACAATAAATGAGATAAGGATATTAAACTAGAAGATAGAATGGCGTTTTTCAAGGCAGAGTATATCAAGTTTGTCAAGTATAACTATTAGTATATAGTATCGTTAACATTATTGTGGTACAGTGAAACCTCTATGCATCGTTCCCGCATCCATCGTTTTCCTGCTTGTACCATTCATTCGGTCCCACCCAAGGAGGTTAGATTACTAATAGGCTGAAGAGGGCTTCAATTGTTGGAGACTGAAGCTAAAAAATGTAAGTGGCTTATGACTTTGAATTGTTGGCGGCCATCTTACGAGTGTGAATTCTAACTCCAAAAAGAATATTTTGTATAAAAATATTGTATATTTCACATAAAAAGATCTTGCTAAAAACAGTCACAATATGGCTGCCAGAAAATGAATTGGCTTCACTTTCAACAATACAGAAAGAGTCTAAGCCCTCTCCAGCCTATTAGTAATCTAACCTTCTTGGTCCCACCCCACTCACATATAATCAATGTTAAATTTTCCTGGATGGATCGTTTTCCTGCATGGATGGTTTAATTTTCCTGGTCCCTCGAAAAACGATGCATAGAAGTTTCACTGTAGTTTTCATGTTCAGTACATTTTGTCTTTTGTCCGTTGCTGTATTGTTGTATGAATGATAAAATGTGATTGCGTGTCCAGGACATCAAGACCAGCAACCCGTACCACCACGATCAGCTGGACCGCATCTTCAACGTGATGGGCTTCCCGCTGGAGAAGGACTGGGAGGACATCAAGAAGATGCCGGAACACCCCACGCTCCTCAAGGACTTCAAGCGCGCTAAGTCAGTCACAGTCCTCTTGATCTGATGAGCGGTAGCAAAGATTACCATCCTACTTTTATGGATCCACCTTGAAACTTTGTAGTTTTTGGGTCAAATCGGTTGGACCATTTTTGAGAAACATCTCAAAATTTCTAAAACCCCCATTAGATTAGACTAGGCAGAAAAAATTTAAAAATGGAATCTCTCCTATATAACACAAATAATCCTCAAATGTCAACACGGAAGTGATAGACATAAATACAAATTTGTATGCTATTCGGACCAAACAGTTTATAATGGACCATATAGTGATACTAACATGATTCTAATTTTATTTCAATATAATTTTGGTTGCAAAGCAAATAGCTTCAGGCTGGAAAGAATATATATGAGAAATTATCAGCAATTACTCCAATTAGAATTCATAAATCTATCAGTTGTAATATAGGCCTGTCAGATTTATCGGTAATTATGTATTATAGGGAACTCGCCTATTTGAAGGGACACATTTCTGATGTTGATATTTTATAATAATACCGTCACTATATTATTAAGAAATGGTGGCACATTTCCATTTGAATGGCGTTTTCATGGTTTTATCGTATTGTGAAAATACGAATTTAAGAACATTTTTTCGTTTTGACAGCCATATCACGTACATACACTAGCGCCATCACCAGTTGATTGTGGCATTCATTGACGGTGTTGCCATGTATTTATTTCCCCGTCTCAACCCCGTTCTTGACGCTCAACAACCATGTGGATGGGCCATGTGGTTAGGATCTGTCACTACCTCATTGCTGGATGCCACCCAGGCGGTGGCTGATATTCTTGATTTTGTGGCCCATTCTATGATGCCAGTTAGTGTTTGGTCCAGCTTTGAGATGGTTTGTTATTCATGTGTTCAAGGGGTATTGAGTTTTAGTAGGATCACCGCTAATGATTAGTGTTTGCGTGAATGGTTGCAAGATCATGGAGTTTTACGTCGCAGTGTTAACTGCCCGTCCTGTAACATCCCGTGTAGAATAACTGGGGGAGTGGAAGTTTTATTGCGGTCAAGATTGTAAACAAGAAGGGAAAACGCTGTAATTTCACAGTTACCCTGCAGAAGAATTCGTGGTTCGAAAGGTCGAAAATGTCTGTTTCGAAAATATGCGCGTTCGAGAAGTGTCTATTAAGTGGTGCGAATCGAACCGCGTTCATGTGAATTTTTGTGGAAAAGGACTATACCAGTGCACAAGGAGAGAATACATGCCTTCTTTCGTATGATTGCCGAACTATATAATCCAGTGGGGGGGGGGGGGGGAGTGGGGGCGAGTTAAGTGAGGATTAGTTGGCAACACCGCATTCCAACATGGCGGACTCCATACACATTTTTCGCTGTCGTCGCACTTAGAGTGAGTAAAAAAATGGTACCATGTGAAAATGACAAAATGTGCCCTCGTTCAAATGATTACTGCAACGAAATACACAATATTCGGGCATTTTCGTCAAAAAAATTCCAAAAATAGGCGAGTTCTCTATAATACATATTTACCGATTTATCTGTAATTTGTATTTTCTAGCCACCTACCAAGTGCCTTTTCGAAAGAGTAAACTGCATTTTCAAATACATAGATGTAATCTATTGTATGTTTGAGGGCCAAGGTAACTGCCTGTTTCTGGCTCATGAGTTCATTCATTCTAGGTTTATCTAGTGTACATGTTGAGGTATTACCGGTAATACCTGATATTCGGGCTCAAACAACTCTTTGTACATGTTATTCGATCTGGTAATGTGGGTGGTGGTATGTTTCTCATTTTATATTCATCAAAATGTTTGTAAGTAGGGCCTATTGATTGAGGGGGTGTATGCAAGGTGCTTACACAAATCGAGAAATTTATCTTTACTATTTTTTTCCATTTTCCCTATTACCGTATTGAATGAATACCGTAGTTCACGTCTCCAAGGTAATTTTATGCTCTTTAATAATTATGGGTCATTCCACGTAACTAGGGACATGATAAAGAAGCATAAAAACTCAAAACGTGAAATTTTTCCCTTTTTGTGTCGGGGAAGTTTCAAGTTACCGGTATATTACTACACTTGGAGAAAGAATTGGCACACTAACTTTTTGATAATGATATGCAATTATACTAATTTTCACAATGATTCTGTCAAAATGAAGTACCGGTAATGTTATTTCTAGTGTGATACGTGAGTTACTTTTTTTGGGATACGTGAGTTACCAATACAAAGAATTGTAACATGAAAAATATATGATATTTTTTCCCCAAAATTTACCAAGCATTCCTATACTATTATTATGGTTGCATAAGAATGAGAACATCTGTAGTGACAGAGGTTGAAAAGAAATTGATATTACAGTAATATTGGACGTCTTATTTGCGATACGTGAGTTACCGCACGTTATCTAAGTAATTTTTGCGGAAGGAATTTTTTCATATTTTTTTCTTCGATTCCTAAATTACAAATAATAGTTCCAGCACCTAATTTTTTCGGAAACAGCAGCTTGAAATATTGAGACTTGGGAAGCATTTGTATTCAATCAAATTGTTCTAAATGATACTTGAATTACTATGGAATGACCCATGCCATATGATATTTAATTTTTGTGAATTCAACCAGTCTCAAGATAATATGTCAATGAATTTCATCACATTCTTTTTATTTATTGACCTATTTTCTTAAAACTGATTGAATTCACTGAAATAGAATGTCATATTAATTAAAGAGCATACAATTATTTTGTAGATGTGAATATTCAATTGATAACACTGGTTTTTGAACATAGAAAAAGATTAGTAGAAATGAATTTCTGTATTTTTCTAAGCACCGTGCACGCAACGGTAGTGATGGGTAAATTCCCGGAATTTATAATTTGGGGAATATTCCCAGGAGTTTTCCCAGGAATATTCCCAAAACGGGAATTTTCAGGGAATATATTTTTCTTCTTGTTTTAGAGTAGAGAAAAGGGAGGATACAAAGGAATAACTATGGAGCCTACTTGAATTTTTGGTGTATAATTTTTGGTGTATAATTTTTGGTGTATGGAGCTAGTCCATAAGAGAAATAATCACAGAATATTACATAAAAACAAAAAAAGCAATACAAATCTTCTTATCTGAGAACTATCAAGATATTTCCAGTTTTCTACCACCAAAAGTACAGTCTTGGATTCTGAAAATCCACCATTCGGAAAACAAATGAAAAAAATGTACACATAGTAGGCAAATTGCTGGATTATCTAACTAATTATCTAACTGCTGAACTCAACTTTCAAAAAATGAATTCCCTGAATATGGAAATTGATTCAAACCTATGAAGTATTCCCGTGCGCCCACCACTACGCCAGGGTCGTTCTGTTGACGCCGCGTGATTCTGTGCTTGCAGCTATTCTAACTGTTCGCTGGTCAAGTACATGGACCGCCACAAGATCAAGCCAGACAGCAAGGCCTTCCACCTGGTGAGTACCGTGCTCACTGACATCTGTAAACCGACATTTACTCCCATATAGTATATCACACAGTCGGGAACCGGTTTAGTCAAACCGATGAACGCTGAAACGGTTTACAGATGGTGATATACCTGTCGGTTTTCGTGTAAAACACTTTAGTTCCAATCCAGTGCGGCAAGTGAATTGGAGAACTCGATACGATTGATATACATGTCAAACCGATTCAGGGTATCCTTGGACGCGAGCGATAAATCGATCCTTGATGAATTCCAGCTTCGTTGTCGATTATATACCAACTTACGTCACCAATATTCAATATATACCAATATACTACCAATACCAATATATTGACTTATGTAAATATTGAAATTGGCTGGCGCTGAAACGTTTCGACTGCAGTTTTGATAAAGTGTTTCTGAATTATTGTGATATAGGCCCACACTCATGTGTTGAACCGTTTCAGCGTGAACCGGTTTGCCTAAACCGGTTCCCGACGTAGTTCATGTCGATAAAACAGTTGAACACGGCCCCAAAGTGATTTTACGTCTTTCATTGTAAGACAACAAGAACTAAAACGCAAGTAGGCCTAATGTCACAAATGTAATAGTGCAATATGATTAAGCATATGTTTTCACATGAAATCCAAGAGACCAATCAATGTGTCTTGGATAAACACAAACTGTACTGATTTACGAGTTGTTACGTCTGGAGTTGCCGAATCAAAACCACCTGTTCTGTAATAGAATGAGGGCAACATAACCTTAAAAAATGTATTTCTGTGAAGATTGCCGTACATCGCAGTAAAGTAGTTATGATAACTGTCATCCATAAATTCAGATATCATAAATTTACTTTTTTAGTACCTAATGGATGCTTACTATTATACAGGTAAAAGCTTACAATTATTCATCTAGCAACAAATAAAATCATAGGGGCCTACGTCCAAAACATGAAGCCATAGGTCCAGATAAGGAACCCAGTTTCCTGATCAGAAGTTTACAAATTATTTTTAATAAATACTTGAAAAAAAATACCGATATAGACCTACTTGCCTACAAATCAGAGTATATTCTTCCAAGACATATGTTTCACCTTGGTTTTTGGTTTTCATGTAACATCCAATATCGGCTGAAAAAATCCCAAAATGTCGAAATTAGTTCACATTAGGCATCCTTCCCCATGACTCCATTCCAAATAGTGGGTGGACTTGACCCGAGTGTGCGTGTCAGGAGTGTGCGTGACCCAAGAGTGCGTGTCAGGAGTGTGCGTGACCCGAGTGTGCGTGTCAGGAGCGTGCGTGACCCAAGAGTGCGTGACCCAAGAGTGCGTGTCAGGAGGATGCGTGACCCAAGTGTGCATGTTAGAGCGTGCGTGACCCGAGTGTGCGTGTCTGGAGCGTGCGTGACCCAAGAGCGTGCGTGACCCGAGTGTGCGTGTCTGGAGCGTGCGTGACCCAAGAGTGCGTGTCAGGAGTGTGTGTGACCCGAGTGTGCGTGTCAGGAGCGTGCGTGACCCAAGTGTGCATGTTAGAGCGTGCGTGACCCGAGTGTGCGTGTCAGGAGTGTGCGTGACCCAAGTGTGCATGTAGAGCGTGCGTGACCTGAGAGTGCGTGACCCGAGTGTGCGTGACCCGAGTGTGCATGTTAGAGCGTGCGTGACCTGAGAGTGCGTGTCAGGAGTGTGCGTGACCCGAGTGTGCATGTTAGAGCGTGCGTGACCTGAGAGTGCGTGACCCGAGTGTGCGTGACCCGAGTGTGCATGTTAGAGCGTGCGTGACCCGAGTGTGCGTGACTGTTGCAGCTCCAGCGCCTGCTCCTGATGGACCCCAACAAGAGGATCACGTCCGAGCAAGCCATGCAGGACGGCTACTACCTGGAGGACCCGCTGCCCACTCAGGAGTGAGTACAAACATTCCATACTTGACAATACCCAATCAGACTAAGTACAACATCGGAGGCCGAGAGTCTTGATGAGTGGTTGTAAGTAACGCTCAAGGGTCATTCCACGTAACTAGGGACATGATGAAAAAGCATAAAAATTCAAATTGTGGAATTTTCCCCTTTTTTGATATTACTACACTTGGAGAATAGAATTGGCACAATAATGTTTGATAATGATATGCAATTATACTCTTTCACAATTATTCTCTCAAAATAAAGTAATCTTATTCCTAGTGTGATACATGAATTACTTTTTTTGGGATACGTGAGTTACCAATACAAAGAATTGTAACATAAAAAATGTATATTTTTTCTCCAAAATTTTCCCAAGCATTCCTGTACTATTATCATAGTTGCTTAAACATCTGTAGTGACAGAGGTTGAAAAGAAATTGGAATTACAGTAATTACAGGAATATTGGACGTCTTCTCTGCGAGACGTGAGTTACCGCACGTTATCGAAGTAATTTTTGCGGAAGGAATTTTTTCATATTTTTTTCTCCTAAATTACAAATTAGTTTTAGCAGATTCACCTAATTTTTTCGGAAACAGCAGCTTGAAATATTGAGATTTGGGAAGCATTTGTATTCAATAAAATTGTTCTAAATAATATGTGAGTTACCATGGAATCTTATTTCTGCTTCTGCTTATTATTGCTTGATATTAAGGCAGATGAAGCTGTTTCTGCCACCGAGTCGGTGGACTGAAGGTAGTGGAGTAGTAGCTGCAGGTTGACGCGTGTCGAGGTAAGCTGGTGGTTGACTGAAGCGTGCTGTACAGTGTGTTCGCAGGCTGCCAGATCCCCTACCCCAAACGAGAGTTCTTGACCGACGACGACAACGAGGACAAGTCGGAGAGTAAAGCAAGACAGAACCAAGCCGCTGCCAACGTAAGTGCAATCTGCTCCTGTCACTGCCTCATGCCCACTAGAAATATTATCTGATCATTAAAGGTGATTCATTCATCTAAAAATGCAAGTAACTACTTCCGACAATTAACCACAGTTTCAAATTCGGAACCATGGAATTGAATTGATTCTAAATGGATGACAAAATCAAATTGATTAATTTTTCCCATCTTTCCATGTATCAGCATAATAATAAACTAGGAATACGCAGAATGTGCGTTGTGAGATGAGCGTAGAAGTATGGAAATCTGGGATTAAAAAATATTCTGTCAGCTCAATCTACATCTACAAACCTTCCACTACATCAAACATTCAAAAACCTTACCTGTAACTTGTTGCTATTTATAGTTGAACCTGTCGCCCATGCCTGGAAGCAGGCAACCTATCTCGGTACGCTGACTGAGAACGCCAGAGAAACGAGTTCTGTTCAAAATGGCAGTCTTGAGTTCCAAGAGGCGCTTTGAGAATGCGGGCGATACGAGCTACTTCCTGGCGTTTTCAAAACACCATTTAGGGTATTTTAAGCGTTTGCAGTGCCAATGTTGATAGGCAAACTAGACATTTTCCATAATATTATTCCAAGCCTGTTGTATCTAATTTTTGTATTCGATTTTCTAGCTTCTGATCACTCAATACAGGCAAGATGAGCAGATTACAGTTTTTCATTTTAGTAGAGAACATAATCATCCATTGTCGTTACTTGTTTTATTGAACATGTTCACACTTTGTTTGCTTAAATGGAAAAAAAATAGCACCAAAATTTGAGTGGTTCCGTGGTCTAGTCGGTAGCGTGGTAAGCTCTCGTTCTGAGTGTCGCGGCATCGAATCCTGCTGGGGATTTGCTCTATTGTTTTCACTTAACCTTCCAACTGCTGAGTTTTCTGACACCAGCTGTACCCCCTGTGCTGAGGATTTTTCCAAAAATACAATAGTTTGTACTAATAGTTCCAGTTACTACTTTTATGATCATTTTCCCATAATTTTTCTACCGTATCTCAGAAATGATGAGTTCCTCAATATCGGTTGAAGAAAGCACATTATTTCGCCGAGCCGGCCGCCAACATTAGCCATTTTCGACTTGGAATTAGTTTGACGTTTGAGTCGTTGACAAAACTTTCGTCTGAATAAACGCTACTATTGTGAAATATATTGAAAGTCGACGTTGTTCTCAAGCAGTACATATGTTCGGCCAATAGATCGCGCAAAGCACAAAATAAAATCAGGTCGATAACTGAAGTTTGCCGGCCAGTAGAAAATAAACAGTAATGCGCAGTATTCAAAACGCGGATACACATGCGTAGCACGGTGAGCACGGCGGGCTAAAACGCGTGTGTAGCAGTTAAAAGGTTAAAAAAGAATTTGATACCTAAAACACTATTAAATTCATATAATCGTGTTTTTTAATCTGTTGAACACTCGTTGTGATTGTATTTTAATAATATCTTCCCTAGAAGCAACTGACAGTCGGGCATAGCTTTGCTCACTATATGCAACGAATGTACGGATTAGTCATCAAATGTACTTCTAAAATTATTTTGAACTACGCCTACATATTCATATTTAAATATAATAGGCCCTACATGTTCTCTAGTGTAGCAATAAACCTGGGGTTGGAGCTCTACTGGTTCATCATTGGTCTATTCAATTCAATTAATTGCTCTCTCAGTTGCATTGTAAGAAAAATCTTTGATGCAAAGTTGAATGTAATGTAACAATACGAGGAAGTAGTAGGTTATTAGGCTTACAGTGGGTAAACAAAATGAGCGTCGCATTACCGGTATCATATTGTCATCAACTCTCCATACTAGGATGTTATTCAGCTAAGAATAAGAGTGAAGAACTCCTCGATCCTTCCTCAGCTTTGAGAATATCGCCGTTATCCAGGTCTTATACCACGCCCAAAAGGGCTGGATTTAGCATTTGTCACATGACTGGTAAATTGTGTTTGATTGGCGCGTAGTTTTGTTAGCCCACAATAACACGGACGGTAATTATCAGCTGATTCTTACAGTGAGATACTCATCGAGCCACGAGTACATCGCAGCGTTATCGCCCCCCCCGACCCCACAAGCCCCAACAGTCTAGCTCGCATAACATTCGACAAGCTTGGCTTCAACTACCTACTAGTAACAGAATTTACTACTGTCGTTGCTTCATTACACAAATGCACGTTTATATAAAACAATATCAGTTGATATGAATAAGTACTTTTATTCTCAATTATTGAAACTAACATATTATAAATGTATTTAGGGCCTACAAATCTCCAGACTAAATGGGTACATGCACACAAATTGGACTTATATATTTCATTTCATAAATTAATAGATATTCCAAATAAGTTGAAATAACTGTCATTTTTCTATCACTAAAACTTGAAAATAATTGGAATTAATAACAGATGAACATTGTGAAAACATAATTACAATCCTGACTTTTTCAGTGACGAATTGAATAATCGTATCTACGAACAACCTATCAACAAGACTAACTAACTAACTATATGTATATGGACCTACCTTTGAAACCCAAAAATGTGTGTGACAGGACCAGCTCGGAGGAGAAACATGTGGGTCTTAATAAAATACACCCATCGATTTTAATTACACTTGATATATTGTTTTCCTTGTTTTTACAATATAGAAATTACATACTTGATGACTTTACATTATCATATTTTGTAGTTACTTGTTCCTGTACCGCATGATTCAGGCGACAATGGTTTCGACGCGGGGGTTACATGTAGGGCACGCGATGACAGTTGAAGACGGGTTACTTGAGGGCGAGCACGGGGGTGATGACGATCCCGTTAGCAGATATGACGTCATGACGCAATGAACTTCTCTGCTCACGCACACTGAACGACCGCTGCTTCTTTTATATGCTTCTAAGCACAAGTTCAACGAACACCTGTCATCTCACAAGTGATGACTTTAGTATAGAAACAAAACTGACGTACACACGTTTCACTCCCTTGGTTATATTAGCCCCCTGAAGGTTATGACGTAGTTTTCACCCAATCAGAGGATAGAAAAACTGACGTCAATTCTGTTTTTAACTATAACGTTATTCAGTATTACAATAATAACATTGGACTTCAAGAACCAGCTGATTTCCATACTAGTTTATACAATCTTATAATTATTAGGATTAGTTCCTGTTGCATTCAGTCACATGTGTACATGAATAAACTTTCATATTGCGATTTCCTGTACATCAGTAATTCAGTATAAATGAGAATTTTAGCGATAACATATCGAGGTTATTGTTAATCAAATCTATTCACACATAGGCCTACACCATTTAATATTTGCGAGTCGTTGTAAACTGGTAGGTGTGCGTCAGGCTTAAATTTCATGAATTGCCCCAAATTCTGACTGTTATAGATGATATACTATTTTGTATTCAATTATCGTGACTACAGTGAAACCTCTATGCATCGTTTTTCAAGGGACCAGCAAAATTAAACCATCCATGCAGGAAAATTTAACATTGATTCTATGTGAGTGGGGTGGGACATGCAGGAAAACGATGGATCCTGCTGGGTTCCCGACACACTCCTCTGGACCTCACTGACCGCTGCTTGTTATTGGTTACAGCAACAGGCCAACCAGGGTGGCCAAGGAGACAGTCACAACCACGGGCCCAACGCCAAGCGGGTGCGTTTGTCCGCCCCTCACCCGCCCTCTCAACAGCAACAGCCCGAGTTCCACCATCAGCAACAACAACAGCAACAACAACAACAACAGCAACAACAACAACAGCAGCAGCAGCAGCAACATGTGACGCAGCAGGGGATGCTGTTTAACACGAGTGGCAACAACCAGCCGACTCAGAACTTCTCTCAGAGGTTTTGAGCACTCCGAATAACGATACAAGGACATATTGGAAGTTCGGAGAGAAATCACCTTTCGAGTTCAGAACCAGTGTTTTGGGTAAAATTCGATATTTGAACGTGATTTTTATGATCTCGATACGTATTCAGAAAGCTCGTGAGAAACACTTTTAGAGGACGTACCCAACTCGTTGTATTACAACGTGTCACTTATATCGCTATTTCCTTGTACGCTTCATTTGGAAGCAACACCTCGTGGTTGTTTCACCGTCTTCTCAGCAAATAGCAATGATTATTATGTATAGTCTCAAGTTTATATTGAATAACAACAATGAACTTTGGTCTGCATAATTTGAAGAGCGTAAGCGGAGACTCCCGTTCGGTCCACATTGTATCTTGCTCTGTTTGTTTTTCTTTTATACGCTCCACTGGTCAGATGGTTTGTTTGATATATGTAAGGTATTTTCTGTTCACACGCATACCGTATTTACCTGCGTATAAGTCTCACCTTCAGTCTCCGGTACCGTCAGGTATACGTGTCGGTAGAAATGTTTAGCGCTCTGTTCGGGACGCGTATGAGAGAAACCCTTGGTGTTGGCTTGCACTAGTTGCGAGCAGAGACGTGAGGGTTGTAAGGGGAGGGGGAGATCCGAGCGCGACCGAGACCACACGATCATTACGTAAAACAACAACGCATGACATTCGAAATGATAACAAGGAAAGGAGGAAAAGCATCTCGTAATTTCTTTTAAATGTCTTTATTCACACAAAAAAACATTCATTCCAAAGCAATAATGAGCAACATATACAATAATATATAGGCTATAGCATTTACATTGCAATAGCATGTTTACTGAGATGAGAATTGATGCTTTGGACTTTCATTTTTGGAGATTTTGTGCGCGCGTATTAGTCGCACCCCTGTTTTGAACTCTCAAATTTCTAAATATACATGTGACTCACATGCGAGTAAATACGGTACTCAACTTGCCAACTTGGATCTGTATGGTTCTTGGGATAAAATTGTTTACTTCAAATTCAATAAACTTTTAGGAAAAAATGTTTGAATTTTCTAAAAATTCACACCAAATGTTGATACAATAATGATACACATTATTAATGAGTTTTACATGAATTGGATCTGGAGTTTGGGAGATGTAATTGAAAATATAGTTTTTTTAATCAATTCTAACCAATATTTGTGCTCTGTCTTATGTTTTTCCTCCAACCTGTACCCACCTCATTATTTCTCATATCACTAGCTTCTCCTACAATGTTATCATCATCTGTCATATCGTCCATCACAACAATATGTTCTTTGATAATTAAAATAGGTTTCAGTTTTGTCATTGTTTTTATGTTTCATTAAACGTTGCCTATGAACAGATCAAATATTCATTTCTGGGTTGACAATCAATGGAGAAAATGTGAACGATACCGAAATGTGCTATGTATTTGAAATCGATTGAAAATAAAGAAATATTCAAGCGGCAAGTGAAGGAAGAAGATGGCGAAGAAGCTGGAGGCTTACTGTCATCCCAGGCAGCCCTAGAAACGACGGGGGAGTCACCTCCACCCCCCAAACCCGACATTGTTGTATGGGGAGATCGGAAAAATGACGTACTGTATAGGTATATATTAGGAATTATCCATCCGATATTGAATGGCAGCGATGATTGTAAGACCTCTGAATATCCCGGCTACAAATATTTAGGGATCCCACTTAAAAAGACACGGTAACTCGAGAATAAATTAGAACAATTTATTAACTCGCAAAATTACAATGTGAAAGATAGGCAGAGCATCCGTAGATGATTACCAGACGAAGGTCCGTAGATTACCCTAAGTTTACTTATAATTTTGATACATAGTTTGCCAAAATATAGTACAACACTTCACCCTATTGGCTACTTACAAAATGGTACAGAATGATTGGTGGCTGGACTTGACCTAAATGGACATGATCCTCCCCCAGCACGAACTCTGAAAACTTTATCATTCTGCCGACAAAGACTACATTCTAAAATAAGCTAAGTTGAGTTTGAAGAACCTGGTTATAAATTAAATTTAGATACACAATGTCCAAAATGAAGAAATGACAATCAATAAACCAAAGACATAAAATAACTACGGTATAATAAAACATATCCTCAATATAAGTGAAGGGCTCTATTCACATTTTGTCGAAAGGTTTGCACAGAATGCAATAAGGCAATATAATATTTGATACAAAGAGCAGATAGTAGTAGGGTGGTCGAGAATTGTCCGTGGTGTTTTGTAAACAGGGGACCGAGTATCTGGCAGTGAGACTAACACCTTGTCAGTGGTCCCTCTCATTCACTACTTCTTCACATACCATGCAGGCAATAGAAGCTACGGGGTACAACAATGTGAATTCCCCAATGAGAAAATCTTGTGCTGGGGAATTGTTGAAATTGACATGATTAGGTATAAAACTTGAATTAGACATTGAAAGTATGAAAATGTGTGTATAAGTGTCAATCAAAAAGTTACAAGTTTTGATAATTCTAATTTGTCCTAACTGACATATACATCAAGGGCGTGCCATCCAGGGTATACAAACTAGTCACTGCCTAGCCAGTAGATAATATATAAATACATTTTTTAAACAGTTTCCAATATCTATTTCTGAGCATTTCTGACGGTATAATAATTCGTATTTGCCTCTATTTTGCGCGATGTTTTTGCAGATCTTCACTCTCCGCACCATCTACCGTTCAAGCGGGTGTACCGGGCTAGCCGTCGGCTGTCTTGTCTATCTTAGCGTAGGCTTGAAGCTATGCTGTGCACTACGCGTGCATTGAGTGGCCTTGAGTACGTGCAAAAACAGCCATAAGCTAGTCACTGATTTCAATACCACTCATGTGCACTGTAGGCCTCCTTCACCGCTCATAGTTCGGCAATCAGTAGTTACCCTAGCCACGTACTTTGAAAATGTACTTTGAAAATGCGTTTTCTTCGTTATTACACATTGGATTATTCTGAAAATGTGTACGATGGTTGTTACTACATTCAGTAGAAATTTTAGAGCTTTTGGAAATTTTTAGATTTTCAAGTACCGGTACTTTGCCTCCGGCTTATTCTTATGGGGATTTTCCATACTTTGCAAATTGTTTCTGGAAATATCATTCATCCGATTTTTCTGAAAAACAATCCCAACCTATTCTGGTACGGTATAAGTGTAGGGGCCTATAACACCAATTTGAAAAAAAAGTTTTGAGTTGATTGATCCTTTTTCCTGACTTGTATTATGCCACGTACAAAATTACGCACACAAAAAAAAAAAAAAATCGAAGCCCAAATTTGTTCAGTATATGAAATGAAAATCTTCGCTACGCTCATCTAATAAAATGGTGTAAATAAGTATGACATCCAATGTCCGAGCTAGTGAAGAGTGTTATTCGTTCGGTGCTTGACAATCTGTTTCACAGGTTGACTTTCGAGCGTAACACTTGGGTCACGCACGCTCCTGACACGCACACTCGGGTCACACACACTCCTGACACGCACTTTTGGGTCACGCACGCTCTAACATGCACACTCGGGTCACACACACTCCTGACACGCACTCTTGGGTCAAGCATCCTCCTGACACGCACGCTCCTGACACGCACACTCGGGTCACACACACTCCTGACACGCACTTTTGGGTCACGCACGCTCTAACATGCACACTCGGGTCACACACGCTCCTGACACGCACTCCTGGGTCACGCATCCTCCTGACACGCACACTCGGGTCACGCACGCTCATGACACGCACACTCGGGTCACACACACTCCTGACACGCACTCTTGGGTCACGCATCCTCCTGACACGCATACTCCTGCCACGCACACTCGGGTCAAGTCCACCCACTATTTGGAATGGAGTCATGGGGAAGGATGCCTAATGTGAACTAATTTCGACATTTTGGGATTTTTTCAGCTGATATTGGATGTTACATGAAAACCAAAAAGCAAGGTGAAACATATGTCTTGGAAGAATATATTCTGATTTGTAGGAAAGTAGGTCTATACCGGTATTTTTTTCCAAGTATTTGTTAAAAATAATTTGTAAACTTCTGATCAGGAAACTGGGTTCCTTATCTGGACCTATGGCTTCATGTTTTGGACGTAGGCCCCTATGATTTTATTTGTTGCTAGATGAATAATTGTAAGCTTTTACCTGTATAATAGTAAGCATCCATTAGGTACTAAAAAAGTAAATTTATGATATCTGAATTTATGGATGACAGTTATCGTAACTACATTACTGCGATGTACGGCAATCTTCACAGAAATACACTTTTTAAGGTTATGTTGCCCTCATTCTATTACAGAACAGGTGGTTTTGATTCGGCAACTCCAGACGTAACAACTCGTAAATCAGTAAAGTTTGTGTTCATCCAAGACACATTGATTGGTCTCTTGGATTTAATGTGAAAACATATGCTTAATCATATTGCACTATTACATTTGTGACATTAGGCCTACTTGCGTTTTAGTTCTTGTTGTCTTACAATGAAAGACGTAAAATCACTTTGGGGCCGTGTTCAACTGTTTTATCGACATGAACTACGTCGGGAACCGGTTTAGGCAAACCGGTTCACGCTGAAACGGTTCAACAAATGAGTGTGGGCCTATATCACAATAATTCAGAAACACTTTATCAAAACTGCGGTCAAAACGTTTCAGCGCCAGCCAATTTCAATATTTACGTAAGTCAATATATTGGTATATATTGTTATGTCCCATAGCAATAATAGAACACAAACAAGCTTTTTATATCTATATTTTCTTCAGAAAGACTCACTCAGTGAGTTACAATTTACATCATATCTGACTATGTTGAAGAACAAAAACCTACTACTTTTCTTCAACAATGAAGATTTCTTATCTAATTGGCCGAACATGCCATTAGTAGAAGATGGCGGTGGTTTCTGTGCTCTCTCGTCACCGCCATCTCGCTACCTCAATCTAATTAGGAGAGGCCTAACAATCTCCCCCCCTTGAATCTACGGATGTCGGCGACGCAAGTCACAACGATGATCGGCCTGGGAAGGGGGTGGCGCGGTCTGCACCCTCGGTGCCGGTGTCGTCGATACATCCCGGGCCCATCCTAGAACGGGCTCGAACTTCAACAGCTGGTCCGCGTTGGCTCGCCCCATCGGATGGCCAGAATCAGGGGACACCAGGTCGAAAACGTTGCCCCCGATGACACGACATATACGGTAGGGCCCATTCCTCTTCGGTCCCAGACTGGCGGAAATACCTCGACTGGCATCGCTGAGGGTATGCTGGTCGCGCCACACCAAGTCACCCAACTGGAATCCTGTGACTTTGCGTGACTTGTCGTAGCGTACCTTCGCCGTGTTGTGTGCTTCCCTCGCATGCTTGGCAGCAAAGTCTCTCGCCGTCTCCAGTCGGTCAGCAGCGAACTCATGCCTCTCGTAGGCAATGTCGTCTCCTCCATCATGGGAATCATTCACGTTTATATGCCAAGGGGCCCGAAGCTCGCGACCGTACGTCAAAAACGCAGGAGAGTACCCTCTTGATACGCACGTAGCTGTCCGGAGGGCGAAGAGAATCTCATGTAATCTTAGATCCCAGTCACGGTAAGTCTCTCAATACGCCATGATGGTTTGCTTCAGTGTGGCATTGTGTCTCTCTACCGTCTGGCCACACGGACGATAGGGAACAGAGTGCCGCTCAACAATTCCCAGGTGTTTCAACACACCCTTCCATAATTCGCTGACGAATGGCTTCCCATTGTCACTATAAATACTGCGAGGGAAGCCGTGCCTCGCAAATACTTCCACCATCAGTGGCACTACGGCGTCAGCGGATGCCTGCCGCAACGGAAACACCTCTAATTATCTCGTACATTTGTCTACTACGACAAGGAGATATTGAGAGCGTTTTTTGGTTTTCGGAAGTGGCCCAACAAAGTCAACGCTGAGCTCATCGAAAGGGCATTCCGCAAGTCGGCTGTCCATCTGCCCTGCTGGTTTCTGTCGATTTGGTTTCATGGTTTGGCATGTCGCACATGAACGCACAAACTCCGAGATATCGGACCGCATTCCCATCCAGATGTACGATCTGCGGATTCTTGCCAACGTCCGCAGGAAACCTCCGTGTCCGCCGAGAGGATGGCAATGCTCCACTGTCAGAACTAGACCACGGGGTGCCCGAGGCAGCCATACCTTCTGACAGGATGATTCTTCGCTGCCAGGCAGACCTGCTACCCGTTTGAACCGAAGACCATCATTGGTGATAGCACTGGAGGCAGCAGAGGCGTGAATCCATGATGATAGCCAAGGATCAACCGGTAGTTGGGAACTTCGAAGATATGCTTTGAGTGCGACCAAATCGACGTCGTTATCTTGATGTGTTACTAGCGTTGGAACATCGGTGAGTGCAGACACACCGACTGCAGCGCAAACCGCCACTAAGTCATTCGCCTGCTCGAAATGTACTGTATGTGCCGGTTCTATCAGTTCAATTGGTAAGAGAGTCTCTGCTATAGAGTGTCTTGGTGCCTCCGATGCTAAACCTACTGCAGCGCGACTCAAGGCGTCTGCCGGTAGGTTCGATGTTCCCTTGCGGAATCGTACCGTGCAGTTGTAGCCTTGGAGCCGCAGCACCCATCGACGAACTCTGCTCGATGTCAATTCCGTTTTGAACATCCACGACAGTGAGGCGTGGTCGCAAAGGAGGTCAAAATGGGTAAATTCCAGGTACGGACGGAACTTGTCCACAGCCCACACGACTGCGAGACACTCGAGTTTCTGAACAGTGTAGTTCCTTTCGTGTTGCGATAACTGTCGGCTGATAAACTCGACAGGACGAGATGAACCTTCGGCATCATCCTGCAGCAAGACTGCCCCAATTCCCAGCCCACTGGCATCGGTCTCGACACTGAACGGCTTGTTGAGGTCTGGGAGAGCTAATGCGTGGCATCTGTCAATCCCTGGATGACAGTGCGGAAAGCCGATTCTTCAGCCGCGCCCCAGTGCCACGGAACGTTTTTTCGTGTGCGGCGTGTTAATGGCATAGTGGTGTTTACCATATCGGCAAGAACTTTCGGTAATAGCCGACTAAACCGAGAAAACTTTGAAGCTCCATGATCTTCGATGGGCGAGGAAATGACGAGACGGCCATCACTTTCTCTGGATCAAGGAAACATTCGTTGGGACGTATAATGTGGCCCAGAAACTTGAGGGACGTCTGGAAGAGCTGCACTTTCGACGGGTTAATCGTGAGACCCGCTGTTTCTAGCCGAGAGAGCACCGCCTGGCGTGTTTGAAAACACAAGGACATCGTCCAGAAAGGGCATCGCACACTTGTATTTCAGGTGCAGGAGTACGTTGTCTTGAGGACCTGGAACGTAGCAGGACTTCCAGCCAGCCCGAAAGGCATTCGCAAGTACTCGAAGAGGCCTCGGTGGCAGATGAAAGCCTTGCGACAAGTCGAGTACCGAAAACCAAGCTGCCTGCCCTAGTTGAGCAAACACCCATTCTGTCGATGGCATGGGGTACACCGGCACCTTCGTACGAGTGTTCACAGCTCGATAATCAACCGCCAATCGATGGCCACCAGACTTTTTGGGCACTATCACTGGAGCTGATGCCCAGTTATATGTCGGTTTACAGATGTCAGTTAGCACGGTACTCACCAGGTGGAAGGCCTTGCTGTCTGGCTTGATCTTGTGGCGGTCCATGTACTTGACCAGCGAACAGTTAGAATAGCTGCAAGCACAGAATCACGCGGCGTCAACAGAACGACCCTGGCGTAGTGGTGGGCGCACGGGAATATTTCATAGGTTTGAATCAATTCCCATATTCAGGGAATTCATTTTTTGAAAAATGAGTTCAGCAGTTAGATAATTAGTTAGATAATCCAGCAATTTGCCTACTATGTGTACATTATTTTCATTTGTTTTTCGAATGGTGGATTTTCAGAATCCAAGACTGTACTTTTGGTGGTAGAAAAGGAAATGAAAAAACTTGGCTCATTGCCTCACGCTCCCATCTATAAAGTGCATAATGTAATAATGCATAATTATGATAAATATAATTATCTGTTTTAGGAAACATTTATTTGATCATAAAGTATTATTTTGCCGTCTTTTATAATGGCGTACTTCGGCCCTTGACTAACTGTAGAAGCGTGGTCCACCGCAAGCTATAAGTGCATGACGTGTTCCTCTGGAGAAAAGAGTATAGAGACAATAGACTGTGTGTACACATTGAGAAATCAAAGCTATTTACTCCCCAAGCAGTCTATTGCTCCCTTTTTATGGTGGGTGAGTCCAGACTTGAGTTGAGAGAACTGTACAGTTCTCTCAACGTATCACGTGATACCTACAACCAGTACAGTTGCAGTTAACCCTCATTATCGTCTCTTGTTTTATGTATTTTCAGTGCAATTGTGTTATTGTTTGCAGGCTGAATGTGGAAGTGCCATGTAATGTTAAGTTGTGTAGAATGTATATGTTACCAACATTTCTTATTTTCAAAATTATTTAACAATTTATATTCAATTAAAGCAATGAGCCAATGAAGAATGAGCAATGGTAGCGTGGGGAAATGAGCCAAGTTTTTTCATTTCCTTTTAATTAACGTCAATTATTTCAGTTTCTAGATGAAAATTAAACTCAATTTCTATATTTTTTAAATAGCATACAACTAATATTGCTGTATAGAGAGAATGTCATTTTATTGTGACGGCTGTCCGCAATAGCGGGATACCAAGATGGTACAGCGTAAAAATCAATACATTAGTACAATGGTTTTACAAAATTGATACAAAATTGATTACAAAAAATTTAGAATTACTTTTGCGTACATATTTTATTTCATTAGGTAAATATATATATATATATCGGTTCCAGCTGTAATAATCATCAAACACATCCTATATCGCCCTGAAATATTTCAACATAAAACACATTATTTCCTTGAATAATAAGCCACAACTCGGCAAACCTTTTTACATAACTACTTCTATGTGCCAAAGTGTTTGAGCAGGGAGGTTTGGCTCCCTATTTCTTACAAGTCTTTGTTTTTGGTGGGATATCACCACTTTTTGTGGTTCATTTTCTATTAAGGCAATGTTATGAAACGAATCAAGGTAGCTACCGAATACACCATTAATAATGATACGAAGACACACAATTTGATCTATATAGGTATATATCTCTATATATTATTTATTCAATAATTATGTTCAAATGAATTAAATAATTCTTTATTAGATTCAAGAAATATTATTTATCATCACTTTATTATTTATTATCATTATTGTATCATATTACAAATATTATTGAAACTTATGAATCAACAACAAATCCTCAAAAAATGTAACCATCATAAAACCTTCTTTATGATCTCCAAGTGAATGAAAACTCAATCCCAGCTACCCGTCACCAGTTGACAGTTCATTCAGAATGGTTCGATCTGAGGGTAAATCTCTATATTTATTTGCATACGACACTAAAAGTGTATTTGTTTGGTCTCAAATCGTAGTTGAATGTGTAGAAAAGCTTGCTTTGCAACACTGGTTATGTAGGGTACTGTATTTCTCTTATTCATAGGACATACCTCGTATGGGGCTAATATTCGCCAGGACGATCTAGAGAGTCCACACAAGTCCTGCTACCATAACTTCATCCATAGTAGGGCTACTAGTTGATGTAAAAAATCATTATCACTTGAATTTCTTCGATTTGGTCAAATCTACTGTCATTTAATTAGAAATGAAACAAGGTCCATGAAAGTCATAGGTGTGCGCACGGGGGGGGGGGTAGGCATGTGCCCACCCTAATGTATCACTGCCTGCAGTGACATTTCACTTCCTCCAGCTGGCTATTCTCTGTATTTTTTTCAGGGACCCGAACCGAAATGAATAAAGGTTCCGGTTCCGGTTCGTAATTTCCTCAAATAAAGGTTCCGGTTCTGGTTCCGGTTTCATAGTGTGGATAAGGGTTCCGGTTCCGGTTCCACTTGCTAAATAGTTTCATAAGTTTTTTTCCTTGCTTGTAGTGGTTCTACTGAGTGAATGAATGAATGTTAGGGTTTAGAGGCGCGTCGACAGCTAGGTCATTTTGCGCCTTCACAATCTAAAAACTTTGAATAATGTACTGAAAACGTTATTTGTCACTAACTACACTCAATACTATTATCACAGGATACCGCAACTATTAATCAACTCATATAGGTAAATACACATTAAAACACAGTTTCGGTGTGAAACCCGGAACCTATCTCTATCTCTATATATCTAATAACAAGTGAGTGTATGGTGTAAAGGGCCATACACACACGCTAAACAATAAATAACAACTATACTAACCTATACAAGTAATGCTAGATGTAAATAACTGATAAAATTGGTAACTTATCATTTAATAACAATACTAACATACTAAAAACGAATGTGTGTATAGAGTGAAAAGCCATACACACAGGGCGACACATAATAAATAACAGTGAACATTAATTAGAACTAATAACACGAATTAACCTAATGTGTGTATGGTGTAAAAGGCCATACACACAGGACACAAAGTACTAGACGGCACATGGTACACTAAACATTCAAGATCTTAAAACGTATCAACTAAGTTGGCAAGTCTAAGAAATCTAAAAGTCTTGTCAACTGACGTACAGTCATTTCTCAAGATTTTTGGAAGGGAGTCTTCCATTGATAACTGTTGCCTTAAACGCGTGTATTTGTTACAATCTAATAAAACATGTTTTATTGTCAGGACCTCATCACAGTTATCACATGTGGGAATGACCTTCTCTGGTGTAAAAACGTAAGCATGAGTGAGCAGGGAATGACCAATACGAAGGCGGGTTAAAATGACCTCCTCTCGTCGGGATTCCCTAATAGAGGAGTGCCACGGCTCTATTGTTGGTTTATAACCTCTTTTAATTTATTATTTGCCTCATCATCCCACTCACTCTGCCACCTACGCTTTAAAATCTGCTTGAAATAAGCTTTGAGGTCGGTATGTGGGACCCTCGGATCATCCACTTCGTTATGACTTGTGGCGTCTTTGGCTGCTTCTACTGCTCTTTCATTTCCACTAATGCCCTCATGCCCAGGAACCCAGCAGAACGCTACGCTGACATCCTGCGAGGCGAGGGTGGTCAGGAGCGTCTGCACCTCCTGGACAGGAGAGGCATTAGGGTAAATCTGAGAGATGGCCTGCAGGGAGCTCAAAGAATCTGTGCAAATTGAAAATTTCTTTTCATTACGGTGTTGTATATGCTCCAAGGATTTCAAAATGGCGTATGACTCAGCTGTGTAAACACTGCAGGTTGGATCAAGTTTGAAGCCATAGGAAGTTGTAGATCCAGTGATGAAGCGCAACCAACTTCATCATTTATTTTTGATCCATCGGTAAAATATAAAATATGATCTCTATAGTGTGAACATAGCTCAGCAAATAAGGCACGATATACTATATAACATATACTATATATATATATATATATATATATATATATATATATATATATATATATATATATATATATATACTATACTATATACGATATACTACTAGCCGCTCCTAAGAAAATATGGCTTCACCTCAGTCGTATAAATGGAAATGTAACAAAGGACATCGTTAACTCATTTTTAATGAAAAAAGTACCTAATGTCGAATTTGACTGTGTGAAGCTAACCACAATAGGAATCAACGCATCTTTCAAAATAGGAGCTCCTTTCGAGCTTTCGGATGTGCTAAACAACCCAAACTTCTGGCCAGTCGGAACCCAGATCAGAAGATTTTTTCTGAACACCAGGAGAAAACCTGTAGGCACATAGACCCACACCAGATAAACAGACCCAGGAACACCCAACAAGTTGCATCGGGTTGTGTACTAAATGTATCCCACCTAAATATTCGTAGCCTGGAGAATAAAGTTGAGGAACTGGAGATATTTCTTGGTTCTGTAGACAGAAGAATTGATTGTCTTTGTTTGTCGGAAACGTGGATTCGTAAGGGGCAGGAAGAGGCCATTGTTATTAACAATTACAACTCGATTACAAGCTACACTAGACCTAGGAAAAGGTGGGGGTGGTGTCTCTATCTATGTTCACGAAAGGATTGAAACAGAATGCAAAGCTCGTGAAGTGTATTCTATTGAAGGAGTACTCGAGGTCTGCGCCATGAATGTTGCAGCGTCTAGACCATACATCATAATAGTAATCTATAGACCACCAGACCCACGGAATCTTAAGGACTTCCTGTCTCGACTTGAGGATTTCCTGGTAACACTTGACAGGGGTAAAAAACGTCTGATAGTGCTTGGTGATCTAAATATTAATCTCCTGATCCCGTCCCAACGGATTATTTTAGAGGAAATTGCGTCGAGTCTGGGAATGCGCATTCTAGATTATGGAGCCACAAGACTGACGGCTAACTCGAGTTCTGCACTTGACGTAGTCATCACCAATCGGGATGAGGTCAACTTCTCAGGACACATAGACCCGGGACTATCAGACCACAGTGGTCAGGTCATCTCCATCCCCAATGGTAGCGACGTATGTGGTCACAAGGGAATCAGCATAAATCCTAATCCTAAAGAGGTCGGCACGAAGAGAAGATTTACAAATAAGGCGGTCCAGGCATTCATCTTCGACCTAGCCAATGCTGATTGGACCACCATTCACTACGAGCTCACTGTAGACAATAAGTACGACCGGTTTCTTCGTATTGTCTTACTCTTATCTAAGCACCACTTTCCGGGTAAACCGAATTGCTCACTGAGGCGACTAGGGAATAAAAGCGTATGGGTAACACCCCAAATCAAGGAGCTGTGCAGAAGAAAGAGATTTCTCAGTCATCAAGTGAAAATAGGAGTTCCCGAGGAAATAAGTCACTTGCTCAAGAAAGTAAAGATTGAACTTCGACACAGCATTGTCAGAGAGAAGATGCAATACCACAGTAACATTATCCGTAACGCCGACAATAAACAGTCAGCAGCGTGGAAACTTATCAAAGATCTGACTGGGAAGAAAAAAGTCAACGACGCCCGGATCCAACTACACGTGGGAGATACAGAGATTACTAATCCCAGTGAAGTTGCCAACCATTTGAACCACCACTTCATTACCGGTGGCACAAGCAGCAACAATCATGGAACAAACTCTCATGATTCATCTTTCAACTGCCTGGAAATGTTGAAAACTGCCTGGCCCAACAAATGTCCTATTTTCAACCTTCCGGCTGTCTCTGCACTTGACATCACAAATGTCTTGGACAAGTTCCAAGCCAAATCCTCAGCTGGATGGGATAACCTCCCAATGAGCCTTATTTAGAAATGTGGTCCTTGCATAGCAGGCCCCTTGGCCCACATAATAAACCATTCCTTCTACACAGGGGTTGTTCCCCTAAAGATGAAGTTGGCTATTGTACGCCCCGTACTTAAAAAAAGAGACCCACATCAGTGCTCTAACTATCGGCCCATCTCCCTCCTGTCTTCCTTTTCAAAAATTATGGAGAGGCTTGTATATATTAAGCTGACGGAGCACCTAGTTATAAACTGCATACTATCGGCAAACCAACATGGCTTCCGTGAAGGGCACTCGACTTCAACGGCAATGACCCAGATGATTCTTAATATCACTAACGCACTGGAAAATAAAAAGAAAGTGGGAGTGATTCTTTGCGACTTGTCGAAGGCCTTCGACTCCCTAGACCACGCATTACTTCTAAGAAAACTTGAATGGTACGGAGTGTGCGGTACTTCAGCATCTTGGTTCAAGTCGTACTTGTCGGACAGGACCCAAAGCGTTAAGCTCAACCAGCAAGATCAATCCGACTGGAACGCACTAAAGTCGGGACTGCCGCAGGGATTGATACTCGGACCATTATTATTCACAATTCTTGTGAACGATATGGCACCTAATATTTGCCATAATAAATTCAATCGTGATGTCATTCAGTATGCTGACGATTCCAGTGCCACAGTAGAAGGTAACGATAGTTACGAACTGGACCAAGAGCTATCTTCTACCTTAAGGGATTTCACCGGGTGGTTTGACCCCAATGAGCTTCAACTAAACAAGACAAAAACCGAAATCATTGTTTTCAATCTGCGAGGGGATAATGTTCTTCTTCCATCCGGCATGCAAACAGTAGAAACCGCCAAGTTCCTATAGGCATTACATTGGACCATCATCTGTCCTGGGCACCACACATAGACACTCTCCTAGTTAAACTCGCAAAAGCCAACTTCGCCACCCGAACTCTAGCTCGACAAGTGGACACGTCCACGGTGAGAGCATTCTACTTTGCCAACGTGCAGTCCTTGTTGGAGTATGGGGTCATCTGCTGGGGCTCAGCTGCTTTGAGCGTCAGAGTATTCCGAGCTCAGAAGCGGATAATACGTACGATGCTTAACATCAAATCAAGAGAGTCCTGTAGACTTGGCTTCAAACAGCTGAAAATTCTTCCTCTTGCTTGTCTCTACCTAAAAGCGGTCTGCAAGTTCACGAAAATGAACATTGAACTCTTCGCTGATAATAGTCACCACGACTACAACACCAGAGGGTCATCTGATCTTGCACATGAGTTCTGCAGGTTGTCGGCAACGGCCAAGGGCATCATGCAATCGGGAAGAAGATTCTTCAACCACCTGCCAGCCGAAATCAAAGCTAATAACAAGTTTTTCAACAGCATACACAACAAATACCTTGTCGAACAATCTTACTACAGTGTGGACGAATATCTCAATTCTTAATGACTTGACATTTAAGACGAACTATTTTTATAAATGACAATTTTTAAAAATTATTATCAAGATATTTGTCTGGTACAAAGTGGGGAGCTGATCGCACCACAATGCTCCGACTGTACCGTGCATTGGTGCGATCAAAATTAGATTATGGCAGTTTTGTCTACGATTCAGCACGAGATACTTACCTCAAGCCTTTAAATACCGTCCACAATACAGGCATCCGCCTGGCCATCGGAGCACTCCGGACCAGTCGGGTGGAGAGCCTGTATTGTGAGGCTGGTGAGCCTTCTTTGAAGCACAGACGTCTATATCTTCTATGTTCATATACCTCGAAACTCTACAGCATGAAGAATCATCCAACTTACCAGTCTGTTTTTAATCCTCATTTCCAAGCTGTTTATGGCGCCAAACCTAATTCAACCTTACCAACAGGCATGCGGTTGAACAACTTTTTATTGAGCCAAACATTTGTGTATCCTCGTACTTACCCCATAACTTACCAGAGTTGTCCTCCGTGGCTGGTTTCTTGCCCTCTGTGCAACAATAGCCTATCTGTGCATAGTTGGATGAGCGAAGCGAAGACTCAATTACACTTGACCCGAAAAAAATGTACATGTTTTTTTTTTTTTTTTTTTTTTTTTTTTTGTTCGCGCTCTACAGGTCAAACGAAAATTCAAATTCAATTGAAACTTGGCAAGCCCAAGTGTCATCATCTGGATTGAATCTCATTGATTTTTATGCGCAATCGATTGCACCACTTCTGAGAAAACTAATTTTCCATTTTCCAAATTACCCATAAGAATAAGCCGGAGAAAAATTTTCGTACAAAAAATGTCCTTCAAAAAAATTAAAATTTTCACCGAATTTCAATATAATAATGATACACATGATTCCAAACTTTCACTGGAATCCAATCAGTCGTTTAGATATAAAAAATTATATAATGACATTTTTGTGCATCATTCAAAGCTATTAAGAAAACCATTTAAATCCAAGCAACAAGTGTCACCAATTAGTCAAGAACGATTAAAACAAGGCCTTCTTTATTATCTTTTTGAAAGACTACAATTTCATTCTCATGAGCTCATCCATCAACGCGGAAACACATAACGCGTTTTCCTAGTAAAGTAAATACATTGACTAAAGATATACACCCAAGACGTCCCATGCATATGGCTTTACGCGAATGAAATAAATTGATGGTGGGAGTGGAATTTTCCATTATGACCATCAAGTTACTACAACTCCCGCTACTAGCGCTGCTAGTACTCAAGTTGATGAATTAGCAGACATCCTAATTACCGGCAGTTGAGCGCCGGCTTTTGGAGAGAGCACTTACATGTTAAAGAACGTCAATTTGGCTCAGCCGTCACAAGTCAGTCTCTCGTCATAAGACCGTCCTTGATGTCAAATCGACCAATAATAAAGCTGAAACCTCCCCCCTCCCCCTTCTCACAAACTACAGCTGAACTAGCTGAGTTTGACGGTTCCTTTGTCGGAATTTCTTTTGCATAATTTCTGATTGTTTAATTACGGCCCAGCTGTAGAGTTATCACAACATTAATAATAAATCATTCACAAGGTGTAAGTATACCACGTGTGTCTGTTGTATCGTTCTATGAACATTCTTTTTCAATGGAACATATCTTACTCGTATTCATGATTTTTTTTCTTTTTCAAATGTAAATTATTGATGACGTAGTAAAACATGATAACTTCTGTTTTCAGGCCCAATTCATATTGACCACCAGGGGCCGTACCGTATTACGGCGTATATATATTTTACGTATATATTTTACTATATATTTTACATATTTATTTTACGTACATATATATATATATAGCGTATATTTTCATAAAATGTACATTCACGTTTTGAGATATGGCACCAACTTATATTTGAAAAATAAAATCTCTACAAAAATATCAAATACTAACTGAATGTATTAACACATGAACGATACACACTATTATACTTTTTTTTTTATGAAAATACATATTTTCAACAATACCGAATTGAATAAAATCAGCAAAGCAATATTCTGACCGAAATGGTATTATTTAGAACAAATTCAATATTATTATTATTTAAATATTATTATTTGAATATATTAATTATTGGATGAGCGAAGCGAAGACTCAATTTCACTTGACCCGAAAAAAATGTACATGTTTTTTTTTTGTTTTTTTGTTTTTTGTTTTTTTGTTTTTTTGTTCGCGCTCTACAGGTCAGCCGAAAATTCATATTTGATTGAAACTTGGCATGCCCATGTGTCATCATCTGTATTGAATCCCATTAGTTTTTATACGCAATCGGTTGCACCACTTCTGAGAAAACTAATTTTCCATTTTCCAATTAACCCATAAGAATAAGCCAGAGAAGTATTTTCATAAAAAAAATGTCCTTCAAAAAAACTTAAATTTTCACCCAATTTTAATATAATAATGATACACATTATTCCGAACTTTCATTGACATCCAATCAGTCGTTTTGATATAAACAATTATATAATGACAAAAAGAAGCAAAAAAGAATGTTCGTACAAAAAATGTCTTTCGAAAAAATTCAAATTTTCACCAAATCTCAATATAATAATGATACAGATTATTTCAAACTTTTACTGAAATCCAATCAGTCGTTTAGATATAAAAAATTATATAATGACATTTTTACACATCGTTTCAAAACTATTAAGAAAACCAATTAAATCCAAGCAACAAGTGTCACCAATTAATGGAAAACGAATAAAACAAGGCCTTCTTTAGTATCGAAGAAATTATTGAGAATGAGAAATGAATATGAAAGGAGGGTCTCAAGGTGTATTATGTATACAGCTGTCATTGTCGCGGTGCGACCTACAAATATCTACATCTTTCAATCAGATGATCATTATTATTTCATAAATATTATTACTTGTAAATGTCACGATTCGACATAATTATCTACATCTCTCAATCAGATGATTATTATTATTTCATAAATATTATTACTTGTATATGTCATGATTTGACATAATTATCTACATCTCTCAATCAGATGATTATTATTATTTCATAAATATTATTACTTGTATATGTCATGATTTGACATAATTATCTACATCTTTCAATCAGATGATCATTATTATTTCATAAATATTATTACTTGTAAATGTCACGATTCGACATAATTATCTATACATCTTTCAATCAGATGATTCCATAATATATTATTCCATAAATATTATTACTTGTACATGTCACATCTGAACATATAACTACCTTTATTAAACTTTTATTATTCACTTTATTGAGAAATTTCTTTTGCAACACACTTTATGATGTTTCTTCAAACTGCCACCCTTTTTTTTAAACTCAGCATCTGACCTACTTTCTACCCCCACTTCAAACCCTGACCACCCTTTCTAGCCAATCCCTGAACATCACCCCCACCACCACCCCTGACAAAATTGGTATAAAAGGAGCTGTTTTTTCAGTAAAAAGACAGAAGTTATCCACCTTCAATAGCTCTCTCTCTCTTCACCCTTCGAGATTACATATCTCAGGGCTCTCATCTTCACCCTTCGAGATTAAATATCTCAGGGCTCTTCTCATCTTCACCCTTCGAGATTACATATCTCAGGGCTCTCTTCATCACCCTTCGAGATTACATATCTCAGGGCTCTTCTCTTCACCCTTCGAGATTAAATATCTCAGGGCTCTCTTCATCACCCTTCGAGATTACATATCTCAGGGCTCTTCTCTTCACCCTTCGAGATTAAATATCTCAGGGCTATTTCTTTTTCATCCTTCGAGATTAAATATCTCAGGACTCATCTGTTTCACACCCCCCCCCCCCCTTCGATACATAATTTAAACGTCTCATTTTCTCTTGCTCCCAAGAAGAACATCTGTGTGCTACCTATAAGTTAAATTTATATACATATATATATATGCTGTATGATCTATGACCAACAACTAATAAAACTACAATTATATAAAGATTTAAATCCGACTTGGTAAGTGTGTGTGAAGACCCGAGACCCCCTTCCCGAATCTGATAGCGACTAGTTGGCGTTAGAGTCAAGTCCACATGCCTATCCTATAAACCTATCAAACAAATTATTTTTCTTTTTTTTTATTAATTATTATATTTTTATCGGATCCGCCCAGCGGCCCCGTGACATAAATGGTGACAGCGGTGGGATAGGCATAAAATATATATATATAATCCTCCTATCAGATTCGGATAAATTCACTAATCAAAATTTCAAATTTTTTTTTTCTCTCTCGAATAATCTCTTTTCCTCTCGAATATTTTTTTTTTCATTTTTTCTTTTTTCCTTTTCTCAATTAATATTATAATGGCTAACCAAGAAAATCACAATGAGAGAAGGGAAGAACCGACCCCACCCCCAGACCGTAGTAATGTAGGCGGCATAATGAATATAGTACAGAAATTTTCCGGACTACCAAATACGCTACCCCTTGCCGAGTTTCTCCGTGAACTAGATTCAGCCAGTGTCATAGGAAACTGGAGCGCAAAACAAAGGTTAACCATATTTGAACTTAGATTAACGGGACCCGCAGCAGACTATTATGAAACCAACCCTGAGTTTCAAACCGCAGAGTGGGAGCACATAATAGCATCATTCAAAAAATGGTTCAAAGTAGTACCCAGTAGGAAAACACCTTACACATCTTTCTTCCAATGTACTCAACTACATGGAGAGACAGCAAAAAACTTTTTGACTAGAATACGTAAGGCCGGAATGGTCCTAGCTCCACCACGCCCCAGGTCACAAGACCCGCTCAACCCATACTCTGCCGAACAAGCCACAAACAGAACATTCATAGAAAATGCTATACTGTCCATCTTTCTCGACGGTTTGAGGGAGGACAATGGCAGAACACAAATCATCCTCCAATCTCCACAAAACATTCACGACGCCTTGGAACTGGCAGATCTATATGAGACTCAGCGACTAGATACTCACAGAGTTAAGGCCATATCTAATCTTACACTACAAAATTCAAATACAGACAAAACTGACACAAAGGTCCCAAAAATAAAGAAAACATCAAGTACACCACCTCCTAACACAGAACAACTAACGTCAGACTTTAGGGTACCACCACCACCTCCTTCCGCGGTAATCACTTGTTTTCGATGTGGCGGCAGAGGACATTACGCGACGGTTTGTCCCACACCCTCCCAACAAGCAGCTCCCGGTCCACAACAATTTTCGACAATGCGGAACCAAGTACCTGAGTACGACCAACAAAAGGTATGCAGATACTGCAAAAAGATTGGACACGTGATCAACGAATGCCGCATGTCTAAATTCTATACAGGCAATCGAGGCCAAAATCAAAAACAAACTCAACCTAATTACCCACCATGGTATAACATGCAAAACTATCCCCCCCAAGGACAAGCACCACTTGCATGCCCACCATTCCCCCCTCAGTTCAATCAAGCACCGGATTTCCCCTCGGGCTCAGCCTAAAACCTTCAACCGCTAGAGCCTATGAACAGATCGTAGTAAATTCAAACATACAGATAACACCAGTGTCACACAAACCCAGCATACCCATTTATATTCTTGGCACACCTGAATCAAGTCAAAGAATATATTACCCATGCTTGGTCGATACCGGTGCCGATGTATCTATAATCCACGAATCCGTTCTTCTCGAAGGAAAAATACCTATAAAGTATACACACAGAGAGATCTTCTCAGTAACAGGCGACCCACTACCTATCATTGGAGAGGCTGACGTTAATGTCCAATTAGGTTCCAGAACATACTCATTCCCATTTCTTGTAGGTAAGCAGCAGCTTGACATGGGCGAAGGAGGAATACTCGGCTTTGATTTTTTCAATCACTTTAAACTAAGCCTTGACGGATCACAGAAATGCCTAATCGACGGGAATAATAGGATTCCTTACGGTAAACCGCAAGTTTCTTCCATATGGGTAGCTAAAAGTACCATCGCCTCACCACCTCAATTCTCAATAAGCGAAGTGGAAGGAGATCTTTTCACATCCTCCCCTGAAAGCTCACTGGCACATTGTATAGCAGAGGATCTGCATATGACCAGAGGACTTGCCCTCCAATTCAGAGACCAATTTCACAGACTTGACGAACTCAAGACTCAGCCCAGGTCTATAGGTAGAGTGCTATTTCTCAAAGACAACAATCGCTACCTGTATTATCTCATCACCAAATCTAAATCAACAGACAAACCAACACCTACTGACTTCTTGTTAACCCTCCAAAATTTGAAACACCATTGCGAGGTTCACCGAGTCACAAAACTTGCCATTCCTCAACTAGGCTGTGGACTAGATCAACTCAGTTGGCAAGAGGTGAAAGATGCTATTACCAAGATATTTCAGAAAACTAATATCCACGTAACGGTTTATAAATATACCCCGACAGTCCCTGATAAACAAAAGCGGACTCAAACTCCAAACAACCAAGAAAGTGGACATTCTACTAGTTCACCAGTTTCACTCCCTTACTTAGGAAAAGAAACTGTCCCTTCAACTGACAGCTCACCTCAGACAGAACCAATTATGACAACTAACAGAACATCTGTTCGTATTACCACACAGCTGAAAATTCCTCCTCGATGCGAATACCTATGTTCGGGCAAACAGAAAAAGAGTTTGGCCACCACTACCGACACCCCCGTGCTGATAATATTTGAACCACACGAAATAACCTTACACGGACTAAGCTGTGCTAGAGTATTAACCCACGAACGCAAAGATTTAACTCTTCAGGTTAGGCTATTAAATGTAACTAATCAGGAGCTAACTATCCCGGCAAACACAGTAATCGGATGCGCTCAATCCCTGGACGAACCGACTCAATCAGCCTCATTTTGTAATAATGGACCACGAATCACTACCATAACCACTGGTGTTAATACCAAGGAACAAGGTCAATCAAAAGCTGAACGTGAAACCCTCATTACAGAGATGTGCCAACTCAATCACCTACCTACTTATCACCAAAAATCAGTAAAAGAACTCCTGTTCAAATACACAAATCTTTTCTTTCTCTCAGGCGACGAAATAGGCAAACACCCAAACGTCCAACATCGGATAGAGACGGGAACCGCACTGCCCATTAGAAGACCCCCTTATCGTATCCCACAAACTCAGCGAAAAATTGTCGAAGACATAATAGCTGACCAATTCTCTAAAGGGATCATTGAACCTTCTCACTCACCTTGGGCCGCCCCTATGCTTCTGGTGCCCAAACGTACTATTGATGGAGAAAAAGAATTCAGAATGGTATGTGACTACCGCCGTCTAAACGAAGTCACCGTTAAGGATAGCTATCCGTTACCAAATATACCAGAAACCTTAGATCTTCTCGCTAATGCTAAGTACTTCACTACCTTAGATCTTCACTCAAGCTATAATCATATAGAAATAGCACCCGAAGATGTCGCAAAAACAGCATTTTGCACCCCCACCGGTCTTTGGCAATACAAACGTATGCCCTTTGGTCTTTGCAATGCCCCTAGTACTTGGCAAAGATTAATAGATACCGTTCTCAGTGGATTGACTGGAAACTCTGTTCTTATCTATTTAGATGATCTCATCATTTGGTCTGCCACTGTCGATGAGCATATCACCAAACTAACCGCGGTATTAGATAGATTACACGACGCCAATCTTAAACTCAGGCCGGATAAGTGCCATTTCCTACAATCAGAAGTAGAATATCTAGGGCACCGAATTACTGCCGACGGCGTGAAAACCAATCCCCGTACCATTAGTGCCATACTAGAATACCCACAACCCACAAATCTCAAAACCATACGCGGTTTCCTCGGGTTAACAGGATATTATCGAAGGTTTATTCCGAACTATGCACAAATTGCCAAGCCTCTCACTCTTTTAACAAAAAAGGATACCCCATTCACTTGGAAACCTGAACACACGGAGGCCTTTGAATCACTCCGCACCTCTCTTTGCACCGACCCTGTCTTAATCTATCCAGACTTCACAAAAGATTTTTTTCTAACTACGGACTCATCAGGGTTTGCAATAGCCGCGGTACTCTCTCAGAAAATAGATGGTCAAGACAAGCCCATCGGTTATGCTTCTCGTCAACTAAACACTGCCGAATGTAACTACTCTACTACTGAAAGGGAACTACTAGCCGTACTTTTTGGTATTAAATTCTTCAACTGTTACCTGTACGGTAGATTCTTCACAATTTACACAGACCATAAATCACTGAAATGGCTGCTATCACTCCCTAAGCCTAATTGCAAACAGACTCGTTGGGCACTCACCCTCGCTGAGTATACTTTTGCCGTAGAACATCGTCCAGGCAGCTCAATATCTCATGTAGATGCCCTCTCGCGACTCCGTGTTAATGTTAACAGGGAAACACCCATTGCACCCGTAGAACCACTACTTGATCGTCAACAAATCAAACATGAACAAGATAATGATCCGGATACTCAAGCAATTGTTAAACACCTCAAATCGCACCCCCCTAACGAACCCACCTTTTACTTTGACCAGGAAAACATTCTCTACAAGTATAACTCAGACCCAGATCACAATGACCGTTTAGTTGTACCAGCCTCACTCAAAAATAAAATCCTTCGCACCTACCACGACCTACCATTTGCCGGTCATGCAGGTAAACATAGGACAACCAACCTAATATCCTCCCGTTTCTATTGGAAAGGAATGCATAAAGACATTGCCACCTACTGTACAAATTGCATATCATGTCAAATGCGAAAAAATCCTGTGGGCCCTGTTAAAGCTCCCTTACAGCGATTCGATGAAGTGACTCATCCCTGGCAACGAGTTTCAATGGACATTGTAGGTCCCATGACGACAACAAAACGTCAAAACCGATATCTTCTCACATACGTCGATCATTTCACTAAGTATCCAGTTATTGTTCCGATTCCTAACATAACTGCCCGAACGGTAGCAAACGCCTTCGTCAAAGAAATTATTACTCAGTTTGGCTGTCCTGAATCCTTACTTACAGATAGAGGAGGCCAATTCACTGGAAACATGTTCACCGAGACCTGTAAACTCCTCCATATAAAAAAACTACTCACCCAAGCCTACCAACCTTCAACAAATGGCGCCGTAGAACGCATCCATAGAGTCATTGCCGACATTATGTCACACTATGCGGAAGACTCATCAGAATGGGATGAACAAGTCCCTTATGTTCTCCTCGCTATGAGAAGCAACATCTCAAGCACCACTGGTTTCTCACCTTATTACCTTCTCCATGGCTTTGATATAAACTTACCATTCGATACGATAACACGACCATTGGAAACCCCTCACGATGATCATTATCCAACGGAACTCCACGCGAAACTAAACCGAGCATTTGTACAAGCCAGAGCTAACATTTCACGCAGCAAAGAGAAAAATGAAAAATATTATAATAAGACCAGTAAAACAGTAGACATCAAAATCGGTGACTTAGTCTTATTATATACCCCAGTAGTCAAAAAGGGAATCACCCGCAAACTAGGTCGCTTATGGAATGGACCATATCGTGTAATCACTCAACCCGGTCCAGTGGACTTCACTGTACGTCACGTTTACAACAAAAAAGTAATTTCTACCCATGTCAATAGACTGAAACACTTCCATTCTTTTCACCCTGAGCATTTCAATGACGACCTCACCCCTATCACAGAAAACATGGACGAACTAGACAAGGACGATCCACCACCCATTCTCAATCACAACAACACACTACCTGTCACCTTCGACCCTGAAGATGATTACCTTCCAACGATACAAGGCGACAACACCACCTCACCGCACTCATTCTCTTTCAATGTAACCGACGCAAGCATTAGCCCCCCACCCTTCTCTCCACTCACACCACTACCAAGATCTACCCCCCTAGACACTACACTGCTACCAACAACCTCCACCCCCTTACAAACACAACACATAGAACAAAGTTTAGACCTACCACCCTTTAGAACAACTGAAGAAACAACACCCACACGTTCACTCTATACACGATACAACTTGAGAAATCTCGTACCCCGATCATTTAAAACCAAATCTAGTTCTAGGTCAACAAAAAAAAATAAGTAAATACTCACACCTATATCATATTTTTCTTTTTGTTTTTTTTTTAGATACCGTTCACTCACAATGCTCATTCCATTGTTGCTTGTCGCTGCTATTGCCTCTATAACGGGAGAAGATAACTTCGACAAAGGCATACTGTTCGCTAGGGATGGAGACATCCTCTTAACTGGATCAAAGTGGACCATATCTATGGACATAAACATTCATGAATATCAGGCAGTACTGAATACCTTTCTCGACCATGTGTCGAAAATAGATTATATAGTTTTACCAAACTCAACAAAGGAATTCAAATCATTCGTCCAAGATATTAATAAAATAATCGGGGATGAGAAAAATATGTTGGCAGAATTAGCAAGAGAAACAGAGAGACAACTTGACACTATCATTTACACCCTTGCCCCACCTAACACCCAACCCAATGAACGTAAAAAGCGATCTCTAATAAACCTAGGCGGTAAAATATTAAAGTTTCTGTTTGGCACAGCCGATATAGACGACATCGAACATTTTAACAAACAAATTCACTTCCTCAAATCCAACAACCAAGCTATCACACATATAATAGAAGAACAGCTCACATATATAAATAGCTCACATGTGACGGGAATCACCAATTCACAACATATTGCAACTCTAGCAACAGCTTTTCAAGCAATGACTGATAAAGTGTTTTCAGTAGAAAATATGCTACTCAGGAATAAAGAAGTAACTGACTTAGCAACAACTACTTTCCATATTCAAGCTAATTTCCGTGCAATGGAAAATACAATCCACACTATAAGGGAAGATATTAATCGTTTCCAACCAGCTCTAGCTTTGACAGCTCAAGGAAAGCTAAGCCCTTATTTTATTACACCATTTAAATTATTGGAATTACTGTCAGACATCAATCCACAATTACAACATGGATTCAGCCTACTAACTAATTTAGACATTCAATCAATGTATACATATTATAGTATTGCAAAGGTATCAATCATAGCTATGAATACACATTTAAGGTTGTTCGTGGAAATTCCTATAAAGAGCGACAATAAATACTTTCATTTATACCGTGCCTTACCACTGCCACACCCCCTACCAAATCGTACACTGTCACTTGTCATCCAACCAACAAATACATATTTAGCCGTCACACCAGACAATGAATATCATTATGAATTGAATAGTCAAGACTTAGCTAAATGCTCAACAGGTATTATTCCAATTTGCGAACCCTTACAACAAATCTATAGAACAAACAGTAGATCTTGCCTTTTTTCGCTATTCATAGGAGATGAAGCGAAAACAAAACAGTTCTGTCAAACTACTATTCTGGTCAACCCAGCCCCCATATTCTATCGCTTGACAGGTGCTGACATCTGGGTATACAGTGTTCAGACAGAATCCCTTACAATTCACTGCCCCCATTCTCCGACAGACAGAGAACTGAGCTCCCAAGTGACTACAATAACTGGAAATGGCTTGTTGAATATTCCCGCTAATTGCCGTGCGATGGGAGACACTTTTGTATTATTATCCCATGCATCACAGACAATTTCGCACATTGATAAAATAGGACTACGTATTCCAAAAATCCCCGATTTATATCATCTCACATTAAATAATTCACAAAGCGATATGAACAACACCTTCGGCACGCCCAGTGAGATTTTAAAAATAATTGATAGCTTATCACTCTCTACTACGTCACACCCCACTCAAGTTCCAATAGCCAAATGGAAAAAGGAACTTCAACTCCTACAAAAGCCCCTCTGGTATGACCTACCAACTAACACATATATACACTTATCATATTCCCTCTTTCTCATAATTGTATTCATACTCATAATATTGTTCCGAAAATATTTATTTTCATTAGTAAAAAAATGTGGGCGAAACAATAACCCAACACTACAACCAGACCAACAGATGACATTTTTTCCATCACCACCAAGTTTCCGACCAACGTCACTACCCTACGCTAGTACATCTTATTGTCCCATGCAAAACACAGTACTAGCAATTAAGGAAGTACAAGAGACCGAACCACGTAAACAAGCCTCAGTTTACCCAAAACTACCTATTGGCTATTAAAAATATTACAACCATAACACTTCGATATCAATAATATATAAAAAGTAGAAATAATTTATATTCAATTATTTATGGATTTTTTTTTTCTCCCAACTTCAAAACCACTGATGACTACACACAAAATAAATAATAATTTCATTTAAATTTATATAGGCCTATATATATGAGCCTATAGGTAACAAAAATAATAGCGACAATGTTACTATCATACTCAGACTCTAAATTACCCCACAAATCACTCCAACACATTTCATTACTCAAAAATAGGAATGTATATATAAAATTCACATAAAAGGATGCTCATACAATAAAGACTGCAGACTTGAAACATTCCACCTTAATTAGACAAAGTATACCCATATCTCAACTTCCCATACCCAAACAATACCTAACAAGGCAGTAAGCTACCAGTAACAATGCACACCCAATTACTGTCACATCTTCACCCACCACCCTTTTTTCTCTGTCAACCCTTTCTCAAAGTTCACCATACACCCTATACCAATCCTCAAAAAAAACAAAAAAAACATACAATCCAAAAAAAAAAAAAAAAAAAAAAAAAAAAAAAAATTACCTCCCCCCCCCCCCCCCCACAACTACCTATTCAACCACGGCCAAAATCAGGAAGAGTTGAAAACAAAATCAGTCCAGCCTCACTTCTCCAAGAAGAAACATCAAGACCTACAAGAAGAAGAAAAAAATGGCAAGAGGCCGCAAATCGTGCCACGTTTGCGGGGTGTTGGTCAAACGGCACCCCCAACCTTTGTGCACGCGCCTCCCAGACATCACGGCGCCCACATCAAAAATAAATATTGAACAGTTTATAAGCCAACTAGAAAAAAGAAGAGAACAACCTACACCCCCTACACCAGCCGCCAAAAAACCAAAATTTCCCAGGAGCCCGCTTAACATACAAGAAGAAATCCCCCTGAATTACCACACGAAATACTACACAGCAGATTATCTAAAATACACCAAAGTTACAACTCAGTCCAGACCTACATCAGCCGTATCAGCCAGTCACGCCGACATCTGTTCTGAGTTACAAAACTTGCACCACCAGATCAAAAAAATAACTCAGACCAGATTAAGCAGCAACCAGCCAATCCGATCGCCAATGGAGGTCCAGCTGAGGAGAACCAACAGCCGCCTAACGCACCGCTACTCACTGATTTACGGCCGCTATCCAAATTTAAGTTAAGTAATTTTCAACAACAACAAAATTTATAACATTCTTATCTTTTCACATTTCTAAATTTTCATAATCAATATCCTTCAGATCTAAACGCAATCAAACACTTTATTTACATTATTTTCTCTTTTTTCCAATATAATCATTACTACCTTTTTTTTTATGGTAGATACGACAAGTTGTAAACAAAAATCACTCTTAACTTCAACCCTAGACTTTAACTTCCAACTTATTAAGTGTTAACCCTATCAATTAACCTTATCAATTTAATCATCAATTTAACTTTCAATTTCTTTAGTCACATTTTACTGCTCTGTCTTTTTGTGTGATTCCAGGTCTCGCAGCCGGTAACTGGGGAAAAAGCCCAAAGAACCATAAACGTCACTCAACCTGTTCGGCCGTCACTTTCACTGACACGAGACTTCACCAACAAGGACGTAGCATCACACAAACTACGTCATGGACGAAAGATCTCATCACAGTGCGGCCGATTCAGCGACGTGGTGTCAAGCAAGTACCCAGAAACCGTGCGAACAGACCGGACCACAATAAATTCAGTTCAACACTATGTGATTCCACCCTTGCAAATTAACATCAACAATGAAATAAATCCCGTGAATTTTTGGTTAAACAAACCGTCATATCTACAATATTCAACCCCCCCTCCCCCCTCAATGGTGCGATACACAAAAACATTAACATCAAACAATAAACAATGTCCACAACCACAAAGTGACGTATATATTTTCATAGAACACTTCATTGTCATAAAGTGTCTATTATATTTGATTATGAACTTATTCATACTTTAACATTTGGCAGCGTTCCGTTTGGGAACCCTGTCCAAACTTTGGTAGCAGGGAGCACTGTCGCGGTGCGACCTACAAATATCTACATCTTTCAATCAGATGATCATTATTATTTCATAAATATTATTACTTGTAAATGTCACGATTCGACATAATTATCTACATCTCTCAATCAGATGATTATTATTATTTCATAAATATTATTACTTGTATATGTCATGATTTGACATAATTATCTACATCTCTCAATCAGATGATTATTATTATTTCATAAATATTATTACTTGTATATGTCATGATTTGACATAATTATCTACATCTTTCAATCAGATGATCATTATTATTTCATAAATATTATTACTTGTAAATGTCACGATTCGACATAATTATCTATACATCTTTCAATCAGATGATTCCATAATATATTATTCCATAAATATTATTACTTGTACATGTCACATCTGAACATATAACTACCTTTATTAAACTTTTATTATTCACTTTATTGAGAAATTTCTTTTGCAACACACTTTATGATGTTTCTTCAAACTGCCACCCTTTTTTTTAAACTCAGCATCTGACCTACTTTCTACCCCCACTTCAAACCCTGACCACCCTTTCTAGCCAATCCCTGAACATCACCCCCACCACCACCCCTGACAAAATTGGTATAAAAGGAGCTGTTTTTTCAGTAAAAAGACAGAAGTTATCCACCTTCAATAGCTCTCTCTCTCTTCACCCTTCGAGATTACATATCTCAGGGCTCTCATCTTCACCCTTCGAGATTAAATATCTCAGGGCTCTTCTCATCTTCACCCTTCGAGATTACATATCTCAGGGCTCTCTTCATCACCCTTCGAGATTACATATCTCAGGGCTCTTCTCTTCACCCTTCGAGATTAAATATCTCAGGGCTCTCTTCATCACCCTTCGAGATTACATATCTCAGGGCTCTTCTCTTCACCCTTCGAGATTAAATATCTCAGGGCTATTTCTTTTTCATCCTTCGAGATTAAATATCTCAGGACTCATCTGTTTCACACCCCCCCCCCCCCCCCCCCCCTTCGATACATAATTTAAACGTCTCATTTTCTCTTGCTCCCAAGAAGAACATCTGTGTGCTACCTATAAGTTAAATTTATATACATATATATATATGCTGTATGATCTATGACCAACAACTAATAAAACTACAATTATATAAAGATTTAAATCCGACTTGGTAAGTGTGTGTGAAGACCCGAGACCCCCTTCCCGAATCTGATAGCGACTAGTTGGCGTTAGAGTCAAGTCCACATGCCTATCCTATAAACCTATCAAACAAATTATTTTTCTTTTTTTTTATTAATTATTATATTTTTATCGGATCCGCCCAGCGGCCCCGTGACAGTCATCACGTTTCATATAGTAGTCTAATATTACAATATATAATATTAAATTGCATCTAATATTTCCTTCATGAGAATAGTCTACGAAACAAACCAACCAAATGGAAAGATTGATTTTTAACTTGAATGCCGTCAAAACATCAACTTGATATAACAATTTTTGAAATAATTCAATGTCATCCTTATTAGCTCATCCATCAACGCGGAAACACATAACGCGTTTTCCTAGTTATTAACGATAAAAGTTTATAAAATTATACATCTGATTGATAGGTCATAGTAAGTGCCTTTCGCAATAATTGGATGAGCGAAGCGAAGACTCAATTTAACTTGATTCGCAAAAAATGTATGTTTTTTTTTTGTTCGCGCTCTACAGGTCAAAACGAAAATTCAAATTCAATTGAAACTTGGCATGCCCAAGTGTCATCATCTGGATTGAATCTCATTGATTTTTATGCGTAATCGATTGCACCACTTCTGAGAAACTAATTTTCCAAATCACTCATAAGAATAAGCCGGAGAAGAATTTTCGTACAAAAAATATCCTTCGAAAAAATTCAGATTCTCACCGAATTTCAATTTAATAATGATACATATGATTCCAAACTTTCACTGAAATCCATTTACTCGTTTTGATATAAAAAATTATATAATGATATTTTTATACATCATTCAAAGCTATTAAGAAAACCAATTAAATTCAAGCAACAAGTGTCACCAATTAATGAAGAACGATTAAAAAAAAGCCTTCTTTATTATCAAAGAAATTATTGAGAATGAGTGATGAATATATAATTGGGTCTCAATCCCCAATAATAGTTTAAATTGGCAGCGTTTTGTTTGTGTATATATTGATGAGTTGTATCAGTTAATGGTTCATAAACAACAAAAAAACATTTGGTTCAAAATGGATAAAATGCGCGGACGGCGGCAAGTTGTGGGCAGATCGGGACAAGGTGTCCAAAAACACGACTGTGACGAAAAAACTCACATATTTAATACATTGAAATACTTAAATGCAATATTGCTTGCTTCTGGCTCCTACAGCTGCTCTCTACAACAGATGTAGACCAAATAATAGGTCGACCTATCTTCGGTCTATGCAACATATTTAGGTACATATTCTCTTCAACTTTTCTCAACATTTAATACGGTACAAATTTGTCGGTACATTCGAAATACAGAATATTTTTATGATACACTGCATTATTTTATGCTGACCACGAAGCGAGGGGGCCATGCCCAAAGTTTGTTGTCACGAGTTGACCATCATCCCCCCCCCCCTCCCCCTTATCATACATTTTTTCTTCAACACTTTTTCCTACAGGGTGATGGACAATTGACACCGCCTTGTTTCATACAGACTATAGTTCAAGCATATACCAAATCTTTGGTCTTATGGTTGAGGATTCATTTCATTTTCCCCATTTGCAAATAAATCTTTCTGAATATCTTTTTGAGAAAGGTAGCTTTTATATTTAATAGATATTATATTCAATATATATGCACATTCTCACGGACATTTCTCAGAGTTTACGATTGTTTTTAACAAAATCCTATCCAACTGAATTCCCTAGAAAACATTCCCATAGAATATATATATATATATATATATATATATATATATATATATATATATATATATATATATATATATACATATATATATATATATATATATATATATATATATATATATACATATATATATATATATATATATATACATATATATATATATATATATATATATATATATATATATATATATAAATATATATATATATATACATATATATATCTATATATATATATATATATATATATATATATATATATATATATATATATAATATATATGTATATATGTATATATATAATACATATAAATAGGCCTGTACATATATATATATATATATATATATATATATATATATATATATATATATATATATATATACATATATATATATATATATATATATATATATATATATATATATAAATATATATATAAATATATATATATACATATATATATATATATATATATATATATATATATATATATATATATATATATATATATATATATATATATATATATATATATATAATATTTACATATTTATATTTACATATTTATTTATTCATTACAGATTGTTCATAAAACAGGTGGTAATGGTTACTATACCTAATGCAATTACAGTCAAACATACTCGATTTAATTATACTTCATTTTTTTCTTAGCTCTCTTCTTAAATCACCAATCTTCGTTATGTTCTTGATATCTTCTTCTAATTCATTCCATTCCCGCGTCGTTCTTTGTATAAACCCATATTTACCTACTTCTCTATCCACTTTTTCCACTTCCATTCTTACTCCTCCCCTTGTACTTCTTTGTAATCCCTTTCCAATTCTATTGCTTAATTCATCCCATCCTGTATATTCATTCTTGACTCTAACAAAATTGCACATTCTTTCTATTTGTCTTCGTTTCGCCAAATTTTCCCATCCCATTTCCTCAATCATTTTACTGGGTCTTTCTATAACTTTTTCAACCACATCCTTATCGTTCCTGATAATCTTCCAGCGCTTCTCTCTCCCCAATACCCTTCTTGCAGCAACCCTTTGGACGTTCTCCACAGCCTTTATTAGTCCAACTTCATGCGGATCCCAGACTGAACTAGCATACTCAAGCATTGGCCGAATCAGACTCATGTATGCCTTCTCTTTTATTTTCATCCCTGTCCCCTTCAACTGCCTCATAATAAAATTTAAGGATCGTATTCCCTTTTTTGAGATATTTCTAACATGTTCCCCTCACCCTAAGTTTTTATTCATGTAAAGTCCAAGATATTTATATGCTTCTACTTCCTCAAGTGTAGAATCTCCCATTTTATAAATCTTATTCACTTTTTTCTTGTTACTGCTGCTAGAGAAGTGCACCACTTTACATTTTCCAACATTTAGTCCCATTAAATTTATTTTAACCCATTTATTAATTCTGTCCAAATCTCCTTGTAACTGATTTTCCTCCCTCTCACTCCTAATGGTGCTATATACCACACAGTCATCAGCAAATAGACGAATTCTTGATTGAATTCCGATTTGAAGATCGTTTATAAATATATTGAATAGAAGGGGTCCAATTACACTTCCTTGTGGTACCCCAGAAGTAACTTTTACCATATCAGAAATTTCATCACCTACTTTTACTTTTTGTGATCTACCTTTTAAGAAGGACTCCACCCATCTTGTTATCCTCTCATGTTTTGTTATTTGTTTCAACTTTGAAATCAGAAGTTTATGAGGTACTTTGTCAAAAGCTTTTTCAAAATCCAAAAAGACGGCAGATATTTTACCCCCCTTGTCCAAAGTATCAGACAGTTCCTGCGTGAATCCTTGCAGTTGGGTTACACATGAGTAACCCTTACGAAAACCATGTTGTCCATCAAATATTCCACCATTATTATCAACAATTAATTTGATTTCTGTATCAATTAACCTTTCCATAATTTTGCATATTGAGGAGGTGAGGCTAACTGGTCTGTAATTACCCAAATTTGATTTTTCTCCCCCTTTATGTATTGGAGTGATCATTGCTTTTTTCCAGTCCTCGGGCACAGTTCCTGAATCTATTGAATTTTGAAAAATTAACATTAAATACGGTATTAACTCTTTTCCCGCCAACTTGATAAATTTGTTATTAATCCCATCGTGACCGGGAGCTTTATTTCTATTCAGTTTATCAATTATATAATTATAATTATATAATATATATATATATATATATATATATATATATATATATATATATATATAATATATATTTGGTATATATTTATAGTATATATATATATACGCCCACTACGGGAATGTTTTCGAGGAAATTCAGTTGGACTGATTTTGTTAAAAATAATTGTAAACTTTGGGAAATATCCGTGAGAAAAAAAGGGATTCCAATTTCATAATTTTATTCGATCGAAATGAAATGTTGTATTTTTACAATTTTTAAATGAGCACTTACTTCCTCCTCCGTAATGATATTTATGAGGGGTTATTTTCGACATGATGAAAACGTATGGCTATTTTATCAATGAATAGTGAAAACATGAAAATAAGGACATAAACGCATTTTACTTGTTCGATTTCTATGTACTAACAGAATGCTTATTTCTGAGTGACTTCTCTGACAAAGTGAGCGACAAAGAAGGATGAGTTCGATCGTCTCTAGTTCCATTCTCATTTTATTTGATAGCAAATTACTGTCACAATCCTCAAAATAAAAGCGTCGATGTACTTTTGATATTTGCCGCTTAGTCTACGCTGGCTGGGTCGGGACATGTGTTCGCCAAGTGTCATGAGTACGGGAGACGGTCGCTCGAGACCGTGAATTGTTGCGATTGTGGACTTTCCCGACGAAAAGAGCAACTTCTTATCTCGTAGACATGCAGTGTTGCCAGATTTGAAATATAACATTATCGTTTTTTTCCACGAAAATTATCGAATTTCATCAAAATTACGGTACACTTTTTAAAAAAACACTTATATACGAAAAAAGGTTTCACGTAGATATTGCAGTGCTGTCTCCGAGTAATTATTTGATAATTTTACAACCAATTATAAAATATGTACACATCATTTGACGTCTATTAACGCGTGGGTAGTTTGAGCTTTGATCTTTCAGGGATACAAAAATATACTTGGAAATTATTATGATATGAAGTATTTATAAACCCTTATAGGCTTCTGTCAAGTGACGTCACCTATTGTTGAAAGAGACAGACAACAATGTCCACCTGTTGGAATAAACTAATCAGCATGTTCAGTAGTTCACCAGTTCAATTTGTTGCTATGATAACGATTGTTTGTTACTTGACAGGAGCCTATAGATGGATATTCAATATTTTGATGATTGTGCGTCTCCCGTGAATATGTCTGGGCTTTGACATTAGATAAAGCCGTAAGCAGCTGGCACTCATTCATGATTAGAGCTCTGGTTTCCGTCGAGAATTGTGTTACTAGGCTAGTGGTTTGCCATCCTATAAGTCTAGATTTACACTGAATCAGTGTCTCACGATATCTTTTGCTACAAAATACATTCGTTTTCAAATGAACTGTCATTTCCATAAAAAGTGAATTAAAATTATGAAGATTAAAAATTATGAATTTTCACGAGAGAGAAAAATAGTTTCTTTTTGATTGATTGAATACAAAATATGGTACATTGTATCAAGATAATCGTACAATTTCAAAATTACGGTACATTTGGCGATTATCGTAAGCACATTATCGATTATCGTTTGATGTCAAAATTATGGTACGAATTCGATAATTACGGTACATCTGGCAACACTGTAGACATGTGATTTCTGTTAAACACACTTAATTCGTACAATCACCGTCGACTGCAGCACAATCGCTGAAACGATTTTCAGCACTCGTAGCGGGCGTTGAAGGTACTACGTGGATGAAGGAGTGGGGATGAGAGTGGGGATGAATCTTTTTTTAACGTTGCGTGAATCGTCTTGGGTGTATATCTTTAGTCAATGGTAAATACAAGCTCACGGGTATATTTCGTATTTTATTCGTGGTTTTATGGAAACATGATTAAATGTATAAACCAAGTCAGAGTTATAAAATAAACAGTTTACAAATAGTGTTAAAATGCAATGTGACGACATGAATAACAATGAATGAATAAAAAATAAGTTAATTGATTTGAAGCATTATAATCTCAATTGAGCGATGTGCGCTTTCCAATTGAGTTTGGTGTCGAAGGTTAATCCCGAAAACTTGGTCGACTCTGTGAATGGCAATTCTTCTCCACGAAGATTGATAGTTGGATCCGGATAAAGTCCTCGCATACGATTAAAATGTAAACATGTAGTTTTAGTTGTTGAAAACTTAAATCCAGTTCTGTCTTCCCACTTCTCTAGTTTGTTGATCGTGATCTGAATCTGCCTCGTAGCTGTTGCGAGTCTCGCAGACTTGCAGAATATAGCTAGGTCATCAACAAACAGAGAAGGGGAGACAGGAGAACGGATACAGCTAGTTATATCATTATTGGCAATGGCGAATAACGTACAGCTTAAAACAGAGCCTTGGGGAACACCATTTTCTTGAATAAATTTATCGGACAACACATTTTGAACACGAACACAGAAACGACGATTGGACATGAAATTAGTGATAAAAATAGGGAGGTGGCCTTTGAAACCCCATTTACATAAAGTATTTAAAATATTGTATCGCCAAGTTGTATCGTAGGCTTTTTCAAGATCAAAAAATACCCCAACTACATGTTGTTTGTTTAGAAATGCCTCCTGAATGTAGGCTTCCATTCGGATGAGATGATCTTGAGTGCTGCGGTTCTTCCTGAAACCAGACTGCTCTGTGCAAAGGAGGTTTTTACTTTCCAACAGCCAAACTAGGCGGTTGTTTACCATTCTTTCCATCACTTTGCACAGGCAGCTGGTCAGGGATATAGGGCGATAACTACTTGGCGATTTTTTGTCTTTACCCGGTTTTAAAATGGGTATTTGAATTGCTTCTCTCCAATTATCAGGGAATGTATTAGTGCTGAAAATCAGATTGTATGTATCAAGAAGAAAATTAATGGAATCAGATGGAAAATGTTTTAGGAAAGAGTTATGTATTCTATCGGCCCCTGGTGACGTATTTGAGGAGTTATTTATCTCGTTCTCCAACTCCCACCTACTAAACGGCATGTTATAGTCCTCGTTATTTGCAGAGGTAAAATCAATTGTTCTGCCCTCTGCAACACGTTTATACCGCTGAATCGATGCCGAATAGTGGTGGGAGGAAGAGACGTCAGAAAACTGCTTACCGATACCATCAGCAATCTCTTCAGGCTGTGTCACTACATTTCCATTAACTTCTATTCCTGCTATAGTCTGAGATTTATATTTTCCATCCATTTTCTTTACTCGATTCCACACTTTGGTAGCGGGTGTGTTATAATTAATCGAAGATACATACGCGTTCCAAGAAGCTTTTTTCGATGATTTTATCACAAAACATGCTCTAGCACGCAATCTTTTGAAGGCTATGAGGTTAGTGGTTGTGGGATATTCATTAAAAATTGTAAGAGCCCGCTTTCGTGTGAGTATTGCCTCCCTACATTCATCGTTCCACCAGGGAACGGGGATGTGACGCGGCTTACTCGACGTTAAAGGGATTCTTCTTGTTGCTGCCACAATAATGCGATCAGTGACTAATTTCACTCTCTTTTCGATGTCTTCGCTTTCAGATATATCACCAAATTTAGCTAGAACAGAAAACTGTGGCCAGTTAGCACAGCGCAGATTCCATTGCGCACGTCGCTTTGCTTGTTGAAAGTTTGTCTGTATCTTTAAAATCAATGGATAATGATCGCTTCCGCAAAGATCATCATGGACAGACACATTTAAAAGAGGCGCAAACGAGGGTAAGCACACGCAGAGATCAATTACAGATATTACATTAGTATTAACATTAAATCTAGTTCTAACTCCATCATTCATGATTATCAAGTTATTGTCATTGAAAAATTCTTCGAACAGTCGCCCTCTGCCATTGGAGTCGACCATTGTATCGCCCCACAGGCGGTTGTGGGCATTAAAATCGCCCAATAGGACATAAGGGTGAGGAAGTTGGTCTACAAGACGCTGAAGGCTTCTCGTCGACACTGGTGCCCATTCAGGTAAGTATATATTACAAAATGTGACGGGTTGGGGGAGATATGTTTGGATTGCCACTGCTTGTAAAGGAGTATGAAGAGGTAGTGGAATTGAAAAACAACCATCATGCACAGCTGTTGCCACTCCCCCACTTGCTCTATTTCCTGTCATATCGTCACATCGATAAAACTTATGATAACGTAATTGGCGAGCTCAGTCTTGATCTCGTTTTCTGTACAACAGAGCAAGTCGAAGCAGCTGATCACACCCTTACACGAGTTGAGGAAGGGGTGTGGAGTCACTTTAACGGGGCACAGATTATCAAATTGTGTGGTTTTCAAAAGGAGGTTAGATTGGACGTCGCTGGCGGTTTGAACAAGAAGAAGAGTTCTGTTTTTGATCTTAGTGACATTTCTAACCGAGCCAGCCAGGCCCGAAATAGCTTTCTCAATGCCAAAGGGAGATACATTTTCAAACGATTTTCTTTCTTCCATCCGTTCAATGACCAGGAATCAAGGGCAAGGTGGCTTGGCATTGTCGTTAATATTTTTAAGGACTTCTTCTTTGGAAACGATTGATTCGAAAAGCGATCGTTGTCTTTTCTTGGGAGGGTAAGTTGGTGAAGTCAATGTTTCACTGTTGTTTGCGGGGGAGGAATTGGGTTTGAAGTTGAAAGTATTCATGTTTCGTCCCACGAGCAGCTAGGGAAATAAAGGTTCACTCGCACAGAGCCCCGCATGTGAAAGTAAGGTAAGTATAAAACTGGAGGTCACCAGGTATCCAGAGTTCATCGTTAGAAACTACATTAACCCGTAGCCATTCAGCTCCTCAGCACGATTGTTTACACCTTGAGCTTAGGTTCATGTCATTGTACTTTGCCATTTTTGTCAACAGATGTGGGCGATTCAAGCATATGGAGGGAGCAGGCAAGAAGAAGGAAAGTAAGAGAAGAATAGAAGAAAGAAGACAAAAGAGAAGGAAAGAAGTGAGAAGAACAATTCAATGCTCAGTACTCCCCCCCACATACTCCGGTCACCAAAAGGAACCCACTCGACCGACAGTCCGAACTTGGTCTGGCCCCTCACCCCAGACCTTATCGCCATGGGTGACCCTGCTGGGAGCAAATAAATTGCTCCCGACGATAGCTCTGGAGATCACGGGGTCACGCAAGCCCCCACACCACGTCAAGGTGTCCGGATCCTTTGAGGGGGTTAAACCGTTCAAGACACCTAGTCCACTGACTCCGGGGCCACATCAACATACAAGTTCCGAGACTTTCCAACCTGATGGTGACTATCACGTTCCGAACGCAGTCGGTGACTACGACATCACAAGGAACACCAGAGTGACCAGACGTCCGGGCCGCGCACAACATGCGAGCTCATGCCGATGTGCAAGAAGAACCACATGTCCACCCCGAGCCCAACATCCAAGCTGAGTCGAATGTACGACCCCCGGTCGAGCCTAGGCGTCAGCCCTACCGCGACCGACGGGCACATCGACGGTTAAACAATTTAAAAAAAAAATGAAAAAGATATATATATATATAAAGTTGATAAACATTTGACGTGTTCATTGTTATATGTGATTCAGTTGTATAAGTGCTAGCAGCACATGTAGGTAAGCCAATTATCACCATTATCAATTGTTTGCCCATCTCTGTTTCTCAGTGAACTCAGTTTGTTTCGAGTAGTTTGATATACCTTAGAATTATGCTTTCAAAATGTGCTATTCATACCTGTCAAATTCAAAGAGGGGAGAAATGTCATGTTGTCACTGCTGTCACTTTGACAGTCACTGCCCCCTTGACTATATGTAGTTGAGGTTGTGGCCACTAGGGCAGAGTTAGACAGGAAAGGGAAGTCAAGTCGAGGGGATGGCAGAAAGGACTGTACAGTGGAAGAGAACAGTAAACGAAGTGGTAAACCAAACATCAATGTGAATCCGATCATTTATCTCTAATACACAGTCCCAATTCCTCATACACACAACACTCGTGAATTGAATTGAATGTTGAAGTTTAAAGGCGCGTCGACTACGAGGTCATTTTACGCCTGTCACTTTGTTTTATAAAAGCTCCAATATTAAATTTCAAATTGATAGGATCAGGCACCGGTGTAAAAGGCCGGTACCGTTAGAAAAGATGGGGTAACATACTAAATTAAACTACAAACTAATCAACACCTAAAAGACAAACTTGAATACTAAATAACGAACGTAATAAATAACAAAAGTGCTGGTAACTAAAACCTATCGAATGAATTAATAACTAAATTTTAAAGCAGGCACCGGTGTAAATGGCCGGTACCATTAAAAAGATAGGATAACATGCTAAATCTAATCACAAACTAATCAACACGCAAAAGACAAACTTAAATACTAAATAACGAGCATTTTCAAATAATAAAAGTATTGGTGAGTGAAACCCATCTTCTAAATTGACAGGAGCTGAAATGTGAATCAGGCACCGGTGTAAAATACCAGTACCATTAAAAAATGAAAAATAAAAGGGATAACAAACTAAGGCTAATTACAGACTATTCAACACCTAAATAACGAGTACATAAAACAGCTTAAATACTAAATAAAGAACATCTTTTAATAACAACAGTAACCTACCTTCTAAATTGACAACTATAGTACTAAAAGCAGGCACCGGTGTAAAAGGCCGGTACCAGTAGAAAAGATAGGATAACAACAATAACATACTAAATCTAACTACAAACTATTCAACACATAAAAACACGTATATAAAATAACTTGATAGTAAATAACGAACATATTAAATAACGAAGGTACAACCTTCCCGAGTTCATATCTTATTCAATAGGTCGGACAATCTCAGGAACTTGAACAACTTGTCAATTACTTTAAAATTATTTGCTAAAACTTGGGGTAAGGTTCTCTCTATTGACAGTTGCCGCCTCAGTGCTCTATATTTATCACAGTTAATTAAAATATGCTTCACAGTTAAAAACTCGTTACAAGTGTCACATCTAGGTGCGATTTTTTCTGGGGTAAATAAATATGAGTGCGTTAAAAGAGAGTGACCAATTCTCAAACGAGAGAGGACCACTTCCTCGCGCCGAGTTCCGCGAATTGAGGAGTCCCATGCTTCGATAGTAGGCTTGACTTCTTGTAGCTTATTGTCAACCTCTAGATCCCATTGTATTTGCCAACGGCATTTAAAAAGGTGTTTAAAATGAGACTTGAGGTCATAAAACGGTACTCGCGGAAAATCTATCAAATCTTTTTTAGTAGCATCCTTAGCAGCTCTGTCTGCATGTTCGTTTCCCTGAATACCTACATGTCCAGGTACCCAGCAGAGCACTACACTGACTTCCTGCGAGGCAAGGGTAGTCAGGAGCGTCTGCACTTCCTGGATCAAGTAGTTTTCAGGGAATATCTTGCTTATTGCTTGGAGCGTACTAAGGGAGTCGGAACAAATTAAAAATGCCTTCTCAACTCTTGTCTTGATGTGTTCTAAAGCCTTAATAATAGCAAAGATCTCAGCAGTAAAAACACTACACATATTATTCAGTTTAAAATTGCGTGGAGGAGTGCCATTACAAAAAACACCACTTCCCACATTGTTATGAAGTTTGGAACCGTCCGTGTAGTACTGGATAAAATCGCTGAATTCGGAACAAATATATTTAAACTGTTGTTGGAACACGACGTCACACGTATCCTCCTTCCTATTCGATGCCAGTTGGGTATTGATATGTGGCCTTGGGACCAGCCAGGGAGCGGTTGAGCTGCACCTGGCTGGATACACACTGGGCAAGATGAGCCTCAGCTCCGCCAACAGCCGGGATAATCGTATTCCGGCTGGTGGAGTCGCATTGGGTCTAGCATCGAATAGGGGTTGGAAACGCGGGTTGAAAACAGGTTGGTATGTCGGATGTGCAGTCATAGACCTCAGTTTCGATACGTAGGATGCGAGAAGATAGTGACGTCTATTTGTAAGTGAAGGTTCACCAGCCTCACAATACAGGCTTTCTACCCGACTGGTACGGAGAGCTCTAATAGCCAGTCGGATGCCTGTATTGTGGACGGTGTTCAAAGGTTTTAAATAACTTACACGGGCAGAATCGTACACTATGCTTCCGTAATCTAACTTCGATCTGACCAAGGCTCTATACAACAACAACATGGAAGTGCGATCGGCACCCCATGTTGTTCCACTCAAATACCTCAATAAATTCAAAGATTTTAAACATTTAGTCTTTAGTTGAGCAATGTGTACTTTCCAGTTCAGTTTGATATCGAAGGTCAAACCTAAGAATCTTACTGACTGACAAAATGGTAATAATTCCCCTCGCAGGCGGATATCTGGGTCTGCGTGCAAGCCTCTCAATCTAGAGAAGTGCATGCACGTGGTTTTCGTTGACGAGAATTCCAGTTGCATCAGCCCACTTTTCTAATTTATTAATAGCAACCTGTATCTGGCGTGATGCTGAGGCTACCTTAGCTGACCTGCTGAAGATTGCCAGATCATCTACAAATAAGGACGAAGTTACTGAAGGTGGTATAAAATTAGCAATGCCATTTATAGCTATTGCAAATAAGGTGACACTTAAAACTGATCCTTGAGGAACACCATTCTCTTGAATAAAATTGTCAGATAAAACATTCCCAACACGAACACAAAAACGTCGTTTTTCCATAAAATTTGAAATAAAAACAGGCAGGTGACCTTTAAAGCCCCACGTTGCAAGACTATTTAAAATGTTAAGGCGCCAAGTCGTATCATAAGCCTTTTCCAGGTCAAAGAATACACCAATTACGTGCTGTTTTGTCAGGAAGGCCTCTTGTATGTAGCTCTCCATACGGACGAGGTGGTCTAGCGTGTTCCTGTTTTTACGGAACCCAGACTGCACTGTGCAAAGGAGGTTATTGCGTTCCAACCACCAAACAAGGCGGTTGTTAACTATTCTCTCCATCACTTTACACAGGCAGCTGGTCAACGATATAGGGCGATACGAGGAAGGGTGTTTCTTGTCTTTTCCACTTTTTAAAATAGGGACCTGGATAGCATCCCTCCAACTATCCGGAAAAACATTCGTGTTCCAAATTAAGTTGAAGAGGCTTAAAAGATGATCGACAGATTTTGAAGACAAGTGTTTTAAAAATTGATTATGGATTCGATCACCTCCAGGGGACGTATCTCGAGATCGCTCTATTGCGTTCTCCAACTCCCACCTACTAAACGGCACATTATAAACCTCGTTGTTGGCAGAAGAGAAATCTGGTCTTCGTCTTTCTGCATTACGCTTATGTATTTGAAATGATGCCGAGTGGTGATGAGAGCTGGAGACGTCAGCAAAATAGGCTCCAATGGTGTTAGCAATTTCAATGGGTGTTGTGATCATACTACCATTCACTTCCAATCCAGAAATGCATGTTCCCCTATGTTTACCGTCGATTTTCTTTACCCTACTCCAAATTTTGGTGGAGGGTGTGGAGTGATTGATCGACGAAACGTAAGTATTCCATGATGCTCTTTTAGATGATTTTATAATATAGCGAGCTTTTGCACGGAGTTTGCAGAGAGCCATCAAATTCAAATCCGTGGGGTACTTGATAACTACGAAGAGCCAACTTTCTCTTGCGAATAGCTTCTTTGCACTCCTCGTTCCACCAGGGAACGGGGATGCGAGAAGAGTTGGTAGAAGTTACAGGAATACTTTGTGTTGCAGCAGTAACTATGCTGTCAGTTACTTTCTTGGTGAGGACCTGCACATCACAGTGATCACTCGAGAAGTCAAGATCCACGAGACTCGTGAAACGCGTCCAGTCAGCGCGGCGCAGATTCCACTGCGCACAACGTGTAGGAGCTGGTAAGTTTGTGGTAAGAGTCAATAAGAGTGGAAAGTGATCACTGCTACACAGGTCAGGATGTACAGTGAATTTAAAAAGGGGCGCTATCGATGGCGAACAAACACAGAGGTCTATAGCTGAAAACTTATCATTATAGGAATTAAAACGTGTTTTCTCTCCATTGTTTAGAACTATGAGATCATTGTCATTAAAAAGATCTTCAAAAAGACGACCTCGACCATTACCGTCTGCCATTGTGTCCCCCCACAGATGGTTGTGGGCGTTAAAATCACCTAAAATAACAAAGGGATGCGGCAGTTATGATAAAAGGCTCTGCATGTTTCTTTTGCTTACTTGAGCCCATTCCGGTAAATAAAGATTACAGAAAGTAACAGGTTGGGGGAGAGCGACGACGACTGCCACTGCCTGCAAAGGTGTTGTCAGCGGCAGTGGACTTGCCTGGAAGTTTTCCGAGACAGCAGTCGCTACTCCGCCATGTGCCCTGTTACCAGTAAGGTCGTCAAATCTATAAAAACTATAATTACGAATTAAAGGAGAATCACTAGGTTTAAAATGAGTTTCTTGGAAAAAGAAACAAATAGGTTTAAAATTCGCCGTTAAAAGTTTTATTTCCTCTCTGTGTCTGCTAAAACCATTACAATTCCATTGTAAAAACGCCATACTGGATATATCACTCGGGTTTATGAACTGATTTATAAAAAGATATTATACAAATAGGGAGTATTTGTACGTTAAATTAGAGTGATATATTTGTATTGTACACACAGGTCAAGATTTATCCCCTCTGGCACTATCCATAAATTTGCAATGAACACGAGTCCAGGGTTCTTCGTTATCTTTAGGCTTTGGCTTAAGATATTTCTGGACTCGAGATTTATGAGATGGGTCTAGATCCACCTCCATATCATCACCACTACGTTTGGGTGAGAGGGAGTGGTTCCTACCCTTTCGAGATTTGGGGTTTTGAGTCCCCCGTGTCAACTTCACTGTGGTATGTGAAGGTGTCGCGGGCGTTTTCATCTCTTCATTGTCGTTAATAATTCTTTCAATATCAGGCTCGTTCGATGCTTCCACTTGCTCTGAACGAATCTTAATAGATACAAGTTCAGCAACTTGTTTCTTTAATGATGTTATTTCGATGTCTTTTAATTTCAATTGCGCTTCAAAATGACGTTTCTCTTCTTCATGCCTTTTCTCTAATTCTACGTGCCTCTTTGCCTGCTCCGCTGACATTTCCAACTGCATCTTGAGTTGTTGCCCCAATTCCTTCACCATATTCTCTAGCTTTTCGACTGCAGGCGGTACAGAGGAATTCTGCGACACAGCCTGGGAAAAGGTTTTGGACATGGTAGAAGGGGGACATTGCTCGGCATATCGTTTCCTTGCTTCGTAAAGTGATATATTATTAAGCGTCTTGATCTCCTGGATTTTCTTTTCCCTCTTCCACTGTGGACATTCCCGGGACCACGACGAGTGGTCACCGTCACAGTTCACACAGTGGAGTTTTCGGGTACATGCATCAGGCTCGTGTTTGTCAGCTGAACAATTTCCGCAAATGGCTGTACCTTGACAACCGTCGCTGGGGTGCCCAAACCTCTGGCATTTAAAACACCGCAGAGGGTTTGGGACGTGCGGACGCACTGTCAGGCACGTATAACCAGCATGGATTTTTTCAGGTATCAAGGGAGTGGCAAAGGTAAGTATAAGAAGAGGTGTCGGTACAAGTTTCCCGCTCTTCCTGGTAGACATCCTGTATACGTCGGTCACATGTTGTAGAGCTAATTCCTTTTTAATTTCCTCAACGTCAACATCTAAGAGATCGTGACAGAACACGACGCCTTTCGATGAGTTCAACGACCTATGAGGGATAACCTCGATAGGGTAGAGTCCGAAAACGGTTGATTTTAAAAGAAGCGACGATTGTTTACAGTTTCGTGTCTCGATCAGAAGCGACCCATTCCTCAGGGTTTTACAGCTTTTAACATCTCCGGCCAAGCCTAGAATGCCTTTCTTTTGAGCGAAAAGCGAAACATTTTTGAAAGTGATATTTTCCTTTTTGATAGTCATAATGAGAAAGCGAGGTTGTTGTAGTTTGGGAATCAGGTCTTCTGCGTTAATGGGGTCATCCAATAAAGATCGAGGTCTTTTATTGTTAACTTTGGTTTGAACAATGTTAGGGGAGGGCTGATTGATAATAGGGGGAGGGGGGTTTGGGTTTGTATCGAGATTCATATTTGGTCCCACGAGCAGCTAGGGAAATAAAGGTCCACTCGCACAGAGCCCCGCATGTGAAAGTAAGGTAAGTATAAAACTGAAGGTCACCAGGTATCCAGAGTTCATCGTTAGAGACTACATTAACCCGTAGCCATTCAGCTCCTCGGCACGATTGTTTACACCTTGAGCTTAGGTTCATGTCATTGTACTTTGCCATTTTTGTCAACAAAAGTGGGCGATTAAAGCATATGGAGGGAGCCGGCAAGAAGAAGGAAAGTAAAAGAAGGAGAGAAGAAAGGAGACAAAAGAGAAGGAAAGAAGTGAGAAGAAAAGTTCAATGCTCAGTACTCCCCCCACACACTCCGGTCACCAGAAGGAGCCCACTCGACCGACGGTCCGAACTTAGTCTGGACCCTCACCCCAGACCTTATCGCCATGGGTGACCCTGCTGGGAGCAAATAAATTGCTCCCGACGATAGCTCTGGGGATCACTGGGCCACGCAAGCCCCCACACCACGTCAAGGTGTCCGGATCCTTTGAGGGGGCACAACACTCGTTAGCGACAATATGCCTTTTTCAAGTCTAAGTCTTTTTTCAAGTCTTTTCAAGTCTAGTCTACCTATCAAAGATTTTTTTAAATCATAGAATTTTAAATTGACTACATCCAGTCCTGGTTATCCACAAAGTAATGGCATGGCGGAAAGATGTGTGCAAGTTGCTAAAAATATTCTAAGGAAAGCTTGTGAAGAGGAGGAAGATCCAAACATAGGTCTGTTAGAATATAGGATAAACATGGGTCAACCAAGATGGCGGAACCGTCGGGTCGCTGCGCGGACGCCGACCTCTTTATCTTTAATAACTCAACCTGACAAAACCTGCGGCATCTCTGCCCATGTGAATTATATACCTTAATGTCTCTAGTAAGTTTTAACCCATTTTTTCCGGCCTAGGCCCATTCACATTTCGTTTATTTTACTGACTGAGGGCTGCCCATGACCATGGAGACCTCGGCGGTATTATTCAACAATAGGCTGAAAGTGAAGTGTCACATTTGTTTGAAAAATGGAGGCATGGGGCACATCAATGCCAGTTTTAATGGATGGTGCCACTTTATATGCATCAATAGGCTTAAACAGAGGTCACAAACACAAAAGACAAACACGAAAGATAACAACAATAGGCCTAGGCCTACTACATCACAAAGCAGTGTGAAGTTAGCCACAGTTCCTCAAACATCCAATGTGACCAACCATGGACTCTCAAAACCCGCTAACTCAACAAATCTCCGTGAGACCAAAGTGGTTCCCTGCAGCCCATGGCTTTTACACGATGCAAGCCACCTCCAGCAACGTGATCTACAACAACAACAGGACCATCTGCAGCAACAACAACAGGACCTTCAACATCTTGAGCAGAAACTACAGCAACAGCAACAACAGCATCTGCAACAGTTGAATCAACTTCAACAATGGCTCAACTACACTCAGCTCCAACTTTACAATACCAATTCTACTGTAAATTCACTTCTCTATAAAAACGCTCAACTCCACCGTTCACTAATCCAGATTATTATTGAACCAAACATTTCGCTTGATCCCACTCCTATCCTTTCCCCTACCGTTCTGCACTCTACCTCATCCTCTGCACTTTTATAGCCAACCACTGCATATTCACAACAGTCAACCTCTACGTGGGTAGACCACTCACCGCCTCCAACACAAACGACAGCGGTGACGCCTACGGTGTCTCCAGCATTGTCCTCGGACCCTTCTCGACAATCGTGTACGACAATGCCGAAGGTGCCAACGACGCCTACGGTGTCTCCAGCATTGTCCTCGGAGCCTTCGCATCAATCGGCTACGACAATGCCAAAGGTGCCAACGACGCCTATGGTGTCTCCAGCATTGTCCTCGGAGCCTTCTCAACAATCGGCTACGACAATGCCGAAGCTGCCAACGATGCTTTCGTCTCTAACAGCAAGGGCGCCACCCGTATCAACAACGGAGCCTCCACTACAAACGCCCCAAGACCCGATTCTCATGCCTCCATCATCAACCTCGATGCTTTCTACGCTGATGGTAGGCCAAAGTCTATCGCCAATGACGACCTCCCCAAGAACGTCGATGGAACCTCCAGCTTCAGTGATGTCGCCTCCCGTTCCAACGACTGTGCCCACCAGCAGGACTTCTGGGTCTACGACCACCAAACAACCTCAGAGGATTGTTCGGCAAACTCAGCGTTTGAACCTATGACCATCAACCAGCCAAGTCTGTCCGCTGAAACCCCCTACATCCCCCAAACCTAGTGCCCCCATAAATACCTTAATTATCTCATTAAATATCCGATCCGCTTGAAATAAACTGGAAGAACTAGAAATCTTCACAAAAAATTCTAATCCTGACATCCTTTGCCTCTCTGAACATTGGCTGTCGCCCAACGACACTACCTCTTTTATAATTCCTGAATATTGCAACACTAATTTCTTTTTTAGATCTAGCTCGTCTCACGGTGGTGTTGCTATTCTTTCAAAACCCTCCCTCAACCTCCTACCGGTTCCAGACATCAAGAAGTTCTGTGTTGATGTTGACTTTGAATGTTCTTCTGCTTTCTGGTCGACGAACAGCAACACACACCTAATCTTATCTACAGATCCCCATCTGCTGACATCGACACCTTTCTCTCATCCCTAGACGAAACCCTTATTAACCTCTCAAAGCGTTTCCCCAAAGCTCATCTCTTTCTCTGCGGCGATTTCAACATCGATCTCTCCCAAAACTGCCATAATACAACCAGATTCCTTGACCTACTTCACTCCTTTAATCTCTATCAAACCATCACTTGTCCTACTCGCATTACCTCTACGTCTTCTACTCTAATCGATAACATTTTTACCACACTTGACCCTCTTCTTTATCACAGCAATACCTTCGATAGTGGTCTCTCTGATCATCTCGCCCTTAGTCTCCGCCTAAATCACTCCTCCAACGGATCCCGTCCAGGCAACACCTACGCTATAAAGAGAACTTTTTCTGACACTAACAGAGAATACTTCTCCTCCCTCCTCTCAATCATTCAGTGGGACAACGTCATCCCCTTGACTGACCCCAACTCTATGTATAAAGCCTTCATTAACACCTTCTCCGGGTTCTCCCATTATTTCAACATTGCCTTTCCACTTCAAAAACAAAAACTCGTCAAAATTCAACCTAACCGATGGATCACTGCCGAGATTGTGTCTAATGCTAACAATCTTCGGAACCTCCACCAACTCTATCGATCTAGTCCAACTAACAACGAATTACGAACCCGCTACCTATCACTCAAAAAGATCCACTCACACAACATCCGTTCCGCAAAACGAGTCCACAATGACAACATGGTCCATTCCTCCAGAAATAAAAATGAAGCAGTCTGGAACATCATCAAGTCCCACTCCTCCCCTCCGCAAACACTAACAGATGTGTCGCTTTCCATCAATGGTCAAACGATATCTGATCCAGTCCTCTCAGACACTTTCAATTCCTTTTTCATCAGTTCAGGAAATGTAGCTTCTCCAACTCCTGCCTCACCTTCAATTGTTCATCCTCCTTGCTCACCTATTCCTACCAATAGACCTAGTATTTTTCTCTATCCGACCACTTCTGACGAAATCATTCATACTGCTCGTTCTTTCAGTGGTAAGCATTCCAGCGGACTCGACGGCATTCCGGCCTCTCTTCTTTATAATTGTATAACCTTCATAGCCAATCCTCTCTCTCTTATTGTCAATACCACTCTATCCACTGGCATCTTCCCTTCAGAACTAAAAAAAGCCGTCATCATCCCAATCCATAAAAAAGGTAGCAAATCCGATGTCAACAACTATAGACCGATCTTCCTTCTCTCGTCCTTTTCAAAAATCCTAGAGAAAATTATGCCGTCTCACCTCTTTCTTAAACAAGCATAACATCCTAACTCAGCACCAACATGGTTTTCAAAAAAATAAATCCACTATCACCGCCATCTATAGCTTCTTATCTCCCCTCTACTCCTCTCTTGATAATGGTGACCATGCTGTCGGTCTCTTCAATGACCTCAACAAGGCTTTCGATACCATTGACCACAAACTTCTTCTCTCCAAACTTAATAACCTGGGCATACGCGGAACTGCCAACGATTGGATTTCCTCCTTCCTATCAGACCGCACACAGATTGTCAAAATAAAATCCTCGTCCAACACTACTCCAACTCTTTCTAATCCTCTCACTGTTCTTAGTGGAGTACCACAGGGATCTGTCCTTGGTCCTCTTCTCTGATTATTGGTGTTTAGAGGCGCGTCGACAGCGAGGTCATTTTGCGCCTATACGATCACATTAGAGACACCACTTTTTATTTTCAATTATATTTCTTAAATATTTAGTAAATCACAACATGTAACAACAACTACAACACAAAACGTGTGTGAAAGACCGCAGAATATCTAAAAGCAGAATATTAGATCCATGTTAATATTAATTACCATTGAAACTCATGTGGTTATGTATATAAAACTGAAACATGAAGATTTTAAATGAAAAATCTTTATCTTCAGGGACCCGAATGAGAGGTTTAAATTGCATTATAATCTATTACTAACCATGATATATATCTCAAGAGACAACACGTCCCGGACTACTACTTATATAAACACAAACAGACAACAGTTACAAGAACAACCCACTGGATAGTCTATTGAAAGCAAAACACACACACACACAGACAACATTCAACACAGGTAAATGTATGGTAGAAAATTTACACATTCGACATTAAATGTGTATGGTGTAAAGGGCCATAGCACACAAAATAATAAATAACAAATATATAAACTAATTGAACATTCAATCTAATAACTATCATAACTTATGACGTTTTTCTTCAAAAGTTTTCTTGAAAACTTTTTCCCCTTCCCTTTAAGGACCTTTTTAAGTCCTTCCATATCCCCACTCTCATCTGACATCTCCTACTGGTATTCTGGGTATTGAGCTTCGTCCGAGAGTGTGGTGCGGTCGAGCTTGACATGACCGCTCTTCGACTTGTCAGATTTCGAAGTCACTTCGAAAGTGATTGGGGACTTAATTTGCCTAGGTAGTTTTCCTTGTAACGTAGAGAATTGCTGAGATGCGAATAATGGAAGATCTTCCTGCTCTGATCTAGAATTAGAAGCAATGAGGGCAGCAACTTGTTTCTTGAGAGCGTCTATTTCCTGTGTTCCAGGATTTTTGTGTTCCAGTTGAGACTCAAGTTGTAGTTTTTCTTCCATGTGTCTTTTCTCTAACTCCTCATGACGTTTTGCTTGAAGGGCGGATAATTCGAGTTGCTTACTGAACTTTTCACTTAATTCCTTAACCATGTCTTTCAGCTTTTCGACTTCAGGCGATGATACGTTGCTCTGAACGACTGCCTGGGAAAAGGTCTGAGATGCGATTGAAGGGGGATGGAGTTCGAGGTACCGTTTTCTTGCCTCATTTATGAAAATATTATTCAGGGTTTTAATCTCTTGGATCTGTCTTTCTTTCTTCCATTGCGGACAATCTCGGGACCACACCGGGTGGTCACCGTTGCAGTTGGCGCAATGTACTTTATCTTTGCACGCATCAGGTTCATGAGCGGCAGCAGCACAATTTCCGCAAGTTGCGTTTCCCTTACAATCGTTGCTGAAATGCCCAAACGCCTGGCATTTATTGCATCGCTGAGGGTTTGGGATGTGTGGACGAACCGTCAAACACACATATCCAGCAAGGATTTTCTCGGGAATCCGTGGCAAAGCAAAGGTCAGTATAAGTCGAGGAGTCGGTTCAAGTTTTCCATTCTTCTTCTGGCAAATTCTGTAGACATCTGTTACATGTTGGCTAGCCAATTCGCTTTTTATTTCATCCACTTCCACGTTTAAGAGGTCGTGACAGAAAATGGTACCTTTAGAAGAGTTGAGAAATGTATGTGGTACCACTTCAATTTCGAACGTGCCAAAAGATTTCGATTTCAAAAGGTTACGAGATTGGTTACAGTTTGCAGTTTCAATAAGAAGGGTTCCATTACGCAGGGGCTTAACCATTTTAACCTCACCTGCTAGGCCAAGTATACCCTTCTTTTGAGCAAACAATGAAACATCTTTGAAACTCTTCTTGTCCGCTCTGATGGTCATGATGAGGAAGCGAGGTTCTTTTGGTTTGGGGATCAGATTTTCAGGGCCTATAACATTGTCTAATAGCGATCTTACTCTTTTTTTGTTACTATTGAATTCGGGAGGGAGATTTTGACAATTTGGATTATTCATGGGTTTGGGGACAACCAATCACAATTACTTGGCTTACTAATAAATAGCAAGGGACTCAACTAACCCATGTCGGTGCTACCGCATAGGGCCTTGTAAACAATACCGGGTCCACTCCATGCTAGTAGCATGAAGTGGAGCCGGTAAATGATTTCCCATTCAACAAGTGGCGGATAGGAAAGTGCCAATTTTACGTCCGGACGCTTATAAACGCGATTGATCTTTTCGCAAAATAGTCGGAAATGATATTGTCGTACGAATCTTCCTATTAAGCTATTACAATCAACGCAATTTACTCACGAGCCCAAGTACAACATATCATAATAGAGTTCCAAACGTATCCTGTGCATAGCTGGTGTTGTCAACAGTCGTGGGCGATTTGAGCATGTGGAGGGAGTTGGCAAGAAAGATGAAACTAATGAAGATGATAGGAAAGAAGAAGAAAGAGGAGGAGGGAAGTGAGAAGGATGCACCTAATGCTCAGCGCTCCCCTCACATGCTCCGGTCACCAAATGGAACCCACTCGACCGAGACGGTCCGAACTTAGTCTGGACCCTCACCCCAGACCTTATCGCCATGGGTGACCCTGCTGGGAGCAAATAAATTGCTCCCGACGATAGCTCTGGGGATCACGGGGCCACGCAAGCCCCCACACCACGTCAAGGTGTCCGGATCCTTTGAGGGGGGGTCCTCTTCTCTTCCTAGCCTATATCAACGACCTTTCATCACTTCTCAACACGGGAACTCTCTCCATGTATGCAGATGACACCAGTCATCTGATCACTGCTCCTAAACATTTGCTCACTCCCCTAATCTCCACAGCCAATACCCAAACTTCTCTCATGTCCTCATACTGCTTAAATAATCGTCTAGCTCTCCAACCCACTAAGACTGTCCTAGTCCACTTCCACTCACGTAGAAATACCCCCATCTTTACCCCCCTCATCAAACTAGACAGCACATCTATTCACACTACCCCCTCCACTAAATTTCTCGGCTTGTTCATAACCCCCACCCTAGATTGGTCACTTCATGTCGAAACTACATCCGCTAAAATCCAAAGATGTTGCTTCCTACTCAGACGCCTGAAACAAATAGTTAACCCCCATACTCTCAAACTCACCTATCATGCTCACTTCCATTCTTTTCTGTCCTATGGTATCCTTTTCTGGGGGGCATCTCCCCAAGCCAACCGAATCTTCATTCTCCAAAAACGTGCCTTACGCATAATTGTCGGTATTTCTCGTCGCAGTTCATGTCGACAACACTTTATTGACCTGAAGATATTGACTCTTACCTCCACACTGATTCTTGCAGCCTGCTTCTTCGTTCGCTCTCACCCTGAACTATTCCCCTTAAATTCCACCGTTCATACTTACCCAACTAGAAGCAGTAAGTCTATCCATGTCACATCTCACAATCACTCCTCGTATACCAAAAGCCCTCACTACCTCTGCACTACCTTATACAATAACCTCCCATCTTACATCATCGAATCCAAACCACTCAGCATATTCCTTACTCAACTCAAAAAATATCTCCTATTAAATCCATTCTATAGCATCAATGAGTTCATCAAAAGTCCTTGACTCTAGCCTCACTTCACACTTCAAACCGTTATCCCTCCTTGTTTTTTAGTATTTTCAATGTATATAATTACTTTTCACCATCAACTTGGCCGATTTCCCTCCTTTCTTTAGTATTCAATGTATATATTTTCTCTTCAATACCGTATTCCATGTACATAATTTTACTATTTACTATTAATAGTTGTTCTGTACATTCCTACTATACACAACTGTTTACACAACTGTAAAATAATTATCTAACTATAAGTATTTCTAGTTTAATTTTAGTATGACGAATCCTATATTGGTACACTGTATTGATCAAATGGAGAATAAATAAATAAATAAATAAATGAATAAATAGAACCACACCGATCAAAGGTATTAATTTTTCACCATCTCAATTGCTCTTCAATAGAAGACTTAAGACAAAGTTACCTATATCTGCAAAACTACTAGAGCCACAGATTTGTAATAATATTAAGGAAAAATTGATTGCAAGGCAAAATAAGCAAAAACAGTAATTTGATCCAGGTTCAAGACAACTTTCACCGTTGGAAAGAGATCAGAATGTCATAATCAATAAGGGCAAACATTGGGAGCATGGAATTGTAACTAACAAGTGTGAAGCACCTAGGTCGTACATTGTACAAGATTCAAATAGTCAAGAATACCGTCGTAATAGACGTTTCTTAAAGGAATCATTCAATAAACCTGTAATAAAGAGTACACTGTCTGAAACTCAAAATACTGATTTGGATGAAAATCTGACCGTACCCATGGTAAGTCCGTAAGTGATAATACCCAGCAAATTTGTAGTGACCACACTATTGAGGAAGCTATGGCAAAGGAGGTTGATAAGAATATTGTAGTGACTAGGTCAGGCAGGTATATAACTAAACCTTCAAAGTTCAGTTATTAGGTTATGTAGTATATGTATCAGTGATTATGTTATGTAGCGTATGTATCGTCAGGTAACCTGCAAAATATATGTCATGTAATAACAAGCATTTGTTAAACTAATGTTTAGAAATAAAAAGTAAAGGGAGATGTCATGAATGAATGTGTAGCGGGTTGATTCGTAGACTACAGTAGCAGTGTGGCATACGGCCGCAGGGACCACACAGCAGCACACGCTAGGGGCTGGATTCCCGCGCCCTAGGCCTAGTGCAGCGGGCGGCCGCAGGAAGCAGGCAGCGCGACACGCGAGGGTAGCGACGCGCCAAGGCGGCGCCACTCGCCAGTCTCTCAACCGGCCACTTCCGGCAAACACGCTTCTGCGATACCGTCCAAACGTTTGTAATGTAATATAAATCCAGTGCCATCCTCATTTCGAATAAAGTCGGCGAATTAGAAACTAACTTGTGCGAGCGTGAACTCAATCTGTACCCGATTCCCCATCCACCAAAGTGGTGACCCCGACGTGATCTGAATTAATCTCGGTGCGGTGGAGAATTGTACTGACACGTGTGTGAACATTTTTTTTTGTGTTGTTGTGTCCGTTTCTCAACGCAAATTTCGAACGCGCGAGTGGTTGACAATATATATCTATTTTGGTGAGTTTGTTTTGTTTGTGCTTTTTGTTCGTTCACGGTAGATTTGGATTTTTGTTGTGTGCGAAAATGGAAGAGGAACGGGCCCCGATTCCCCCGTCAGTCGACCGCGTGACCATGCGGGTGCCGCCGTTCTGGTCGGACGACCCCGGGCTGTGGTTCGCCCAACTTGAGGGCCAGTTCGCGATGGCCGGGATCACGCGCGATGTGTCCAAGTTCCACGCGATAACCGGCTCGCTGGAGCAGCGGTACGCTGTCGTCGTTCGCGACGTGATCGTCAATCCGCCCGAAACGGATAAGTACGAGCTCCTGAAAAGTGAACTGATCCGGCGGTTCTCCTCGTCCCGCGAGTCGAGAATAAAGCAACTCCTCCAGCACGAGGAGATGGGGGATCGTACGCCATCCCAGTTCCTTCGTCACTTGCGTGGGCTCGGGGATGGAACGACCGTCACCGACGCCGTGCTGAGGTCGCTATGGTTGGGCCGACTCCCACTCCGGATGCAAGACATCTTAGCCGCCTTGCCAACTACTGACCTGGAGGCGATGGCGGTTCTGGCGGACAAAATACAGGAGAACACGCCAGCTCCGTCTCGTGTCGCCAGCGTCGGCCACCAGCCTACGGAGGGTTGCCAAGCCATGTTTGAAGCCTTGTCCCGCCAGATCGCGGCCCTTTCCACCAAACACGCGCCACGTCCTGCCCGAGGGCGCACTGCGAGCCGGCACCGGAACCCCTCGAGCCGGGACGTCACCCCGGGCGTGAACGACGATGGGTGGTGTTGGTACCACTACACGTTCGGCGACATGGCGAGGCGGTGCAAGGAGCCATGTACCTACACGCGAAAAACTCCCGGGGCAGTCAGTAGCCGCGGCCAGCTCCTGCCCGGCATCAAGCCGCCTGTACGTCACCGACGTCGCTACGCGGGTGCAATTCCTCGTGGACACTGGGTCCGACCTCTGCGTCTATCCACGGACAAAAGTGACAGGACCCCGCACGAAGACGACGTACGAGTTGTATGCGGCGAACGGCTCGGTTATCGCGACATACGGAGTGATCAATCTCCGTTTAGATCTCGGCCTCCGTCGCGTCTTCGAGTGGCGATTCGTCATTGCCGACGTCTCCCAACCGATTGTGGGAGTCGATTTTCTGTCGTTCTACCACCTCCTCGTTGACGTTCGACAGAAGCGTCTCAGCGATGGAACCACTTCACTCACCGTGTCGGGTTTACCGTCGTCCGGCCAACCGGAGCACGTTAAAGTCATCGGTGGTGGTTCGCCTTACCACGCACTCCTCGCCGAGTTCCCCGATGTTACGCGCCCCTCCGGAGCCCCACAAGGCATCAAACACAAGACCACCCACCACATCCATACAACACCCGGCCAACCGACCACGTGCAGACCGCGCCGCCTGGCCCCCGACCGCCTGCGCATCGCCCAGCAGGAGTTCGCAGAGATGGTGAAATCCGGTGTGGCTCGACGCTCATCCAGCAGTTGGTCTGCTGCCCTGCACTTGGTCCCCAAGACGGAGGACCAGTGGAGGCCTTGTGGGGACTACCGCCCACTCAACAACCGGACCGTGCCGGATCGTTATCCAGTCCCCCACATTCAGGATTTTGCTCAAGCCCTCGCAAACAAAACAATATTCTCGACAGTCGATCTCGTGCGCGCATACAATCAGATACCGGTTGCCCCCGAGGACGTCCCGAAAACGGCAATCACTACACCTTTCGGCCTTTTCGAGTTCCCCTACATGAGTTTTGGACTACGCAACGCCGCACAAACGTTTCAACGTTTTATCGACGAAGTGCTACGGGGATTCGAGTGGTGTTATGCATACATTGACGATATCCTGATCGCATCGGCCTCAGTAGAAGAGCACGACCACCACCTCCGCCTACTTTTTGCTCGACTCGCAGAGTACGGGGTCTTGGTTAACGTACCAAAGTGCGTGTTCGGGGCCGCGGAAGTGCGTTTCCTCGGGTACACCGTGAGTTCAGCAGGTACCAGACCACTCGGAGAAAAGGTCAACGCGATCCTAAATTTCCCGCAACCCTCCACCGTCAAACACCTGCGACAGTTCCTCGGTATGATAAACTTCTATCGCCGGTTCTTGCCGTCCGCAGCACGGATGCAAGCGCCGCTCAACGGCCTCCTCGCCGGCCCCAACATGTCGGGCAAGACCCCCGTTGTTTGGACACCGGAACTCAAGGAGTCGTTCGCAGAGTGCAAGCGCAGTCTTGCTGATGCTGCGCTTCTAGCACACCCGGACCTTGACGCTGAGTTGGCCATCATCGCCGACGCATCCGACGTGAGCGTGGGTGCTGCCCTTCAACAACGCACGACCAACGGATGGCAGCCTCTTGCCTTTTTCTCGAGGAAGTTGAACTCGGCCCAGCAGAAATACGGCGCGTACGACCGTGAACTTCTAGCGGTGTACGACGCCATTAAGCATTTCCGTCACATGGTGGAAGCGCGAACATTTGCGGTATACACAGATCACAAACCATTAACGTTCGCCTTCCATCAGAAGCCTGATAAATGTTCACCAAGGCAGTTTCGCTATCTGGACTACATTGGCCAATTTACTACAGATATACGCCACATTCCAGGGGACCAAAACGTGGTCGCCGACGCTTTGTCACGCGTCGAATCACTTACCGCGCCAATCGACTACGCAGCGATCGCACGAGCCCAAATTGACGACGCCGAGCTTCGAAGATTACGGCAAACAACGAATACGACTCTCCAGTTTCGTGGCCAACGTCTCTCCGGCACTGATCTTGACCTCCATTGCGACACATCCTTGGCGACGCCACGCCCATTCATCCCAGGCCCTTTCCGACGTCAAGTTTTTGACAGCATACACGGGTTGGCTCATCCCGGCATCAGAGCAACGACAAAGCTCGTCACGCAGCGCTTCGTGTGGCCGTCCGTGAACAAGGACTGTCGAGAATGGGCCCGAACATGCCTGAAGTGCCAACGCGCCAAGATCACGCGCCACGTCACATCACCGGTCGGCCGTTTTCACACCCCGGGTGCCAGGTTTGAACACATCCACATCGACATTGTTGGACCACTACCGGTATCCGACGGTTTCCGCTATCTGGTAACATGCGTGGACCGTTTCACGCGGTGGCCAGAGGCGATCCCAATCTCGGACATCACTGCGGACACCGTAGCGGATGCCCTCGTCGGAGGATGGATTGCCCGTTTTGGAACCCCGCTCAGAGTAACAACCGACCAGGGACGCCAGTTTGAATCGAGTCTTTTCCGCTCGCTCAACCATTTGACTGGCACGACCCACCTCCGGACGACGGCACATCACCCACAAGCTAACGGAATGGTCGAACGCTTACACCGCCAGCTTAAGGCTGCCATCAAATGCCACGGCGGCGACAAGTGGACAGAGGCGTTGCCATGGGTCATGCTTGGAATTCGCTCGGCCTGGAAGGAAGACTTGAAGGCTACACCAGCAGAACTCGTGTATGGCACAACATTGCGCCTCCCCGGCGAATACCTCGCAACGAACCTTGGAACGAACTCGACGAACTCGACATCCACCTATGTAGACCACCTTCGCCGCCGTCTCAACCAGTTGCGCCCAGTTCAACCGTTGCACCACGGACAACACGCAGTCTTTGTGTTCAAGGACCTGGCAACATGTACGCACGTTTTCGTGCGCCATGATGCGGTCCGCACTCCTCTCCAACAACCATACGACGGCCCATTTGAGATCGTAGCTCGTCATGAGAAATGCTACACAATCATGCGAAATGATCATCGAATCGCGGTCTCGATCGACCGACTCAAACCGGCCTACATTCTGGCTGGCGACGTTGCCCACACCCAGCCGGAGCCCCCTCTGCCGAAGCCACGGGACTACGGCGCCCAACCAACGCCTACCGTGCACACTGCGGCTCCACTACCGGCGAGCGACCCACAGCCTCGAGCCACCCACGGACCGGCACCTTTGTTGCGTCCAGCGATTCGTGTACCTGTTCCTACCAACAACACCGGGAACAACCCACTACCGCCTCCACCAGTCACCACGCGTTCCGGACGACGCGTCCATTTCCCAGCGCGACTGGTGTCGTCAACCATCGCTTACCACTAGACGTCTGGGACACTGGGGAGGGGGTCCTGTAGCGGGTTGATTCGTAGACTACAGTAGCAGTGTGGCATACGGCCGCAGGGACCACACAGCAGCACACGCTAGGGGCTGGATTCCCGCGCCCTAGGCCTAGTGCAGCGGGCGGCCGCAGGAAGCAGGCAGCGCGACACGCGAGGGTAGCGACGCGCCAAGGCGGCGCCACTCGCCAGTCTCTCAACCGGCCACTTCCGGCAAACACGCTTCTGCGATACCGTCCAAACGTTTGTAATGTAATATAAATCCAGTGCCATCCTCATTTCGAATAAAGTCGGCGAATTAGAAACTAACTTGTGCGAGCGTGAACTCAATCTGTACCCGATTCCCCATCCACCAAAAATGAATGTTAGGGTTTAGAGGCGCGTCGACAACTAGGTCATTTTGCGCCTCTACAATCTAAAAGTATAAATCATGTATATTTAAAACGTCGCAACAGCTTGATAAAATACCTCATAACAACTTCTTAAGAGTAAATAAATAAATGATCAATCAATAAAGTGTAAAGGACCGAACAACTACAAATAACTACTATAAAACTAATACTACTATAAAACTTACAATTAAGATGACTAGATTGGAAGACAAGCCCCGGTGTAAAAGGCCGGAACCTGTATAAAATAGACTATCCTAACTAACAACTACATTCTAATATCAAAGACTACAAACCTAAAACAATGACTAGACACAATGACGACACTTAACTGATTAACACAAGATAAAAGATTCGGCACCGGTGTAAAGGGCCGGTACCTGTCAAACGTCAAAGTAACAACGCTTACAAAAAGAACAACATTGAACACTTTAAAATACTAATATTAATAATACTGGAACAGATAGAATAGTCAGGCACCAATGTTAGAGGCTGGAACCTGTCAGATTTTATCTACTAAACTAGTCAGTCTTAGGAATTCGAAGGTTTTATCAACTATTCTACTGTCATCTGTTAAAACCTGCTCAAGATTATCGCCCATCGCCAAGTTTTGTCGAACGGCTCTGTGCTTGCGACATTGAATTAAAATATGTTGGACAGACAAAACCTCGTTGCAGGTTTCACACCGCGGGATAACTTTGTCAACGCTGAAGAGGTAAGAGTGAGTTAGGAGGGTATGTCCTATCCGGAGACGGGTGAGGACTACCTCCTCGCGCCGTGAGCCTCGGATAGAACTACTCCACGTCCCAACGGTCGGCTTCACTACTTTTAGTTTGTTATTCAACTCTCTATCCCATTTTGCTTGAAATCTGTTTCTAAAAAGTTTTTTAAAATACGCCTTGATATCTTTTATGGGTACTTGTGGGACATCGATTTCTGTTTTTTCTGTTGCAGCCTTAGCCGCCTGATCTGCAAGCTCATTGCCTCGAATCCCCACGTGGCCAGGGATCCAACAGAATACGACTCTGACATATTGCATTGCAAGGGCGGTCAGGATAGTCTGTATCTCCTGGACTAGAAAGTCATCGGGGTAAATCTGAGATATTGCTTGTATGGCGCTCAAAGAATCAGAAAAAATGATACAGGATGTCTCCTCATGTTGTTTAATGTGCTGAAGAGCTTGTAGTAAAGCGAACAACTCTGCCGTGTACACGCTGCAGAGAGGACTCAACTTGAATGTACACGAGGTTGTGGAACTCGGGCAGAACGCACTTCCAACATGTTCGTTCAACTTCGACCCATCGGTGTAATATCTAGTATAGCCGTTAAAATAGGAACAGATCTCGAGGAACTTCTGTTGGTATATGAGATCGCTTGTGTCATGCTTCCGGAAAGAACTGAGTTGAGTGATGCAATGGGGCTGTGGAACAAGCCACGGTGCAGACACGCTATACGATATAGGGTACACTCGCGGATACGAAAAATGTTGTTCTATTAGAAACCGGTTCAAGCGTATTCCTACCGGCAATGTGGCTGAAAGTTTAGAAGCATATAAAGCCTCGAATCGAGGTTTAAAAACAGTTTGATGAGTTGGATGCTTCTTCATACAGTACAGTTTAAAAGCATATGCACATAGTAAGTATTGCCGTCTGTCTTCGAGCGAGGGTTCCGCAGCATCACAATACAAACTAGCGACTGGACTTGTACGAAATGCTCCAATCGCTAGGCGAATACCAGTATTGTGGACTGTGTTCAGAGATTTGATATAGCTCTCACGTGCAGAATTAAAAACAATACAGCCATAATCGAGCTTAGATCGAATGAGGGCCCGATAAATCCGCAACATGGTCGTTCGGTCGCCTCCCCAAGATGTTCCGCAGAGATAACGCATCAAGTTCAGGGATTTCATGCACTTGATTTTCAGCTGAGCAATATGCGGTTTCCAGTTGAGCTTCGTATCCAGAGTTAAACCCAAAAACTTGCATGTTGTAGAGAACGGCAAATTCTCCCCTTCCATTTTTAAAATGGGGTCATGGTGAATGCCGCGTAGACGATGAAAATGCATGGCATTCGTTTTACTTGTTGAGAACTTAAATCCCGTTTTATCCGCCCATTGCTGAAGACGATTTATGGTCAGTTGACATTGACGTGCTGCAGTGGCGATGTTTACAGACTTACAGAAAATAGCTAAATCGTCTACAAACAATGAGGCATTTACCGGGGACTTGATACAATCAACAATTCCGTTTATTGCAATGGCGAAGAGCGTGACACTCAACACAGAGCCCTGAGGTACACCGTTCTCTTGAATAAAATCACCAGACAGACAATTACCTACACGAACACGAAACATGCGATTTGACATAAAATTTGAGATAAAAATGGGAAGGTGACCAGCAAATCCCCACTGTTTAAGAGTTTTCAGAATGTTGAAGCGCCATGTCGTGTCGTATGCTTTTTCCATATCAAAGAATACACCCATATTTACATATTTATTTATTCATTACAGATTGTTCATAAAACAGGTGGTAATGGTTACTATACCTAATGCAATTACAGTCAAACATACTCGATTTAATTATACTTCATTTTTTTCTTAGCTCTCTTCTTAAATCACCAATCTTCGTTATGTTCTTGATATCTTCTTCTAATTCATTCCATTCCCGCGTCGTTCTTTGTATAAACCCATATTTACCTACTTCTCTATCCACTTTTTCCACTTCCATTCTTACCCCTCCCCTTGTACTTCTTTGTAATCCCTTTCCAATTCTATTGCTTAATTCATCCCATCCTGTATATTCATTCTTGACTCTAACAAAATTGCACATTCTTTCTATTTGTCTTCGTTTCGCCAAATTTTCCCATCCCATTTCCTCAATCATTTTACTGGGTCTTTCTATAACTTTTTCAACCACATCCTTATCGTTCCTGATAATCTTCCAGCGCTTCTCTCTCCCCAATACCCTTCTTGCAGCAACCCTTTGGACGTTCTCCACAGCCTTTATTAGTCCAACTTCATGCGGATCCCAGACTGAACTAGCATACTCAAGCATTGGCCGAATCAGACTCATGTATGCCTTCTCTTTTATTTTCATCCCTGTCCCCTTCAACTGCCTCATAATAAAATTTAAGGATCGTATTCCCTTTTTTGAGATATTTCTAACATGTTCCCCCCACCCTAAGTTTTTATTTATGTAAAGTCCAAGATATTTATATGCTTCTACTTCCTCAAGTGTAGAATCTCCCATTTTATAAATCTTATTCACTTTTTTCTTGTTACTGCTGCTAGAGAAGTGCACCACTTTACATTTTCCAACATTTAGTCCCATTAAATTTATTTTAACCCATTTATTAATTCTGTCCAAATCTCCTTGTAACTGATTTTCCTCCCTCTCACTCCTAATGGTGCTATATACCACACAGTCATCAGCAAATAGACGAATTCTTGATTGAATTCCGATTTGAAGATCGTTTATAAATATATTGAATAGAAGGGGTCCAATTACACTTCCTTGTGGTACCCCAGAAGTAACTTTTACCATATCAGAAATTTCATCACCTACTTTTACTTTTTGTGATCTACCTTTTAAGAAGGACTCCACCCATCTTGTTATCCTCTCATGTTTTGTTATTTGTTTCAACTTTGAAATCAGAAGTTTATGAGGTACTTTGTCAAAAGCTTTTTCAAAATCCAAAAAGACGGCAGATATTTTACCCCCCTTGTCCAAAGTATCAGACAGTTCCTGCGTGAATCCTTGCAGTTGGGTTACACATGAGTAACCCTTACGAAAACCATGTTGTCCATCAAATATTCCACCATTATTATCAACAATTAATTTGATTTCTGTATCAATTAACCTTTCCATAATTTTGCATATTGAGGAGGTGAGGCTAACTGGTCTGTAATTACCCAAATTTGATTTTTCTCCCCCTCTATGTATTGGAGTGATCATTGCTTTTTTCCAGTCCTCGGGCACAGTTCCTGAATCTATTGAATTTTGAAAAATTAACATTAAATACGGTATTAACTCTTTTCCCGCCAACTTGATAAATTTGTTATTAATCCCATCGTGACCGGGAGCTTTATTTCTATTCAGTTTATCAATTATTCTCTGGATTGCTGTTTCAGTGAATTTTATTTTATTTTCCTCTACTCCCAATTGATGAATTTGATCATTCTCTACTTCGTTCTCCCCATTCAAAGTCTGTTTTTGAAAAACTTCACCATAATAATTATTTAATGCGTATGCCTTTTCTTTATTCGATATGAACCCCACTCCATTTCTGTTAATAAGAGTTGGCATATCGTTTCTTCCTCTTTTAGTATTATTTATGTACTTGTACATATTATTCCAACTTTTATTCTGGTCCTGCTCGTCAAACATACCCCGTAGAAACTTATCCTTTGCACTTTTCTTTTCTTTATTCAGATCTGATCTGAATTTCCTTCTCATTTCTATATCTCCCCCTTTACCTCTGTTCATATTATGAAACTTTCTTGCTTTCCTTTTCAATTTTCTAATTGATTTATTATAATAGATTGGATCTGCACTTTCAGATATTAATTTATTGGGAACAAACTTCTCAATAGCGTTTAAACATATGTTTTTGAAAGTGTCCCATTTTTTGTCTATATCCCCCTTCTCCTCAATCCAGTAATTCCTCCAATAATTTAAATGTAACCTAATTTTGTTGGTATCCGCCTTTTTATAGAACCAGACTTTCTTCTGTACCTTTATTTCATCTTTTACTCTATTTGCAATTAATTCTACTGTTGGAATATTATGGTCACTGATACCAACGTCCACGATAGTTCTTAACCACTTTTCCGGTGGTCTGACTAGGATAACGTCCAAAAGGTTATTACTACCTGTCCTAGTTAATCTAGTACCCTCCGTAACCGTTTGCACAAATCCTTCACTCATTATTTCATAAACAAGTTCTTGCCTTCTATTCGTGCTACTTCCTACAGTCCCTTCTTCCCAATTTATTCCTGGTAAATTCAAGTCTCCAGCAACTATTACATTCCTTTTATTAGCACTTTCAACCACTCTTTCCCTAATCTTGACAAGAATATCATTATTAGAATTTGGTGGCCTATATCCCGCAATTATTATAAACATTTCTGTTCCGAACTTAATTTCTAATCCCATTAACTCTACTGCTTCTTCTATCCACAAGATTCTCCCATTCAACTCATTTTTTAATCCCAGCAATATACCACCCCCATGTCTATTTCTGTCTCTTCTGAATAAGCTGTAACCCCCAACCTCTATCTCTTTATCGGTGTAGCCATCGTCCAGCCAGGTTTCCACAAGTACGAAAATATCGGGATTTATAGTGTCGACTACTGTTCTTAATTCGTCGAGTTTATTGCATATACTTCTGCAATTAACTAATGTTATTTTTAATGTATTTTTTACTCCCATCTCAATATCCTTCTGTTTCGATTTGTCTCCCCTTTCCATATCATTTCCTAGGCCTACCTCTATTCTGCTACTTTCAATCGTATTTAGTCACAAGCTAGCTCTTCTTCTCATCTTCTCGGCGACTCTTCCCATCAGTTTACCCAGTTTCTCTGCTCCCAATCTATTTAAATGTACCCCGTCAGCCTTCAAATGTTCTTCATGTACCCAACAGTTAGACTCAATGTACACCACTCGTTCTCTGATGCACAATCGCTCAGTAGCAGCGTTGACTCTATCAATAAGCTCTCTATTTTCATCTTTTCTGTATATAATCCCACTAACTGCAACTCGACTTTCTCCGAACTTCTTTTTCGCAGCTTCAATCAATTCCTTCATTCCTTTGTTCATTATATCTTGTCCATCCTCTCTTTGTCTCATCTCTTTCAAATCATTTCCTCCTACGATCAGAATAACTCCTTTACCATCGACTTCCCTTTTCTTCATTTCATCCACCACTCTCCTCATTCTGAATACACCAATTCCTGGTCTCACATCCACCTCTACACTGGATCCCGTGCCGACGCTTGTTCCACGAACAATCGAGCTTCCCAGCAGTACAATATTCTTTTTGGTTATTCGTTTACTTTCCTCTTTAGATCTAACAGATTCCATCTCGACTTCACCAAATTTGCTGACTTCATTTTTGTCTTTCATTTCTTCTTCTGGAATAAACTTCAATTGCGTTTCCTCTGCGTTTATATTCTTCCGCGTCTGCTCTTCTTCGTTATTCATACTTCTCAAACATTCAACTTTACTTTGTTTGGCATATTTCCCTTTCTTCAATTGTTTCCCATTCGTTTTCTCCTCATTCATAATAATTTTAGGGATATTCTCGTTTTTTCCCTTGTTAACGTTTTTTTTTCCCTCAATACATGCTTCCCTTTTCTTCTTATCTTCTCCTTCCCTGCACTTTCCACAGCTCCACTTTAAGCCTGGTACACTTTGAATACACTTGTACTGTGCAGTACTTATATTTACACACGCTATATGCCACCATTGCGAACATTTTTCTGAACAGCATTGTATTGCTCTGTCCTTGACCTTTACTCCTAATCCACACTTCATACCACAAATTACATTCAATTCTTTCGGCAATGGTACCGTACTTAGCACTATCTCATTCCCACTATTGGTTTTCAGTCCCAATCTTGGCCTTCCCCTCGTTACTTTCTTGAATTCGGTCGTCATCTCGAAAAGTTACTTTTAACACCTTGATTACAGTGGTCAATAATAATCATACACCTTGGTCAATATCTATCCAGATGGCCGTGACTTTCAAAATTAGGCCAAGTTGTATCAGGATGACCGTGTAGAAAAAACAAACAAACACTAACCAAAAATTATATTCTCAGTAAATCCAAAAACTTACTATTCTTCAGAACTTTGGCTTCAATGAACAGATTTCACTGATTTATCATTCAAAATGATTCTCACATAAATCCCAATGGCAAGGTATGGTTGAATATCGTTGTAGATGCTTCTTTGTATCAATTTTCACAATTAATATCCAGCGACACAATTTCCACGACTGTTCGTTTACCTGGTTGCTAAGGGTTGCTAACCCAATACATGTTGCTTGGTTAAAAACGCGTCTTGTATGAAAGCTTCTATCCTGACAAGTTGATCAATGGTAGTTCTATTCTTCCTGAAACCAGACTGCTCTGTGCAAAGGAGGTTTCGACGTTCTAACCGCCAAACAAGGCGTTTATTTATCATCCTCTCCATGACTTTGCACAGGCAGCTGGTCAGGGATATTGGGCGGTAACTAGAAGGAATATGTCGGTCTTTGCCAGGTTTCAAAATTGGAATAGATATAGCTCTCCTCCATTGCTCAGGGAATGTGTCAGTTTGCCAGATTAAGTTGAACAATGCGAGAAGACTGTCGGCCGAGTCTGATGACAGATGCTTGAGAAACTGGTTATGGATCATGTCCTCTCCTGGAGACGTATCTCTGGATCGCCTGATCGCATTGTCAAGCTCCCATTTACTGAATTGAACGTTGTAGTCCTCGCTGTTACTGGACGAAAAATCTATGACACTTCGTTCTTCCAAAGTTTCATGTTGTTGGAAGATTGCCGAGTATTGTGAGGAGTTGGACACATTCGAAAAGTGATCACCAATCGTATTCGCAATTTCGATTGGTGTAGTTACTACATTTCCACTTACATTCAAGCCCGAAATAGTCGTACTCTTGAATTTCCCGTCAATCTTGCGAACCCTATTCCATACTTTGGTAGACGGCGTTCGGATATTTATGGTAGATATATAGGAATTCCATGATGCTTTTTTGGAAGATTTTATTATATAACGTGCTTTGGCACGGAGTCTGCGGGAAGCACTCAGATTGACCATTGTGGGGAACTTTTTGAATATATAAAGAGCACGTTTTCTTTTCATAATGGCATCCTTACATTCGGAATTCCACCAGGGAACAGGAATTTTACGTGCGCTAGTCGACGTCATAGGTATACTTTTCCCCGCGGCTCTAGTAATTGCGTGTGTTACCCAAGAAACTCGATCGTCAACTTCCGGTATGTTTTCCGAATCCTTCAGATTTGCGTTGGTGGTAAAGGTTGACCAATCAGCTCGCCGCAAGTTCCAATGCGCACAGCGCGTTGGCTCCTGTAAATTTGTGGTGATTTTTAAAAACAGAGGGTAATGATCACTGCCACATATATCAGAATGAACAGTGAAATTGAAAAGCGGTGCTATAGAAGGAGTACAAACAGAAAGATCAATTGCCGATGATTCTCCATTAAAAACGTTGAATCTTGTTTTTTCTCCATTATTAAGTATTATTAGGTCATTATCGTTAAAAAACTCTTCAAATAGACGACCTCGTCCGTTTCCATCCACCATTGTATCACCCCATAAGCGATCATGAGCATTCAAGTCGCCTAGAAGGACATATGGACGTGGGAGCTGTAACACAAGGCAATCAAGATTTCTCCTCGTAACTGGAGCCCATTCAGGTAGGTAAATGTTACAGAAGGTAACAGGCTGAGGGAGAGCAACTCTAACTGCCACTGCCTGTAGAGGTGTTGTAAGTGGCAGTGGGCTTACGTGACAGCTGTCATGGACAGCTGTGGCTACTCCCCCATGAGCTCTGTTACCTGTCAGGTCGTCACAACGATAAAAACTATAGTTACGTAATAAAGGAGAGTCAGCAGTTTTAAAATGTGTCTCTTGTAAGAAGAAACACAGTGGTTTAAAATCGGAAAGTAAAAGCTTAATCTCTTCTTTATGACGATTATACCCATTACAATTCCACTGCAGCAGTCATCCTTGTTAAAATCACTACTAAACTCTAGTTCTAAAATTTGTACAGTTATTAAAAACTAGTTTATCTACTTCTTTTTGCCTTGAAGACTAGATAAAAACTTATCGTGCACGTCCGTGGCCTTATCCTTACGGAACTCATTTACTCTCGAATGAGCTGGTTCCGTCTGCCACTCCATGTTTTCGCCACTCCGTGACGGAGACAGCGAGAGAGCTCTCTGACTGAGTGAGGTGGTATCTTTTTTCTTTTCGATCTCTTTAGATCGAGATTGCCGGTTAAGTTTGGTATTTTTTGATTCAGCTGTCTCTGTCGTTTTAATTCCTATGACTGTTGTTTGTGAAGCAGGAGTCTTCAACTGCTTCGCAAGTATCTGCTTGAGCTCGCTTATTTCTTTGTTTTGAGATTTAATAATGTCTTTGTATTTTTTAGCTTCAGCCTGCATTGCAACAGTTTGATCGGCGAGTTTGATCGGCGAAGCGCTGTCATCTCCTCAGCCTGCTGCTTCATCATCTCCCTAAGCTCCGTGAGTGATGACTCGACTGAGGAGCTGGCAGGGGTCTGAACGGCAAGCTGGACTTTTTGTTGTTCAATGATAGATTTGAGTTTCGAAATTTCTGTTGTTGTGCTTGTACTTTGTGATGTTGCTTGTGAGAAAGATTTCGTGAGATTTGTAGGGGGATTAAGCTGATTATATAACCTTCTTGCATCAGAGAGCGATATATTCTGAAGGGTCTTCATCTCTTGAATTTTCTTTTCTCTTTTGAACAGCGGACACACCCGAGCCCACGCCGGGTGGTCTCCATCGCAGTTCACGCAACGGGCGCTGTTTTCGCATGGTCCCGAGCCATGTCGGTCTGCAGCGAAGTTACCGCAGGTATCTCTGCCCTTGCAGGATTCGCTTGGGTGCCCAAACCTCTGGCACTTAAAGCACCGCAGAGGATTGGGTATATGCGGACGCACTGTCAGGCATATATAGCCAGCGAAAACCTTCATGGGCAGAGTGGGAGTATTGAAAGTCAATATCAGAAGAGGAGTAGCAACAAGTTTACCATCACGACGACTTTCGATTCGATTCACATCAGTAATGTTCTGGCTTTTAAACTCATTTTCAAGTGTTTCAACATCGATATCAAGTAAATCATGACAGAATATTATGCCTTTCGAGGTGTTTAGGTTCTTGTGCGGCGAGACATTAATAAGGTAAGTAAGAAAAAGTTGCGAGTTGAGAAGAGTTTTTGTCTGTTCACCGGTTTTAGTCTCAATGAGGAGGGTGCCGTCACGAAGACACTTAGAGGACTTGACCTCGCCTACAAGACGATGCACTCCTCTGGCCTGATCGAATGGTGAAATATTCTTGAAGCTTTTGTTGGGCGTCGTTATTTTTATTGTAAGATAGCGCGGCTCTTTGAATTCTGGTTGAAGGTCTTCAATGGAGATTGGATCTTCCATTAAAGCTCGCTTCTTGTTACGATTGATTTGGGGAGGGATTTGTTCAGTTTCCTTGGGGTGGGGTAGTTGGGGGAAGGGGTTGGGGTTTATATTGTTTGTATTCATGTTTGGTCCCACGAGAAGCTAGGGAATTATGAGTCAACTCGCACAGAGCCCCGCATGTGAAAGTAAGGCTATAATAAAACTAGAGGTCGCCAGGTATCTAGAGTACATCGTTCGAGACTACATTGACCCGTAGCCATCCAGCTCCTCGGCACGATTGTTTACACCTTGAGCTTAGGTCTGTCTCGTGTCCATGTACATTGCAATTGTCGTCAACAGATGTGGGCGATTCAAGCATATGGAGGAAGCTGGCAAGAAAAGGGAAATTGAGAGAGGACAAGAGAACAGAAGATAATAGAAGAGGTACAGAAGTGAGAAGAAAAAACAATACTCAGCACTCCCTCCACATACTCCGGTCACCAAATGGAACCCACTCGACCGAGACGGTCCGAACTTGGTCTGGGCCCTCACCCCAGACCTTATCGCCATGGGTAACCCTGCTGGGAGCAAATGAATTGCTCCCGACGATAGCTCTGGGGATCACGGGGCCACGCAAGCCCCCACACCACGTCAAGGTGTCCGGATCCTTTGAGGGGGGGGAGATGTCATATTGTGTCAAGTTGGCATCACAGAATGTTGTAGTAGTGAATGTTGTCAACACTGTAAGACAGGCAATCAGCGCCGAGCACTGGCAATGTACAAGGAATTGAATTGAATGTTAGGGTTTAAAGGCACGTCGACAGCTAGGTCATTTTGTGCCTATACAGTCTATTCCTACGAGTCTATTTTATGAAGATTAAATATGGAAACATCAGGTAACAAATACTCATGGGACTCTACAAACTAATTCGCTGAATACACATCAAAATACACACTCCGGTGAGGGACCGGAAACATGTTCTCTATACATATAAAAACGATAAAACTTCAGATTACACAATTAATATATAAAAGAAGTCAGTTGGGGAACACAGTCTCATTATTCTCATATTTCTAACTAGTTAACAATCATACATTAACAAGTATATGCCAGGTGTATAAGGCCAAACATACAGAAATAAGAACAAAGCTAGTCTAACTTAACTTACTTTAACTATAACTAATCAACAAATATATGTTTGGTGTAAAAGGCCAAACATATAGAAATAATAATGAAACTATTCTAACTTAGTCTAACTATAACTAGTCAACAATCAACATATAACACGATTTAAAACTCATCCAATAATTGAGCAACGTTAAAAAATTGAAAATCTTATCAACAGCTCGAAAGTCATCAGCTAATATTTTAGGAAGGGAGTCATCCATTGACAACTGTTGCCGTAAAGCAGTGTATTTCCTGCAATTCAATAAAATATGTCTAATGGTTAAAACTTCATCACATGTATCACACTTTGGGACAATTTTCTGTGGTGTAAAGAGATATGCATGGGTTAGCAGGGAGTGCCCTATCCGCATGCGAGTTAATACCACCTCTTCCCGCCGGGAACCTCTAATAGAGGAGTCCCAGGGTTCAATGGTTGGTTTTATTTCTTTCAGTTTGTTGTTTAACTCACTGTCCCACTCTCGTTGCCATCTATTTTTAAAAAGCTGTTTAAAATGGGCCCTCAGGTCATTACACGGTACCGGTTTGTCATCTATCTGCTCTTTGTTGGTAGCACCTTTGGCAGCTTTATCGGCAATCTCATTGCCCCTGATCCCAACGTGTCCAGGAACCCAGCACAGCACTACTCTGACTTCCTGCGAGGCTAGGGTGGTCAGGAGCGACTGGATCTCCCGGACAAGATGGTGATCAGGGTATATCTGTGTGACAGCTTGTAGGGAACTCAGAGAGTCCGTACAAATGAGGAAAGTCTTTGTAATGCGTCGTTAGTTGCACAACTTTGTATGGTGTTGCATCACCTAGTGTGGTCCTCTGATGAATTAACACGTAATAAAGACAGTCGTCATTCAGCAGCCATAGTGAGAGCAAGTGTTTGTGCTTGTATATAGTGAACCTTATAACTACGTCCTATAGTGTCCTATACCACCTGACCAGTACAACTAACAACATCATCACATGGTGTCAGAATAAGTTATATACACGTACTTTTTTTTTTCTCTTTGGTGGATGAAAAAAAAAAAAAAAAAAAAAACTTTCTATAAGTGCGTCAGAATTGCGTGTTAAAAACAATGGCTGAAGTGTTCCACCCACCCCCAGCATTGGAGCTGATGGGAAATGTGCGTGAGAATTGGAGACGATTCCGACAACGTTTCGAAATTTATCTGAAAGCCTCAGGTAAAGAAACGGATGCCGTAGAAACGCAGAAAGTAGCAATGATGAAGCTCTCGAAGTATATTATAATACATTCGAGTTTGAGCCGGGCACGAGCAACGATAAGCTAGACGATGTATTGGGAAAGTTTGAAGCTTATTGCAACCCGCGCAAAAACTTGGTGTATGAGCAGAGTAAGTTTTTCACGCATACGCAACAGGATGGGGAAATGTTTGATAAATTCCTCACCGAGTTGAAGAAATTAGCTTTAACATGTGAATTTGGAGTTCAACAGGAACAAATGTTACTGCTAAGAGTAGTTTTGGGAATTCAAGATAAAGCACTGCGTGAACGATTACTCCGAGTTCCCGATTTAACACTCAGGAAGGCAACCGACTACTGTAGAGCAGCCGAAGCGAGCCGACAGCAGGCGGAAGAACTCGACCATACCCGAACAGTGGACCCAGTTACTCGCGTGAAACAGCGACGAAAAGAAGAGACCAAGAAGCGTGCAACAAACAGTGTCAAGACGAAGAAGTCACAGGCTAGTGATAAACAGTGCACCTATTGTGGGTACAACCATGAACCCAGGAAGTGTCCCGCTTTTGGAAAAAAGTGTAACACGTGTGGGGGGATGAATCACTTTTCTCAAGTATGTGCTAGAAAATCCAAGCAAAGAGTAGTTCATTCGGTTGATACTACTGATGACCAGAACAGTACCCAGTATAGTGATGAAGACAAAGCAACTGACAGCTTGTATGTAGGAACTATAGGTGTACATGTGGACTATGTACGACCAGCAGAATGGTCGACAGATTTAGAAATACATAGTTTAAAAGTAAAGTTTAAACTAGACACTGGCTCAGAGGTGAGTGTGTTGCCATACAAGACATTCTTGGAATTGAGAAAAACTGACCAGCAGTTGAGTCCAACCAAAATGCGTCTGTTAGGTTATGGGAATGGCGTTACTATACCAATGGGGGTAGTGAATTTATCATGTAAACATCAAAACGAACGTGAAGTGGTTCAGTTTGTTGTTGTCAACAATAGCCACAGGCCATTGTTAGGAATCAAAGAATGCATGTTATTTGGTCTGATACACAAAGTGTGTGAAGTCCAAGTAGACAGTACGAAGAGTACAATTCTGTCAGATTACAAAGAGGTGTTTACAGGTTTAGGCAAAATTCCGGAAACCTATAAGATTGAACTAAGGGCTGATGCTGTGCCAAAAATTCAACCACCTAGGAAAGTGCCATTAGCCATTAAAGATAGGTTAAAGGTAACTTTAGACAACTTGGAACAACAAGGTGTGATTGAAAAGGTATCAAGACCTACTGATTGGGTGAGTAGTTTGGTAATAGTGGAGAAACCTAATGGTTCACTACGTTTGTGTTTGGATCCGATCGAGTTGAACAAGCACATAAAACGATCCCATTATCCAATGCCAACCTCAGATGACATTTTGTCAACTTTGACAGGGAAGAAAGTCTATATAGTGTACTAGACATGAAAGATGGGTTTTGGCAAGTACAGTTAGACGAAACATGTACCGACTTATGTACATTTAATACTCCCTTTGGAAGGTATAAGTTCCTACGCATGCCATTCGGTTTAAGTTCATCACTAGAAGTATTTCAAAGAAAGAATATTGAAATGTTTGGAGACATTAAAGGCGTGCAGATTTTGTTTGATGACATAATTGTAGCAGGGACAAGTCAAGAAGAGCATGATTTTGCATTAGCTGCAGTACTTAACAGGGCTAAGGAAAATAATGTCAAGTTTAATCCTGATAAATTTCAATTCAGAATTAATGAAGTTAAGTACATGGGACATATCATGACTTCTACGGGAGTACGTCCGGATCCTGAGCGAGTGAGAGCGATTGTTGATATGCCGCGACCTACGTCCGTAGAAGAAGTACGTCGTTTGTTAGGCATGTTGACTTATGTTCATCAATTCCTACCAAATGTATCAGCAGTACTATCTCCTCTGGGGCAATTACTGAGGAAAGATGTAGAATGGAGCTGGGGTCCTGAACATGAGGAATCTTTGACTAATTTGAAGAAATTACTTTGTAACACTCCAGTGTTAGCTTACTTTGATTGTTCTAAACAAGTGGTAATTCAAACGGACGCATCAAAGGATGGGCTAGGAGCTTGTTTAATCCAAGATGGTCACCCCATTGCTTTTGCATCGCGAAGCATGAATGATACGGAGCAAAATTATTCACAAATTGAAAAAGAATTGAATGCAATTTGTTTTGCTGTGTCAAAATTTCATTATTACATCTATGGAAGACGTAAGGTGCAAATACAATGTGACCATCGTCCATTGGAAACGATCATGAGGAAACAGATTCACAAAGTCTCTCCTAGACTTCAACGAATGCAATTAAAGTTGTTAAAGTATGACCTGGACATAGTGTATCTTCCAGGCAAGCAAATGCTATTAGCAGATCCTTTGTCACGTGCCTGTTTGACAGATCATGTAAGTGAAGATGATGACATGGATGTTGTAATACACTCAGTTTCCAAGCATCTACCAATGACTGAAAAACGCAAAGATCAGTTTAAGGTAGCTACAGACAAGTATGAGGTAGCGCAGGCTTTAAAATTGTTCAGTAATAGTGTTATTATTATTATTATTGTTGATGTTTAACGGCGCTTCAACATCTAAGGTCATTTTGCGCCGGTAATATATCGCATATGAATGCAATTATCATAGTGAAGTTCGTTAGAACATTTCAAACAACGTGCTTTTATAAAAAACGGCACGTTGCTTGTTTAAAATCTTATATACTAAACAATCATACATCAATAAATTACTCGCACACATCCATACATACTAGTTAAAAGAACGTTACTTAGATTTAATATTAAAACGCTAATCACTAGATATCTGCCAATGTCAGATATTAAAGGATAATAACTAGGTCATGATCATTACTATGAAACTTACTGATTATATTAGATGTCTAGACTTGACGACAGGCTCCGGTGTAAAGGGCCGGAAACTGTTCAATACATCTAAACACAGGTTGTTGTTGAAGTAATTCGAACAACGTGCTTTTATAAAAAACGGCACGTTGCTTGTACAACAGACATTCATTAATAAATTACAAACACACATTCATTCATCACAATCATGCATCAATAAATTACATACACTCACTCATTCGCACACTGTAGTTGAAAGAACATCATATAATAGGTTTAAAATAATAGGTCCTAGATATTATCGATCAAGTTTGCCGATCTCAAGAAACGGAAAAGCTTATCAATTTCTTTCGAATTATCATCTAATACCTTTGCTATGGTATCACCCAGAGAGAATCGATTCCTGAGTGGCTGGTATTTTCTACACGAAATTAAAATGTGTTTGATAGTCAGAAATTCATCACACACTTCACACCTCGGAGCAATTTTTTCCAGAGAAAACAGGTAAGAGTGGGTAAGTATAGTGTGTCCTATCCGCAGGCGGGTGAGGACCACTTCTTCTCGGCGGCTGGGTCGGATCGATGAATCCCAGGGCTCCACGGTAAGTTTTATCTCCTTGAGTTTATTATTCTGTTCCAGGTTCCAGCGATTTTGAAATTGCACTTTGAATATATTTTTAAAATAAGCTTTTATATCGTTAGATGGAACTCTGACGTCATCCACATCCACCTTTTCTGTTGCAGCTTTAGCAGCTCTGTCGGCGTGCTCATTGCCCCTAATGCCTGCGTGTCCGGGAATCCAACAGAACACCACTTTGACGTCCTGCAATGCAAGGGTGGTCAGAAGCGAGTGAATCTCTTGGACAAGGTAATGAGATGGATATAATTGCTGTATTGCTTGCATTGAGCTAAGCGAGTCCGTGAAAATTAAAAAAGACTTTTCTTGCCTGTCTTCAATGTGTTGTAGGGTTTTGAACAGAGCATACAGTTCAGCTGTGAAAACGCTGCAAGTAGATTCTAGCTTGAACGTGTACTCTGTGTCTGGCTTTGATATAAACGCGCATCCAACATTGTGGTTAAGCTTCGACCCGTCGGTATAATAATGTATGAAACCGGGAAATTTGGAGCATATTTCGCCGAACCCCTGCTGATACACAGCATCACTGGTATCGCACTTGCTGTTGTGTGCCAGGGAGTTGATGCACGATGGCCGTGGTACGAGCCAAGGGGCAGTGGAGCTATGTGCCATTGGATATGTTCTTGGCAAGTGAAACGTTATATCTTGAAGAATGTGAGCCAGACGTATGCCTACTGGTAAGGTGGCAGAAGATTTGGCATCAAACAATGGCTGAAATCTGGGACTAAAAACAGGTTGGTATGCTGGGTGATTCTTCATACAGAGGAGCTTTGTCGCGTATGAACATAAAAGATGTTGCCGCCTGATCGCAAGAGGTGGTTCGCCTGCCTCGCAATAAAGGCTCTCGATCCGACTGGTGCGGAGAGCACCAATGGCCAGTCGGATCCCAGTGTTGTGTATAGTGTTGAGCGGTTTCAAGTAGGAGTCGCGAGCCGAGTTGTATACAGCAGAGCCGTAGTCCAACTTCGACCTCACTAGCGCTCGATAAACACGGAGCATAACAGTGCGGTCAGCTCCCCAATTGGTCCCAGTTAAATATCGCATGAGATTCAGAGATTTCATACACCTGTTCTTTAGGTAGGCAATGTGGACTTTCCAATTCAGCTTCGTGTCCAAGTTGATGCCCAAAAACTTGAATGATGGAGAAAATGGGAGCAGCTGGCCATTTAGAGATAGATCCGGTTGTAAAAACATACCTCGTTGTCGAGTAAAATGGACACATGTAGTCTTCGTGGCTGAGAAGGTAAAGCCTGTAGCATCCGCCCATTTTTCCAATTTGTTAATCGTCATTTGGATTTGACGAGACGCTGAGATTAAATTTGCAGATCTAGAGCAAATTGCGAGATCGTCAACGAAAAGATATGATGAGACTGGCGGTTTGATACATTGCGTGATACTGTTAATTGCTATTGCGAATAAAGTAACACTCAGCACTGAGCCTTGTGGAACTCCATTTTCTTGTATAAAACTTCTGGATAAAACATTGCCTATTCGGACGTTAAAAGATCGGTTTGTCATGAAGTTTAAAATAAAAGTCGGAAGGTATCCTCTCATTCCCCAGGAGTGGAGGATTTTCAAAATGTTGTGGCGCCACGTGGTGTCGTAGGCTTTGTCAATGTCAAAAAATACTGCAATGGCGTGTTGTTTCGTCAGGAATGCTTCTTGGATTGAGGCTTCCAATCGAACCAGGTGGTCTAGAGTGTTCCTATTCCTCCTGAAGCCAGACTGCTCTGTGCAAAGGAGGTTCTGTCTCTCCAACCACCAGACTAGGCGGTTGTTGACCATCTTCTCCATCACCTTGCACAGGCAGCTGGTCAGGGAAATAGGGCGGTAACTCGAAGCAAACTTCTTATCTTTGCCTGGTTTTGCGATAGGGACCTGGATCGCTATTCTCCATGTATCAGGGAAGGTTTCTGATGTCCAGATAGAGTTGTACAATAAAAGTATGGAATCTAAGGCACGAGATGACAAGTTCTTCAGAAATGCATTGTGAACTCGGTCCTTACCTGGAGCTGTATTCTTCGATAGTGCGATCGCATTGTCTAGCTCCCATCGACTAAACAGCATATTATAGTTTTCAGAGTTGGAGGAATGTAAGTCTAATCGCTTTCGTTCTTCGGAGCGCTTTAGCCTCTGAAATGATGCTGGATAGTGAGAGGAGCTCGAAATGTTTGAGAAATGTTCTCCTATGGCGTCAGCAATATCGACCATGTCCGTTATCATGTCTCCATTTACTGCTATTCCCGAAATTGTTTGTGTTACGTGCTTTCCATCTATCTTCTTTATCCGATTCCATACTTTGGCAGGTGAGGTTTGCCAGGTTATAGAGGAAACATAATCTTTCCAGGACAACCTTTTCGCCTCTTTGATAGTTCGACGTGCCTTGGCTCGCAGCCGTTTAAATTCATCGAGATTATAATCCGTTGGACGATTGGTAAAATGTCTCAAGGCTCGTTTTCTGCTAAGGATCGCTTGCTTACAGTCCTCGCTCCACCAAGGGACAGGGATTCGGCGCGAGTTACCAGATGTCTGCGGTACACACTTCTCCGCGGCAATGATAATCTCCTCAGTTATAACTTTGACTTGTGATGCGACATCTGAATACTTGTGAATTCCCTGCAGGCCAGCTAGTCCAGTTAAAAGCTTCCATTAAAAGCCTTGCGGAGGTTCCAGCGAACGCTTCCTCGGCTTTCAGTATGGTTGTTTAGATGTTTTAAAATGATTGGAAAGTGATCACTTCCACATAGATCGTCATGCACAAAAAAGTTAAAAATGGGCGCAATACTTGGTGTACAGACACATAAGTCGATTGCAGAAAATTCACCATTATATGCATTAAAACGCGTTTTCTCACCGCTGTTGAGGATAATGAGGTCGTTATCATTGAAAAACTGTTCAAAAAGGCGACCTCTGCCATTGCCATCTACCATCGTACCACCCCAAAGCTGGTTATGGGCATTGAAGTCCCCTAGTAAGACGTAGGGGAGTGGCAGTTGTGATACGAGGTGTTGAAAGTTATTTTTAGTGACAGTAGCCCATTCCGGCAGGTAGACGTTGCAGAACGTGACCGGCTGCGGCAGATGCACGCGGACTGCCACTGCCTGAAGAGGTGTTGTTAAGGGCAGTGGACTCGAGTGGACGCTGTCAGAAACAGCTGTCGCAACTCCTCCGTGTGCTCTGCTGCCGGTCAAGTCGTCAAGTCGATAAAATGTATAATGATTTAAAAGAGGTGAGTCGGTTGGTTTAAAATGCGTTTCTTGAATAAAAATACACACAGGATTGTATCTGGATGTTAACAGTTTTATTTCCTCCTTATGTATGTTAAAACCGTTAACGTTCCATTGGATGCATGCCATCGTGTTTAGCTTTTCCCAGCACCTTGGCTCGTATCAGTGGTTACTGGGTTAGATTCAAAGTCCATTGCGGTACCGGCCTTATCATGGATCTTCTGTACTTTCGCTCTTCTGGTGATGCTAGAGCTAGACCCACTTCGGTCAAACCGGGTGCTCTGACTCCCACCCTCTGGAGCTTTGGGTGGAATTGGTCGCGTTAGTTTTGGGGAAGGGTCTTTGATAGATCGAAGTTCACTTTCCATTTTTGAGTTTCGGTTCTTTAATTCAGTGTTTTGTTTTTGAAGCTCATCGATCTGCAAGGATTGTGCAGCCAGTTGCCTGGACTGCTCTTCAATCAGCTTGGTTTGCTGTTCTAACTGATGCTTGGTTTTTTCCTGCCCAGCTAGAATCTTCGACATCATCTCCATCAACATAGTTATTTCCGGTTGGGCTGAAGCAGGTATGGTAGGTACAGGTGGAGTCATTGTCACTTTGGCGTAAGATGATTTATTCAGCGCTGGGGTTGGACAAATACTATTATATTTTTTCCTGGCGTCTTGAATTGTGATTTTGCTTTCAGTTTTGATTTTCATAATGGCTTTTTCTTTTATCCAGGTAGGGCATTGGCGAGACCAGGCTGTATGGGCCTCACTGCAGTTTACGCAGCTCTCCGCTTCGTTGCACTCCTTAGCGAAGTGCTCCGCTTCGGAGCTGCCACACCTAGCACATGTCTTGCTCCTTCTGCAGGTGTCATTACCATGGCCGAACCGATGGCAGTTTTGGCAACGGAGGGGATTAGGCACATGCAATTTCACAGGAATGCGGATGAACCCGATGAATATATGTTCCGGAATTGTTACTGTATTGAAGGTAAGTACATGAAGTGGAGACTCTCGAAGAGCTCCGTCTCGTTTAATTAATATTTTTCTAACTTCAATGACATGTTGAGGTGCAAGTTCAATAAGGATTTCCTCCTCTTTCATCGACATGATGTCTGGGCTGTAAATCATGCCCTTTGATGTGTTCAAAGACCTATGTGGCTCGTATATTATAGGGAATGTTCCGAGCAATTGCAGATTGAGAATTTTCAGTGCTTGCTCTTCAGATATGGTTTCTATTAGAAGGCTTCCGTCTCGAAGTCTCTTCGTGTTTTAGTTGTACCAATATACTTGTTTAAATATTTATGCAGCTTGAAGATATTGATATCATTGAATGTACTTTCGCTGTCTTTTCGTTTCATTGTAATGAATGACGGCGTTGATTTACTAGAAATCAAATCCGAAGTTGATATTTCCTTCTCCAGAAGAGAGGGGATTATTGGTTTATTATTAGGGGAGGGCGTTTTGGTTGGTTTTGGGTTTTCAGACATATTTGGTCCCACGAGAAGCTAGGGATATAAAGGTCACCTCGCACAGAGCCCCGCATGTGAAAGTAAGGCTATATTAAAACTAGAGGTCGCCAAATATCTAGAGTACATCGTTCGAGACTACATTAACCCGTAGCCATTCAGCTCCTCGGCACGATTGTTTCCACCTTGAGCTTAGGTTCATATCCGTGTCAATTGCAATGTCTTCTAAGATGGTGGGTGTGACTGATCACAGGGAGTCGGCATGAAAATAAGAATGAAGAGAAGGTCCAGTAAAGAGAGAACACAGAGTAGCAAAGATAATGGAAGAGGGTGATAACGATGAATGATTGCACGTGAACTCCCTATGACCACTCTGGTCACCGAGATGAGCACCCCCTCGACCGACGGTCCGAACTTGGTCTGGACCCTCACCCCAGACCTTATCGTCATGGGTGACCCTGCTGGGAGCAAATAAATTGCTCCCGACGACAGCTCTGGGGATCACGGGGCCACGCAAGCCCCCACACCACGTCAAGGTGTCCGGATCCTCTGAGGGGGCAGTAATAATGGCTGGCCTAGTCATAAGCACTTAGTGCCAATTAATGTTCGCTATTTTTGGGGCTTAAGAGAGGACATTTCACATCATGAAGGGTTGGTGTTTGTTGGAGATAGAGTGTTGGTTCCTCCCAAGTTGAAACGAGAAATGTTGGAAATTATACATGAAGGACATTTTGGGATTGAAAAATGTAAACAAAGGGCTAGACAGGGCTTATTTTGGCCAGGAATGTCAAAAGACATTGAAAATTATGTAAGCAATTGTATGACATGTCAGCGTTTTAGTAAAAGTAACTCCGAAGAACCGCTGATGCCACATTCAGTACCAAACCGACCTTGGGCAAAGCTTGGTACAGATATTCTTGAATGTCATGGTAATGTCATAAAGCGCTCATTTTAATTTTTCATACTTATTATATTAATTGATAAATCAATTAAAAGATACTTTTCTATGTAATAAAAATCATTTCAATATTCTTAGCATTGGGATCTAGTTCACCATCTAACTCATTATCTGCTCAACAAATAACTGATTACTCTTACCAATATTGTAATCTATAGAAATAATATATTATTGTAACTTTGTATTTGCATACCCTTTGTTCTGTATAACTTTAGTCATTACATTGGACAAATGATCTCTAAAGTCACAAGACTCACCCTTGATTCTATTGACAGTAACTATTATCCATTTCATAAATCTAATACTATTTTTCATTTAACAAAACCAATGTTAACACATCTTTTTGTGACAGTTCGATTTACACATCTCTCCTATACACATCTCGTGGTTTTCTCTATAATAAATTCTTTCAATCATATTGAATATTTTGTCCTCAATTTTATTATACTAAAGGGTAACTTCTTTAAACTTTCAAGTATCTTTCATAATTATCATCTTTTGTTATTTCTATTTTGTATCATCATAATTGTGAATCGAATAAAAACCATTGGGATTACTTCGTAACACTCTGCATTCTTGGTAAGCCTCTAATAAACCTATTTCTCCTTAATTTAATATTCTCCCTTTTATCACTGTTAATAATTAAACTCCCGGACTAAGCTCTGGGCGTTCCCATGTTTCCTTCGAATTCCGACCGCTCTTTATAATTATGTCTGTAAGGACATTGGTGACAGCAACGCTATTACTGTGAACTTTTCGTTAATTGAATTATCATTGATTATCTCTTTCTTTGACAACGTCATAACAATTTATCAATTTTATCAATTACTACGTCAAAGCATCATCACATTGGTGACAGCGGTGGGATTACTCATTTATTCGATTATTTTATCATTCACTATACTCACATCAGTGTTTCTACAAATAAATGAGTGCAGAAAAGTTTAAATATTAACAAGTGTTAAATTCATTCAAAATACACCAAAAGCTCGTCTCGATATCCACATACGTGTGATAATCATGGCGACTAGTTCCGGCAATAACTCCAACACAAATACCGACCAAGCAGAACGCGACGCCGTAGCGCGCAGCAACGTCGGCGGACTATTAACGCTAGTACCATATTTTTCTGGAGAAAAGGGAGGACTACTGATTAAAGATTATATCGAAGCACTCAAATCGGCTGCACATCTTGGCAACTGGACCCAGAAACAATCACAAGAAGTTTTCAAACGACGTCTTTCGGGGGCCGCTGCAGATTTCTTACGAGGACGACCCGAACTGAGTGAGGCGCCATGGGACATACTCACCACATCATTCCTTGATTGGTTCTCGGAGGTACATCCTACAATAAATCCTCTCCAGGCCTTCTATGAAACTAAGCAGAGACCAGGAGAAACTGTCAAAGACTACCTCGTTCGATTACGCATTGCAGCAGTAAATGTAGTCGACCCCAAAGCACCACTGGAAACCCGACTAGGATTACATAAGATCATTCAAGAATCCCTTGTCAACACCTTCATACAAGGATTACGCGAGGATGCAGGGACTATGCAGATAGACATGATGCAACCGAACACCATCGAGAAAGCGCTTCTACTAGCTCAAAAGTACGAGGCAAAAAACGCGCAAAAGTCACGGGTACGAATGCTCGAGGAAATCGCAACACATGAACAAGACCTATTTGCCACACATGCACCCCCGGCACAACCACCTGTCCAACAATATCAACCACAACCACCTTTCCAACAATATCAACCACAACCACCTGTCCAACAATATCAACCACAACCACCTTTCCAACAATATCAACCACAACCACCTGTCCAGCAATATCAACCACAACCACTAACCAATCCTCATTATTATATTCCTCGACAAGTGAATATCCTTTCCTCACCAGTCACGGCGGAAGCAGATCCAGCTTGGCCAGAATGGAGTATTATCTGTTTTCGGTGCACCGGAAGAGGACATTACGCTAATGTATGCCCGTCAGCACATAATCCCAACACAAACCCACAAACTCAGGGAGGTTCAAACAACAGTCGTGGAAGAGGACGTGGACGTGGACAAGGACGAGAACAGTCAAACTTCGACGACCAGCGAACTCAATCAACACATGGACAGCAACCACCAATAACTACATCGTCACTTCCAGCCAGCATCACAACTTCAACGTCTATTTACAAGTTAAGTCTTTCTTCTGAACATAATTTATAATGTTCCAAATTCTCAAAAACGTTCATCAATAATATTTCTCGAATTTCTCTTCCATACCGTAATTTCATTCATAACTTTTTATTAATATCATTAATTTTCTCTTTAATATCATATCCAAAAATACTACCACTATAATTTCCAAAACGAATTATTACCTATACATATCTTGAATAAATATACATGAGTTTACTAACTAATCAAAATTATACTTTAATCCTCTTATCAATATTATTATTGTCGTGTATTCGATTTACACTAGAAATCATCTCTCATTTCACAGAGTATAATGTCTATCATGTTAATCAATTATTACTATCATTAATGGCATAATATTATGTATTATTCATCTCGTAATACCTATCGTATCTTTTACGAGATAATTATTATTATAAACATGTCTTACCAATATTTACTTCATAAATAAGTGACATAATTATCCTTATATGTACGAGCTATTCCTCTTAGATGAAATTATTATGAATCACTTTTATCCATTCTGTTACCATTCCTTCTTCACAAAAGAAGAAGTAGCTCTAGGACTACATTCCTTCTTCACAAAAGAAGCAGTAGCTCCTCATACCTTGTCTAATATTTCTAAACTGGCAATATTACCCATGTTTATGAATATATTTTCCAACTATTATCTCATACCTTATTGGTTTCAATTTTACGTTTTGTGTAACACATTGTAATAACATTTAATTACAAGTACTATTTGAATACCATTATTAGAGATCAATGGAAATGTACCTATTAATTACTAATGAATTTCAATGCTTATAATCATCACATTTATTTTATTACCTTTCTTTAGCAACTTTTAACTGCTATTCATTTCCATTTTTATAGCTTGTCATCTGCTCGGAGACCTAAGGGGACATCACAATGCTCCAGCACTGGCCATGGAGGAAACAACGGGAGCAACACCCGGAGGACCTGGTATCACAATCACAAACCTGTACGACTCATCAACTTCCGTTGTATAATTCGTTCTCATCTCAAAGAAACGAAACTACACATTACAACAAGTTCAAAGTCGACAAAAATGCAGCAAACGAAAGTGGTAACTCAAACCAGCCTCATTACACCCTCATGGACCAAGTGTTAAACTCGAAGTTATTGTTATGAACCTCTAATGTCTACGAACAGTGAGCAATTTATAAAATTTCAGTGAAATTTCAATTACGTTTATTCTCAAGTGTATGACCTGTGACGTACGCAAAAATGTGATTTTTATATGCATTACCGGATAAAGTGATATCTATACTATTTTACTTTGTGAATGATTATACATCTACAATGATAATTATTACTCATTGTAACATATCCCTTCGGATTTAATTTTGATATCATAACAGGAAAAGTGAATACCATATAAAGATCCAATTATTTCATTCTTATTTTATTCTCATATTATAATTGCCTCAATTATTCTCATATATTATTATTCATCTTATTATGACTCCTTGTCACTATCGCATTATCTAAAGAGATCAATGACTGAAATTGCGTTACAGTCGGCGTTAAATCGTGTTCTTTCGCCATTATTAAGAACTATTAGATCTCGACCATTAATAAAGTCTTCTACAACGCTTCCTCTACCTGTTGTGTCATTCATTGTGTCTCCCCACAGTGAGCTATGGGCATTAAAGTCGCCCAATAGAATATAAGGGCAGGGGAGTTGGTCAACAAGCGAGTTTAAATTTCTTTGCGATACTGGCGCCCATTCAGGTAGATAAATGTTGCAAATTGTGACCGGTTGTGGAAGGTATACACGCATTGCAACGGCTTGGAAGGGTGTTGTAAGAGGCAATATACTTGAATAACAGTCGTCGCGAATAATAGTGGCTACCCCTCCACTTGCTCTATTGCCAGTTAGGTCATCAAACCGATAAAAAGTGTAGTTCCGGATCAATGGGGTGTCAGCTTGCTTAAAATGAGTTTCTTGAATAAAAATACACAGTGGGTTAAAATTTGAGATCAACATTTGTACTTCTTCACGGTGAATTCTAAAACCATTACAGTTCCATTGTATCAGACTCATATTAAAACTTAAAACTAGATAACAGTACTAAGATTAGGTGTATTGAGATATAAATATAAATGTCTCAATAAATGACTAGATTGGTTATGACTTCTGGTACGTGTTGTTAGGAGTCTTCTTCCCGGCAACAGACCATTCATCCCCCCCACGACCTTTTTGTTTCTCTTTCAAGAAGTACGAGACTCCTGGTATCGTCAGGTCCTCCATACTCCTCGTTAATTCAGTTTGCGTGTTAGTTTTGTTCTTTCTTTCTCTCACAAATTTGGTTTTTTTGGTAGTTGGGGTACTCTTGGTTAGTTCAATTTCTGTTTTCTCTTCGATAATTGTAGTTCCAATATCAGCTGAAGTGTCATCCATTACCTCAACTGGGGTAATATTCTTATTCAGTGATTCTATCAATCTTTCAATGGTACTCTGCATCTCCTCTATTCTATTTTCCTGTTTGTCTAGCTTCTCTATCAAGGTGTTATTAGTTTTAATAAGTGTTGCGTTTTGTTGTTTCAGGTGCTGGAGCTCGGCTTGGTGATTAGACTGAGCTGTCGGATTGGCAACTGCATCGGCAAATGACACATTAGATGAGACTGCTCTCATCGGGTAAGTATTTTCAAATTTCCTTCTTGCTTCTGCGACTGAAATTCCTTCTTTAACAACCATTTCTTTAATGAATCGTTCTCTTTTCCAGGCACTGCAGTCTTTCGAGGAGGCAGCATGCTTCCCCTGGCAGTTTGCACAGGAGGCGCCAGTACTGCATGGCTCGTCTCCATGGATGTCTAGAGCGCAGAATACACATATTTCTTCACCTCTGCAATGGATTCGGGAGTGTCCAAAACGTTGGCATCTAAAACATCTCAAAGGGTTAGGGATATACTCTCTAACCCTTAGTTTATGGAAGCCAGCGAAAATGTCGGAAGGTATCTTGACGGATGAAAATGTCAGTACTAGAGTTGGGGTGGGTTGTACCGTCCCTGATCTACGCGATGTGATTCGATATACGTCAATGACTCCTTGCGATGCAAGGTCTTCTTTGATTTCTTCAATACTATTACTCATCAAGTCGTAGCAGCTTACAATTCCCTTAGAGTTGTTCAGCTGCTTATGGAGGTAGACTTGGACTTGATAGCCGGCAATTTCTGTTGTCTTTAAAAGCTTTTCCGCTTGCTCACTGGTGATCGTTTTCACTAGCAGTGTACCATTGCGCAGTTTTTTAACGTCTCTGAAGTCTGGCGAATTCACAATTGTCTGTATAGCTTTAGCCATCTTAAGAGTATTCAGGTTCTCGAACGGCATTTCACTTCCATCTTCACCTATCCGTTGTATCACAACGAACTTGTGGGAAGGCGGAGGAGAAAATACGTCACTGAGGTTGATTCTGTTCTGGAAGATAGGTCTGGCTCTCTTTCTTGAGGAGTGATTTTCATTACTAGGGAAGGGAGGGAGAGAGTGAGTTTGTTTTGTATTTAAGTTCATGTTGGTCCCACGAGCAGCTAGGGAAGTAAAGGTCCACTCGCACAGAGCCCCGCGTGTGAAAGTAAGGTTAAATAAAACTGGAGGTCACCAGGTATCCAGAGTACATCGTTTAGAACTACTTTATCCCGTAGCCATTCATCCCCTCGGCACGATTGTTTCCACCTTAGGATTGGGTTCATGTCCATTGTAGATGCTTGGTCGTCAATAGGTCATGGAATCATGTCATGTTCATAGCCATGGTTGTCAACGGTCGTGGGCGTTCTAAGCATGCAGAGGGAGCCGGCAGAAACAGAAAGGTAAGGAAAGAGAGAGAAAAGAATGAGAATAAGAGTGAGAAGAGAAAATAGAGCTCAGGGCACCCTCTACACACTCCGGTCACCAATAAGGCACCCACTCGACCAACTCGGTCCGAACTTAGTCTGGACCCTCACCCCAGACCTAATCGACATGGGTGACCCTGCTGGGAGCAAATAAATTGCTCCCGACGATAGCTCTGGGGATCACTGGGCCACACAAGCCCCCACACCACTTCAAGGTGTCCGGATCCTTCGAGGGGGCCAGCTATAAGCCCATCTGATTTGTATGTCACAGAAGCTGTCTTATGACCTTATCTCGTGGATACAAGTATATGTATTTGCATTGGTATAATTTGATAGTAATCTGCTTGCCAATTTTCTGGAATGAGAAAAGTGCTTATTTATAACGTTTATATGTGTGAAATATAATTAAGTTAGACATTTTTGACATTTATTGGCCTAATTGTATTTGTTTCTCATCTCTATGTAATACATGTATCTTTTTATCAAAGAAATATTCAGTAGGTCTGGTATTGAGTATTGACGACAGTATTGTATAACGGTATAGTCAGTGTTGTATAGAGGCATTATGTACATTTTGTTGGAGTAAGTGTTGTATGTAAAGGCATTAGGTAAGCCTACTTTCTGTTTCTTTTTCATTCATATTTGTGTACGTGTCTTAATAAATACATACTTTCATACGAGTAAATTCTTGTTAATAAACTGTTGACCTAATCCCTTTTCTAATGTTCCTGAAATCCAAGTATGAACCATTTAAAGTGGATAATTTCCAATTTTACTGCCAAGATTTATTATCTTTATATATATTGTTAATCCACTTCGGAAAATGTTTTTCCACGAATAATTATCGGTTTCGAATGTAGTTCTAAAACGTTTTGAGTCATTTATTAATTTTGGTATTGCATTGAAGCAGTTATGATTTTAAGTGGAAATTCTATCACAAGATTGTCGAATATCAGCTTGATTCTCCATATTCTAGTTCCTTAAAAATGTAGTCATTCCTGCTTTTTGCATTTGGCAGACATCTGGTAAATATCTGGCTCGGATATGGCAAGATAAATTTTCTTTGCCCCTGAAAATTTGCTGGTATATGGCATGGAACTGGGACACCTATGGCACGCCAGACGTCTGGCAGAAGTGTGGTATGCCAGACGTATGGCAACGACAAGGCGTGAGTCTCATATTGTGCATCTGGGCCAGCTCCGGCATGCTGGGTCCGGCCCAGGTTTTAAGTCTGGCTTACATTAGGTGTGTCGGATCTGGCCCAAGTTCTGTGTTTTGCTTGGTTGTTATATGGCGCGGAACTGGGACACCTATGGCACGCCAGACGTCTGGCAGAAGTGTGGTATGCCAGACGTATGGCAACGACAAGGCGTGAGTCTCGAATTGTGCATCTGGGCCAGCTCCGGCATGCTGGGTCCGGCCCAGGTTTTAAGTCTGGCTTACATTAGGTGTGTCGGATCTGGCCCAAGTTCTGTGTGTTACTTGGGCACATAGCTCAGTTATGTAGTATTATACATATTATACTTTGTAATAATTTAGACATGTATAATACAAATACTAAGGCAAAGGTGTAATGCGTAGTTAGTTGCACCACTTTGTATGGTGTTGCATCACCCAGTGTGGTCCTCTGATGAATTAACACGTAATAAAGACAGTCGTCATTCAGCAGCCATAGTGAGAGCAAGTGTTTGTGCTTGTATATAGTGAACCTTATAACTACGTCCTATAGTGTCCTATACCACCTGACTAGTACAACTAACAACATCATCACAGTCTTTTCGTTTCTTTGTTGAATATGATGAAGAGTCTTGACAATGGCAAATAATTCAGCAGTGTATACGCTACACATCGGATGAAGTTTAAAGCAATATGAAGTAGAAGGCTCAGATGTCATAAAGCGCTCATTTTAATTTTTACATATTATTCTATTAATTGATAAATCAACTAAAAATATACTTCTCTATATTAATGAAAACCCATTTCAATATAATTAGCATTGAGACATAGATCCACATTCAACTCATCATCTGTTTGAAACAAACAACTGATTACTCTTACCAATAATACCGTAATCTATAGGAATAACATATTTTTGTAACTTTGTATTTGCATACCCATTGTTCTGTATAACTTTAGTCATCACATTGCACAAATGATCTCTCAAGTCACAAGACTCACCCTTGATTTATTGACAGTAACTATTATCCATTTCATAAATCTAATACTATTTTTCATTTAACAAAACCAATGTTAACACATCTTTCAAGACAGTTCGATTTACATATCTCTCCTACACACATCTCGTGGTTCTCTCTATAATAAATTCTTTCAATCATATTGAATATTTTGTCCTCAATTATAATATACTGATGGGTAACTTCTTCAAACTTTCAAGTATCTTTCATAATTATCATCTTTTGTTATTTCTATTTTTGTATCATCATAATTGTGAATCGAATAAAAATCATTGGGATTACTTCGTAACACTCTGCATTCTTGGTAAGCCTCTAATAAACCTATTTCTCCTTAATTTAATATTCTCCCTTTTATCACTGTTAATAATTAAACTCCCGGACTAAGCTCTGGGCGTTCCCATGTTTCCTTCGAATTCCGACCGCTCTTTACAATTATGTCTGTAAGGACATTGGTGACAGCAACGCTATTCTTGTGAACTTTTCGTTAATTGAATTATCATTGATTATCTCTTTCTTTGTCAACGTCATAACAATTTATCAATTTTATCAATTACTACGTCAAAGCATCATCACACAGATATGAAAGCACTTCCAACATCATCGTTAATTTTCGAACCATCCGTAAAATACTTAATATGGTCTTTCTAGTAGGATAAGAGCTCGTTGAACAACTTTAGGTAGACAAGTGAAGTTGTGCTACTTTTGTTGTTAGAAGACAGGCTGGTGTTACAGAGAGGGCGTGAAACTAACCAAGGAGGAGTGGGAGTGTTCTCCGTAGGATAGACTGAAGGATATTTGAACTTTCCTCTATTAAAAAATTGTTAAACCTGATTCCTGTAGGTAACGTCGGATTTAGTTTAGCACCATAAAGCGCTTGGAAGCGAGGATTAAACATTTGCTGGTAAGTGGGATGTTTTTTTAGCGTTAAAAGCTTTGAGGCATGAAGCAATAAGATTTATTCGTCTGTTTTTAAGAGAAGGTTCACCAGCCTCACAATACAGGCTCTCCACCCGACTGGTACGGAGAGCTCCTATACTCAGTCGGATGCCTGTATTGTGGACGGTATTCAGCGGCTTTAAATAACTCTCTCTTGCTGAATCATAAACTATGCTGCCGTAGTCAAGCTTGAAACGAACAAGTGCTCGGTATAAACGCAACATTGTTGTTCGGTCGGCTCCCCATGATGTACCACTTAGGTAACGTAGCAGGTTGAGGGATTTAAAACATTTATTTCTCAATTCACCAATATGGGCTCTCCAATTGAGTTTGGAATCGAAAGTAACACCTAAAAACTTCGTTGTACATGAAAGTGTGAGTATTTCTCCGCAGAGACTAATCGTTGGATAAGGATGCAGTCCACGTAGTCTGTGAGAGTGAATTAAATTTGTTTTCGCTGTAGAAAATTGGAAGCCTTTTTGATAGGACCATTTCTCTAATCTGTTGATTGTCATTTGTACTTGTGCAGAAAATGGCGAGGTCATCAACATAGAGAGAAGAGCAGACTGGAGAACGAACACAATCTACAATAGTATTGATCGCGATTGCAAATAATGTACAGCTTAAAACAGAGCCCTGAGGCACTCCATTCTCCTGATTAGAATTCCTTGATAAAACATTTTGAACTCTAACACAAAATCGTCTATCAGACATAAAATTGGAAATAAATAGTGGAAGGTGACCTTTAAAACCCCAAGTGGATAGAGTTTTTAAAATGTTGTAGCGCCATGTAGTGTCGTACGCCTTCTCAAGATCAAAAAATACCCCTATCACGTGCTGTTTGGTAAGAAAAGCGTCCTGAATAAATCCTTCAATCCGTATTAGATGATCATTGGTGTTCCTGTTTTTCCTTAAGCCAGACTGCTATGTGCAAAGGAGGTTTCTTCGTTCCAACCACCAGACTAGGCGGTTGTTGATCATACGCTCCATCACTTTGCTCAGGCAGCTGGTCAGGGATATGGGGCGGTAACTAGAAGGCATACTTTTGTCCTTTCCAGGTTTTAAAATTTGGATCTGGATAGCATATCTCCAGTGGTCTGGGAATGTATCTGTGCTCCAAATCATATTGCAGGTATCGAGCAGAAGGTCTACGGCTTCAGATGGAAGGTGCTTCAGAAAAGAATTGTGGATTCGATCTGCTCCTGGCGATGTGTCTTTTGAATTCTCTATGGCGTTTTCTAATTCCCATCTACTAAACGCCATGTTGTAGGCCTCGTTGTTTGCGGAGGTGAAATCGAGTCTTCTACTCTCCGCAACACGTTTGTACCTCTGGAACGATGCCGCATAGTGGTGAGAGGAAGAAACATCAGAGAACTGTTTCCCAATAACATCAGCTATCTCTCGAGGATTTATCATGATATTTCCATCAGCTTCTATTCCTGAAATTGTTTGAGTTTTAAATTCACCATCGATCTTTCTAGCTCGCTGCCACACCTTGGACGAGGGTCATGAGTAAGTGAAGACACGTATGAACTCCACGAAGCCCTCTTAGATTGTTTAATAATGTATCTTGCCTTAGCACAAATTCTTCGAAAAGCAATTAGGTTTGTGTTGGTCGTATATTTATTGAATATTTTAAGAGCCCTTTTACGGTTTTTTATTGCCTCTTTACAACTATTGTTCCACCATGGAACGGGAATATGTCGTGAATTAGTTGATGTCAGAGGAATACAATCTTTTGCCGCACTGATTATACCATCTGTGACAATTTGAACTCTCTGGTTGACATCTGTGACATCTCTAGAATCTCCCAGATTGACTCTGGATGTAAACATAGGCCAATCGGCGCGTCGTAGATTCCATTGCGCGGAACGCTGGACCGGTTAATGGTTTGTTTGAATGGTAAGTATAACAGGGAAGTGGTCACTGCCACAGAGATCATCATGAACAGATAGTTGTAAAAGAGGGGCAAATGAGAGGGAACACACACAAAGATCAATGACTGATTTTGCATTAACGTCAACATTGAACCTTGTTCTCTCTCCATTATTAAGTAAGATAAGATCGTTGTCGATACGAAATTCTTCACATATGCGACCTCTACCATTGGTGTCCGCCATGGTGTCTCCCCATACTTGATTATGTGCATTAAAATCTCCCAGCAGGACAAATAGAAGTGGAAGCTGTGCCGTGAGTCGCTGGAGGTTTGATTTAGATTCGGGTGCCCATTCAGGTAAGTGAACCTTGCATAATGTTACGGGTAGGGGAATGTACGCACAGATAGCTACGGCTTGAAAAGGTGTCTGTAGTGGAAGTAGGCTCGCATAACAGCGGTCATGGACTGCTGTAGCAACTCCTCCACTTGCCTTATTACCTGAAAGGTCATCACATCTATAAAACGAATAATTACTCAATAATGGCGAGTCTGATTGCTTAAAATGAGTTTCTTGTAGGAAGAAACAGAGTGGTTTAAAAGAAGACGCTAAAAGTTTAATTTCCTCTTTGTGTATATTAAAACCGTTGCAGTTCCATTGGAGGAGGGCCATATTAAGAAGATGTTCTACAAATAAAGGTGAAATAACACTGTTATAAAATATATTGAAATCATTTGACTAGTGAGGTTGAGTCTTGTCTCTCTTTGTTTTGTTCCAGAACTTTCCACTGGTGACCATCCATTCATCATCAGAATACTGAGATTGATCTATCATCTGAGTTGATGATCCCGCTGTTGATTTGGAGAGAGGCTTTGTATTTACAGCTTGCTTGTCATTGCGTTCTCTGATCAACTTGGGTTTATTCTGAGGAGCTACCTTGCGTTGCGCGACCGGCTCCTCAGCCACGGCTTGACTGGGAATGGTTGCGATTGCGTCCTCACTCAACGCAGATTCAGCTTCAGGTAGAGGTAGGTGGAGGTAAGGATTTTCCTAACAGACTACACATGTAATCAATTTTCTTCTGCATTGCTTCCATTTTCATGTCCTGAGAACTGAGTTTCTCTAAAAGCAAGTTATTTGATTTGATGAGGTCACAATTTTGTTGTTTGAGCAATGCGATTTCTGATGTTTGTTGAGCTTGTACATTAGGGTTTAAAACGGCTTTTGCAAAAGATAAGTTCGAGTCTATTGTCGGTTAGAATTGATTACATCTTTTCCGAGCATCAACTATAGAAATACCCTCTTTGACTACCGTCTCTTGAATCTTTTTCTCTCTACACCACATTGGACAGTCTCTTGATGAGGCTGCGTGCTCACCTTTACAGTTCACACAGGAGACGCCAGACCGGCACGGCTCGTCTCCGTGGATCTCCAGGGAACAGATTACACAAGTCTCTTTTCCTCTGCAGTGCACTTTCGAATGACCAAACTTTTGACATCGAAAGCATCGTAAAGGGTTCGGTATATATTCTCGAACTGATAATTTGTGAAAGCCAGCGAAAACTTCAGAAGGTATTTTTGTAGTTGAACACGTAAGAATCAAAGTCGGTGTAGGCTGAAGAACACCTAACCTACGGGATGTACTACGAAAAACGTCAATCACACCCTGCGTAGACAGCTCTTCCTTTATTTCCTCAATACTATTTATCATGAGGTCGTAGCAGCTGATTATACCCTTGGAATTATTGAGTTGTTTATGTAAAAACGTTGTTACTGTGGTAGTGCTACAAGTGTCGTCATTTTGAGAAGTTTGTCCGCATCAGTTTCAGTTGGAGCCTTCACCAACAGCGTACCGTTTCTTAATATCACGGAAAGATTTTGAACCAATTATCTTTTGTATTTCAGCAGTAATTTTTATGGAGTCCACCTTCTCGAAGGATAGATTCTCAGCATTTTCGCTAATTCTTCGGATTACTACGAACTTGTGTGAAGGCGGAGCAGAGAATATGTCATCAAGGCTAATTTTATTTGCAAAAAGACAATCAGGTCTTGATCTCTTTCGGGAGTTACTCGAGTTATTGGGGGGAGATTTATGACAATTGATGGGTCTCATGTGTTTGGGGACAACCTACCACAGATACTTGGCTTACTCATATGATGAGTAGGGGACTCAACTAACCCATGCTGGTTCTACCATATAGGGCCTTGTGAACAATACCGGGTCCACTCCATGCTAGTAGCATGAAGTGGAGCCGGTAAATGATTTCCCGTTCAACAAGTGGCGGATAGGAAAGGGCCAATTTTACGTCCGGACGCTTATAAACGCAATTGATCTTTTCGCAGAATAGTCGGAGATGATATTGTCATACATGACCTTCTATTAGACTCATACAACCAACGCTATTTACTTACGAGCTCCAATGCAATCATAACTAATCCTGTCCAATTCATTTCCTAATCATTGCCAATGTTGTCAACAGTCGTGGGCGATTCAAGCATATGGAGGGAGGGAGCCGGCAAGAAGAAAGAAAGTAAGAGAAGAAGAGAAGAAAGAAGACAAAAGAGAAGGAAAGAAGTGAGAAGAAAAATGCAATGCTCAGTTCTCCCCCCACACACTCCGGTCACCAGAAGGAACCCACTCGACCGACGGTCCGAACTTAGTCTGGACCCTCACCCCAGACCTTATCGCCATGGGTGACCCTGCTGGGAGCAAATAAATTGCTCACGACGATAGCTCTGGGGATCACGGGGCCACGGAAGCCCCCACACCACGTCAAGGTGTCCGGATCCTTTGAGGGGGCAATGTACAAGGTTCGTGAATAAAGAGATATTAGTAAAACTTGGTATATTGTTGGCGATTATTAATTAATGGTATACAACTGTTATGAGCCGTATACTTCATGGTGTACCCCCATATGCGAAGCTGTCGACACAAATACGAAATTCAATGTTTTCCACCGAATATTTCTACAATTGCTTGAGAAGCATTTCCGAAGAAAACCTACACACCTAGAAAATCCAATACTAATAGGGGATGGTTTACAGAAGAAATAAGAGAAGATTGTGAAAGGATTCAAGATCAAGGGAGAATATAGAAAGGGTTTGCAAAACCGAAAATAAGACATTATCAAACAGGCTAGATCATCTTGAAATAACCATGAAGATGGCATCAGCTCAATATAGCTATAGCTACCAGGCCTACCACCCAACCACAAACGCGTCAAGTTGGCAAGTAGAGAAAAATAATGAGGAGAAAGAAGAAGACGAAGTGAGACCACTAGCTAGGCCAGTGAGTGTGGAGGATAGGACCACACCCCCAATCAATAGGCCCAGACATATACCCTACAAACACTGGCATGCTTGAGGCATGTATAAAATCTGCCAAATCAGGCATGGATTAGGCATGCCCTCCAGGCAAGTTTGGAGTAGGTATTTTGCATGCTTTCTAAGGCGTTTTCAAGAACTTGCCTGCCTCGCACATGCCTAACGCATGCCCGTGGTCGACCGAAATTGAACATGCCTTTCTCACGATCAGACATGCCTAGAACGTGCCTTTCAGGTATGCTTGAAACATGCCTCTATGGCTTGCTTCAAGATACCCACTCAGGCTTACCTAAAGCTGCCTCAGAGGCTGATATAACGAACCAAAGCTAATGTATAATTTAAAAATTCGCGCAAGAGGGGGGGGGGGGGGCTGACATGTTTTTTGTGAAGTTATTTTAGAGTATAATAATAGTTAATGTTATTATCACGTAATAAAAATAATAATGTTCATTTCAGTATTTTATTTTACTGCTATTAAAAAGTTGTGTTTGCGACTTTGCGTTATGTCTATAATTCTTCCCTACTTGGATTTGTTCACATTTAATTTGTAATCATGAAATTATAAGTGTGCCTGCTATAATGCTGTCAATATTCTATATTTATTATTGCAGAAATTATACGATATGTTTCTGAGAACCTTCTTATCACATGTTAATAGGGCCTACATGTAATACAAAATGTACGAACAATAAATGAGATATTTGATATATGTGCCAATAATATTCGTTTAAACTTATTGTATCCATGTAATCTGTAATCCTGTTTGTTCCAATTCATAAGCCTATTGCAATTCTATGTGATCACTTTTTAGTGATCATGATCACTAATAAATTGAATCGCTTTTCTTAATATGCATACCGAAAACAAGTATTTACTAATCACATTTGCCTTCAGTTCCACCATTACCTTAGTAGGCCTACCCTACCTCAATAGTTTTGTATTATACTACGAAACGATATATTATGCCATTGCAAGTAAAATGCACACCAGTAGTACTCTGATGTGCAATTAATAATAATGAACTGAGACCATATAGTAGGTAGCACGCCATAACATCACTCAGGAGACCGGGGTTCGATTCCCGCCATGGTCGTCCATTCTAGTTTATCGTGGTTTCCCGCTTGTTCAAGTGAATACTGGGAGTGGTGCGGAATATGGTTCCTTTATAGAGCCACGACTGACTCCTTCCCACTATCAAAATACACATAATAAAATGACCTCTCAACTGATTCATCATTCACCTGCAATAGATACTGGTCATCATTACACTGTTAAAAAATTCACTTTAAAATTAAAGCACAATGTGCGTGATAGAGGCTGCAAACCCAAAGCACTTCATTTTTAAAGCAAATTAGTACATTAATATTAAACCACACTACTTTTTTTTTACAGTACTAGTGTACTTGAATATTACAGCACCATGTACTTGATATTTGAATATATGACTTAGATTGAAAGTACATGTGTGCTTTAAAATTAAAGTACGTTTCACTTTTATATTGAACCACTGCTTTATTTTAACAGTACCAGTTGACTTGAATATTACAGCACCATGTACTTGATATTTGAATATATGCCTTAGATTGAAAGTACGTGTGTGCTTTAAAATTAGAGTACGTTTCACTTTTATATTGAACCACTGCTTTATTTTAACAGTACCAGTTGACTTGAATATTACAGCACCATGTACTTGATATTTGAATATATGCCTTAGATTGAAAGTACACGTGTGCTTTAAAATGAAAGTATTTTTTACGTTTATATTGAACCACTGCTTCATTTTTCTAGTATTCATCATCTCATATAATTAAAAGCTCTGGAGATCCCTCCACACACATATTCAAAAAACAGAATCATTTCAACGTAGAACAATTTCACTGTAACATTCAAAACAATAAAAGTCCAATATAGTTAGCGACAATAAAAGTGTGTGAAACCTTTTTTTGAACCTTATGTGCTGATTTGGGAGAGAATCGCAACCAGGCCTAATACTGAAGACCCAATATGAATAATATTTGCATACAAAATGGCCTGTGAGAAGGATTTGGAACAAGGTAATGAATGGCAACATACACAAACAGATGATTCAGCTCAACAACATGTTGTATTGAATATAAATACATTGCAGTTCACTAGGAATGATAACAAATATGTATTAAAAAATAACCACTATACAGATCTTTTTGATCACATTGAAAACAAAATAAAATGGACTACATGGCACAGATGATAAGAGCATGAGTCAATCAAGCATAAGATCCGAGGTTCGATTACCCGACAATGCGGTATTTTTCAGTGATAATAATATCCATCCTATCAACACCACATGCTATACGTTTCAACAGAAAGTCATATATATATATATATATATATATATATATATATATATATATATATATATATATATATATATAAGGGACCAGACAAGGCCCCTTTTGGGACCGCAATTGTTTTCCGAAAGAGCAAACGCGATCAACCCGAGAAAAATACACAACATTTCATAACTATAGTCTTCTTGAGATTCAAACGACCGAAGTTCAGATACAGTCCATTGTCAGATCCATGGAATCACCATGGAAGTGGAAACCAATCAAAAGATTTCTTTCCTCAACGAGCTGGTAATGGAGAAATCCGTTGGACACCTGGGACATATCAAAACAGGAAACCTACGCATACGAACCGCTATCTCAATTAAAGCCAAGGCAAACCACCATCGGACACAACTAGCGTCTGTGGCCAACACACCGCCTATTCGAGCCCAAAAGATCAGCTGACGACGATTTCATCAGGATGAGTCGAAGACGTTGCGAGAAGCCCTTTTTGCATGCGGATTCTCAAACTACACCGTTTCAAGAGCCTTCCGTTGCAAAAGCAACATACTCAAGAGAGTGAGGACACCGCTGAAGGCCTTCCTACACTTCGCCAAGGGAACAGCATACAAGATTGGTCGGCTTCTCCAAAATCACGACGATCTTCAGGCAGACCGCAAGATTTCTTCGATGGTACGGAGCGGTAACGATTTCATCCCGAACGAATCACCTGGAATACAGGAAGTAATATGCAGCTCCTGTGAATGTACCTACTTCAGCAAAACACCTGGAAGATCTCGGTAGCCAGCAAAAAGAGCGCGGACAATAATATCGAGTGGGGTGAAATGATCGCGCGTACACAAGGTCGCGGAGACAAAAATGAGCGCGGGAAAAAATATTGCGGCGACCATATGATCGCGGATCAATGATCACGGCAACTATATGATCGCAGAGAGAAAGATCGTGGCGACCTTATGATCGCGGGCAATGAGATCGCGGACAAAGAGATCGCGGCGACCAAATGATCGCGGACAAAAATATCGCCTCGACCACATGATCGCGGACAAAAAGATCGCAGGCAAAAAGATCAACATAGTCGATCATTTCGGTTGCCGCAATCTTGTTGCCCGTGATCATATGGTCGTCACGATCTTTTGTCCGCGATTATTTTGTCTCAGCGATATTATGTACCCGCGATGTTATGTCTTTAGCGGTATTATTGTTGCAAACTTATTGCCGCGATATTTTGGTCGTCGACATTATATTGAGTCGGTCATATTACCGTGAGCCTAAGATCTCTGCTCGATTTGACAAACATTGTGTGGCAATCAACAACGAGGCTACAGTAACCCTCGTTAATCTGAAATAGAAGGGACCCCAAAAAAATGATTTCGGTTTATAACATTTCGGATTAACGGAAAGTCATTTTTCCCGCTCAGAATATAGTCAATTTCGTATTGCGCCCTAGAGGAAGCTATGTCACCGGCTGACACTACATAATAGATCCGTTGCTAAGGGCCTCGCTGATCGTATGTATTCGGCCATCTCTGTGACGCGCGATCCTCATATGGCCCGTTTATATTGGCACTCGGCCGTCCCAAGTCGGATGAACGAGTATTCCGAGCTCAAACTTCGTCAATGTCAACTGCATTCGGCCGCATTCGGTAACAGCTGAGCATGCTTCCACTCATCCTTACGCGTCAAATAAAAACGATGAAATCGGGAAAATAATGATAAATTCGTGGAATTTACTTCAACTATTTCGGAACAGCCAAACCGAAATCAGTGTTAAATCAATTAAAGGGACAAAATATTAGTTCCAATCACGGTTAGCTGGAATTCGGATTAACCATATTAATTAACATTGAAATGCCTATACATTCAGCTGGGGACCGACTCCATGTTCAAAATACGTCAAATTTCGGATTAACGAGGGTTCACTGTACATCTTCAACACTGATCAAACACAATACTAAGCGAGGGTCACTGGATCAACTTCGAAAGCACAAGCCCGTTGCTCGAATCGACCACGAATTTCCTCGCATCTATCGTGAAACAATTGAGATACAGAAACGCACCCACTGCATAAAGACAGGAGATGACGCTCGAAGACTACACCAACACCTGGAAACTATTGCTTAGCAAAGCTAAAAGTCTTCACAAAATTTCCGCCTACTGTGTCGCCCCTGGTCTTCCACCTGCGGCGCGTAGTAAAAGGAGAGGGATAGAGGGTCAGTCACCATAGCAACTACCACTACCTGACCGACTACAAGAACCTCGAGCCGCAACACGCTCTCAACTCGGGCATGCATATCATTGCAGGCACCCAAGGAGCTCAACGCCTCCTACCCGCCAGAGCTGTGACACGCCTAATGCTGCGATAACAGTCAAGACCAACCAAGTGGCCACACTACCATTAATGAGATGTATGATGACGATTTTATGCACACCGGAGAGCCAACCCAGCACCAAGTTAGGTGCGCTAACCGCACAGCCAAGACGAGCCATAATTGGCCACTAGCGCGCGGATTGATAGGAGAACGGTCACTCGCTGGGGTATAAGGGAGCATGACGCTGACCGAGTCATTCAATCCACGTTTGCAGCACTGCTTAGAAGAATTCCTGATTGTGGTGTCCTAGCTAAGTATTGTTTGAGTTGGTAGCCTAAGTAGTGAGTACGTATTACACTGATAATGGCAGGTCACATCCTGCCGAAACGTTGGAGGAGAAGACAAGGTCCCGAATGGTATCGTAATTCTATCCCGAAAGAGCAAACTCAGTCACCCCGAGAAAACGACACAACATCTTACCCAATCCGCAAGAACATTCCTCATAACATATGTGTATATATATATATATATATATATATATATATATATATATATATATATATATATATATATTTTTTTTATAGGTTGAGTGATGAGCTATTTGTACTTCTATTTCAGAAAATCAGATCACTCGTTTCGAAGAAGTTGAAATATTTTCTCACATATACATTTTCATAAGAAATATCTTCAATTTATTCTTCGACTCTCATGCTCATCTATCACATCGTTGAGCGCTTCCTTAAACTATCTTAATGTATACCGATACGTAAAATTACAAATTACAAATTTGTCATCCAACTAATTCTACACTCAGAATCAGTGTTTCTCAATCAGTTAATTAAATCAAAAGAATGCTAAATAATTTATGTGAATTAGTGCAAGTAAAATTAAAGAAAATTCACATTATTATGAAGTTCAATAATACATTTGATTTCTTGTTTTCATATTATTCCAGTCAAACAGGGGTTTGGTAATAGAAACGCATAAAATTAGGTACCGGTACCGACATAGTTGTAGGTACCGGTATAGGAACGAGTAACAATTACTATTTCATTTCGATTGACTACAACTGCTTACTTTATTCGTCTCCACCCACTTCGAAGATATTTGTGAAGGTTCCCAAGGCTTGGGCCAACTTCGTGACCCTAGAGTCACATACCGTTTTCTTCTTCTTAATCCGTTTGTTCCCGGATGAAGGGTTCATTTCAAAGAGAATTCTGAAAAAAATTGAAGAACTCTTAATGGTACCTAGACAACAGACACAAATCCGCAAGTCACAAAGTGTGCAAGATTCATAATAATAGGACTGTAGAATATTTCGTAATTGAATATTTCATAATTGACGCACAATGTAGGACACAAATGTAGGTAGCCATCACTGGAAAAACACTTCAGTGTAAATTCATTCATATCTTACTTTTTAGCAAGAAAAGAAAACGCTATGTGGGTCCCTCGCGTTGAATGATGAGCTATGGTAAATATGTTTTTACGGTGAATTTGCCACGATTAGAATGCATTTTTGAGTTCTCAAAAGAACCGTGTTTGCGACGTTCCGTCGGAATTTCATCCATCATTCTCAGGCGACGGTAGTAAGTAGTCGAATGGTACTTACCACCGTCGCCTGAAAATGATGGATGAAATTCCCCGAAGAAACGTCGCAAACACGGTTCTTTCAAGAACTCAAAAATGAATTCTAATCGTGGCAAATTTACCGTTAAGACATATTTACCATCAGACATCGGCCGCGAAAATCTCCGAGTTCATATGTAGCCCATATGTATATATATATATATATATATATATATATATATATATATATATATATATATATATATATATATATATCCCCTATATAAGCGAAGTCTTCGCTTTGACCATCCAATAAAACCGACTCTAAACTAATCACAAAAAATCATGCATGAAAAGACTAGAACAATGTAGTTTTACTACTGCATACTAGGCGTTTATTAATGAGAAAATAATCTTACCTCTGAATGAATTCTAATGTTGACGAACACTTGGGCTGATATGCGATATTCATCACAAAATAGGATGCGAAGAGAAGCAAAAACCCATCAACGACGGACTTCGGCTTCATAAAGATCCTGCCGTCAATGAAAAGCTGACACCGTGAGGTGGGATCATGGATACTCGCACCTAGAAATGATTTCAGAGAATAATAATTGTTAGGAAGTATCAAGGTTTGAAGGTGAAATACTAGTATTTTTAAATTGTAAATTTCAAAGTCAAGGTATAACGGGGCACCATTGTGGTCCAAATACAACACTTGCCCAAACCATCAAACTGTTCTGTTGGGTGTAACTTGTTTGTTACCTCTTACACCTCAGGGAGACTTTCTGGAGGCAGTGTGCTTGTTTTATTCAAAAAAAGAGAGAAAACACAAAGAGACTTTACAAATAATAATGACGGTTTATTCGCCAATAATAAATAATAAATACATCGAGTTTATAATGCGTACTGATAATATCTGATAACTTTCGAGAGCGATGACTGATCTATGACTGAGATAATTTTTATACTAATAAGTGACCTGAAGTCGACCTTGCTCGGGCATCCTCGGATGTCCTCGGATATATTCGCATTTTCGCCGAATACTGAGTCGAGACATAAGGGTAGCTTTGTAACAGCTGATATTTATACCACTGTCGCCGCAACATACCGCCCGTCTCGTCGACAGAGTTGACGAAGTATTTTCTTGGTCGAATGCTCATGACTCGGTGTATGATTACTCGAAGATTGAGACGGGTAGTGGACATAGTTTGACTACCGGTCTTTTGAATGTAGACGTCGATGTCTTCACTGTCACGACTCGTGTAAGCCTATCAGGGCCTGGATGAGTCGCGGTGACACGAGCGAGAGGCCATTTAGCGGGAGGATAGCGCTCGTCCATGATTAGCACTAATGAACCAACTCTGATTGCGTCAGATGGTTGATGCCACTTGCCAATTGCGTGGAACCGTTGAAGGCATTCGGTTGACCAGCGCGCCCAGAAATGTTCTAGCATCTGGCGGAGAAGTTGCCACCGAGAGAGACGAGTTGTGGCAATGTCGGAAATGGTTGGCTCAGGAATCGAAGTTAAAGCGGCGCCGATGAGGAAATGACCTGGAGTAAGCGCCGCGACGTCGGCGGGGTCATCTGAGACCGGACATAGTGGCCGAGAGTTCAGCACCGCCTCTATCTGAATTAGGAGAGTGGAGAACTCCTCATAGGTGAGTAGAGTCTCGCCGATGACTCGCCGAAGATGGAATTTAACGGACTTCACTCCCGCCTCCCATTTTCCTCCGAAGTGTGGAGAGGAGGGTGGATTGAACTTCCACTTGGTTCCATCGTTTGCGAGAAGGTTGCCTATTCGGGCAGATTCTTTACCTGCAATTGAAAACAAATTCCGAAGTTCTGCGTCTGCGCCGACGAAGTTCGTTCCACAGTCGCTGGAGAGTGTTTCGCAGATTCCGCGGCGACCGGTTAAACGTTTGTAGGCTGCTAGAAACCCGTCGGTAGAGTAGTCAGTAGCGAGTTCCAGGTGGATGGCTGACGTCGAGAAACAGACAAAAAGAACAATGTAACTTTTGTAGGATTTTGCCGCCCGCCCTTTCCAAGTTTTTACAGTGAAAGGACCAGCGTAGTCGACGCCAGAGTGGAGAAATGGGCGCGATGGCGTCACTCTCGTGGCTGGAAGCTGTCCCATGAGTTGCTTGGCGGCAACTTTCCGATGACGTGCACACTTGACACATCTCAGGATGTATGAACGCACGGGCACTCTTCCGCCCAAAATCCAATAATCTCGACGAATTAGTGCCGTAGTTACCTGAGTTCCACCATGCAATGTCTTGTTGTGAGCGTCAGCGATCACCAGCTGAGTGAAAGCTGATTCCCGGGGTAGAATGAGTGGGTGCTTCGCGTCGGGATCGAGGAGCGAGTTCTTGAGGCGACCACCGATGCGAAGAAGATCCGTTGAGTCTAGATACGGAGTTAGTCGTGACAATGAGTTGTTTCGAGGAAGTACATGATTTCGGAAGACTAGTCTCCGCTCATCGGATAAGTGAGTCCTCTGCACGACTCCTACCCAATAGAGACGCGAAGATAAAATCTCTGCAGGTGAAAGTGGGTAGTAGAGTGATGACTCTGGAACGCGTTGCATCCGTGAGATGACTCTTCGACAAATGGCTGTAACACGGAGCAAACGAGTAAGACTAGAGTACCTGGTTATCAAGTTCCATGGCGGCGGAGCTTCAGTCGCAACTACTGAAATGACTTTAGAGCCTCGTTCTTCCAGTTGTACACCGTCGTCGAGTGGTGGAGTACAATCGGTCCAAGTCGTTGACGGTTGAGAGAGCCATGAAGGTCCTTTCCACCACAGCGATTCTTCTTTCAATTGCTGAGGAGAAACACCACGTGAGGCACAGTCTGCTGGATTCTCCTTGCCAGAAATGTGATGCCAATGAGCCTCGGGCAACGTCTCTTGAATTACGGAGACTCTGTTAGCTACGAAATCTTTCCAGCGAGATGGGTGACTGCGGATCCAAGCTAGAGCTACAGTGGAGTCAGTCCACAAATGAACAGGTGCGTTAAAGAGATTAAGTACCTTACGAGCATGAGCCATCTGCCGAGTGAGAAGTACCGCTGCAGCAAGCTCTAGGCGAGGAATTGTCATCCTCTTCAATGGCGCGACTTTTGTCTTCGCCCCAATTATCGTGACACAAGCCTCATCATCTTCAGAGAGTACACGGACGTACGTCACAGAAGCCATTGCTAGTTGAGATGCGTCTGAGAAGCCGTGAAGTTCAACGGCATGACTGTTAGTAGATGTACCAAGCCAACGTGGAATAGAGATTACCGAGATGTCTTCGAGTTGGCTGATGAATTGAGACCATTGATGAGCAATATGAGATGGCAATATCTCATCCCAACCAAGTTTTAGTAACCATATTTCTTGCAGTAACATCTTGGATCTGACGGTCACAGGAGACAGCCATCCGAGAGGATCGAAGAGTTGAGATATCTTCGATAGAACCTTGCGCTTTGTAGGAGGAGAGATATCACTTAGACCTGTGGAGAAGATAAAGTTATCAGATTGAGGTTGCCACGAGATTCCAAGGGTTTTGAATAGAGGTTGATCGTCGATTACTAATGACGAAGACGTTGCTTTCCGATCATCAGAAAGAGTGCTGAGAATGGAGTCGTCGTTCGACGTCCACTTCTGGAGTTTAAAGCCGCCCGCCGTGCAGAGACCGTCGAGTTGTTTCAGAACTATCTGAGCTTCTTCAAGAGTGTCTGAGCCACCAAAGGCGTCGTCGACGTACATGCCACGGCGGAGAATGTCAACGGCAAGAGGAAAACGATGTCCTTCGTCCTCGATCAGCTGCTTGAGTACACGAAGGGCCAGATATGGTGCCGACGATTGGCCATACGTTACCGTTACCAGTTGATATTCTCTTGGTCTACTGGAGAGATTGGGAGTCCACAAGATCCTTTGAAGGTCCCAATCATCTTGATGTACCAGAATCTGTCTAAACATCTTCTCTATGTCCGCGGAGAAGACAAATTGATACTGCCGCCATCGGAGGACTACGTCAGCCAAGTCTGTTTGTAGCTTCTCTCCGATGTAGAGATGGTCGTTCAGAGACGATCCTTTCTCTGTACGGCAGGAGGCGTTGAATACCACTCGCAGCTTTGTTGTAACGCTGCTTTCCCGGACAACTCCATGGTGTGGCAAATAACACACTGGTTGAGTTCCGTGCTGCGATGCTGGCACGCGTCGCATGTGACCCAGCTTCTCGTACTCGTCAAGAAACTCTTTGTATCGTTGAAAGTAGAGTATGTCTTTTGCGAACTGCTTGGCTAAGCGAGAGAGCATGCGAGAGGCTGGCGTGTGAGAATCTCCGAGATCATCTGGTTTCGTCTTGAAAGGCAGGCGCACGATGTACCTCCCATCGGTGTCTCGTGAATGCGTGGAGGCAAAGTGTGATTCACACTTAGCTTCATCGACGGATAGTTCTAGAGGTAATTTTGACGGCGTTTCTTCTTGGACCCAGAACCGTTCGAGAAGATCATGCAAATCGTTATCGACCGAACATCGGAATCCTTGTGCTGGCGGTTGATGAGTTGAATCCTCAATCGACGCGCTTGGACCCGACAATACCCAACCCAAGTTGGTGCGTTGTGCAATTGGAGTGTTCGGTGGTCCTTTGATTAGATCGCTTTCGATTAACCGACCGTAGATGTCAGCGCCAAGGATGAGATCGATTTTACCAGGAGTGAAACAGTCAGGATCCGCCAGTGTTAGACCAGCGAGATGAGGCAAATCGCGGGATTGCATACAGGTGCTCGGTAGATGAGCAGTGAGATCAGGCAAGATGAAGGCATCAACATCACACTTAAAGTCTGAGAGATAATGAGGTTGAATGTTAAATGAAACAATACCTCGAGTGGTTCCAGCATGCTGTGCACCAATGCCGAGTAACGGTACCGCTGCGCGGCGCCGTGAGAGATGTAGTTTCTGCACTAATGATTCGGATACAAATGAGATCTCTGAGCCTTGATCTAAAAGAGCTCGAGCCTTGAGTACGATACCTTGAGGCGTGTAGACTTGTACGAGAACAGTGGCTAGTAGGACTGATATCCGCTTGCTAGCTTGCCGAGGGAGAGCGTGATGAGAGTTGAATCCATCTTGCTGAGGTGTCGACGTCGCAGACGTCGATTGAGTTGAAGCAGTACTCTCGGAGTTATGAATAGATGTGACGTGATGACGCGAACTGCATATCCGACAGTTCTTCTGAGAGCGGCATGCCTGGACTTTATGAGGTCCAAGACAGTTGAAGCAGAGACTTTTCTTGACGAGAAGATCACGTCGTTGTGAGACTGTCATTGACAGATAAGCAGAGCATGATGCAATATAATGAGGACCGGAGCACTGGGAACACGTCTGTGAGCCTGTAGAGATAGGTTTTACAACAGGTGATACTGTTGCAGCGTGATTAGAGCGAGCTTTGGCCGAAGTTGTTTGCTTAGGCGGGGAAGAGTATACTTTCAGAGAGCTAGAGCTATTATCAAGACCGCACAACTCCATAGTCCTGGACTGATCCTCAATAAATGCAATCAAAGACGCATAAGTCGGGATATTCTGCGAGGAATGTCTATTCTCGAATGCCTTACGCGTCGAAATGTCAAGGTTCGTCAAAGCCAATGAGAGGAGAATAAAATCAGCCAAATCAGGAATAGCAATAGCCTTGAGTGCCTCAATAGAACTCTTGTGTACACACAGAAAGCTTTGTAAGCTAGAATGAGAATTAGCTTTTAGAGGCGTAAACTCTAAGATCTCTTGGATATAGAGACTAGCTAACAAACGTATGTTTTGATAACGAGAAACTAATGTTGCAAATGCCAGAGGATAATTGTCCGAAGAGATGTGAAAGCCAGAAATGGTTGCAAGAGCAGAGTTTTTTAATGTGGAAATCAAATAATGAAACTTCTGATTGTTGTTGAGCTGATCGTTCTCATGAATCAGTGACTTGAACAGGGAATAGTACTCACTCCATTGTTTAAGATCACCGGAGAACATCGGAATGTTGATGGTCGGCAACGAGCTAACATGGCCTGTTGAAAACGAAGCTTTTGGTGACGCATTGCTAGCCTTTTCTTTAGATGCAAGATATAAAGCTTCTGCAGCGTAAAACATTTCCTCGAAACTAGATTGCACTTGTTTAACATCAAGTGGTTGATTTGGCGGTATAACTCGAACATTGATTTCAATGATCCTTGATTGAATTAAATTGAAATCGTCCTCCATCGTCAACATACGATTATAACGAGGTTCCAGAATAGGCACGTCATTGGGTGCGATGTTTTTAAACGCGTCCAAATGTCGCTGAACACGCTCAAATATTGCCTCTCTCCTGTCTTGAAGTGATTTCAACTCTAATTGTTGTTTTTCCATTGCAACAATAAAATAAACAATAAAATAATATACAATGATAAATAGTTTTTGTGTACTTTACCCGGGATTTCAAGAGACACACGCAATAATCGAAGGTAAAATAAACGCGTCGTTGGAATGCAGAAAATAATAACAATGCACACGTCTCCGGCTCAAGGGACCAAAATGTTGGGTGTAACTTGTTTGTTACCTCTTACACCTCAGGGAGACTTTCTGGAGGCAGTGTGCTTGTTTTATTCAAAAAAAGAGAGAAAACACAAAGAGACTTTACAAATAATAATGACGGTTTATTCACCAATAATAAATAATAAATACATCGAGTTTATAATGCGTACTGATAATATCTGATAACTTTCGAGAGCGATGACTGATCTATGACTGAGATAATTTTTATACTAATAAGTGACCTGAAGTCGACCTTGCTCGGGCATCCTCGGATGTCCTCGGATATATTCGCATTTTCGCCGAATACTGAGTCGAGACATAAGGGTAGCTTTGTAACAGCTGATATTTATACCACTGTCGCCGCAACATGTTCATCAACATGTGAATTGAAGTTCTCTAACCTTTTCACTATACAAATAAAATACGATATCAAGTGCAGATATACAGTAAACGCTGCTTGGGCAGATAAGGTTATCCAACTAGTTCCGATCAGCAGCAATTCTTTTGTAAGTTCTATTGGCATAGGATGAATGAATAATGAGATAATGGCATGAATGGTATTTTGGTTAGTTGGAAATCAAGGATCAGTTCCACGTGATAGTAACACGTGGTTAACTATGACTGACAAATGATATTTATAATGTTTACTAGGTATGGACTACTGCGCTTACCAATGACTGCAAGAAGTGGTGTTGTCACAATAACTTCCGCGTCTACCTCCATGTCCGTTTTCTTGGTCTAAAAGAGAAAATAACAGTTTCTTACATCAATTGAAGGCCCAGGCTAAATGGATAAAAATGCTTTTAAAACCTCGTTAGTCCGACTCGGGACGGCCTAGCGCCAATAGAAACGGACCATATGAGGGACGCGCGTCATTGGCTCAATCCGAGTACACACGATCAGTGAGGCTCTTAGCAACGGATCTATTACGTAGTCTCAGTGCTTCCTCTCGCGCGCAAGTCGAAATTGACTATACTCTGAGCGTGAAAAATTGCTTTTTGTTTCACCCGAATTATTATAAATAGAAATCATTTTTCTTGGGTCCTTTCTATTTTGGATTAACGAGGGTTCACTGTAATGTAATTTGACTTGCTGAAATTATAGATGGAATACATACCTCAAACACCTGATAAATGGCAGACTCTGCAAAGTAGGCTGCAAGCAGAGGTACGACTGCTTGGGATGACGGGATGTTACTGCCAAGACTAGACACAGCCTGCCGCATTGGTATGAGGTTTTCAAGCAGGGGTTTTTCTCTCTTTCCCTTAACAGTCCCCATGTAATCAATAATTCCAGGTACTTTTTTAGCGAGATTATTCATCCATGTGTCCCTGGCATCTATTCCGACTAGTTTTGAAAAATGTTGGAGGAAAACGTCGTCGACAGCAAGGAACGGCCATCGCAGTAAAATCGAGCTAGAACTGGTGTTCTTGCTATTAATATCAAGGCGCTGAGCAGTGTACGTTTCTTTCATGACCATCCGTACCTTCTCCAATTCTTCTGTATCTTCACCCTGCGAAGCTAGCCAGACACGTTTGGCTTCCAAAGTCTGCGCCGTTTCACCATCCGGATAAGTTGCCGGTGCCCATGCTGCAACCACACAGCCGTAAGAGTCACGAAGCAGTGAACGTTTGGCCGGTGGGTTGTCTGGATCGTTTTCTCCATCTTCATTTCCGTTGCAAGGTGTGGCTCGGTGTCCCATCTTGACCTTCCACTTCCGCAGTTCAACCATTACTTTATTGTAAGTTTGGATGAAAAATGCCTCAGCCGGATTCGGCATCATCTTCCGTCCAATTCGCGCACCCGCTGCAGGATATCTATTGATAACTTCCCGCACTACCGAAAAGATTACTTCTCTCCGGGTATTCTTCAAATCCCATACCATGTAGTGGGCAATTACATGTTGTACATGCCTCACATTTTCTGAAACAACAGTAGGCATACTGTGTTAAAATCTTTCATTATGAATGTACAGTTCAGGCCTTCCTCAAATACGTGTTAAAAAAATTGAATCAAAGATATGTAGTGGACATTTTCAGGCAACCAAGAATTTTTATTTTTGTACAGAAGCGACACACCAAAAAAAAATGTACATCGAAGGCAACTAATACCGAAGAAGTTGTAAAAAGAGGGTGATGCTGCGATACACACAGAAAAAAAATACACAGAAAATAACGTATACCGAAAAGATCGTACAACAAAGAAGTTATTCTACAGGGTGACTGTACTGGAAGACGAAAGGTAGGAAGACGATTTAGGATGGAGCTACAATGATGTATTTGAATAGTGGGGGACCATTCTCCTCCTAACAAAAATAAAATAACATCATGACTGAAAATATCGTTATTTTCGGTGTACATTTTTTTCAGTGTATCGGCGGTGCATTTTACGGTGTAACATCGCATCCTCTTTTTCCGATTTACAATTGATGAGGATACACCAAAAAAACCTATGTCTATTGTAATTTCATTTATTTTTAAATGTAATTAAAAACTGATTACCTGGGGTAGGTGTCTCCCCCTTTTCACAGTCACGCCCAAACTCAGCTGGGAACTTATCCCAGGGGATGACGGGAAGTCGATGGCACGAGTCCTGTTGTGGTGGGGTTAAAGAAACATCAGATGGCGATCGTACAGGCGTACTGGTTGAAGCATTCGGTGTCGTAGTCTGTGACGGCGTAGCTGGAGGCGATGAGTTGGGCAGTTCTGAAAAATATTATTCCCAATCATTAGAAAGCAAAAGACCCATTTCACAAATGAAGTTTCAACTTTTTGTTTGTAGCTACAAAATGACATTAATTGTAATATCTGAAACCACCGGTTTAGGTTAATCGAAGCTATAACACAATTTACAAGTGTAATTTATAAATGTAACTTCTATTAGTCAATTTTCAAATCATCAGTTTTGATGTGGATTTTATATTATGGAAAAGAGAAAATAATCCAGAATAAATGCAATTGTAATAATCGAGTGACAAAATATATATAGATATAAAGGAATCTATCACGTACAATATACTGTATTCATCAACTAGGAATATATTTTACCTTTTTCCCATTTTTCACTTGGCAGCAAAATCATGTACAATAGGAGGTTTTGAGCTATCTCCAACAAGACCTCGTCCTCGTCTATTTCTGTACCGTCTTCTTCGAGGACTATGGTACACACATCCCATTGCGGGATGCCGAGCTTTAGACAAGCTTTTCTCTTCATCTCATCCAGAGACGAAGCAATTATTAAGATCTTCTTCTGCCGATTGGCCATGCAAACTTTAAAAGTTGGCATGCTCGATGAGATTCTGGAAAAAATGTATGTCATTAATTTTTCGATAAATTTAATCAAATATCATTGGGCTACTGTGCTATGGCGTATACAGATGAATTATTACCATTGGACGCTCTACTTGTAACTTCGTACAGCGTGAGTAGTTTTAATATATCTATGGTGCCCAACAATATACATCGAGAGTGGGAGATAGTCGGCAAGGTCATTGAAATGTATACATATCTGTTCTTCAGTACACAGAAACTGATAAACTCTGTGGTGCTCCTGAAATTCAACTTTAATCTTCTGCACGACAAACTTTATGTCTGCCGTGCCGTCAGTCAGAATTAGTGTGATTTGTCCAAGAAGCAGGTATGGAAATTCTCTTTTACATAATACTATGACATCACCATACTTGTACGTTATGCCACGAAAGAGTATTTGTGTACAGGTTGATAAGCCTTCCTGTTTTATTCCGAACTTGTTTATTGCGTTCTGAATCTCGGTGGAGAAAAGATTGATGTGGAAAGCGGAGTCTCCTTTTGGTTGAAAAGTCGAGTCCAGACGTCTTCCTTTGCTAAGTAGGGCTTGATGAAGTTGATGTTTCTCGGCAAGTGAATGTGTAACATTTATAAAATTTTGTGAATATCTGATGGATCTTTTGAAAAATGAATGTTTACTCTCGAATCTCATCGTCCACACTCTCATCAGTGGTCCAAACATGAGGGTCAGTTCTGGATAATGTGCTAGGTAGTGATGCTTGGGTCGAAGAGGTACGTCCGGGAAAAGCTTTAGACGTAGACACAAGTATTCCTCGATCACTAGCTGTAAGTATGCCAAGTCGGTATGAGATAATGATGGTGAACACACGTACTCGACTAGCTCTTGCAGCAGGAGCACACACTGCCACACCTCATCACTGGTGACAATGCTAATCTTCATTATGATCAGTGGTAGAAGCCGCAAGAGACACCAATTTTGGCAAGCTTGCCCACCAAGTCTTTTTCCAGTGGCTGGCACAAATGACGGCTTATCTTTCCGGTCTGATATGGAGTAAGGGAAACTGTCGATCATTTTGTTCAGATCCTCGTACGAAAACCACTTTTGTTCTTTGATAAAAAAACTTCAGAAACAATGCCAGGTCATACTGCACCACTCCTTCAAAAAGGTCATGCCCTAGACATGGTGGCAATCCTGGTGATGCAACATGGAAGTGCTTTAGTTGGTTAAAAATGGAATCTCTGTTGATCCCACACACAGACTTATGTTTTTTCCTGTCTTCGTCATTCATGTTATTGATCTCTTCGACACAGTTGTTGTAGTTTTCAACAGTCCGGGGTGGTATCAAATTTTGACATGCTTTGTGTGACTGGAGATCCTCCCTACTGATAAGGCAAAAGCGGCAAAAATTCTTTGTTGTACTGAAGTTTTCAGTGAAGCCTCCAAGTGCATGGCTTCCCAGGTTATCGCCAGTTATACACACTATAGACCCTCGAATAAAGTGTCCAGGATATGCTTCAACACCCTTTTCCTCTATTGTTTTCAATTCCTCCACGATTGGAGCGAAAACCAAGTCACGGCAAGTGTTGAAGTATACTTCACGGCAAAGCGCTACTAACTGTATTGAATTCAAGTTTGATCTGGAGTGCGGGTACATGTTTCCAATACTCAAATAAATGCCCAACATTTTGTATTTCTTCTTGGCAGATCCCAAGGGGTTAACTACCTCGAATGCATCTTGATATAGGATAATTTGAAGATTATTTGGGTTTTCCGCAAAGAATGGATTATTCAGAAAGAGAGATCCATCTTTGATGTCACGTAAAACATCGGTGTCTTCATTTATTATAGGTTTATTGTACTGCTCTTGAAATGAGGTATCCTTAGATAAGGCTTTAATCGTCTCTGAAATCGAAATGTATGAAAAGTGGCGCTTAACTCCATTAATTTTGCCCAGAGATATCTTCGTGTATGGTACAAAGTTGAACTTTTTCCTGTAATACTGTTGCCTCATGTAATCAGTACGAAGAGGACCGGTGTTTGGATCATGGGCACGTACATAAGGATCATTGTTGAAAACATCAATAATTATCTCTTTAATTTTGTCTTGGTCGATGTTAATGTTTGTCAACTGCGCTTCCAGGCGTTGTTTCACAAAAGCACCACCCATGTCTTGAATATTCATCATCTCCTTTACCATGTATTCAATCGTTGTAGCCGGTATCAAATATTGAGCTTGTAGTGTGAGATATAACGATGACAAGTTTGAAAGGTAGAGCTCTTCGTCAAATTGGTGAGTTTATTCCGTCCCATGAACTTCAAGATCGTCTATTTCAAGCGGCACAGTTTCCAGGGACAGATCGGCCTCCATGTCAGAAGTTGAAACATCGATTAACGATGAATTACCCAATATCATAGATCTATTTGATAATGTGTAGTGAGATTGGTGTCGGCTAATGTGGGCTGCAAACGAATCCGCGTTCACGTAAGACTTGTTGCATGGTGAAACTGGACATTTGACTCTTAATCCTTGCTTTATATGGCTTTTACAGTGTGCTATCAATGCAGGAAATAGCCCGAACATTTCCTTGCAAATTGGAACGGAGCAAATAAGGTCTGCCGGTGGTATGCAATATACTCTACGGCCCTCGTCGGCATCATTTTTCTTCCGTAATTGATGTTGTCGTGTCAAGTGACTTGTTAAGGCGGAATACGATTTGAAAATGAATTTGCAACCATCCGATCCACATGGAAATTTTGTACTGTCATTTCTGTGGTACCGAGTGTGAGCTAGATGTACTTTCAATATCTCGGTTTGGAAATCGCAAAACGCACAGATGAACATCGCACGGTCGTTCTGGAAAGTACCAAAATAGTTTGTTGACAACACGTTTCAATTTCTGAATTGAGAATAATTATGTACTCATCATGTATATATATATATATACCGGTACATATATATAAATATATATAATTATATACCGGTATATATATATATATATATATATACATATATATATATATATATATATATATATATATGTATTTGTTACTATATCTTTCACGGTGAAATTGCCTCTTTTTTAATAGATTTGCGGTCCAGCAAATCACGATCCTATCACGATGTTTCGAATAAATTTTACTATCCATGTTCTGGCGTCTTCCTTCTTGTGAGTCGACAATCGAACCGAAAATTCAATTGTCGTCTCACAAGAAGGTATTTGCCAGAAGATGACAACTAAAATTTATTCGAAACGTCGCGATAGGATAAGATCCGCTGGACCGCAAATCTATATAAAAAGAGGCAAATTTACCGTGAAAGACATCAAATTCATAATGGCTGTCTTGAAAACATACACAGCCGCTCCCGTGACGCAGTCAACACTGTCGCAAAGTATTTTATGAGCTGACGTGAGGTTGGGCACGGGTTCGAGTTTCGCCTAAAGTATGGGTTTTTGTAAAAGTGCTTTCACCCATCACTTCATCGTATCGTTATTATCCGCCCATTTGTCTCTCCCATATAACCTAGCTCTCGATGGGGTCGTTGATCAGCAATAAAATGAAAAAATGTCCTGTTGTTCAAACTATATTTACATATTATTAAATAGCGAATATTTCGTTTATTAAATTAAACCGTGTCTCGTTATCCCACAGTACATTATTGTTCTCACCTATAGGCCTATTTCATGTTTTAAATGCGTTCATGGTTGAAATGCAAAGTGTTTGTTTAAGCACTAACATGTTGGTAATTTATAAAATATGAGAAAGAAGATTGAAAACTAATAATTGATAGAGATATATAATTTTGTAGATTGTAATCATGCAAGGCAACAATGTCCCGGACCTAATTCTCTGGCTTCTGATTGTTAGGAATGAGATATTATGGTGTATGTACGTGATCGAATAGACAGAATAGCAAAGCATCTCGTGCTTTTCCCCTCCCACTCGTGGCTAACTATACCAAAGTAAAAACTATGCTAAATGACATTTCTTGTATCCGTTTCACTGTTGTTTGTGGGCTTCTCATTGTTGGGACATGGAAAGGAAATATAATTAATCTGATTGTCATATCTGATTAAAATATTTCCGATCGTTACAAAGATAAAGATGAAATGTTTCACTCTCTAATCCATTTACAATTCTAACAATGAAACGCGAACAAAAAACTCACGTTCAAAACTGTGTAGGCCTATATCAATTCTTTAGTTCCAGACGCTATTTTCTAGTTCTATTGTTTGCTTAGCGGGAGTTGAAAAGCATTTTTGGTTCATTATTGTTTTATTCTGTAATTAAATATGTTATAGGCCTGCATATCTTCTTACCTTTCTAAAGTTATAGGCCTATCTGGTCACTATATTCTCCCTATGGTCTCCCATTTTCTTTCAATTCAAATTGATGAGACCTTTTTCTAATTTATAACAAACTTGTTTTGGTTTTTGCACTCCGAGCATTGTAATGTTCATTTCAACCGTCTGGTTTCAATGCTATATGTTCATATGTTATAGTCAATTTATCACAGTTTCATGAAATGTTTCACAAATGAACCGTTTTTCAAAAAAACATTGTACTTCTAAGGATCAATTTTTAATTTATTGAATCACACTACTAGGCCCTATTCAGCTGAGTCCAGACAACCCATTAGCCAGACGAGAAGGATGAGATACAAATAAAAAGTGCAAACTCGATTGGATACGAGAATGAACAACAAATATCAAAGATGGTGTACGGTTAATACTGAAATAGACCTACCTGTAACGCTACTTTGCAGTCTTCCTCACTTATTCTCTTCTTCACAATCTTCTTCCTTGAAAGACTTTTTCGCTTCTACCTAATTTGTTTCAAGCTCCGGCCACTTTATTCACCTCTGAACTTCCACTGAACGGTGCTTCCAGATCGAAAGACAAAAGCGGAATGACGCCAATGGTTCGGTAAATGTACTCAAATTTTCCGATAGTAGAAATTGTGAATTTTATAGATAGAAACAAATACATAGTAGAAGTGTTAGACGAAATTATATCTGATCATAGCATCATTAGTATTAAGACTGGTAAGGTAACAAATAGAAGCATTAATCCATCGAAAAAAATAATATATTCAGTCAATTATAAGAAGTTGTTAGAAAATGAGGATAATCAGCATAGTTTTATTAGGAAATTGCGAGAGAAAGATTGGAGAAAAAATAAGGATAATGATAACCTTCCTGAAATGCTTGATGAGATGATAGGAAATTTGAAATCGACAATTTCAGAAAATGTAGAGAAAACATCTATAAAAATCAAAGATATTCATTCTGATAATAAATGGGTAGACAAGGAATTACGGGCAGTTATAAACAAGAAAAACTTTCTTTATAGACAAGCTAAACGAGACCAATGCCCAGAAAATTGGGATTGTTATAAAAAAATGAGAAATATTACACTCACGCTAATTAGGAAGAAAAAGAAAGAGTATTATATTGGCAAGATAAATGAATTTAAAGATAAGCCTAGAAAACTGTGGAGGACATTAAAATCATTGTATAAAGGGAAACCCAAAGAGAATGAACACGAAATTATTTTTAAAAATAAGAAGGTATATGGCAGAGAAAATATTGCAGAACACTTCAACAAGTTCTTCATTGAGAGTGTTGAAGAAATAGCAAATAATATCAATAGTAAACTAGATAATAGGGACATTATAGATAATGTTACAGGTAATATGAATAATATGGAGATGAAAGTATTTGAAACTGTGAGTGAAGAGGAGATAAATAACTTATTGATGAAACTCAAAGATACATCTCCTTGGGAAGACGGCATTACAGTTAAAATCTTGAAATTGAGTAAACATATTGTAAATAGATTATTAGCCGCAATTATAAACAAATCATTAGAATTAGGAATGGTACCAGAAATATTGAAAAGAGCAATTATTGTGCCTGTACCAAAAATTGTTAACACACTTGAAGGCGAAAACTTCAGACCTATAAATACGTTGCACATAATTGAAAAGATTTTAGAAACGGTTGTTAAAAAACAGTTAAATACATTTATATCAGATGCTAATATTCTTGTTGAAGAACAAGCAGGTTTTAGAGATAAAATGGGATGTGAAATAGCAATACAAGTTGCTACGTTTAGGGGTAACAAGGACAATTAATATAGAATAAAACGTTGTAGAACATAATTATATCTGTATTTGTAAGAAGTAAATCACAATGTTTATCCAACAAACTCTCTCTGACCCTTGTCTTATCAACACAATCCAACAATACAATGTTGCCATGACTGCCTGTCATGGCCATCTATATAATATTATAGTTATAAGAACTGCCTTCTTTAAACAGTTAGGTAAATCCTAACATTCTCCCCCCCTTAACGTTAAGTACACAGTTTCGGAGGTTGTACGGATGGTCTGTCCTCGTACACGGTGGAGCAGGTCGTACAGCTGGCGCTGAACCTGGACCCGGTCCTTTCGCCCAGTCTGGTCGAGGCTCCCAACGAAGAAGCTGATCTGCATTGGCTCGTCCTGCAGGTTGGCCTGATTCCTGGTCTACCAGGTCGAAAACGTTGTTGCCAATGCAGCGTACGATGCGAAATGGTCCATTGCGTTTCGGAGCCAGACTACCTGCAATGCCCATACTAGCATTACTGAGGACATGTTTCTCTCTCCACACCAGCTCGTTCACTGAAAAGTTAGTTTCATTGCGGTGTGCGTCGTACGTCATTTTTGCTACCTCGTGATGTTTTTGCATGGTGGTCCTGGCAAAATCACGCGCTTCTGACAATCTATTGTGTAGGTTGGCTGCAAATTCGTGAACATCGTCATCCTTGACGTCTCTTTCTTCTTCGTTATTGATTTTCCATGGAGTTCGGAGTTCACGTCCGTAGGTTAAAAATGAGGGAGTGTATCCAGTCACTGCGCTTTCTGAAGAACGAAGAGCGAACAGGATTTCCTGGAGATGCGTGTCCCAGTCGCGATGGTCTTGGCAGTAAGCTTTGAGGGAATCCTTCAAAGTACCGTTGTACCTTTCCACAGCCTGCCCACAAGGACGATATGGCACCGAATGACGTTCTACTATGCTCATTGCTGACAACACACCTTTCCAAATGTCGCTCACGAAAGGTTTGCCATTATCTGAAGAGATACTTAATGGAAAACCATGTCGGGAGAACAGTTCGACCATACGAGGAACAATGGATGAAGCTGTAGCATTGCGTAGTGGGAAAGCTTCTACATACTTAGTGAACTTGTCCACGACCACAAGGAGATATTTATTGTGGTTTCGTGACGTTGGAAGTGGTCCTACTAAGTCAGCACTTAATTCTGAAAATGGATCGCCAGGGAGTCTGCTGTCCATTTTTCCAGTTGGCTTCAGACGATTCGGTTTTACTGTTTGGCATGACACACATGAACGCACATATCTTGCGATGTCAGTACGCATACCCATCCAGACATAGGTCTGTTGAACCTTTTTCAACGTACGGAAGAATCCCCCATGACCGCTAAGAGGATGGTCATGTTCCACTTTCAACACCAACTCCCTAAGACTCTTCGGCAACCAGATTCTGGTATAAGTTGACTCATCTGTGCCAGGTTTACCTCCAACACGACGCACGAGTAGACCTGTTTCAGTCAAATAACTACTATTAGAAACCGCCTTCACCCACGAAGCGATGCGAGGGTCTGCAGGTGTTACCTCTTCCTGTAGAAACTTCACTAAACAGTTTAGGTCTTCGTCACCCTTTTGTAAGTCTATTAGCATCGGTGTATCAGTAAGAACTGATATATCCAGCTCTTCGATTGCCCCGACCATAACATTTGTTTCATTCTCTTCAAAACTAACTGAGTGTATGGGATCTACAACCGAGATTGGAAAAAGCAACTCAGCATAAGATAGGTTTGGTGTCGAAATATCTGAAACCGGTGCTCTGCTAAGGGCATCTGCTGGTAAATTAGTGCTTCCCTTACGAAATTTTATTGTACAGTCGTACCCTTGCAAACGAAGCACCCATCTTCGTACTCGACTTGATGCTAGGTCAGTACGAAACATCCATGATAGTGATGAATGATCACAAAACACGTCAAAGTGCGTATATTCCAAATACGGCCTAAATTTATCCAATGCCCAAACAACTGCTAGACATTCCATCTCTTGTACCGTATAGTTCTTCTCGTGTGCGGTAAGTTGCCTACTTATGTACTCGACTGGTCTTGGAGACCCTTTAAAATCCTGTAGAAGAACTGCTCCAATTCCCAAACCACTAGCGTCCGTTTCCACTGAAAATGGTTTAGTAAGATCTGGCAAAGCTAGAGAAGTCGCATTCACTAAACCCTCGATAAGTGAAGTAAATGCCGACTCCTGTTTTTCACCCCAATGCCAACGAGTGTTCTTCCGGGTAAGATTGGTGAGAGGAAGCGAGTCTTGTGCCATACCAGGTAGAAAAGGGCGATAATACCCAACAAGTCCAAGAAAGCTTTGTAATTCCTTTATCTTTGTGGGGCGGGGATATTCCCTAACTGATTTTACCTTGTCTGGATCAGGACTACACGCTCCTGGACTAATAACATGTCCTAAGAATTTAAGTGATTGTTGAAACAGTTGAACTTTTTTAGGATTGATGGTTAGCCCCGCACCTTGTAATTTGGCTAGTACAGCCTCAATATTGTCACAGTAGTTCATAAACTACTGTTTTTCTTTAATCATAACTTCTATTCTAATCGACCATTAACCACGATCATCATCTTTTACATTTTTTGTTCCGACGTCTGTCGTTAGGGAGAATGAACTATACATTTACTCAGTCAGCGCGAATGTCCCTCTCGACAGACCGGACACGTAGTAACAACAGGTGAGGTGTGTGTATAAAAGCGTGTGTGATAAGGGAGCTCGGTCTCTCTTTAGAAGATCCCAGAAGACGGGAGGGACAGAGCCGCTGTTAACATCTTAGCGTGCTACTGTCCCCGATCGACGTACTCTTTCGGGCAATGGTCTTCACCATGTGGCTAAGTATTGGTCTGGTTGACCATTTTATTTTTAACTTCTAGTTTCTTTTGTCGTCGGTCCGTTAAAATTTTATTATTGATAGACGACAGGTTCATTTCATAACCTCTTTCGGCATTTGTACTCTAAATTATCTTTTATTCAATAAACACTTATTTCAAGGTCCAATAACCTATAGATTTGTAATTAACCCTAAGATCCCTACAACCAACCTCTCACTAATTCATTGGTAAGCGCTCTTCTAAATTATTGGCTACACCCTTCCTTAGAATCCTTTTAGATCGTAACATTCAAATTCCGGTTGTAACATTGGTGGAGGTGCGTTTTAACTTCCTTCTATCGCGAAGTTTTGTTGGATTTTATTCTTTTCGGTTGATTTTAATTTTTCTATTTCCACTCATGAATTTCTGAACATTCGATTTATATATTTTTTTTTTCATATGGGACCGACGATCTTTGGTGAAACTGTAGATGTTAATTCATGTGGCATGTTAGTTTTATTTATGTTACTCATAGTTACAATGAAAAATAGAAGTGGAAATTTCATTAGCGTTTTTTTTGTAATAGGTAAAAATTATTTGCTGTTGAATGCAACGTGTAATCCTGAAACATGTGTTGCTGTTATCTTCTTGAATGCGTAATAAATTGTTTTTATAATATGGGCTGATTTTAAAATCACTTTTGGATAGCTGTTCTTATTTCTTTCGTTCATAGCCAAGTTCTATATATTTATTTCATTCATTGTGAGTTCAAAGTTTCCATTTGATTTAATTGCGCCATTTATAGTCATCTCTACCACATTAGAATCGGGTAATTTTTTTTTCCCTGTATTTTTTTGGCCCGTAGTCAACACGTCGTTTTGTTGCGTGTATTTATTGAACTTAAATTCATTTTAGGTTTTCTCCCCGATTTGTAAAACGATGTAAATTATATTATTAGCGTAAATGTAGCTGTCGTGGTAGTGTTGAGATAAAACGATCAGCTGTTCTTTCAGAGTTCATCGGTCTGTCATTTAAAGAGATGATGCACTCATTACGTCTCCATGCAAAGCGCAGCGACAGCATTATTCTGGTGTAGTACACACGTGTACTACTGAAGTAGTGTGTAGTGAGGTTAATCACCTAATTGCTGTGTGAACATTCTTGTTTTCTCCCCCTCTTATTTGGTCTTCGATTTGTCCTCTTATGGTGTTTTCATACATTTATCATTACATTGATCGCAAAGTTTATTTCCGATAAGTTTATTTTTTTTTAAAGTTTGGATGTTATTTCCATTTTCACATAATTATTGTTATTTTTTTTTTTTCAACTGTAAGAAAACGTGAGGGAGCGTTGTAATTTTCGCTGGTTTTTGGTATTTGAATGCACTCAGTTACGTTTTCCCATGATATTTTGAGAAAGTTTATAATAATTAGGAATACACAAGGGGAGCCAAATTTCAACTATATTCATTATAGATCGTGCAATATGAGGTCACATATTAAAATCGCCAAGTGACATGGAACCAGGTTTACACCCATTGGTTTAAACGCATGACAGGGTCATAGCAGGTTTTTTGGGGGTGTTCAGGCCTGATAAAAGGTTGGATATATTTTATCCAAGAGCGGGTTTGACTTACTCACGACGTACTTAGTGGTTCTAAATTCAAGATTTTTGTTCTATTTAAGTAACGATTGTCCGAGATGTAAAGTCGAATGGAAATGACAGACGTACAATTAACTTTAGGAGGGTCCTGTATGCGAAGGTCCCGAGTTCGACATTAAATTGCGAAACAATTGCCCAGTGAATTGTGGGATATAGTCAGTAACGGTATTATTTGAGTTTGATTCGGATACGCTAACTGTCGGGAGACTTATAAGTCACACCCGGTCACGTAATATTAGTTTAGTTTGTAAGCCCTTAATTTTAGTATTATCAGTGCCACAGATATATAGACACCCCCAGAGTTTAAAGGTTCCATGCGAAGATTTTCGACTTCTTATCTGCAGCCCATATGAGTGGCTCCCCAGTATTTCAATTATTTTGGATGAAATGATTAATTTTATTTATACATTTCATAATGATTTGAAGACAAGGTGTCTTTTTAATTCATCATCTTCAGGGTCAAAAGGAAAACGGGGTGTATTTCAAAACGGTTTCAATGAATTTACTGATTGGTAAATTATCCAGATACCGTTTCTCATACACATATTCTCGGCAATAGTTTAATTGCTTCTTAATCTCTTGAATTGGTATTGTCTCATCACTTTCATTCTGGTACGATCGTGAAACAGCTGATGTCAGGTGTCGGATGTTGGCTGGAGTCGCCTCACCTTACATTTAAATGTATCATTTAAAGAGCTGCATTCGTTTGACAGGAAATGCTGAGATGTGAATAAAAACTTGGAATGATTATTCGTCATATTTTACTATCCATTGAATGTCAATGGACATCTAATTAACGAAGTAAAAACAATTGGACAAATCGGAGAACATTATCGTTCGCCATAATGTAGGCCTAGCTAATATTATGTTTCGTCCACCATGCAGGTTTCAGTCGGGCGGACAAGATCTACAATCCAGGCGGTGAACCTGATGGACAAGGAACGACGCCGACGATCGATATTTCGTTTTTTTTGTGAGCAATAATAATCCAAAATGGTACACTCAAATATAAACGTTTAACCATTTACAATTCATTAACTGATACTAACATTTTTTTTTAGGTTTTCGAGATAGATGTAAATTCAATTGTGATTTTCTGCACTGGTAAAATATAATATATTTTTCTATTACAATTTTTGATTTCTTATTTTTAAGTTTTCTTTCGATTCGCTGACTATTAATTTTTATATATGGATTATTATTGCTCTTTAACTTCATAATTATTATTTCCATGTACAAGTATAATTGCTCATAACGTCATTGTTTCTCATTTATTCTATGAGTTTTAATTCTTTTCTATGGAAGACGCTATCAGCAGTGAAACCAAACGGACTTCAATTTTCATTTTATTTATTTTGCAACGTTTTTGAATGTCCATCACCGGGTTATGTTTAACTGTAGAATCATTTTCTTTTTCTCAAGCCACATGTTGAAGCCAAGCCTAAGAGAATACACACCGAGACATCCACTCGTCGCACACGCACACACACTTTTTAATGGGAACACAGATTATGAATATCATCATTTTATTTTCATTTTTTTTATTTTCATTTTTTTTTTCTCTCTCTTTTGTTTCAATTTTATTATGATACTTTTATTTTTGTTTATTTTCATTTATTTATTTCATTGTATTTCCACCCCTGACACTCGGGTCGAGTCTCAAAGGAAAACGGGGTGTGTCACAGTAGTTCATAAACTACTGTTTTTCTTTAATCATAACTTCTATTCTAATCGACCATTAACCACGATCATCATCTTTTACACGTTTTGTTCCGACGTCTGTCGTTAGGGAGAATGAACTATACATTTACTTAGTCAGCGTAAATGTCCCTCTCGACAGACCGGACACGTAGTAACAACAGGTGAGGTGTGTGTATAAAAGTGTGTGTGATAAGGGAGCTCGGTCTCTCTTTAGCAAATACCAGAAGACGGGAGGGACAGAGCCGCTGTTAACATCTTAGCGTGCTACTGTCCCCGATCGACGTACTCTTTCGGGCAATGGTCTTCACCATGTGGCTAAGTATTGGTCTGGTTGACCATTTTATTTTTAACTTCTAGTTTCTTTTGTCGTCGGTCCGTTAAAATTTTATTATTGATAGACGACAGGTTCATTTCATAACCTCTTTCGGCATTTGTACTCTAAATTATCTTTTATTCAATAAACACTTATTTCAAGGTCCAATAACCTATAGATTTGTAATTAACCCTAAGATCCCTACAACCAACCTCTCACTAATTCATAGGTAAGCGCTCTTCTAAATTATTGGCTACACCCTTCCTTAGAATCCTTTTAGATCGTAACATTCAAATTCCGGTTGTAACAATATCATGAACATGTTTCTGCGCCGTAGGCGAGAAGATGACAACATCGTCCATAAAGGGCATGGCACACTTATATTTCAGATCTCCTAGCACCTTGTCCATAAGTTCCTGAAATCGAGCTGGGCTTCCTGCTAGACCAAAGGGCATGTGGGTATATTGGAATGAACCTCTATGACATACAAAAGCAGTTTTGTAGCAATCATCTGGGTGCATTTGGATTTGATGAAAGCCTTGGGATAAGTCTACTGAAGAAAACCACTGCGAGGTTCCTAATTGTGCTAATATCCATTTAGTCGTAGGCATTGGGTACACTGGAACCTTAGTCCGTTTGTTAACTTCCCTATAATCTACCGCTAATCGATAACTTCCGTTTTTCTTAGGAACTAAAACCGGTGCCGATGCCCAATTACTTTGTGAAGGTTCGATAATACCGTCAGCAAGAAGGGAATCAATAAGTTCGTCCATTATTTCTCTTTTTTTCTTATTTACTGGGCGAAGTTACTTCTATATGGAGCATTATCAGAAGTGTCAATCTGGTGTTGAACTAAAGAAGTAGCACCCGGTTTGGGGGTGAAAATGGCTGAGAATTTATCCAAAATCTTTGCAACAGAAGAACGTGCTAATTCTGGACACTGACTACCTATTGAAGTTAGAGTAGCAGAAGATGATTCAGTGGAAGCAACATTTAGCACATTTGGTGTTACGACAGGTGAGTTGCAATCAAGGTGTGCTCCTACATCTGCAACTGCATCGTGAAGCTGTAGCTCTCTTACCTCAGTGTACGGTCTGGAATCAACTGGAGCTGTCGGCCGCGAACTTTGAAGGATAAATCGCCAAGCCTCGACGATATCCTCAATTTGACTGTCACGCGAGGGCTTCACTGAAAGTGTTGGGGTGATAAGAATACACGGTTGTGTACAGGGAGGTGCTGGATAACGGGTGGGAGAGGCTGTGTCTGCATCAGAAAACAAGGTATCAAGGTTTAGACTCTGAATATCCCTGTTGTGGGTGAAGTCTCTGTCGTTAACCTGACGTCTTGCAGTCACAAACGGTATTACTTGCTGGCTGGAGGAACCTACAGACCAACCACCTTCTTTGGTGTGGATGGAGATTCCTGTTACCTCCAAAAAATCACGCCCAAGAATAACGGTCTCCGACAAGTTTGGTAAGTATAAGAATCGGTCTCGCCTTTGACCTCCTGACCAAGAAATGGGAACACGTAACTGGGCTGAAGCTATCACTTCTTCACCGGAAGCCATGCGAAGAATTCTGTTGATGTTGCAAGGCTTAACTCCCACTGCTGCCGCTGCATGCATTCCTGATTCTCCCATTAAACTGATGCATGATCCAGTGTCCAAAAGTGCCCTTAGTTGTCGATTCCCAACCGTGATAAGAATGAAGGGGAACTTAGATAATGGTAATTTGTCCTGCCAAACGGATCGAACGTGAGACCCCGCAGGATTAGGGCTCACCGTCGCCCGTTTCCCGACACTGCTGGAGACGATGATGGCGGAGATGCTTTTGGAGTTGGGCATTGACGTGACCAATGTCCGGATCCTTTGCATCGGTTACAGACATCGTTGGGATTTATTGTGCCAGCTGAATCAGGAACATGACCCGAAATCTTGTGGTTTGTAGTAGGTGGACTGGTGTACTGATTCAAGGGAGGAGGTGTGTTATACGCAGGCCAGTAGGCTAGATCACTTTCCATGGTATATGTAGGAAGAGGAGGTGGAACATAGCTGTTGTTCCTCCAATTTAATTCTCTGATCTCGGGCCCACTATCCTCTAGATCACGAAGTGACCTGAAAGTCCGGCCTAGCAGCAGGTGGCGTGTGAAGGGGTTGGCTTGTGCAAGTACCCTCTGTACCTTCTCTTCTTCCGGGACTAATTTCCCTATTCGGTCATAGTACGCAGCTATGACCCTTACGAAGGACCCGAACTCCTCGTCAACGTGCTGGGTCCTCGAGTCCAACTCCCGGCACAGACGGCGTATTCTATCTGGTTCTCCAAATGTTTTTTCAAAATCTCTCTGAAAAACTTCCCACATGGAGTAGCCTCCACGGCACTGCCACCACCTTCCCGCGTCACCCACTAAATTTAATGGTAGTACCTCACTGAGAAGCCACTGGTGGTTTTTCCTCGCAGCGCCCGCGTAGCGTTCTATCTCCTCCAGGAATTTCATCGGAGAGAGTCGGTCTGACGAACCACTAAATGTCGGTAGTTCCAGTTTCAGTGCTTGAACTACACTACACTGTGTTCCTTGACCACCCAGGAGGACCTCTGGTCGTGAACGAGCAGGGATTGACGGCGGTGAGCGAGCAGGAAGTGGTGGTGGTGAAAAACTTGGTGGCTCAAATCGCACCTCAGACAATGATTCACATGTCACCCTCAATGCAGTTATAAAACCTGTATTGTCTATCTCTTGGCACCTTCCCATCATACGTAATAAGTCTAACGGTATGGTCTCTTCATCGAACTCCCTGGCTGCATTATCACTTTCCACACTATATTTATTCATAATATTGTCTGTACTTTAGAAAATAACCACATGTAAACACGAAACTGCATACGTACGATAAACAACTTCACGGCAATATCACTTACGGTATGCGAATTAAAAGGACGAGCCCCCACTTGCTACGTTTAGGGGTAACAAGGACAATTAATATAGAATAAAACGTTGTAGAACATAATTATATCTGTATTTGTAAGAAGTAAATCACAATGTTTATCCAACAAACTCTCTCTGACCCTTGTCTTATCAACACAATCCAACAATACAATCTTGCCATGACTGCCTGTCATGGCCATCTATATAATATTATAGTTATAAGAACTGCCTTCTTTAAACAGTTAGGTAAATCCTAACAAAGTAGTTATTAACAAGTTGAGAGGTAATATAGATAACCAAGAAATCACACTAGCAATATTTTTAGATTTAAAACGTGCCTTTGAGACTATAGATAGAAATATTATGCTACTCAAATTAGAAAAATATGGTATTAAAGGCAAAGTTCTTGAATGGTTTGAATCGTATCTAGAGCATAGAACACAAATAGTTAAATTCAGTAGTTGTTTCTCAAATTCATCTTTTAATAATTTAGGAGTTCCACAGGGATCTATATTAGGACCGCTTTTATTTATCTTATATATCAATGATATTGGAAATGTCCTTAAATACAGCACTATTAATCTATATGCAGATGATGCTCTGATTATGTGTAGTGGAAAGGATTTGGATGAAGTGCATTTACAACTTATGGATGACATAAACAAAATTGAAGTGTGGCTAAGTTCGAATAAAATGAAATTAAATACAATGAAAACCAAAGCTATGGTGATATGCTCGAATAGAATCAGAAATAAATTCAAAGATAGAATTAGTCAGGTTGAAATAAAGATTGAAGAGATGAACATAGAAATAGTTAGTGAAATAAAATATCTTGGAGTTATTATAGATGATAAATTACAATTTAAAAAACATGCAGACTATATCATATCTAAAATTGCCAGAAAAGTGGGACTTTTTAGAAGAATAAGTAGATGTTTACCAACTAACACTAAGGTTATGTTATACCAGGCTTTAATTGCACCACACATAGATTATTGCAGCTCAATTCTCTTCTTACTAAAAAAAAATAAAATTTCAACCATACAAAAATTGCAAAATAAAGCCATGAGGATTATTCTAAGAGTAAGGAGTGATACGCCAATCAGAAAGATGTGTGAAGCTTTATCATGGATGAATGTGAAACAAAGGATAGTACTTAATACTCTCACTTTAATTTATAAAATAACGAAAGGTCCAGGATTACTTCCTAGCTACCTCTGTAATAAAATTGTATATAATACACAGTTGAATAATAAGTATAATTTAAGAAATAGTAATAATGTATTTTTGGAAAGGAAATATTCATGTACAGAAGAAAACTCAGTATTTCACAAAGGAATGAGGATTTTTAATAGAATCCCTAGTGAAATAAGAAATTCAAGAAATGCATCTACCTTCAGACTAGAGTGTTGCAAATTAATCAAAGATGACCTGTTAATCCCAAAACAATATGAAAAGAGTGGTTTTTGGGATCTTATGAATTAGAATTAGAATTAATTGACAACTGCCTATCAATGGTAAAGTAAAAGCTGAAAGTTATTAAAATGATATTATTAAGTACCGTATGTAACATTATTGTACGTAGCCTATGTTCTGTTTGTACTGTATTTGTATGATTAGATATAGGCCTAAGTAATATATTTCTCTTATTGTTTTCAAGTCAAGAAAAAATATTATATACTGCGTTGACTTTGTAAAATTGTATTTGTTTGTAAATAGCACATTTTTGCTAATAAACTGATTACTACATAGGTGTCGTTGAGGATATTTGGACCAATCAGCGTCATTTCTCTGCTTTTTATTGCACGGCAAGGAACAGTGACGAACTCTAGTGCTCAAACTCAAAAGTCGGTAGGCCTATATTATATCTAAGACAATAGCTATCTACGGATAGCTATTGTCCTAGATTATATAGAATGTCCTACGGTAACTGTTTTTCAATTGAGAGTAGGCCTACAAAAAGATATTCAAATCAATTAAATGATTTGTGTATCATCTCATCCATTCTCACTCTCCCATTAGTTGAGCATTTTTTAAATATAAAGTTTAGTATTTCTATATAATATACAATACATTTTAAATAAAATATTGTGTCTGAATTAATCATTATTTTTCTAGTTTAACTTCCTATTCATAAAATAATAATACTACGCGAAATGCAACATTATTATAATTTATTGCATTGAACGTAATTTATTATTTTCCTATCGGTTATTCAGAAAATCTATCGCATCTAATGACTTCTATATTATTCCTCACATTTCCTGTAGGTGGTGGAGTAAATACATATTTGGGCCAATCAGATACCTTTATTTTTGGACAAGGAACAGGGCCGAGCTCTGGTGGTTAAACACAAACTAAATCGGCTGCGTAGAAAGATGTCACATCAAGTCATTGAGTTTGTAGTGATTAAATACAATTCTACGGCTGTAATATACGGTATATAATGGTCTGATCTAAATCAATTCTGAAAATAATGTCGAATATTTACAAAATTTCGATTTAATAATTTAAAAAAACAAAAAAAGTTCTCATTTTTTTCGAGGTGGTCTCCTAAAACTCAGACAGACTTTTTTGGTCTAAAGTATTCATTTCGGATATAGTTTCTGAAAAATCATGAGCGTAATACGTCTACTTATGCATTTTGCAATGAAGGAACTACACACATCATCAATTTTCAAAGATATATTGATATCTATCTACGGACAATGGTTTAAAGTTTGTATTTCGCGGCCGAATTTCGAGTGAACTATGTTTCTCACTGCGCAGAGAGTGATGTGACGCCCCAAGCGCAAGAATGACCATTGTAGCCTGTTTGGAACTATTTTCCTCTGTATTGCCGTACTCATTGTGGTAGGCCTAGGGCCTGATATTCACGGTCATGGCAGCCTTGTTTATTGTCTTGATAATTCCAGCTACTAGGAATAGGTAAAATAGGCATCAAAGTGCATTTAAGTTTCCAACTTTACTGGACCTATATAATAGGCTCCACCACGGATTAAATGTCTTTGCTTTGATCGTTATATTGATGATAAATGTATAGATGTCTCTGTGGCACAGTGATAGCATGTTCGCCTTTGACGCCGAAGGTTGCCCGTTCGATTCCCGCCGCTTTTTTATTTTTAAAATAATTCAAATGCTTTTGGTCAAAGGTTATAGGTCGGGGAAATTTATCGTTCACCCGATATATTTTTTATTCTTCAAAATTATCGAGTTATAACATAGTATCATCTTGATCTGAATTGGAGACGGTTCTCTATTTTGCAGATCACAGTGAAAATTTGTAGGCCTACTATTCAAATAAATATGTATCCAAAATCTATTGAGTATTTTTCATCCTACAATGTAAACAATTTTACTTGGGCCCTATCAAACGACTTGGGTTTCTTTTTAAAATAAATGCTATTATTTTATATAAATTGGAAAACTACTATTTCGCTTCAAATGTCAGAGCCCTCTATTTGTAAAAAAAGTAAGTTTTGTTGTAGTATAGAGTGGAACAGATTTCCACTAGAGTGCAGTACTTGTGAATTGAGAGGGGAAGCAGGCGAAATTACCCATTCCATCACCAATCGGCTCAGTATTACCCCTTCGCCAACGGTTATTTGCCGTAAAGTACTTTTCGCTTTAAATCCTTTCTACCTGATTGGCTGTTGAGATTCCACACAGCACAAGCGAGTTGATTCCCCTGCGTAGTACACGGTAACTTGCATTTTAAAGCAGGTACGGCGCTTTAATTTTCAAGTCTTTTCTAACAGTGTATAGTACGTCTAATTAAGGACGTGTCGTTCCACGTTCACTGATGGAACATGTGAAATCATAGACAAGTAATGGATGAGGTATCAGTGTGTGCGGGTGAAGGTCAACGCACCACCAGCTGGCGAGTTGTGACGTCTCTCCTGCACTGGGTCAGATGTTCTCAAGGCATTTGCAAGCGCACGAAAAGATGTTCATGAACACGTTTCAAAAATCTGTATTTAGTTTATTTACAATACTTTCACTACAAAATTACGGGTGAAGATTGTATTACAAAACGCATACCTTCTGTAACACATATTCTATAACATGGCTACGCAGTCAATTATTAGAACTTAACAAAAATAGGCTCCAGTATATGTATATAATTTTGTCAATTTTTAATGTACAGTACCGGTATTGAATTTTCATATATTTTTATTAATTGTTGGTCAACGGCATTGCGTTACTTATGGCAGAGTCAAATAAATTATAGACATTTTCTAAAATCTAACAGTAACTGTAACTGATAAAAATGTATATGCACTCAATTATATGCAATTTTTTTCACCAGGTTAATATTTATAAGAACAGCAATTTCAATTACAACTCAATATATCATAGATTCCCAAATCCCAATATTCTAAAAAGTACCAATACATATTACAGGTTTTCATTATGCAGTAGAGGCGAAATATGGGTTCCAAACGGCATTGACAAACAGGTAGGTAGTTCCGATTTAGGCATCTTAAAAAAAAGAATGAAGTGTGGATCCCATATATTATGTTTTACTTGTTTGTAACGACCCCGCCAACAACTACAAGTTATTTTGGGTATAAATTATATTATACATTTATATACATCGACACACATATAAATATATATATATAATCATGATTCATGAATATAGGCTCAGGCCTATATATAAATAGTATATTGATATATATACATATACTTACAATGCCAATAAGCATTACACTTCCATTTTTCATCAGACCGAGTTTTGGGGAAAATAAAATTGTGTTAAACAAGCGAATTAATAATTCAGTTACAAAAATTACATTAGTATAACCAGCAAGTAAAATTACACTTTTGGCTCTTTTAGACTTAGAATCGGTTCAGCTTTCAGCTATTTGGATGAGCGAAGCGAAGCGACGAAAAAAGTACGTTTTTTTTTCTCTTCTTTTTTGTTCGCGCTCTACAGGTCAAACAGAAAATCAAATTCAATTGAAACTTGGCATGCACAAGTCTCATCATCTGGATTGAATCCCTTTGGTTTTGAGGCGCAATCGGTTGCACCACTTCTGAGAAAACCATTCTTCAAGTTTTCAATTAACTCATAAGAATAAGCCAGGTAGACATTCGTAAAAAAAATTGTCCTTAGAAAAAATTCAAATTTTCACAGAATTACAATATAATAATAAATTAATGATACATATTATTCCAAACTTTCACTAAAATCCGATAAGTCGTTTTGATCTAAAAAATTATACAATGCAATTCTAATACATCGCCCAAAGCTATTAAGAAAACCAATTAAATTCAAGCAACAAGTGTCACCAATTGATGAAGAAAGATTAAAACAAGGCCTCCTTTATTATCAAACAATTATTGAGAATGAGTTTATAAAAGGAGGCCTACAGCTGTCATCACGTTTCATCTAGTCCAACAATACATATGATATTTAACTGCATCTAATAAGTAATATTACATACATTAGATTAGTCTAGGAAAAAAACTAACCGGAATGGAAAAATATTTTATTTTTAACTTGAATGCAGTCAAAACATCAACTTGATATAACTTTTAGGTGCTGTAGATGGGGAGACATAATATGATGATGATGGTAGATGATGATCTACCGATATTAGAATATATTTCTGATGCAATTTCTGTCCGAGAATAAATTCATTCAATTTATCATTTTTACAATTATTTTTTAACTCTGCTGACTAAACGTTTGAAAGAATTCAATTTCATTCTTATTAGCTCATCCATCAACGCGGATACATATAACGCGTTTTCATAGTAATCCAAAAACGCAAAAATTATTGCGTTTCCCTAAAGAACCCCTTAGTTGACCTAATGTTACACAAAGCAACATAATAATCAATCATTGTAACCTCCAACAACTGCAATGTGTAGAAACAGGTTTTTATTTATTGAAATATAAATTCTAGTCCTGATTGAATTATTCAACCAATTCGCGCGCTGTTACGTCACCGATGGATGCGCTCAACTTGATTCGTGATTTTATTGTTCAGCATAGATAATTTTAAAAATATGTTCTATTGCAGTTATCAACGCAGATATACACTACGGTTGTGTGAATTCTTTTAAGCATCTTTTTAATGTATGTAAGTTCAGTGAAACAAATCGGCTCTATTAAACAATTGTCTTACTTTTAATTAGACGAAATTATCGTCTGCTAGACTTATGCCCGCCCACGCAGAGTTCCAGCCAATCAGGCGGCAGACCCGGTGTTACGTATATTTGAATCTTGGAAAACAGTTGATTAGATAAGCCGCTAATCGCGGTGTCGTCACACCAACCGCCAATTAGCCAAATTGAATAGTAGTAGCGTCCCTTCGGAAGCATCAATTAACGGTGACTGGATCAGATATTACAAGTGCAGCCTAATTTGAGACTAATTTTATTTTGAAACCTTCATACAAACCACCTCATTTACAAAGCACCCATCCAAGCAATATAGGTAAGAATTATTCATTATTTATGAAGATAATTACCAATTAGAAAATATGTGCTTGATAGGCCTGTGCAGCCATGCCATACAACAGACAAGCTTTTCAGATTATCACATTTCTTTATTCTACGTTAGAACCAGCTCTGACTTCAAGTATAAACAAATTGTACACGGTCGCTGCACGATTACGCAAGCATAGAATTTAGGCCTGCATGTTTAAATTAAATTTGTATGCTAGGCCTATCTGTTGCTTACTCAACATGGCTATAAGGCCTGAAGGAGCACTTAGCCTCCCTCGGTAGCTCAGTCAGCTGAGGCACCGCTTCAGAAACTGAAGTCACCGCTGGGCATGGGTTCGAGTCCCACATAAGACATAGGTTTTTGTGAATGTCCTTTCACTCATCATCACTCCATAGCTTCATTATCACCTGCTCATTCGTACCCCCGTATAACCTAGCTGCTAGTGGGGTCGTTAAGCAAACATTAATCATCACCATCAGGAGCATTTATGAGTAGTGATAGCCTAGCCCATTGCCTATACCGATAAAAAAAAATCAGCAAGCTATCATGGGTTCAATTTGGTGGGCCCTAGGCCTAAGCCATGTTTGTTGCTCGTTAAGGTCTTTGTTAATTAGTTTTCAAAATGAATTAGTGGTGGTTAGGTTAAATAAAGTAAGGTTTGTGTCGAATGTACAACGCTGAAATTTTATGGTTCAAATTCAAAACAGATCAGCATGGCTTATTATAAATTTCCCATCTTAGTAAGGGGTATTATACCTCTTTCCTGAATGTACGGCCAACATCCTCTATGAATGACCAGTGCAGGACTACTGATCGAGCTATTCTGAAACAGACCTGGCAGGCCTCTACCAGAGAATCTTTCTGTTCTAAGCTTATATTTCAATTATAGGCCTACGTTTACTGCTTTTTTTTTTTTTTTTTTAATTTACAACATCAATACTTGAGGTGAAATTATCATAGAGCATCGCAACAAATTTACATTTTAATAAAAGTACCGGTACCTGCTAAAAGAGATAAATCACATCCATAACCTTTGGCCTGCCGAAAATGAGTGCAAAATAATTCTTTAGTATATTTTGTAAATTGTCTGCTGACTAAGAAACTAATAGATATACAAAGTAAATAGATGACTTTTTAAATGATTATGACATGGGCATTTCAAACAGACCTAATTGACCATGTCAATTGATAGACACTCAATAGGCCTGGGTGTTTCAGAATTGATCAAATTTATTCATCCAACAATCATCTCTAAACGCTCCAGTAGATTATAGGTTTTCAACATTTATTCATGTCACAAAATTTTAAAATGGCTATAAAAGTATTTATAGCCTCCCTCCATTGCAGTCACCTAAGGCACCGCTTTATAAACTAAAGTCACCGTTGGGCGTGGGCTCTAGTTCCGCAGAAGGCACGGGTTTTTGTTAACGTCCTTTCACTCATCATTTTCGTAGTTTCATCATCAGCTGCTCATTCATACCCCTGTATAACCTAGCTGTTGGTGCGATCATTAAGCCAACAATAATCATCATCAAAATATTTATATACTACTTTGGAACTTGATAACAGACGGTTACAAGTTCAAATTTGATGTTTTGAGCAAAATAGCTTGCATGTTGATGAGCTATATAACTAAAGCGTTAGGTCTACCTACAGGCAATGCTACAGGGCTATACGTCATTGCATTTATAGTATTAGGCCTACATATTCAATGTATACGTGCAAACCCGAGTTCGACCAACTTGTGCCAAAACAAATGTCTGGCAGCAACTTTTCTGTGAGAAACTTTTCCGTTGTTTTATTTGTTGCGATTTGAGCCTTTGGTTCGGTTCGCGGTTGTCACACTCGGGTGGTAAGGCCCCTATGATACCATTGTTGCAGGCTCATCTGTGGATGTGCTAATGGAGGTGAATTTATTTCAATCTTTCTCTAAATCTTTATAGCTCCCTTAAGATTTGTATTAAATACATATAAATATACTTATATAAATATTATATATGACAAACTGTTAGTAAACTTTCATCTTAATGATGAATAACTCACATTTTTGAAAATACGTATTGACCCTTAACCTATAATTTCTTATAGGCCTAGTATGGTAATGAGTTTGTAGTCTCACTGGCCATGAACTAGGGGCCTACCTAGGCCATTGATTTCATATAGTTTATTAACACAATGCCTAGGCTTACTCATTGTCTAAATATAACATAAAACAATGGAGCCATAATATTTAAATATGATTTTTACCTACCAGCCTAGTTAGTGGGCGCTATCAAGTCAATGACCCAAGTTCACAGACACAGATAAGTAAACTGCCTATGGTATAAATAGTTTGTTTTCACGATTTTCATCAACCTACAAAATTCAAAGCACATCTCTGCAACCAACATAATTTCTGAAGTGCAGATTGCCACTGCTCTAAATTTACAACAGATGAAGATGATAGAGATCAGTGTTGCGCCATTCAATGGTGGTGCCAACATGGAGTTGGTGCAAACGACTCGTAAAAAACAACAACTACGGCAAGAAAAGTCAGTCACAATTGATTAAGAAGGCGTTGTATTTACGCGGTAGTTTTCAAAGCGGATTTGGCCCCGATCTTACAAAATAATTCTGCGGTCAGATTTCACATGTCCTAGAGTCCGTCTAATATCGTCGAGTTTGTAGTAGTATAGAAACAAACTCGATGGTAATATGTTCAAATTTTACATACTACACTGATTATAGAAGCTTGAACCCTTATTAAAAAATTTACAACAAAAATTGACAATCAATAATTGATGGTTCCCCAATAAGGCCAAGAGCAATCTTACCACCTGAAATAATATTCCAATTAATCATAATATAACTCATTTAACAAAGTGAATATTGAACAGAATTTTGAAGCATCTCTGATGATCATTAATCATCTCGTAGAATTATAATATCGATTTTAGGGACAAGGACCTTGCACATCAAATATAAGCCTTGACACACATTCATATATTATTTATATTTTACAATAAGCTGAAACATATATTTCACTTGTATCACTATATTTCAAATATTTGTAGGCCACATATTATATAACAATGTATCAATACATAATTATAGCGTGTGAAATAATATCCAAATAAACAACATTGATACAATAATCCCAAGTTCTTGGGGTGAAATGGTTGTACACTTAATTTTTCATTATTGTGAAAATGTCATATATTTATCTACAGTATATTATTAATGTGCAGTCATCATATCAGTATCATGTATCAGTCATCAGTCGTCATCATGCTGGGCCCAGATTCTGATATGTGCTATTCAACTTGTGGGCTCTTGTAGCAATCTTCACTCTTAGGAAAAAGCCAAACTTGCAGACAAGCACTACTAAAAACAAGAAATACTTTTATTCCAGTCTAAGATTTGCTCACTCGGAACATAGAGCCACAATGGACGGCTATTCAAAAAGTAATATATACAGAAGAGCTAAAAAGCATGTAGCAGATAATTATAGTACTACTTTGACTACAAACTTAACCCACCCTGATGTATCTAACTGCCCGGAAGATTGTTCGATGGATGAAGATCCTGCCGTCTTAGACGGATCACCAGAAAACATTCCAGTTTTAACGAACACCCAATTGAATGTCAGTTCGGACGAAAGTGACATACAGTCAGACGACAGCTTTGGTGTAGTAACTGATAGTGATAATCCAACGGAAACTCCAACTCCCGATGATCCCAACAATCGAGATATGTCGTATGCGGACATAGCTGAATGGGCAGTATCAAATAATGTAACCCAAGTTTCCCTCACTCAACTGTTGAAAATCTTGAAAACACACAAGTGCTTCAAGGACATTCCTAGTGATTCAAGAACACTTTTACAGACACCAAAATGTACTGAAGACATCACGAATATGCCCCCTGGAAAATACTGCCACTACGGGTTAGCCAATGGCATAAGACACATTTTTATGGCAACACCAAAAACAAAGTGGCCAAAACAAATAAAGATTATGATAAATGTAGATGGAGTACCATTAAGTAAGAGCTCGAATAGCCCATTTTGGCCCATATTGGGAAAAGTGGCACAAATGCCACTTTCAAACCATTTTGTAATAGGCGTGTACCATGGCTATGGCAAACCCGAGTCTGTAGCAAATTACCTGCAACATTTTGTTGCAGAAGCTAAGATACTGCTCAGGGAAGGGATAGTTATTCAAGACTCAAGGATGGACGTAAAAATCTCTGGTTTTATCTGTGATGCGCCTGCTAGGTCTTTTGTGAAGGGTATAAAAAGTCATACAGGCTATTACGGTTGTGGAAAATGCTGGGTGCGTGGTACATGGAAAGGAAGAGTTGTCTTTTTAGACAGTAGTGCTCGTCTACGGACAGACGAAGACTTCAGAGAAAGGAGGCAGGGGGAAGATCACCATCTATACAACTCTCCTCTGGAAGAGCTCGGCACAGGCATGGTAACCGAATTTCCATATGAATACATGCACCTTGTGTGTCTTGGTGTAATCCGTAAGAAAATGCGTATTTGGCTTCGAGGTAAGTTGACGTTGCGTTGGGGACGACTGAACATAGATAACTGTTCACAGCAATTGCTTTCTCTAACACCACACATCTGTCGTGAATTTGCTCGTAAACCACGATCATTAAGAGAGATAGATAGGTGGAAAGCAACTGAGTGGAGGCAACTCCTGCTGTACACCGGCCCAGTCGTATTGCAAAGTCCTCTTCCTACACACATGTACGATCACTTCCTATGCCTGCATGTAGCCATAAGGATTCTTGCATCGAAGCACCTCAGGCATCTCTTCGTATATGCAGAAGAGTTATTGGCGTATTACGTAGAAATGTTCCAAGAACTGTATGGCGAAGAAACTGTTACGTACAACGTCCATGGTCTAATCCACTTGGCCCAGGATGCCATGAAATATGGCTCCCTAGATGAATTTAGTGCTTTTGGTTTTGAAAACCACTTACAAATAGTAAAAAATCTATTGCGTAAGGCAAACCAACCCCTGCAGCAGATCAGCAATAGACTAGCCGAGATGAATTTTCTCCCGCATCGAACTAATTGTGAAACGACTCTTGATCTACCTACGTTGAACAGTACAAAAAATACGCTCAAGTTGAAAGATTTTGTGTTGACAACAAAAACGGGAGACAACTGTTGTGTTCTACTAGACGATTCCGTGATCGTGATTGAAAGGTTTGTTCAGGAATCCACTGGGATCAACATTCTTGGACGGCAGTTCCTTAACACATCCGACTTTTATGTCCATCCATGTAAATCTTCAATCCTAGGGATTCTCAAAGTTTCCAAGTTATCTGGAACACATACCTGGAGTGTCAGCAATATCAAGAATAAAGTTATGAAGATTCCAATGCAAGACTATTTTGTCATAATACCACTCTGCCATTCAGATTAAATAATTCTGGTTTGGAGACCTATTACCAAATGCAAATAACAATTACGATCACCGAGAAAAGAATAATTCGAGGTACGTTCTTGTAAAATAAAAATTTAAACTAAAAAAAACATCAAAATCACCTTTTTATTAATGTAATTCAATGATATGTCATCAATAAAGATCAAAATGAGATGTTCACTAGTATTTTTTCTAGCAAAAATTAGGTCATGTATTTCAATTAAATATGAACAAATTAACAAAGCGCCACAATACTGTTTGAAACTAAATATGTATTCAACTTATATATTACTTATAATTCTTTGGAGTGTGGAGAAGCTATATCGACAATGAATTATAATAAGCCATTTTTTAGTATGACTTGAAAAGAAATTTTAAGACATTATCCAAATAATATACGCCTAGGTCTACTGTGGCAAGTTACATCACTGCAGTCTTTACGTACTATCTAAAAGGTGATGATTATTTGCTTATCCACCCCAACAAAAGCAAAGATTTTTGGGAAACAAATTGCCATACCATTCATGTTTACAAAATCCCATGCCTGTGGTCCTACGGCTTCATTTCAGTTTCCAAATCAGAGCTTCCACTGACTCAGCCAGACATGTGTCCTACAAATCAATGCACTATATTGCCAATTAGAAACTCTCGTCAATAGTGCTAGGAAATTCGTACTACACATAGACCTATAGCAATTATGTATCAAAATGTGCATACTTTGTCATGACTTGTGCATAATAATAGTATACTCGTTTCCATCTTCAGATAATTCGAGCATGTTTAAATATTCAGTGGTAAAATTTTCGGACGACTCGATCGACATCGTACCTACCAACTGGATGGTAGGTACTACCAGCTGTTACTGGCCGCCGGACGGCCCACCGGGTCAGGTACACAGTTTTATCAAGAGGTGTGCCACCCCAGTCTACAAGGACTGGGGCCTCGTAAAATCTGTCAGAATCATCAGAGGCTGTTGTAAGAGGAATTACATATATTGTATATATCATGTTAATGGGTGAACAGTAAGTCAATGATAAAACTCACACTATTTCTACAACCTTTTTATTCTAGCAACTTATCAAGAAGCCGCCACGTGGCGAAATAAAGCGCTACGATTCAGTGACCTTGAGTCGTCGGAGGAAGGCGGCGGGCTGAGAAAGAGGAAAATAATTCCTCCGAGCCGGTACGTTCCATCGGAGACGTCTGATGAAGAAGAAACTGCAAAACGGTTGAAACCGCGGACCGTCAGCAAAAAGCAGCTGCCAAAGCCTCCAGAACTCATGCCACAGATGACTAGTACGCAAGGTAGCCTACAGTAATTGAAAATAATGTCTATAATTTTATAAGTAATTTTTGAACATTACCTCAGAATCAGTTTTAACTTTTAAGCATTGTTTCACATTTTATTTTATTTAGACCCCACATTACCTAATTACTAGGAAAACGCGTTATGTGTTTCCGCGTTGATGGATGAGCTAATAAGAATGAAACTGAATTATTTCAAAAAGTTAAATCAAGTTGATGTTTTGACGGCATTCAAATTAAAAATTAATGTTTTCATTCGGTTGATTTATTTCGTAGACTATTCTCATCATGAAGGAAATATTAGATGCAATCTAAGATACAATATATACACCTTGAGATCCAATTATATTCATTACTCATTCTAAATAATATCTTTGATGATAAAGAAGGCTTTGTTTTTAATAGTTCTTCAATAATTGGTGACACTTGTTGCTTGGATTTAATTGGTTTTCTTAATAGCTTTGAATGATGTATAAAAATGTCATTAAATCATTCTTTATATCAAAATGACTTATTGGATTTCAGTGAAAGTTTGGAATCATGTGTATCATTATTATATTGAAATTCAGGGATATTTTGAATTTTTTCGAAGGACATTTTTTGTACGAAAATTCTTCTCCGGCTTATTCTTATGGGTAATTTGGAAAATGGAAAATTAGTTTTCTCAGAAGTGGTTCAATCGATTGCGCATAAAAATCAATGAGATTCAATCCAGATGATGACACTTGGGCATGCCAAGTTTCAATTGAATTTGAATTTTCGTTTGACCTGTAGAGCGCGAACAAAAAAAAACAAAAAAAAAAAAATCCAACTACATTTTTTTGGAGTCAAGTGAAAAAAAAACAAAAAAAAAAAACATGTACATTTTTTTCGAGTCAAGTGTAATTGAGTCTTCGCTTCGCTCATCCAATTAATTGGGATACAAAAATACCATTGATAACCAAGGGTAATAACAAGTTAATCCACTAATTATCGCTTAATTAACAAATGTATTATTCGTAAAACGGGACCTTAGTATTTTGTAATAGACTGTTGTTCGCTATTTTTTTTATAACTTCTGTTTAGACGGCCAATCACAAAGCACGTATGACACGCCAATCACAAGCCCGAAACGGGCACCAAAAAGGCCACAGCTGACGCATCTCTATTCGAGAGCCGAAATGATGCAACGTCAAGGTGAGTTGAAAAAATGTCAAATATACAAACAAAATACGTAATATGAAAATACCTAGTCAAGCTATTCTGGTATATATAATATATATGTATATATATATATATATATATATATATATATATATATATAATCACTGAAAAATACCGCCCCGTCGGGGAATCGAACCCCGGACCTTATGCTTGATACACAAAGGCTCTTACCATCTGAGTTAACAAGGGGGGTATCTTCCAATGATATTAATGGGAGTGTAATGGTACAGATGGAGTTTGAGGGGTAGGGATATGTTCTACCAATTTAAGAACTCAGTTACCATGTGATCACATGGTAACTGAGTTCTACCTAGGCCTATTCTACCTTCTTATCCTTAACTTTAATTGGAAGGGTCAACCAAAACCTTCAACTGCTTGATAATACAGCTGCTGTATTTCTGGTCTAAAATTGCAACACATCGTCAAAATGATTGAAAGTTTTCTGAAGGTGCACAGTTCCAATAATGTAAACTAATAGATGTCTGTTTATTTTCAATGCAGAAGAGTTACATCATATGGTACAACCCAATTCAAACATCAGTACTATTGAGCAATACGATAATGGTACGTATAAGAAAAGTAACAATAAACGATTGTAAGGATCAAATTCGTTAGCATTTTCAATATTCATGCACTCAACACATGAACTCAACACTCAACGCACTCCACGATTTTTACGATCTATAATGCACGTTTTGAAGGTGTATGAACGTACCGGTACGTTGTAATGGGCACCGGTGGCCTGAGCTGTTCACGAAGAACATGAGAAAGATCCCAGTTTTTTTGTATGTGGAATGCAAGTCTCGTTACGCTCATCTACCTATGAATAAGTGATGATAAGTGAAGGGACATATGACTTACGAAGGACTTGAACTCACGCCCAACGGTGACTTTAGTTTCTAATGTGGTGCCGTAGTTGACTTGAGCTTTGGAGGCTGGCTGATTGATATATTGTTTGGGGTTTGTTACAGATTCTAATTCCCAAATTCCTACGAACGTGTGCAACAGTTATGTAGCAGGCAATCTATATAATGGTATGATGTCTTTGAAATATTTCGTCCTTGAATCCTTTGTAGGAGACTACGCAGATAAAACTCTAACTCAACTTTCAGATTATGAAATCCATTATAGGATAATGTCTATGATTATTTGCACTTGATGTGGCAAGCTGTGAGATTCTATAAACTTTGAAGTGTAGCCCTATTGCTTTTGAGCTGATTTTACAGAAAAAAAAAACATAAAATGAAAAGCCATAAGATATTAATAACAAGGAAAAATACGTAATTTCAAACCTACACATAGGCTATTGAAAATAAATATAAATAAAATTGATGACTGTATGAAAGTATGTAATATAACATATTGATAGGATGGATATTGAGTTGTTTGAGGCTTTCGCGACCCGAATATGAGGTGTCACACGACACGACGAAACAGCCCAGTATCTAATACCTCAGGATGGATATTATCATAACTGAAAAATACCGCCTTGTTTTTTCAATAATCAATAATAATATCCATCCCATCAACATCATGTGTGGTACGTTTCAACAGAAAGCCATGCACTCATATATGTATATACATATCTACAAACCTGTACAGGCTTACACTACTCAATAATAAATATGATATAGCCTGATTTAGGTTCACTATTGCCAGGCCATAATATATTTTACGTTTAAACTATTTAAACAGTTTGAACAGACCATTTGCACCAAGTCTTGTTTTCTGTACATAGGTGTGTAATATAATTTTCATTGGTTGCAGATAATTACCAGAATTATGCTAACCAACCGCTTGAAGAGCCTCTAGGCTGTGGAGACTCGTACAGGCCTAATGGGTATATTCCAGGTATGTTTAATTTCACCAAATATAGTAGTAACTCTTGGAATGTATGAAGCACTCGCGCACCATCTAGTGGTAGAGCATGCATTAGGGATTTACACAATGAAGTGACTACCAGTACTAAATCAACTGCATGAGTTATGACGTGCAGTAGAAGTTTGAATAAAAACTGAGAATATAAATATTTCGTTGGCTAGAAGGCTGAAACTTTGAATAAAAACAACGAATATTCTCCATAATCGTTGGAAACATTTGCGGGTTTTGGTTGCGTTCTTATTTCATGAGATCACCCGCTCTAATAGTCACATACGTTGCCGCCAAGATTGTCCCTATCATTTTTAGCCACCTGTTTCACATAGGTACTGTACTGTGATATAATTTGCCTATATTTGATTTTACTTCAAAGTTCAATGTAATAATATTTGATGTTACACATTATTTGAAGATATGACATCAACTAATATTATACTATGGTTTTTATTGTAGATCACAATTCGAACGGTCAAGCACAATATGCCTCACTTGGTCGCTACCATCCGGAAAATGAGATCGCAAATGGTGAGTACAGTGATGTTTGTATTATCTCACTGGTCAGTTTGTGTGGCAATAATTTCATGGACATATAGTTACATCCCCATTTTTTGTTACAGAACAGGAATCAAGAGCAGAAGACCAAAGCGATTCGAGGACAGTATCTGGCTTGTCCCAATTATTTCAAAATGGTGAGTTAATTTCTTATTTTCATTCGGTATTACAATGCTAGATGAACATAGCCTCTAATTATATTTCATACCTAATTTGAGGTACCGGTGCAGCATAAGAAGCTGATGCAAGGGTGGAATCAGTCCGTGTAATCAACTTAGGTATACCCATAAGGGTGGGGTAGCATTCAAATGTATAGTTGTTGATGAACTTCAACTGAAGTACCAAGTTTGAATACATTTTGCTAAATAGTAGTACGAATAGCAATCATTAATCGATACATGTTATAACATTCAATTATTCGCTATTACTGGCACCTGCAGCGCAGTGGTTAGCGCGCTCGCTTCAAGTGATCCGGGAGACGAGGGGAATTTCGAACCCAGTTCGATCCCCGCCGCCGACCATCTTTACAGAGGTTTTTCATGGTTTCCCTCTGTAGTCTATGCTAATGCCGGGATGGTTCCTACAATAAGTCGGCCATGACCGCTTCCTTCCCATTAGGCCTACCCAAGAACCTTCATCTCATCATCTCATTAATCATCCATCCGACGCCATTAGATCTGCGATATCATAACAGTGCGTCGTTAAACCCAACATGAACATTTTTTTTTTTTTAATATTGGGTTTAAAACGCACTGTTATGATAGCGCAGATCTAATGGCGTCGGATGGATGATTAATGAGATGATGGGATGATGAGATGAAGGTTCTTGGGTAATGGGAAGGATAGTGGGAAGGAAGCGGTCGTGGCCGACTTATTGTAGGAACCATCCCGGCATCAGCCTAGACTACAGAGGGAAACCATGAAAAACCCCTGTTAAGATGGTCGGCGGCGGGGATCGAACCGGGTCCCCTCGCCTCCCTTTTCACATGAACCAGGCGTGTTAACCACTACGCTGCCAGTGCCGGTCAAAATAAATTATTAGCTATTAATTATCACTAATTTAAAAAAAATATACATGTAATTAATGATTATAATTATTCGCTCATCTAGACATTATATATGCAACACAATTTGAACACTCACACCATAATTTATGATGTATTATTTGTTTACAAGCTTTAATTCCATCTGGTATGTATAAACTCTTTCAGACGCTCAAGACCCAGAATTTGAGACCAATAATCCGGTCAACCTAAATGAGATTTATAAGTTGTGCTTGGGAATTCCAAAAATCTTGAGCAACCAAAAGCAACTAGCCACAGATTTTGCCATTCTTTCAAATAAATTGAATCGGCAGAATCGCCAATCAACATGTACGTGCAATGAGGCCAAATTTGACACAGCTACCCTGCCAGTTAAAACCAAAGAGGAATTTGAATCACTGAATGACTCGTTGAAGGATCCGTCGAAAGCTGTTGCACTAGTGAGTATAATGTAAGAGTACCTACACTAGTGGTTCCATGTTTTATCCAAAATCAAAATTTGATATAATATATAATTATATATAGGCCTACATGTGTGTGTGTGTGTGTATATGTATATATATATTTATATATATAAAACCCAAATCATCAATTAAATTGGACCAGGGCCCAGGGGATGTTTCCACCATTTCTTCTAGGGCACACTTCTATATCGGTTCTTGCCAGTTTCGAGTATTGCTTCCACCTCTTCTTCATCACTACTATCCTCTGCTTCTTCTTTTCCTATGAGTTCCCTCTATCGTTCTCTATCCTCCCACTATCTCTCGTCTATTACTTCCTCCATATTCCTCCTTGGTTGACTATACCTCGAACTTTTCTCCCTCCTACCACCTTTAAATTATTTTTTGACTCTGCTTATTTAAATAAAATGTATGCACATTTTATCCGATGTTTTTTTTCATATGCCTAGACTATGCGCGGAGTGTCCATGCACATTGCCCTCTAGTTTAGTGTCATATTTTCTTATAAATACATCTAAGTGTAGCTCCATAAATCACTTCATGTGACTGCAATCGTACAACAACTTGGAGTTGTTGGAGAATATATGTTAGTATTGCTGTATGAATTCTTATTTTTGACAATTCCTTTCACAGACGAAGTATTTCGCCAAGTTCGGTGGAAAGGACATAAATGATGCGGTTCGACGGATGTTAAGTCACGTTTTTACAATCGAGCTGGCAAACGAGTACTCATGGGCTGGCACCACGTCAAAAATGAAACTCAAAGGAACTCCCCTAGTGTCACTCGTTATTTATGGTATGTCTATCAACTATAATAAATAATTTACAATCCATACCAGCATGGATCTCTCAAGTAGGAATGTTTAATGCATACCTATGTGTAACGTTTAAAATCAGGGATACACCATTCGTTCCGTGAAAATATAAACCCTATCTAAATTATCCCTAAATTATAATTGTATGTCCCAAATTGTATGATTAGAAGTCATTTTGATTTTCACATGCGTCAGTTTCAAACACATTAGTTTTACATTAGTTGACTAAGGGCCGGTATTACGAATCGATAGTTAGTGGATTAAGCAATAGTTAGCGGATTAACTTGTTATCACCATTGGTTACATATGATATTTTCGTACCTTTAACAAATAGTTAGTGGATTAGTACCTAACTAAGATTCGTAAAACCGGGCCTAAGCCATGGGAGCAACTTACAAATAACCTTCTGCTAAATTAAAATCACTTGGGCAGTATTTAATGTTTACAAACATTTGCAGTCCTTATGGGTTTGAAGAATTAGGAAAGGGTGTCAGGGCAATGAAGATTAGAATTTAGAGCTCAATACATTTCAGAGTTTGATTTCTGAAAATGAAGGAGTTTTCAACGAATGACCTGGCTATATCTAATGTATACGTAGGCATTGAGATTGGAGTTGACGTATGCCTATATCATTGCAATCATTTTTGCACTTGATAATGTTTGAATACATTTCAATATTGAACTATATTTTTTCCTATTTCCCCCCATTGTTTCAATATTGAAAATACTGAAAATTTCGAAGGTTGTTTCATTATTCTCACGTTTTTGTCGATGTTTCAACATGAAATATTTAAATTTGATGAGTGTTGATGAAAATAGTACTGTCCAACTTCACCAAAACATGCATAAAAGGGTGAATAATTCATTAACTTATATTCTGTCTGCCTGTAGATAGGCAAATGAATATTTCTTCAAGCATTGAAAATACTGACGTGATTTGTCATTGAATTATTCCCACAGATGCAGTCCGATCCATCAACTCGATGGCTACGGCTGAAACAGGGGCTATTGAAATGGCCATCAAAGAATTCATGCGGCACACAAGTACTCGCCTCGCCAAGATCGGAAAGAAGTAGGCCTACACTTCATTTTCATTACGCTGTCGCTATATACTTTCATTATATTATCTATGAATTGGGTAAAAGGGAAAGAGAGAACAGCAGCTTACCGAAGTTCACAAGTGGGTAGAGCCACCTATGGTGGTGTAGCAGTTGTTGATAGTTAACACAGAGATGAGATGTACACAAACACAGTAATTTTGACGTTTCGGCTGTTGCCTTTGTCACAGTAGAGTAGGTTTTTTACTCTACTCTACTTACTGATTACCTACTCTACTGTGACAAAGGCAACAGCCGAAACGTCAAAATTACTGTGTACATCTCATCTCTGTGTTAACTATCAACAACTGCTACACCACCATAGGTGGCTCTACCCACTTGTGAACTTCAATAAGCTGCTGTTCTCTCTTTCCCTTTTACCCAATTCATATATTAAGCCTCAGGCTATTTTCCTATACACACCCATTTGTCATTATATTATCTGTTATCTAATCATAATCATAATGATTCGGGCCTAATGCCAAATACCTATACCTGGTCAATTATTTAATGTTACCTTATATTTTGTGTTCAAGTACAAGATCGGCCTGTAACCGTGATGCTATTATAATACCGGTATATGTATTAAGCCCACTATAGCTCGTTTAAAATTACGATGCTACAACTGATCTACAGTACAATATGTTTAATAATAATCGATTATTTTGTATGTAAAGTTGGTTGTTGCACTTCGCGGCACTGAGTGCATACTGTATGTTCCTTGACCTTGGTCTTTTTATACAAATACCATCAGTAGCTGTATTACTATATTATATTATGAAGTTGTTTTTGTAGTTTAGCCTAGAACTGATCATGTATTATTCGAAAGTTCCTATAGGCCCATATGTGGGTGGTCATAGTGTGGTAATGTTGAATGCCTCAACATTACCACACTATGACATTATATAACCTCATCTATGTACCTTATAAATGACTTATTAAAGCCAAAATGTCAACACAGTGTGTTCTTAATGGCTTAGCTATTTAAAAATGGTTGTTGCACAGCATGGAGCAGGCCTAATAATCCATTATTTAGTATTTGAAGACGTTTGTTGCACTTCCTGGCACGAGTGTATACTGTATGTTCCTTGACCTTGGCATTGAGACTGTTTCTCAATGGCCTTGGTCTTAGCCACTACGTAGTAGGCCTAGTATATGCCTAGAACTGATCATGTATTATTCGAAAGTTCCTATAGGCCTATGATATATTACCTGCTTCTATGTTCTACCTTATAAATTACTTATTAAAGCCAAAATGTCAACACGTAGTCACGTACTCAATGACTGCCCATTTAAAAAAAGATTGTTGCACAGCACAAATACACATAATAATCATGACACCTGCCAGTCTTCTTAGTCTTCGATTTTTCCTTATATCACATCTATAAATGATAAATGCTTTGTACTATATAACTTTTAAATTACTAATTAAATGGCCTGTTTTACAGTGCCGAACTAATGTAGAGCACATTATGCACTGCTCTTCGCTGATCTTTCGTAGGCCTACACCGACTGTGTAAGCCATTTTGCATTGTGTAATGTGTACATTCCCTCAACCATCATCAATAAATATTATGAAAGTCAGATAATCTGTAAACTGGATTTCGCTTAATAATAATTTAGGCTAGAACCTAACCAATGAACCTAACCTTGTCCTCATTGTTATTTATTTATATAGTTTTATACTATCGCAGTTTTCCTATAGAAGAATATGTATTTATGTAGCGCAGTACCGGTATACATTGTCTGTGAAAGTTGGCAACATCATGTTCATTTTAGTCAGGATTATATAATCCTGAACAAAACGAATTGATCTTGTCAACTTTCACGTATACCGGCTGTGCTACATAAATACATGTTTTTCTATATGAAAACTGTGGTAGGCCTAGTATATGTAGGCCTACAGGGCCAGATTATATATATATATATATATATATAGGCCTATATATGTATTTATATACACGCCTTAAGTATACCTCAGTGACACGCCTTAAGTATACCTCAGTGACGTGCCTTAAGTATACCTCAGTGACATGCCTTAAGTATACCTCAGTGATATGCCTCAAGCATACCTCCATGACATGCCTCTGGCATGCTTTAACATGCCTCAAATGTGCCCTAAGCATGTCTAAAACATCCCCCAAAAGCAGGTTTCTGGCACGTCATTAAACTGGTTTGGTCAGGGTATGCCCTTGGCTTGCTCCGGGCATGCCCAGCAAGGCATACCTCGAGCATATGAGGCATGCCTTTGGAGTCCCGCCTGCATGTAAAAAGGAGTGTTGCAGGCAAGTTCTAGGCAAGTGAGGAGTGAATTTGCCATGCGCCAGGCATGCCTCACTTGCCCAGAAAGAACGCTTCAGGCATGTTTAAGGAATGCTTGATGTTTGTAGGGAAATTACAGCTAACCTACCAGATGCAAGAAATGAAGTTAAAACAGTAGGATGCAAAAGTATTTTTCTGTATCCAATAACAGAAGAAGAAATCTCCGCAATAATTACGAATTTGAAGCTGTAAGGATTTTAAATTTCCCACATTCTTTTCCCTCCTTCTACCCTCCTCTGACGAGTTCGCGATCTAATGGACCGGGCTTCGAAACCCGTTTGGTGAGAGACAGCTGGTTGAATGTAGGCGAGATTCAGTTGAGTTCGGGACGAGATAGAGTAAGAGAGAGGAAGCTTTGCAGTTTGGGGTGGTTTTTATACGTTGCGTCTACCTCGTGGAGGGATTTTACATTTTGTGCATCAGGTATGCTTGTGATGAGCTTTATGTTATAAAGAAACGTTGGTAGGGATTTGTTTTCTTCAGTGTGTTGCGAGTGCAACTGAAGTTTCCTCATCACTTCTGTTTATGTGGATGTAGTATTTGTGGGCTACGGCCAGCGTTTCTTCAAGTGATTTTCTACGTGACCACCCCCCCCCGTCCTGCCCAAGAAGATTCCCGAAGACGATGTCCGAGCTGCCGCATCAACCCGATAAGTCTGCCGTTCACGGCGTGTAATAACAATATTATTTATTAATTAATTACCTTGTTCTTGTCACGTTAATTAAACTGTGTGATTAACCTGTTTAACTTAAATTGGTCGCTCGAACAAGAGTGAGCCATATTTCTTGGTTGGCCATTACCTTCAGTGAGCTTACGTTACCCGGCCGGTGACTCATCGCCGAGTTATTTGTGTGGTTGCCCTCCGCGGCAGTTTTACTATTGACGCACACTATTGAAGGACCATATTTATTGTTTACTCGTTTAATAGGCCTAGTATTCTATTTGGTGAACTTTATGTCCATCTAGAGGCCATATATAATACATGATATTTTGTTTGTTATTCCATGATAATTCTCTTTTGGAATGTACATGTTTTGTAACTCTATTGGTCAATGGGATGCGGAGTATCTGGAATGAGATGCCGTCATTATGTTAATTATTTGTTGTATTTGCAATTCCGCACCATTATATCGTTTATTTACACTTGACCACTGCCTTGTTATTCATGTGAAAAACCAACCCAAACCTCAAAGCTATAGAATTATTCGTAGTTATAATTCTACAAAAGTTGAAGCTATCTTTATATATATTAACTACGTGGCGCCCAACCTACTATTTTTGACCGGATTAATTTACCTAACCTTTTCTAAAATCCTACCTCGGAGATTCCTCTATTTACTTTCCCCACCCCCTACCTACCGACCCGAGGAGTTAGCCGTCGGCATTTGAGCGAGGTCCATGAGGGGGAGTCGCCTCACAAAGCCAAAGCATTCAATGGACATTTATGGATTAACTCCCTTCGTGATTAAAAATACGTTCAAGTCTATTTTGACACCGCTAACAAAAATATGTAATGCTTCTATTGAAAGTGGTGTTTTCCCATCTGCATTCAAAAGAGCCAAGGTGATTCCACTACATAAAAAGGGACCCGCTACAGATCCATGTAACTATCGACCAATCTCAATAATACCAGCACTGGCAGCGTAGTGGTTAACACGCCTGCTTCCAGTGATCTGGGAGACGAGGGGAACGAGTTCGATCCCCGCCGCCGACCATCTTTACAGGGGTTTTCCGTGGTTTCCTCTGCAGTCTAGGCTAATGCCGGGATGGTTCCTAGAAAAAGTCGGCCCATGACCGCTTCCTTCCCACTATCCTTCATCTCATCATCTCATAAATCATCCATCCGACGCCATTAGATCTGCGCTATCATAACAGTGCGTCGTTAAACCCAATATAAAAAAAAAATAATCTCAATACTACCTGTGTTTTCAAAAATTCTGGAAAGAGCAATTTTCAATAGACTATATAATTCCTGATGAAATACAAGTTAATATCCGAAGACCAGTTTGGGTATCAAAAGAGGAGATCAACAACGCAAGCAATAAATGTTTTTCTCCAACGTATTCTACTAGAATTGGACCAAGGAAAAGTGGTGGCCGGCATATCATTGGACTTATCAAAAGCCTTTGATTGTGTGAGTCATGCCATAATGCTGAAGAAATTACATGCTTACGGAATAAGAGGTGTGGCAAATAAATTGATTGAGTCATACCTAACCGCTCGCTCTCAGATAGTTGAAGTAATAACTTCAACAAATGAGAGAATACTCTCAAACTCGGCAGATCTTTCAAGTGGAGTACCGCAGGGATCCATCTTAGGGCCATTATTATTCATATTGTATATTGACGATTTAAATCTCAACTCAGCAGACACCTCCAAAGTTGTATTTGCAGACGACACAAATGCCCTCATCAGTGAAGCATCTCTTCCAGGACTGAAAGCTAAAGGCGAGGTAGTAATGAAGTGCTTCAATACATACTTTGCATCGAACAAACTTGTTTTGAACGTTGAGAAGACAAATCTAATCCACTTTGAAAATAGACATAGGCCCAATTCTGCTGGCAGTTTATGTTTAGAGAGTGAAGAATCAAATATAATGTCAACACCAAATGGAAAATTCCTATGAGTTATATTAGACGAGTACCTCAAGTGGGATGCTCAAGAACAGCATATTGCAAGGGAACTTCGCTCAGCCTGCTATGTAATAATCAAGCTAAGGGACCTCATAAGCAAAGTAACTTTGAAGACAGTTTACCATGCATATTTTCATTCTGTGGCTACATATGGAATTTCTGCCTGGGGTCACTCAAAGTCCGCACTCGAGCGAGTGTTCAAACTACAAAAACAAGCCTTACGAACTATGTCAAGAAAAAGAAGACTCAAGAGTTGCAGAAAACTATTTCGAAAGAAAAAAATATTAACAATACCAGGAGCGTTCATACTCGAGACACTTATGTATATTTTTAAATTTAAGTCCAGTTTCTGTGTTCAGTCGTCCGTCCATGATCACACAACACGAAATGCAAACAATTTTGTAACGCAAGCACATAACCTGGCTCTTTATGAAAGAGGTCCCCACTACTTAGGGCCTAAACTGTTCAATAAATTACCACCGAGCATTACTACCATCAAAAACGAAACATCTTTCCGGAATGTAATCAAATCCCGACTTGTAGATGAAGTAATTTACAAAGTCGATGACTATTTTAGCATCATATTTTAAAGAGCTATTAACAAAGATTATTGATATTAGTATTACTTGTTACTTAATGAGATTAACATTCTATCTATTTATTTATTTGTATTTTTAATTTCAGTTCAAATCTTGCCTGACTGAAATCAATTTTTAATGTATTTGATAGGCCCATCACCAAGGTCAAAACTTTTATTATTATCATTATCTTGATCTATATTTTAAATTTTTAATGTATTCGATAGGACCATCACCAAGGTCAAAATTTGTATTATTATTATTATTATCTTAATCTATATTTTATCATTATTATCATTTGACTGTCTTTAATATCCTTTATAGTTAGTTTTTAATTAATCAACTGTATGTAATGGAGTGTACATAAGGACAATAAACATATCTATCTATCTATCATACCTCCCTCATGTCCACCTACTGCCTCAATAACAAACTTGCTCTCCAGCCCACCAAAACAGTCTACATACACTTCCATACCAGAACTAATCCTCCCTCCGTCTCTCCCCTCATCAGAGTTGACAATCAAATCATCCCCAGTACCCCCTCCACCAAGTTTCTGGGAATCCACATCACTCCCACCCTAGACTGGTCCATCCACATCCAACATACTCTTAATAAAATCAAAAGCGGTAACTTTCTCCTCCGAAGACTAAAACCAATTGTCAACCTCCATTCCCTGAAGCTTGTTTACCACGCCGATCTCCACTCCCACCTCGCATACGGCCTCCTCTTTTGGGGCACGTCTCCTCAGGCCAAACGGATATTCATCATACAAAAACAGGCTATACGCATAATATCTGGCATCTCCCGTCGTAAAACCTGCAAACCTCACTTCACAAACCTCAAAATCCTAACCCTAACTTGTACTCTTATCCAACTTGCCAGCACCTTTGTCCGAAACCACCCAAACCTCTTCATCACAAATTCAACTATCCACAACCACAACCACTCCACAAGAAACAGCCACACCATCCGCACATTAACCCACAATCGCTCACTCTTCACTCAGAGCCCACTTCACCTCTGCACCAACATCCACAACAAGCTACCCTTAGGCATAACCAATTCAACCAATCAAAAATCTTTTGCATCCAGCCTTAAACACTTCCTCATTCAAAACCCTTTCTACACTCTAGAAGAATCCTCATCATCTTAAATATTACACATAGACCTACCCATTTCACCTCCCTCATTTGTCAGTTGGTTGTGATAAAAATTTAATATCCCACCCTAACATAATTTATATCAGAGACCTACATACCATAATTTCCTGACATGTACATAACTGTATATAAATATTACTTATTGATTGATTTATTTCAAAACATTAGACATAGGTATACCTCTAGACTTAGATTACATAAATATTATTAGTTATTAAGCTGACGCTTCCTACATCTGTATCATGTACAAATCTACAGGAAAAGAATATATACAATACAATACAATATCTTCACTCTACCTCAACATCACTTTTTGGACACCCTGTGCCGTGATTAATCAATTGAATGTGCTGTTTGATGAAGGTTCATTAATCTAATGATGTTTCAATGGTGTAACTTAAATCTGACTTAATATTACTTTTTGGACACCCTGTACCGTGATTAATCAATTGAATGTGGTGTTTGATGAAGGTTTATCAATCTGATAATGTTCCACTGGTGTATCTTTACTCTAACTTACCATCACTTTTCGGACACCCTGTACCGTGATTAATAAATTGGATGTGGTGTTTAATGAAAGTTCATTATTCTAATAATGTTCCGCTGGTATATCTTTACTCTACCTCAACATCAGTTTTTGGACACCCTGTACCGTGATTAATCACTTGAATGTGGTGTTTGATGAAGGTTCATTAATCTAATAATGTTCCGCTGGTATATCTTTACTCTCACCGAACATCACTTTTTGGACACCCTGTACTGTAATTAATCAATTGAATATGGTGGTTAATGAAGGTTCATTATTCTCACCAAGTTTTGCTGGTATATCTTTACTCCACCTTGAAATTACTTTTTGATCACCCTGTAGTGCAATCAATTAAAAACGTTCCCAAATACCAATTCATAGACACATAATGATCTGCTGGTATTCCATCAATATATCTTCATATCATTTTCAGTCACCCTGTACAGTAATTAATTGATTATACTGATAATAATAATGATCTGCCGCTGATGTATAACATGATATTTTCACCTCATAGTACAAATATGCTGGTACAAGATTACTCTTCTGTCCATTTCGACTAATACAAATATACTGAGTAAACCTATGCCGAGAGTGAGAGGGATCCGTTACACCAGCATTGTATTACTCTCTGATACAAATATGCCGAGTACGAATATACCGTGACACCTGTAAGAACGGAGTCTTATCAGATTATGCCTGACCTTGCCAAGTCTATTGATAATTTTAATGGCGATGGCAACTGCAATCGTGAATCAGCTTGGCTGAGAGCATTGGAATCGGTGGCCAACTTACATCTTTGGCCTGATACTTTCAAGTTGGAGTCTGCCCGTACACACCTCGTTGGGGCAGCCCAGCACTGGTACTCGGGACGTATTGGTCAGCTCGACACATGGGATACCTTCAAGGCAGCGTTCCTCAAGTCATTCGTGGGTTCGATTAGTCTCCCCGAAAAATGGAAGAGACTCCATAACCGAAACCAGCACAAGGGGGAGAACACACACAATTATTTCCATGAGGAGGCTCGTTACTGTCAAAACTTGGGGCTCTCTTTAGAAGATTCAAAACGCCAGATCCTGATTGGACTGTGGTCTCACCAATTGTGTTCAATATTGATGGCGCGAAACCACCAGGACCTGGATGAATTACTGGTCGACCTCCGTGACTTTGAATCACTAGACTCGGAGTGAACCGACCATATAGGAAGCATTAGACCTACGAGGGATGCAACCAGGACCGATACCCAACGACAAAAACATACGAGTCCACAACCTGCTACGAACCCGCCTGAACAATCGACCCAACGTACACAATCAACGCTGCCTGCTAAACAACCATTCCAACCAGTGTTACCTAATTTCAACACGAATGGTGAGACACTCTGTTTCAACTGTAATCGCTATGGACATTTAGCTCGTGACTGCCCTGAACCTAAACGAACGTATTACTGCCTGCAATGCAAGAAGGCCGGACATACCAAAAAGCACTGTCCCATGAAATCGGAACGACAACAAAATGTACATTTATTAGAGAGCGAAGTAGGAAGCAATCTAGAAGATACTTGAAGACTGCCGTCATTGGTGAACACTGAACACCAATTGTGAGTGATGTTGGACCCCGGTTCATCTTGCTGCGTTATGCAAGCGTCAGCCGCTCTACGGTGTGGAATGATACTCGAAGAGACGTCTGCAGCCCTCTATGGATTTGGTGATGTAGCCAAATCTCTACTGCCGATCGGGAAGGTGACAAGGAATATCACGATAGATGGTGTCATGGGGAAAGATGTCACCATATTAATTGTGCCAGACAATGCGCTGTCTATAAGCATGCTCGTTGGCCGCACGTGGCTAGATCTTCCTTATGTGGCTTATGCTAAGGTGGACGACAAGCTAGTGATTGCATATAGGGATCACGAGCTTTTAGACAATTTCAACATACCCGTTATACCACGGCAAGGGTCCTGGGAAGCTTCTGAAGACAGCCTGTTATCAAAAAACTCCGTCAACTTCATTCATGTTCAGCCAGGAGGACCCATATTAATCCCAGTATTAAACTCCTCGAATGAAGATATTCTCATCAAGCAAGGTCGTTGCGTCATGCGTGGTGACATTGTTGAAGAAGTTCTTCACATACGGGAAGAGAGCCATCCGATCAAGATGAAAGACCTGAAGATAGGACATAATATCACAGCAGAAGAAAGTAACCAGCTGCTACACCTTAGCAACGAGTTTAGAGATTGTTTTGCTCTTAACTTGATGGAATTAGGTTGTACCCATTTGACGGAAATGTAAATCTCCGAGAAGTTGGGAAGCAGCCCAGTAGCTTGTAAGCCGTACAGAACCACAGCTCTCGAGAGGACAGAAATTAACAAGATTGTGAACGAATGGAACGAGAACGGCATAGTATCCGAGACCCGTTCATCTTATTCCAGCTCAGTCCTACTGTCCGCAAGAAGACTGGCGAGTATCGCTTAGTAGTTGATTACCGCCGACTCAATGCCCAAACCGTCAAAATGAACTACGCACTACCAAACATTGATGATATGCTGGAGAAGCTATCAACCAGTAGAATGTTTGCAGTACTTAACCTAGCTCACGGATTCCTGCAAATACCGTTGGCAGAATCAGCAAAGATGAAGACTGCCTTCATCACGCCAGACACTACTGGACAGTTCGAGAGGATGATGTTTGGTCTAACAAACAGTCCAGCTGAGTTCCAGCGAGTAATGAATACAGCTCTAGGAGACCTCCGAAACAATATTGCGTTATGCTATCTAGACGACATCTTGATCCCAGCAAGTACATGGGAGGAGCTGATGTCCAATCTGCGTCTTGTCCTAGAGGCACTGCGTAAAGCTGGCCTTACATGTAAGTTGTCGAAATGTGAATTCGGCAAGGAAGAGATTGAATATCTCGGTTTTGTTCTATCAACGACCGGCCTGCAACCTGGTAAAAAGAAGGTGCATGCCATTGAAAATTTTCCAGTGGCGCAAAATGTACACGAGATTCGACGTTGGCTTGGTCTCACTGGTTTCTTCCGACGTTTTGTGCTGCATTATTCTAAAATAGCCGAACTACTTTCTCGCCTGACAAAGAAAGATGAAGAATTTGCCTGGGACCCAGAACAGGAGCATTCATTCGCTTCATTAAAGAGTGCGTTGCTTTCGAAACCAACACTCGTGTTGTATGACCCCAAGGCCCGAACCGAAGTCCATACTGATGCCTCTACTGATGGACTTGGAGGCATGCTTCTACAAGAAAGAAGTGACGGTAAATTGCATATTGTTTACTGTGTATCCAAGAAAACCACAGAGACGGAAAGGAATTACCATTCATCGAAATTAGAGCTCATGGCAATTGTCTGGGCACTTGATAGACTGCGTTAATTCCTATTGGGAATATCCTTCACTATTGTAACCGACTGCCAATCGTTGGTTTACATGAATACTCATCGCACCCTGAATCCACAAGTGACACGGTTGTATAACCTGATCCAATAATATGACATTCTGGAGATAAAACACCGTCCCGGAATTAAGATGGGACATATTGATGCGCTGAGTCGAGCACCTACTGAAGAAGAAAGCGATACCATGGAGGAGATAATAGGAAATCGATTTGACGTCTGCCTTACCATGAGTATGGAGGATCAAATCTTGTTGATGCAGCAATCGGACATCATACAGATCATCAGGGAACCGAAAGGAGACAGAACGAGAACTGGAGAATCGCGCATTTCGATCTACGATCTCCACAATGGAAAACTCTACAAGCCTGTAGACTACCACGGAGCGGTACGTCACTTGTATGTCATTCCGAAGACAATGAGGAAGAGTATGGTCGTAACAGCTCATGATCTGTCGGGTCATTTTGGACTGGACCGAACAATAGCAAGGCTGTTCGAGCATTACTGGTTCCCATCAGCTCGTCGATATGTGAAGCATCACATTGCACATTGTTTTGAATGCCTTGTGACAAAGGTACCAGCAGGGAGGCGTCCAGGCCTCCTTAATCCAATTCCACCGGGATCCCGTCCATTTGAAACCATTAACATTGACCATCTTGGACCGTTTATAAAAAGCTCCAAGTCAAATCAATACCGTACCTTTTGTTGGCTATTGACAACTTGACCAAGTATGTCCACCAAGTATGACCAAGTATGAGGAACTTGTTTCACTGCTAATGCCTTCGAGTCTTTCTGCACAACTCGTGGAATTCATCATGTTCTGAATTCTACAAAGAACCCTAGAGCTAATGGTCAGATCGAGCAAATCAACCGAACCGAAACATCGAGCCATTGATAATAGCTTCAATGAACGACCCTGCCCATCGTGACTGGGATAAGACGATTAGGGTTATCGAACGCGATCTCAACAACTCTATCAATAAATTGCAACCAATCAGAACCAAGAAGAAATGTCACGTGATGATGAGCCCCAGATTCCGTACCAGCATGTACCGAGACAGAATCACATCGACGTTGAGGACGAAGATAACGAAGATGAGCCTGTGGCTGCAAATGTCAGACCCAAGAGGATAAAAAGGAGACCAGCACGCTTAGCTGCTTATGTGTAATTGTCATATTAGTTTTCTTTAATGTAATGCACTGATTTTCAATTCATAATAATCATTCATTGACAACTGTAGTACGGACAATTTCTTTTAGATATTCAGTTAGAAAGTCTTATCAAATTATTGTGAAATTATTATATGTTTTGTTATGTTAACCGACTGGTTTAAATTCTTACGATGTACGATCTTCAATCGATATAATTCATGCTATAGTTAAATCGAGGACGATTTATAGTTAGAATGGGCGAATGTTATCGACAGTAACTTGTAAAACATGGACCAATTGCCGCTAGATGGCGTTGTAGGCCTTCTAACCGGAAGCAGTGTAAACAGGGTGGGTTTCAGCTGCAGATAAATGTAGTCACTCGAACAGGCAAGACGGCCTGAGCCTGTAAGCAAGTGTTTCTTGTGTTAAATACAATCTATTAAAACCTAAGACGTTTCCAAGTTTTTAACCTGATCCTGTATGCCTGTATTAGCCTGTAAAAGTATAGTGAACACATAGTAGACTATAATACTACTGACACAACTGATGAGTGTAAGAACCTCCTGGGAATGAGGAATCAACACCATCAGGACGACTTAAAATTCGAACCGGTGTGACGGTGTCCCGTCAAGAAGTGTGCGAGGTTATAGACCTACTCCGACCAAAGAAGTCTTCAGGATGGGATGAAGTGCCAATGACACTGATAAAAGCGTGTGGAGGTTGGATAGCAGAACCATTGGCTCACATATTCACACACTCCTTTGCAAATGGTGTATTTCCTGAGGGTCAGAAGTATGCAGTTGTCCGTCCGTTCTACAAAAAGGTGACCCAACCTTAATGACAAATTAAAGACCGGTTTCACTACTGATAGCGTTCTCTAAAATTCACGAAAAATTGGCTTTGAAAAGACTTCAATTATATATTGACAACAATAAATTAATTAGTGATTATCAGCACAGGTTTCGCAAGGGGCGATCAACCACGACGGCAATCTTTGAAATGATAAACTCAGTAGGTGAGTCAATGGATCAAAGGAAGAAGGTAGGAACCATTTTATGTGATTTGTCAAAGGCACTTGACACCTTGGACACAAAGCTCATGCTTAAGAAGTTGAAAGCCTATGGAATAAACAGTACATCAGCAGCATGGTTAGAGTCATACCTTAAAAATCATAAACAAAGAGTCTAGCTTACTGGTCATGCACATTCAGATTGGGAAACAGTTCAGCATGGGGTGCCACAAGGCTCGATACTTGGACCAGTGTTATTTACACTGTATGTAAACGACTTAACGGAAAGCCTAAAAAGAAATGGAGTTATCGTTCAATTTGCCGACGATACGACAGTCATTGTAGGAGCAAGAAATAAAGCTGGTCTAGAAGAGAAAATGAGAATGACTCTAACAGACTTGGATAACTGGTTCATTCCAAATTGAATGAAATTAAACTACGACAAAACAATGTCATTGAATTTTACTGCACGAGGGTCCGAAGAGATTGTTGAGTGTCCGGTACAAGTAGTGAAGGATTCGAAGTTCTTAGGATTAACCGTAGACTATCGTCTCAAGTGAGACTGCCATGCTTATAACATCAGCCTGAAGCTAGCAAAAGTATGCTATGCTCTCACGGCCCTGACCCGATAGTGCGAAATGGAAATATCAAGATTAGCTTACTTCAGTCAATTTCAGACTGTTATGAACTATGGTGTAGCTTTTTGGGGAGCGTCATCAGGAGCCAGGCAAGTCTTCATAGTGCACAAGAGAGCAATACGGAACATGCTGTCCCTTCGAAGAACTGCTTCATGTAGAGGGAAGTTTAAGCAACTGTCTATATTAACGTTGCCTAGTTTGCACATCCTGGCTGTCGCACTGTTTGTCAGAGACAATGCCGACTTATTTCACAGAAGATGTGACACTCACTTGCATGAAACAAGAGGAGCAGGAAAACTGCAGATGGGGCATCATAGGCTTCGTATCATGGATGACAACCTGCTCAATGTTGCCTTCCACTACGACTGAGATGCATTGAAAAAAAACTCAAGATCTTCCTCCTCCAAGAAGAGTTTTATTAAGAGGAATTCTATGATAGAAATTATTAGGTTAGGGCGTGCTTGGTTAGACATATATGTTGAGTGATGTTAGTTCTTATTTATTATCGGTCTTATTTTTCATTATTGTTCACTTCTTATTCAAGTTCAAGTTCCTTACTTTTTACTATACTACTCTGCTATTAGTAATATTATCTAATACTATCTGATGACAATGTTTACCCATTGGAAAATGTACTACAACAGCTAATAAAATACAAATACAAATACAGAATACAAATTATTATGCTTGTTGAAAATCTAGAATATATTATTATTGGTTATGCATTGTCAAGTTATCAATTCATATGAAAAGGCTGTTGACTAAAAGTTATTTAATCATTCGTTAGTTGTAGGTAGGCCTATTTAAATTCTATAGCGTCGTTATCTTAGTTTTATGAATGAATAGTCTCTATATTTTCTTAAATTCAGTATATTCTTATTGTTTACAACTATTCTATTATTATATATCTTATTCTCTTGACTATTAATCATGGTTAATTGGAAGAACGGCATCCCACCGAACCTCGCCATTTTCTTTTAAATGCCAACTACCGTATGTAAGTAACTATGTGTACCTAACTGTGTTGTGTTTTGAAAGAAATAAAGACTTATTATTACTATTATTAATTATCTGTGCGTATCCCCCTCCCCCCCAGAAAACACAAAAGCTCCGCCACAACAAAGTCTCTGAATTGAACAGTGTGTCGAACTAGCTGCCCACGCGCACTGACATGCTAGAGGTGACGCAGTGCTGCACGTTTCATTACAGCACGTAACTGTGCTTATCAACTCTTTGGCGTCAGATGATGTCACTTCGCTGTACCGTCATGTATCACTGCTCACGTTCCTCCACTCTATGTCGTTCACAACACGTCGGGACTCTCTAGTGAATAATAATAACTAGGAAAACGCCTTATATGCGTTGTGAGATGAGCTTAGAAGTATGGAAATGTAGAATTAAGAACATTTTGTCAGCTCAATGTACATATACAGGCCATGGATCACTTCAAAGGTTTAAAAACCGCGGCCGTCTGTTGGTATATGGACCTTGGTTTCCAAACAATCAAACCAGTGCCTTCTTCATATACATCACAGATTTTAAACGTTTTAATTCATTGGTGACACTTGTTGCTCATATTTAATAGTTCTTTAATTGCTTTCTTAATTGCTTTTATTGATGTGTAAAAAAGTACCTTAAAAATGCGTTTTCTTCGTTATTTCACTTCCGATTGTTCCATAAATCGCTTAAAATATGTATGATAGATCTTTCCACACTCAGTATAAATTTGAGAGCTTTTGAAAAAAATAAAATTCCAAGTATTTCTCCCCTGGCCTATTCTTATGGGGAATTTCCATACTTTCCGATTTTTTTCCGGAAAATCCGTTGGACCGATTTTTCTGAAAAACAATCCCAACCTATTCTGGTATAACACCAATTTGTAAAAAAAGTTTCGAGTTGATTGAAACTTTTTCCTGACCTGTATGCCGCGTACAAAATTACACACAAAAAAAAAAACATAAAAACCAAGCCCAAAATTTTTCGGTATATGGAATGAAAATCTTCGCTACGCTCATCTAAATGAACCATAGATACTTCTATTGGACTTCTCTTTCATTTCTTGTGAACAATATTAAAATTTCACTCGAGTCCCTACACTCGTATATTATATCTATTGATCTGTAGGCCTACATGTATGTAACTTGATGTATGTGTTTGAGAATGAAATTAAATACAAATACATTTTTTGAAAATAATACACATTAGGTCTACCTTGCTGAGATATGTTTCTCCTGCGGTCGACTAGCGACATATGATCTCGGCGGCCATATTGGACCTTTACAAATAGCTTCTAAGCAAAGCCTTCCTTATTATTACTGATATGTCCAATATGGCAGAAACTTCGCGGTTTGCAAATCGGTGTGAAGATGCTGCCGAGACACGAATATGTACGCCTTCTTCACGTTGAGTAAGTGTGTCGGTAATATATCTCTTTGAAGAAACCTAGCTGATGGTGGGGCTGTTAGGGCCCAAATTAAACTTGACCTTGAACTTATTCCCTTAACTTGAGGCTGTGAACTTACTGGAATGATAGCTCATTCACGACACTATTCCTATGTCTAATTTCAACCAGTTACAACATCTCTTTCAATCAGCTGTCACTTGAGCGCAACATAACCTAAAAGTTGTGTCCCTCAAGTCTAGTGAGAGCTTTTAAATTTTTTTTTCAGTTTTACAATACATAATATAAGGAAAGTATAAAATTATTATAGTTTTCAGAATGTCGTACACAGCTCTGAGTCTTGTTCCCAATGTTATTATTAGTTGTTAACAAACAATTGGCTAGACACATTAAGCCAAAATGGCGGTCGACCGTATGTTTGAACTAGGCGCTGATTGGTCGATTCCTACATTTTCCGTTTATTTGAGAGACCCAGTTTGGAGTTTGCAAACTTCTACGTTACTGGTACTGTCAAGTACTAAGTTTAATGTTGTCGTGAACAGTAACGAGAAATACCGTATGACAAACAATTTGTAAGTTCCTAAGTTTACGGTTAAGTTTAATCGTGAATGGGCCTTTGGGCAACATCAAGGTACAGCATGAATAGTGTTTTACGTTTAATAAGATAATAATAATAATAATAATGCACACATGATCTGGTATCTAGTGAAGCTACTGTTAAAACACGGACAGCTTCTTCCTGTCCTTCCTCTGGCTTCGTTCCCGCTCTATGCTGTCGGCGCTGTCCCGGAGCCTGCCCAGCTCCTCGCCCTTGTCCCGGCAGCGCTGCGTGAGCGCGTGGTGCGCGGGCGTGGCGGGCGTGAGTCGCGCCAGGGTCTCCTGCAGCCCGGCCAGGTCGCGCTCGGCACGCACGATCTGCCCGCCCACCTGGAGCCCCACCACGTTCAGCGCGCGGCTCGACTCCAGCCTTAGGGTCGCGCCGGGGTCGCGCGACGTGGATGCAGCGGCCTCTGCTGGACGCAACAAACAACACACAATGACAAACGCACGTGGCTAGCGATGGGACGGTGAAACGGAGGGATATTCAGTTTCCCCATCATTTAAATTTCCTTTCAATATTTCATTCTGATAAACCATTTTTCAAATGAAAGAGCTATCTAGCGGCGACGTTTGAACTAAGGGGGATGTTGGTACGTGCGGTTGAAAGTCCTATGCTGTCAATGTTATTTAGCACGAATTACTCATCTTATTGTGCGCTACCGTGAACGTATTTACTTGTAATATGATGGTAGTTGCACCATTGATATGTCGAATGTATTCTAAGAGATTTACACACTGTCAGAGTGAGTAAGATGAGGGATAATGTGAGTTATATATCTCGGTGTTTTGCCTTTATCCCTGTGGATAAGCGGACCGACTTTTTCAACAGCACTAAAACAGCCAGTATGCAACACCAGCGATCTCGGTCGCTAGCAGGCAGTGAGTGCCTACGCATTGAATTTCGAAAAAGGTATATTGATTTTTCTATCAGCATTACCTAGGACTACTAAATGGATGGCAATATTTATTATGAACCTAATTTTAAAGATATTTGTGTGAACAAAACATTCAAAACTTGAGAAGAAACTCCCACCGTATAACGTTACCGATGATATCATAAACTGTGGAAACATTATTAAAAGCTCTCACTAGACTTTGGGGACACAACTTATACGTTATGTTGCGCTCAAGTGACAGCTGATTGAAAGAGCTTGTGGGGTTTTGGTTATGAGGTGCGAGGTTAGGTTGGCACTGACACTAAGATAGCACTGAATAATTGATATTTATTTACACCGATTGATAAAATACATGAAGGTAAATGGGGACGTCTGATTGTCCCAGTGAAATATGATCCTTACATGACGACTGGCAACTGGCAACTGCACTGTAAGTTGCCTTCCTTGTCTTCATATAGTGGCACTAGATAATGGGGAGCCCCTTGCAGGATTCTCTTGTCTAACTCCTGCAAGGGATTTTTTTTTTGCCGAAAATTCACCATTAAAAACGTTGAATCTTGTTTTTTCTCCATTATTAAGTATTATTAGGTCATTATCGTTAAAAAACTCTTCAAATAGACGACCTCGTCCGTTTCCATCCACCATTGTATCACCCCATAAGCGATTATGAGCATTCAAATCGCCTAGAAGGACATATGGACGTGGGAGCTGCGACACAAGGCAATCAAGATTCCGCCTCGTAACTGGAGCCCATTCAGGTAGGTAAATGTTACAGAAGGCTGAGGGAGAGCAACTCTAACTGCCACTGCCTGTAGAGGTGTTGTGAGCGGCAGTGGGCTTACGTGACAGCTGTGGCTACTCCCCCATGAGCTCTGTTACCTGTCAGGTCGTCACAACGATAAATACTATAGTTACGTAATAAAGGAGAGTCAACAGGTTTAAAATGTGTCTCTTGTAAGAAGAAACACAGTGGTTTAAAATCGGAAAGTAAAAGCTTAATCTCTTCTTTATGACAATTGTACCCATTACAATTCCTCTGCAGCAGAGTCATCTTTGTTAAAATCACTACTAAACTCTGGTTCTAAAATTTGTACAATGATTAAAAACTAGTTCATCTACTTGTTTTTGCCTTGAAAACTAGATAAAAACTTGTCGTGCACGTCTGTGGCTGGTACCGTCTGACGGAGGTTCTTGTGCGGCGATACATTGATAAGGTAAGTGAGAGAAAGTTGCGAGTTGAGTAGAGTTTTGGTCTGTTCACCGGTTTAGTCTCAATGAGGAGTGTGCCGTCACGAAGACACTTAGAGGCCTACAAGACGATGCACTCCACTGGCCTGATCGAATGGTGAAATATTCTTGAAGCTTTTGTTGGGCGTCGTTATTGTTATTGTCAGATAGCGCGGCTCTTTGAATTCTCGTTGAAGGTCTTCAATGGAGATTGGATCTTCCATCCAAGCACGCTTCTTGTTACGATTGATTTGGGGAGGGATTTGTTCAGTTTCCTTGGGGTGGGGTAGTTGGGGGAAGGGGTTGGGGTTTAAATTGTTTGTATTCATATTTGGTCCCACGAGAAGCTAGGGAATTATGAGTCAACTCGCACAGAGCCCCGCATGTGAAAGTAAGGCTATGATAAAACTAGAGGTCGCCAGGTATCCAGAGTACATCGTTCGAGACTACATTGACCAGTAGCCATTCAGCTCCTCGGCACGATAGTTTACACCTTGAGCTTAGGTCTGTCTCATGTCCATGTACATTGCAATTGTCGTCAACAGATGTGGGCGATTCAAGCATATGGAGGAAGCTGGCAAGAAAAAGGAAATTGAGAGAAGACAAGAGTATAGAAGATAATAGAAGAGGTATAGAAGTGAAGAGAAAAGGCAATACTCAGCACTCCCTCCACATACTCCGGTCACCAAATGGCACCCACTCGACCGAGACGGTCCGAACTTGGTCTGGACCCTCACTCCAGACCTTATCGCCATGGGTGACCCTGCTGGGAGCAAATGAATTGCTCCCGACGATAGCTCTGGGGACCACGGGGTCACGCAAGCCCCCACACCACGTCAAGGTGTCCGGATCCTTTGAGGGGGCCCAACCTATGGGTCGCGGATATATTTGCATGGGGTCGCGACTTTTCCAAGAACTTATTATGAACCTCACACTCTCATATATTGTATGCACTAAATCTTTAATATGGAAGCTTCCTTGGGAAGACATGAATTTGAGAGAAAGAAAGGGGAATTGTATTTGCTTGTCTACAATCGCTACACTACAATAATAAGATACAGGTAGTTGAATTACTACGGCTGGTAGAAAAATAAGAAAATCCTTATCTTGATTCTCAGTCATCTGTCTTTATACGACTGAGGTTGATTTTTAAACGTCAAAACTTGACACAAAATCATTGTTTCTCAATAAAATGAATATAAAAAAAATCATTTCCTCTCTCTGAAAAGGCAACTCTTGAGTTTTGAAGCACTAATATTCCCATGAACAACCATAATTGTTAATACTACTACTAGGAAAACGCCATATATGCGTTGTTAGCAAATACGAGCAAATAGTAATAGTATGGGTCAAAATGGGTCAAAACTGCTTCGAATGGCACAAATTTAGCACATTTTATATTTTTTCTTCAAAATGTCTGACCCGATCGAGCTGAATTTTTTTAGTAATATGTATCAATTGAATTCAATTTCACGCAAAATTTCATTTTTATTTTATAAAAGAATGAAATTTTGCGTGAAGTTGGATTACATTTTGATACACATTTCTAAAAATTTTCAGCTTGATCGGGTCAGCCATTTTGAAGAAAAAACATAAAATGTGCTAAATTGGTACCACTCGTAGTAGTTTTTACCTATTTTGACCCATACTACTACTATTCGCTCGTCTAACAACGCATATATGGCGTTTTCCCAGTGTAATAATCCACATGGCTGCGTGTGGGACCCCTGGCCTACCTGCGCCCCCGAGCTTGGTGTTGATGAAGTGGAACACGTCTGGCTCGGAACTGGGCCGCTCTCGCCTGACTTGCTGCTTGCGCTGCGTCCGCCTCATGCGGCGCTCGGCCTTGAACAGGTCCGGGTCTCCTCCAGACAGCTCCCGCAGCGCCATGCAATGATCTACAACACATCACAGACCATTGTTAGACGAGCTTTAGCAACCATTTAATTGGACATACTGAATTTTTTTTTTTTTTTTTTTCACGTTTTTTTGTCGGTTTTCCACAGGTCAAACGGCTACAGCTATCAACTTCAAACTTTTTTTCAATATGGATCCTCATTCAACTTAGTTCTGTATAGTTTTGTGGCATTATCGGGTGGTAACTTTTTTTTTAATGAATTTTAGAAATTTCATACATACCCATTAGAATAACATGGCGGAAAAAAAAAGAAAATATTTTCATTTTCCAAATAAATGAAATTTCGCGTGAAGTTGAATTACATTTTGATACACATTTCTAAAAAATTCCAGCTTGATTGGGTCAGCCATTTTGGAGAAAAAACATAAAATAAAATGTGCTAAATTGGTATCACTCGAAGCAGTTTTTACCCATTTTAACCCATACTATTACTATCCGCTCGTCTAACAACGCATATATGGCGTTTTCCTGGTTGTACACATTATTGAAAATGTATATGATACTTGTTTTTATATTCTGTATTAATTTGAAAGCTTTTGAAGAATTTTCGTGTCTCAAGTATTTCCCTCCTGGAATGAATGAATGAATGTTTGAGTTTTAAGGCGCGTCGACAGCGAGGTCATTTTGCGCCTGTAATTTAATTTCATAAGACCCTAATACTAAATTACAATAGGATGAGATCAGGCACCGGTGTAGAGGGCCGGTTCCATTAAAAATGATCAGATATCATACTATAGTTGAACTACAAGCTATACAATACCTGAATAACAAGTGCATAAAACATCTTAGATACTAAATAACAGATATATGAAACAACTTAGATACTAAATAACGAACATATTCAGATTACAGAACTAATCTACTAAAATAAGAACAACTGAATTAAAGGAAGGCACCGGTGTAAAAGGCCGGTACCAGTAGAAAGGTTGAGGTAAAACACTAGAATCTAACTACGAACTATTTAATACTAACTAGACTAATAATACTTGAATGCATAGCTATTATAATACGGTCGAGTAAAAGTTGACGCTACTAGATTGCAGGCTCCGGTAACAACACCGGTACCTGCACTATGCAGTCTAAATGGCTGAGAAGAGTTCAGCTTGAGCTATGAAGTCTAAAAGCGAGTCAAGATCAGTCGAGTCATTGCCTAGAATGTCAGCTAAGGTGTCTTCAAGGTTACATGTTTCTCTGAGGTTTCTGTATTTATCACACTCAGTTAGGATGTGCTTGACATTTAAATGTGTTTGGCATTCTTGCGGCTCCTCTCCGGCCAGAAGCAAGCCGTGTGTCAAGCGGCTGTGGCCGATAGCACGACCTCCTCTTGGCGACTCTCGCTGTGGCCTTGATCTCTCGCAGCTTGCTATTGCTCACTGCCGTCCAACTGTCGCACTAGTTGTATGTCAGTGTGAGGTTTCAGCGTAGCTTCCTTGGCATATCGGTCCGCTATTTCATTCCCCTGTATGTTCACGTGTCCAGGGATCCAGCAGAAGAGCACTTCTTTCTTCTTCTTTGTTATTGTGGTTAAAATGGACTGAATCTTCTGGATATGAGGATTTTTTGGGAAGCATTCTTGTACTGCTTGGAGTGAGCTCAAAGAGTTGCTACATATCATACATTTTCGCCTTTGGTCCCGTAGAAGAAATTGAAGTGATTTTATGATGGCTAGTAATTCGGCGGTATATACACTACATGCTGACTGTAATTTATACGAGTAATGGGAATTTCCAACAACGAAGGCGCAGCCAACTTCGTTATTTAGTTTTGACCCATCACTATAAATACATGTATAATCCTGATGCTTATGGAGGATCTCAGCAAAGAGTGTGTTATATTGCTGTTGAGATGTTGAGCTTTTGATGTGACCCGCCAAAGTAAGGTTAACGTTCGGTCGTGAGACTGTCCACGGAGCTACTTCACTATTGGAAGTCACACATACTTCTGGGAGACGGCAATCGATGTCGACTAAAATGTCCTGTAACCTAATTCCTGAAGGTCGTGTTGCTTGTGGTCGAGCACTATACAACGCATGGTAGTTAGGTCTTAAAACAGGCTGTGACGAAGGATGGGAAGGGAGACCTTTCATTTTGGCTGCCAGACCAGTCATCAGGTAATCCCTCCTGATAGATAATGGTGGCTCACCAGCCTCAGCATGAAGGCTCGGAATTGGGCTTGTTCGCAAAGCACCCGTACATAGACGTATCCCCGCACTGTGTACAGGGTCAATGATTTTTAAATAAAATTTTCTCGCCAAACTATATATGCCGCTCCCAAATTCAAGTTTAGATCGGATCAGCGATCGATACAGCCGGAGCATGGTAGTCCTATCACCTCCCCATGAAGTACCGCTAAGCATTTTGAGGATATTCATTGCACTCAGACACTTTGTTTCGAGTTGTTTGAGATGCGGTAGCCACGTTAATTTTCGGCCAAGAATCATCCCTAGGAATCGGACAGTTTCTTCGAAAGGTAAAATATGATGCGAGAGTGTTAAAATTGGATGTGGGTGATATGTCCGATGACGGCTAAAATGCACACAGGTAGTTTTTGCAGGTGAGAATTTAAAACCATTTTGCTCAGCAAATACTGATAAGCGATTCAAGGTGAGTTGAAGGACTTGTTCAGCAGAAGTAAGGTTGGCCGACCTGTAGAAGATCGCCAAGTCATCCACATAGAGGGTGGAGCGTACTGGAGGTCGAACACAAGACACGATGAAGTTGATTGCTATTGCAAACAGCGTACAACATGAGAGAATGGTTCCGGTACGCACACGGAAGGTTCGAGCCGACATGAAGTTCCGCACAAAATAAGTTAATTGACCACGGATATTCCATTTATGAATAGTTCTTAGAATATTGTACTTCCATGTGGTGTCGTACGCCTTCTCGAGATCCAAGAATACGGCAACAAGATGTTGTTTGTGGAGGAACGCATCCTGGTAGCACTTTCCAGATGAATCAGATTGTCCATGACAGATCGATTGCGTCGGAAACCAGATTGTTCGATGCAGAGTAAGTTGTTTGTTTCCAGGTACCACATCCAGGACCTTGCACAAGCAGCTTGTGAGAGCAATGGGCCTGTAGTTTGATGTATTGTCTCTTTCTTTCCCAGGTTTCAGCACTGGTATGACTATGGCTTCCCGCCAAAGCGATGGAAAGTCGTCCTCAAGCCAGATACGGTTTAGCATTGGCAGCATGAAGGATTTTGCTAGCGATGACAAGTGCTTGAGCATTTGGTAGTGGATGTTATCGGCTCCTGGTGACGTGTCTTTAGCCTCAGAAAGAGCATTAGCAAGTTCCCATTCAGTAAGACGGAGGTTGTAGACTTCACAGTTATCTGAATTGAAATTGAGTACCCTTCCCTCTGCAAGATCCTTCATCTTGAGAAAGCTATCAGAGTAGTTCTCTGAGCTTGATATTTGGGAAAAGTGTCGAGCTAATGTCTCAGCAATATCTACAGGCGAAGTGATTAGATTCCCGTTTTGTTTGAGGCCTGAGATTGAATGGTGGGTGGATTTCCCTGACAACTTCTTGACTCGGTCCCGCACCTTTGATGCCGGTGTGTGGATATTAACGGATGACACGAAACTTTGCCAAGACGATCGTTTCGCTTGTTTGATTGTGAGGCGGGCCTTAGCTCTTAGCTTCTTGAATTTCACCAAACTAGGCAAACGCAGGATGTGCGGTGTACGATGAGCGAGATGTCTATATAAAGTATAATCGAAAACTCTACAAACCTTGATCATTTGAAATGAACTTCATCCGATGTCAATGAATCTAGAAAACCGTGACTTCGACAATGCAACATTTTTCAACTAATATTTCTATCTTTTTGATGAATAAAATACATTTATTATATTATTTTCTCCAAAACGGCTGGTCCGAATATCAAACCAAATTTTTATTTATGTATATTATTCTTGTGTTCACATTTGTGGAAAATTTGAATCATATTGAAGAGATTTTATTTTTCAATTTTTTCCGCTCAGCCAAATCTTATGGGGTATTTAGAAACTTCTAAATGATATTTCTCAAAAATGGTCCAACCGATTAGACCTCAAAACTATACAGTTCTAAGTTGGATAAGTTTGCATATAAAAAAAAAGTTTCATGTCGATCGGTCAAACCCTGCGACCTGTGCAGTGTTTACAACAAAAAAAAACGCACAGAGAAAGTTCCGTAGTAGTTTAGTGAAAATCTTCGCTATGCTCATCTAATTATCCTGTGTAGGCGAATGATTAAAATGACGAAGAGCTTTGCGACGTTCTCTGATTGCAGTCTTGCAAGCACCGTTGAACCAAGGGACAGGCCCTCTATATGGTTTCGAGGACGATTGAGGAATCGATTCGCTCGCTGCGTGTACAACTTGAGAGGTGAAGTAGGTTACGAGAGAGTCGATGTCATCTGTCACTATACGGTTACAGTCAAGAACTGCCAGTTTCGTGTACTTTGCCCAGTTAGCACGCTGGAGTACCCACTTCTGGTGTCTTGCAGGTAAAGGATCAGAGTGAGATCAGGATGGGGAAATGGTCACTTCCGCACAAGTCCGAATGGACAGACCATTCTACGCTAGCGGCGAGTGAGGGTGAGCAGAAGGATAGATCTATGGCCGAAAAAGTACCTGATGATGAAGTGAAATGAGTGTTTTCTCCACTGTTCAAGGTAATCAAGTCGTGATGACCAACACAGTCTTCGAGAAGCTTGCCTCGACGATCAGTGTTAGAGCTTCCCCAGAGGTGATTGTGAGCATTAAAATCGCCTACCAATAGAAATGGTCTAGGCAATTGTGAGATGAGGCTGGTTAGTGTTGGCTTAGTAACAGCTTCTCCAGGTGTAAGATAGAGATTACATATGATTACCGGGAAAGGAATGTAAACTTTGACAGCTACAGCTTGTAATGTGCTGTTGAGTGGAAGTGTTTCAGTGTAGATCCTGCTGTGTACAGCTATGGCAACACCTCCTTGAGCTCGATCACCTGCGCTGAAGTCAAGTCGGTGGAGCACAGGGCTGTCTGTAGGCTTCAGATGAGTTTCCTCCAAACATAGAATAGAAGGTTGTTGTTGAGCAACTATCTGACGTATTTCCTCTGATCGGGCACGATATCCTCTCAGGTTCCATTGGACTAGCAGACACATGTTGAGATCTATGAGACGATTAAAAACTACGACTAGGATTAAAAAGGAATTTAGGAACTAAGGTGCACTAAAACTTATAGACTAGTTACAGAGAGTTGAAACAATAGTTGCGATAAGAGCACTGACGGGAGCACCATACACAACACCATGCAGACCTATCTTCAAAAGACCTAACCTACTCACTGTACCACCAATATACATTTATCAGTCAATTCTTTTTGCTACCAACAACAGCCATACTCTCTCTTCAACACCAAGCTACAACACCAGAAGTAAGAATTATTTTTATCAACCCCGACATAACTTAAACTATATGAAAAGAGCCCAATCTACTCAGGAAAAGTTTTATACAATAACTTACCAGCAACAATTAAATCGATTGTTTTAAAAATGAACTCAAGAATTACCTCTATAAAATGTGTCCATATTCAGTGGGAGAGTACCTATCACTTAGTCAATAACACGCCAAAGATCCTTTTTCTCCCTACCGTAATTTCACCCCACTGTACATAACTAATTGATTCACTTTTATTTCTCAATGTATTGACATTGTAATAACTGATATTTTGTTCTCTCTTGTTTCTATTGTTGTATCCTGTTTCAATTCTTGAAATATATTATATGCTGACTAGTTACATAACATCTACTTTTGAACACAATGTGTAAAATGTCACTGTTCAAAGAAATGAATAAATAAATTGAAATGGAAAAAAAAATTGAAAAACTGTTTGACTAGATTGGTGAGCTAATGATACTGGGGAGGTTTTGACTAGATCTTCACTTTATCTTTGAGGAAGTCCCGAGCCACCTGAGATTTCTTCTTCCAAGTTCGAGGTCGGGGGATATCCGTCTCCATATCAGAGACATCATCTCCACTGGAGACATACCTGGGCTTAGAAGCTTGAGCCTCATATCCCTTGTTCTTGTCTACGGGCGTGGTTCGTACAAGCTTCACGTTTGTACTGATATCCTTGACAGGTACTGGTGCTTGCTTCACAACAGGAACTGAGGTCAGCTTCTGTGTCAGATCTTTGATAAGAGCGGCTTGTTCTTCCATCTTCTTATCTTGGGCTGCGATACGTTCTTCTTGTTTCCGTTGATTGTCGAGTAGCAAGCCAATGTTCTTATTGAGAAGAGCAATTTCACTGATAAGGGAGCGTTCGTGTTCGATAGATGCAGATGGTTTTGGTTGAGCAGCTTGAGCATAAGAGGTTCTTGGAGAAGCAGTAGAGTACAGCAGCTTTGCTCGATTTCGCACTTCGTATGTTGGAATCTTCTCCGTGACAGTTAATTCGAGGATTTTCTTCTCTTCCCTCCACTTGGGACAATCCCGAGAGTTTGAACCGTGTGGAGATGAGCAGTTAACACATTTCAGTTCGTTAGTGCATTGCTCTGTGCCATGAAAATCCAAGCCACACATGCCGCAAGTAGGCTTGCCAGTACACTGAAGCTTAGTGTGTCCAAATCGCTGGCAAATAAAACATCTCATGGGGTTAGGGATACAAGGGCGCACTTGGAGCACGAGATAACCGGATATAATTCTTTTAGGCAAGACAGGAGTATTAAAGGTGACGATGAGAGTTGGAGTAGGGTCGAGTTTATTGTTGTACGTTTTCTGGGTTCGGTATACATCAGTTACTCTTTGGTTTGACAGTTCGTATTTTATCTCTTCTTCAGAGCTACTCATCAAGTCAAAGGAGTGAATTACTCCTTTAGAGACGTTGAGCTGCTTGTGGATGCTGACTCGATCAGTAAAGTACCATTCCTGAGCCTTTTGACAATCTTGAATTCTTTGGAGATATTATCAAGAGCTTTCGTGTAGGCGATATTTTAATTTACGATATTTTTTTTTTTCAATTTTTTTTTTTTTTTTTTGCACTCTACATGTCAAACGAAAATTCAAATTCAATTGTAACTTGGCATGCCCGAGTGTCATCATCTGATTTGAATCCCATTGTTTTTCATGCGCAATCGGTTGCACCACTTCTGAGAAAACTGATTTTCCAGTTTCCAAATTTCCCATAAGAATAAGCCAGAGAAGAATTTTCGAACAAAAAATGTCCTTCGAAAAAATTCAAATTTTCACCGAATATCAATATAATAATGATACACATTATTCCAAACTTTCACTGAAATCCAATCGGTCGTTTTGATATACAAAATTATATAATGACATTTTTATAAATCGTAAATCCAAGCAACAAGTTTCACCAATTAATGAAGAACGATTAAAACAAGGCCTTCTTTATTATCGAAGAAATTATTGAGAATGAGTAATGGATATAAAAGGAGTCTAGACTACCTATAATACTGAATTGCATCAAATATTTCCTTGAACATGTTTTGTGGGTTGTAGCATTGTTTCTAACGATTTATATTTCAAGTGTCCGCTTATAAATGATCGCATCGATGGCACACCTGAAGAATTCGTTCATTATCTTTAACCGTTCTCGCAATAAATATGAACTATAGTAGGCCTAAAACTCTAAATACCGGTACTCTTAGTTCCGTCAATATTAGACACATGAAATATTAAAATATATTGTAATCTTCTTCCACCAATTTCCGTGTCAATGACATATTTTTCTTTTGATATATACCCAGTACTTTTCTGTCAATGGCAATTTAGATCTGTGATTAGCGATGGGCGCATGGGAATATTCCCCTGGGAATGTTCCTGCTAGTGGGAATATTCCCAAGAATATTTCCTATGTTTGAATAAATTCCCATATAGGAAATTTTCCCGGGAATATTTCACATGTTTGAATAAATTCCCATATTCAGGGAATTTATTTTTTGAAAAATGAGTTCAGCAGTTTGATAATTATTAATTAATCAGATAATTCAGCAATTTGCCTGTTATGTGTACATTATTTTTATTTATTTTCATTTGTTTTTCAAATGGTGGGTTTTCAGAATCCAAGACCGTACTTTTGGTGGTAGAAATATCTTGCCGGCCTCAAATGAGAAGATTTGTAGTGCCTTTTTTGTTTTTATATAAAGTTTTGTGATTATTTTTCATCTCCATACACCACAAATTATATAACAAAAATTATAGTTTCTTATTTCTTCATATCCTTCCTTTTTCATACTTTAGTGAGTGTAAGTAAGCAGAAAAATATATTCCCTGAAAATTCCCATTTTGGGAATATCCCTGGGAAAATTCCTGGGAATATACCCCAAATTTTAAATTCCAGGAATTTACCCATCACTACCTGTGATGTGCGGCGACGAAAGCGCGTGCGAGCTGTTATAGAGTCCTTAGGCCTACATACAAAATGAGAAATTATTGACTACACAAGGGTAGTTAGACTAGTCATAGACAAGATAGTGAGGGGTTAACGAGTAAAAAAATTAGGCGAACCAGTACACTTGACAGTTTTTTCAAATGAAAAAAAAAATAAACCGAAAAAAAAATTAAGAGAAATCACGAAAAATGAAAAAATATCACAAAAAGTCAGAAGATTATGGAAAATCCAAAAAAAATCACGAAATATAAAAACATATAAAAAATCAAATAAAACTAAAAGATCACTAAAAATCGAAAAAAAAAAAGAAAGAAAGAAAAAACACAAAGAATTGTAAAAATCTGAAGATGAAATAAAAATTAAAAAAATGTGAAGAAATCAGGTGTACACTAAAATGTGAAGCTGTTGACCCGTCGCAGCATGGCTAGTTATAGAGTAGCATGTAGCATAGCGTTAGAGTGGATGTGTCTAGAATAGAGTATGGTATTAGCGATAGTTAGAAGCCAATTAAGGGTTTGGCAAAAATGGCAGTTATTCTTATGGCGGAGCTCCGAGTCAGACCAAATGAATGACTTTATTCATTGATTGCTACGACTGATGCGGCAACTCTGCTGAGAAATATACTTCATGACAATCAGCTTGCATGTCCGTGTCTGTTCGTGTGACTCACACCCACGTCATTGTATTCAGTATCCTCGGAGGATGAATGAAACGGCTATCCTGGCTTGAACCACTCTCTTACCGAGCGACTTCCCCTTGGGCAGCACGATGGCCTCCACCGGCTGGACCCGCCCCTCCCCGTGCCGCCCCAGCCCCGCCCCAGCCTCGTACCCCATGCGGGCCATGATGCGGGACCCGAACCCCTGCAACAACACACAAGATGGCACTCGGTCGACTCGTACTCTCCCATCTCTTAAAGACACTTTAAACAATCAACTTTTCAATGAAATTAATTTCAGAAAAGTAGAATACCCACGTTTCCTATGTTGCCTACACATGAGCAAGGAAATCTTGCACTTGCATGCAAGAATTTCACGAAGTTAAAATACGTTCAACTTTTACTGCAATCTTTCACTGGTTGACCAATGAGCGAGGAGCCTTTGGTCACGTGCATTTCCGTTGACTCCGTAGGATCTACAAATTGTACATCGTACGGTTTGTAGATCGTACAACCGTGTTTACAAGCGTGTTTTTAAAGTTTGGTTATGTATACATTGCTAGTTGGGGTAAATTGACACTGGAAGCGCGCATGAAAGTCGAAAGTCGATCGATCCCAATTTTCAAATGTTGCCACCGGTTTCGCTACTGGAATGAAAATTTCGCATCAGAAGTTGCAAGCGCCTTTACACCATTGAAATTCTCTTGCAATTCCGTGCAATACGTGAAATTTCATGCAACTAAAATTGATCGTGTACGAGCACTTTAGTGCTGGTGACTGTCAGGCGCAGACGCTTGAGCACTCCTGTACCATTTATCCGAGTTCAGTGAAGATAATACACAGAACAAAAGAGAAGCTGATCACAGCCACCTTGAACTGTGGGTTTAAGTCAAGACTGGGTTCATCTTGTACAGGAATGTCCCCTGATGATTATGCAATGTGAGATGAATAGTTATTACTTATACCACGATGCAGTGATAACAACTTACCGGTACTTCATCATAATATAAAGAAGGTGTGCCGACTCCCATACTAATAACATGGCGGGCATTATTGTTTGCTTGCCGTCAGATCAGAGCCCAAATCCCCCATTCACCCTAGCGGACTCTCTTGTCAACTAGATGAGATTGAGTGGCTATACGGTACCGGTGACATTATTGAACTTATAAAATTCATCATTTTCGTGAAAAACAAATGCTACCTATAACGTAATAATTCTACTGAGCCGTGTATAGCATTGTTAAGCGTTGTTGTTTTATATAGTTCGATATAAAAGCGATAGTTGCGCGACAGGCAAATGTGCCCTCTATGACGGCGGACGTCCTCCAATTGGAAGGCTGAGTCGGTACACCTTCTTTATATTATGATGAAGTAAGTTGGTATCACTATATCGTTCTTATACTATCATGAATGTATTGAGAATATCTGTGTTCCCTTGTTTTCAGAATTTCTCACGTCGTTCAAAAGTTATCACCAACAAACTGATATTCCACTTAATCGCCTCCCGCGGACTCTCAAGATACTCGAGTTTTGATGACCGGCCGACCGAACTTCATAGCGCAGTCAGCTGAGGCACCGCTTTGGAAAATGAAGTCAGTTCGAGTACTGCATAAGTCATAAGGCAAAGGGTTTTTGTTAACGTCTTTCCACTTGTCATCACTTCACAGTTTCATTATCAGTCCCTGGAAGGATCCGGACACCTTGACGTGGTGTGACCCCGTGACCTCAAGAGCTGAGGGTCACTCACGGCAATAAGGTCTGGAGTGAGGGTCCAGACCAAGTTCGGACCGTCTCGGTCGAGTGGAAGCCTTTTGGTGACGGGGGTGTATAGAGGGAGTACTGAACCTTGCGTTTGTATTTTACTTAATGTTATTTTTTGCTACATTTCTCCTGATTTATCGTCTTCTTTTCTTTTCTTTTCTCTTCTATCATATTCTCTTACTTTTCTCTCACTCTCTCTTGCTTGCACTCTCCATACTGCAAAGTCAAGTATTGCTGTTAGGGTATCATATTTTTCACTATTATATATAATTAGTTATTAGATGAGCGTTAGCAAAGATTTCCATGCAACTCTTAGAAACTTTGCCTTTTTTCTTGTTGTTGTTTGTTTGTTTGTTTGTAAGCACTGCACAGGTCGCAGGGTTTGACCAATCGACATGAAACTTTTTCTGTGAACTTATACGCAAACTTATCTAACTTAGAACTGTTTAGTTTTTGGGTCAAATCGTTCAGACCATTTTTCAGAAACATCATCTCAAAGTTTCTAAAAATACCATGAGATTAGGCTGGGCTAGAAAAATTGAAAAATAAAATCTCCACACAATATACACATTATACACAATAATACACATTATTAGAAATTCGTAGACAATTTGGACCAGCCGTTTAGAAAAAAATAAGGGTGTTACATGATTTTTATTAATCAAATAGATAGAAATATTAGCAGAAAAATGTTGCAGTGATCAATTCAAGGCTCCATAGATTCGATAGTGACACCCCCAATGAAATATATTTCATATGATCAAAGTGTGTACAGTTTTCGATAATAGGCCTACTTGATATAGGTATCTCGCTCATCTTACAGTGCATATTCTGCGTTTGCCTAGTTAAACATTGTATTGCTTTGTATTAATATCATTATAGTATAATCATTTTTCATAACAAACTTTAACATGTAAAGATGGCACTGATCTGTTAGATGAATTACCATTACCATATGCTTAAAACATCCACTTGAGCTGGGGGCCTACCTTGGTGTGTTTCTCCCATCCTCCGAGCACGGACGACGGGGGATTGACCAGGAGGCTGTGGTGGACCACTGATGCTGTGACTTGGCTCTCGTCTGGGCTCTGCTCCTCCCCACTGCTCTCACTCGGACTGTCGGACGCTGCAAACACACGCACTCAACAAGACCGGACCAACTGTTTGCTCAAGCTATTTCTCGTTACTGTTCGCGGCGTCATTCAACTTGGTCCTTAACAATAGCAGGAATGTAGCAGTTTGCAAACTTGAAGGCCCATTCACAATGTGACGCTAACTTAAACTTCTAACGTAAGCGTTAACTTATAAAATGTTTGGCTTAGGGAAAGGGACTTGCCTATCCACAATGCATGCCGCTAACTTATTATCGTAAGCCGTTAACTTGTAAGCTACCAAGGTCCAAGCTTCCATGTTACAAGTCAACGTTCAACGTAAGAAGCAACCAATCAGAAAGCCGAGTCGATCGACCTTGAAGAAGGGCGCGGGAACTGGAGACACCGACAACAGAAAAGAAATTGTGATTGGTTGGTTTTTCGCGTATACGGTTACTTGCTGGTCTATTGTGAATAGAGACTTCAAATATCACGATAGCTACTTGAGTTAACGACTACGTATACGTATAAGTTTAAGTTAGTGTCGCATTGGGAATGGGCCTTAAAACTTGGTTTCTTACGTTAACGGAAAACGTAGGAATCGACCAATCAGCGCCTAGTTCAAATATACGGTCGACCGCCATTTTGGCAGAATGTGTCTAGTCTATTGTTTGTTATTAACTAAAAACAACACTGAGAACAAGACTTGATGCTGTGTAAATGCATAACGACATTGTAAGAAACTGTGATAATTATATAATTTCTTGTATAAGGCCTACATATCATAAACTGTGGAAACATTATTATAAGCTCTCAATAAACTATGAGGACACTACTTTGAGGTTATGTTGCGCTCACGTGGCAGCTGATTGAAAGAGCTGTTTTAACTGGTGGAAATTAGACGTAGGAATAGTGTCGTGAATGAGGTAGAGTTGGAGTGAGTAAACAGCCTCAAGTTGAAGTCCTTCAGAGATGATCAAAGAATTGGGTTGGAAAACGTTGGAAGAAAGAAGAAAAATTGATAGACTCGGTAATTTCTATAGAGCTTGGCAAGGTAAAGATGGGTGGGGAGAAATAAATAGTAGATTAGTTAAAAATGAAACACGTTACAATGACAGAACATCGCATGGCAATCGAGTGAGAGGTAAGATTGTAAAAAGGGATGTAGGCAAGTTCGCATTATTAAACAGAACCGAAAGGAAGTGGAACCATTTGGATGGAAAAATATTTTATATAAATGGAGAAGAGGTAAAATTGAATAAGTTCAGAGAAAGGTAGAGAAAAGGATTGAAGATTGGTGAGCATAATACTAGGAGATTCACTGGTTTTATTCTATTTCAATTTCATTATTCTGTTCCATTATTGTTTAATTAGTTTTATTGGATGAGCGAAGCAAAGACTCCTATGGGGTCAGGGATGTATCTTTCCCTTTCCCTTTTTTTTTTTTTTTGTTTTGTATTTTGCACAGGTCGCAATGTTTGATTGATCAATATGAATTTTTTGTGGAAGCACACACTTAACCAACTTAGAACTGTATAGTTTTGGGAAGAAATCGGTTTCAACACTTCCGAAAAAATTGAATTTTTGGAAGTTTTTGAACAAAAGTGCGATAAAATACTTTCCACAGGTCGGATGGTTTGTGCGATCAGTCTGATTTCTTCCGTGAACATTCCTAAATCAGAAATTCCTACTGAATGTTTCCACTAGTTCGATACATTTCAGTCACGGAGTTTCACTTTGATTGAATAAGGCATTTAGAAAATAAAATTCCTTTTGGTTATGCCGCTGTCTCGATTTGTCTTTGTACCGTTGCCCATGGACAGCTTCATTAGAGATATAATCTATATTGCGTGAGCTATAAGTATCACCAAGAACAACCCAATCAATGATTTCAACATTTGAGTTTTTATTGGGATCATCTTTAGCCTACACCACCACACAAATGTATGTTGGAAAATGTTATACAGTAGATGAGTTTGGAAATATGAATGAACTTCTGCCTCTTGAGTGTTAACGTGATACCAGACTCAACTGCCTGGGTTGAGCTATCATGGTCAGGGTGATCAAGGTCTCAAAGCTCATCCTTCAACGCGAGGGAAACACGTAGCGTTTGCCTAGTTTAGTTTCAAGTTTTAAATACATATATTATCAATCTACCACCTGTTACAATCTACTTGTACAAACAAATAGATAAATAATAAATATCAGTATAGGCCTTGGATTCTGAAAACCTACCATTCGAAAAACAGATAAGCTAAAATAAATTCAAAATATATATTGCTGAAATGTCTGATTAATTAGACGAGCTTTAGCGAGGATTCAATTTGACATACTGAAATAAATTGGTGTTCGTTTTCATGTTTTTTTGTCGGTTCTCCACAGGTCAAACGGCTACAGCTATCAGCTTCAAACTTTTATTCAATATGGTTCATCATCTAACTTAGATCTGTATAGTTTTGTGGCATTATTGAGTGGTAACTTTTTTTTTGTGAATTTTAGTAATTTCAAAAAAATACCCATTAGAATAACATGGCAAAAAAAAAAGAAAATATCTTTATTTTCCCAAAAAATGTAATTTTGCGTGAAGTTGAATCACATTTTGATACACATTTCTAAATAATTTCCGCTTGATCGGGTCAGTCATTTTGAAGAAAAGACGTAAAATGTGCTAAATTGGTACCACTTGAAGCAGTTTTTACCCATTTTTACCCATACTATTACTATCCGCTCGTCCAACAACGCAGGGCGTTTTCCTAGTTATCTAATCACTCAACTTATTTCTCAAAAAATGAATGTCCTGAATAAAGGAATTAATTGAAAGATGGGAACATCCCATGTCATGAGGTACTCACCGGCCATGGGCAGGACGTCGTGAAGGTCAACCTCGGCCTTGACCCGGCTCGACTCCAGCTTCACCTCGCAGCGGCTCTTGGGGTTCATCGCCGTGACGACAGCTCGGTGCCAGAGCCCATCCACGTGCTTGGCCAGCACCCGCGCCCCTGGACGCACCGCACCGAAGTCTGGCTCCCTGCACACAACGCAACCCTCGTCACACAATGCAACCCTCAACGCAACCCTCGGCACACAACGCAACCCTCGGCACACAACGCAACCCTCGGCACACAACGCAACCCTCGGCACACAACGCAACCCTCAACACAACCCTCGGCACACAACGCAACCCTAGAGTAGGTTGTCACAAATCAGTAGGTTTGCCCACTCTACTGTGACCAAGGCAACAGTCGGAACGTCTAAAATCTCGTGTGTTTTTCATCTCTGTGCTCTATCAACGGCTCTCCACCATGAATAGGCCTTTCTACTTGTGAACCTCGCTAAGCTGCTGTTCTCTCTTTCCTTTTCACCCAATTCATATAAAATAAAAAGGTACGGTATGGGTGCCAATCAGTTCAGGAATAGGGGAACTACTAACCCTAAAATTATAAATGGGAAAAATATATGTAGTGAACAGTTATAGATTATTATAAGATTATCTTATATATAAAAAGCTTGTGTCACATGTTAGTGGACGAACTCCTCCGAGACGGCTCGACCGAGTGTCGTGAAATTCCTCATGCACATTTGATGGGTGTGGTAGAATGTCCCAAAGTATATGACATCTTCTGCCAAGCTTTCTCCCAGGTACAAAATCCCAAAATGTGCTTTTCAATGACATTCAAGGACAATGGCGTTATTCGATGACATTGGCGGCGGTAGTCAAGGTCCGTGGTGCAGACACTCTGCTGTCTGGTTCCGTTGTGAATCACACGCCATGTCGTGGCAATGTTGCGTCACACAGTCAAATCGTGTTGCATTTCTCACAGAGTACAGCGCAGTGCACTCAAAATTGGTGTTGGGACACTTCTATCGGGAAGCGTGAAGTGATTCAGCGTCAAATTTCCTATGCCACAAACGTTAGTCGCTCCGGGTGACCATTTCATTCGGAGTGATCTCTGTTCACTTCGAGTGCTATACATGAACTGAATGACACTACTATCGAGTACCAATGCTAATTTCGAATGATATCCGTCATTACGGTTGATTCTGTACTTTTGCTTTTAAAACCCCCTCAACATTGCGATGCGTGCATTGCGAGCGATTGCGTTTAGTTTTGGTGCCTCCGTCGTCCTTCCCGACATTTCGTTGAGTTCTTCCGATGTCGGCTCACGTCTGTTGATCACCAACAATGGCATCACTAACAACATATAAACATTGCCACCGTGCGAGCTCGAAAATGGAATTTTTGTTTTGCTTTCTATCCCTCCATGTTGTAAAAAATTGCCACAAAAACACTGGTCTATATATATAAAGCTGAATCCAGACGGGCAGACGGTGAGCGTTGTCAAGGCACATGCGCAGTGCGCGGAGGGGAAAGGGGCCGCGTGAGTTGTGAGCATGTTGATCTGGATTGTCCTTGAGGCATGTTGTCGAATGATCTCATAGCATCGAAGGATCTCGAACGTAGAAGTAGCGTATGATGGCAAGTAGGTATACGAGCAACAGATCAGTAGATTACGTGTCAGCGCACAAAGCACGGCAGACTCACCTACTCCCGAAAACTGAGATACTTTTCTCAGTGAAAAGGCGGCGGTTTAACGCGCGTTAGCACATCGCACAATTACGGGTAAGTTTCTTACCTTGCCAAAAATCGTACACTAGGAAAACGCTATAGGTAAGGATCTTACACTGGGAAAACGCTATATGTAAGAATCTTACACTGGGAAAACGCTATATGTCAGGATCTTATACTGGGAAAACGCTATAGGTAAGGATCTTACACTGGGAAAACGCTATATGTAAGGATCTTACACTGGGAAAACGCTATAGGTAAGGATCTCACACTGGGAAAACGCTATATGTAAGAATCTTACACTGGGAAAACGCTATATGTCAGGATCTTATACTGGGAAAACGCTATAGGTAAGGATCTCACACTGGGAAAACGCGATATGTCAGGATCTTACACTGGGAAAACGCTATAGGTAAGGATCTTACACCGGGAAAACGCTATATGTCAGGATCTTACACTGGGAAAACGCTATAGGTAAGGATCTTACACTGGGAAAACGCTATATGTAAGGATCTTACACTGGGAAAACGCTATATGTCAGGATCTTACACTGGGAAAACGCTATAGGTAAGGATCTCACACTGGGAAAACGCGATATGTCAGGATCTTACACTGGGAAAACGCTATATGTCAGGATCTTACACTGGGAAAACGCTATAGGTAAGGATCTTACACTGGGAAAACGCTATATGTAAGGATCTTACACTGAGAAAACGCTATATGTCAGGATCTTACACCGGGAAAACGCTTATAGGTAAGGATCTCACACTGGGAAAACGCAATATGTCAGGATCTTACACTGGGAAAACGCTATAGGTAAGGATCTTACACTGGGAAAACGCTATATGTAAGAATCTTACACTGGGAAAACGCTATATGTCAGGATCTTATACTGGGAAAACGCTATAGGTAAGGATCTCACACTGGGAAAACGCTATAGGTAAGGATCTTACACTGGGAAAACGCTATATGTCAGGATCTTACACTGGGAAAACGCTATATGTAAGGATCTTACACTGGGAAAACGCTATAGGTAAGGATCTTACACTGAGAAAACACTATATGTAAGGATCTTACACTGGGAAAACGCTATGTAAGGATCTTACACTGGGAAAACACTATATGTAAGGATCTTACACTGGGAAAACGCTATGTAAGGATCTTACACTGGGAAAACGCAATATGTCAGGATCTTACACTGGGAAAACGCTATAGGTAAGGATCTTACACTGGGAAAACGCTATATGTAAGGATCTTACACTGGGAAAACGCTATGTAGACTTTAACTGGAAAACGTTTCGACTTACACTGAAAACGCTATATGTAAGGTTTACATAGGAAACGCTATAGGAAGGATCTAACTGAGAAAACACTATATGTAGGATCTTACACGGAAAACGCATGTAGGATTACACGGCGGAAAACGCTATTGTATCTTCACTGGCAAAACGCATATGTAAGGATTTACATGAAACGCTATAGTAAGATCTACACTGGTGAAACGCTATTGTAAAATTTACACTGGAAAACGCTATATGTCCAGATCTTACACGGGAAAAACGCTATAGTAAGGTGCTTACACTGGGACACAAGCTTTTGTGAGCATTCTTACACTGGAAAACGCTAAAGTAAGATCTTCACTGGGAACAACGCTATAGGTAGATTTCCTAGAAAACGCTATATGTAAGAATCTTACACTGGGAAAACGCTATATGTCAGGATCACCCAGTCCTTTACAAGTGTTCACAAAATTAATGATAATTAGACGAGCTTTAGTGAGGATTTAATTTGACATACCGTACTGAAAAAAATTGGTGTTCGTTTTAATTTTTTTTTTTTTTCTTTTTCATGTTTTTTTTTTGTCACATTTTGTCACATTTTTGTCACACTGGCTACAGCTATCGACTTAGAACTTTTTTTAAATATGGTTCCTCATCTAACTTAGATCTGTATAGTTTTGTGGCATCATTGGGGGGTAACTTTTATATTTATGAATTTTAGGATTTTCAAAAATACCCATTAGAATTGCATGGCGGAAAAAAAAGAAAATATTTTCATTTTCCAAAAAAATGAAATTTTGCATGAAGTTGAACTACATTTTGATACACATTTCTAAAAATATTCAGCTTGATCGGGTCAGCCATTTTGAAGAAAAAACATAAAATGTGCTAAATTGGTGCCACACGAAGCAGTTTTTACCCATTTTTACCCACACCACGTATTACTATTCGCTTGTCTAACAACGCATATATGGCGCTTTCCTAGTTATTATAACGATACCGGTTAATGTTGTGCAGGCCCACACTCTCACTGTCGCACACGTTATTCACACTTTCAAAACCCTTGTACCAGGCCTGCCGTTTTCACGGAATTTTTCCGTTTTCACAGATTTTTTGGGTTTAAAAAGTGTACAGGATTTTTGAGCAAATTTGCTTATTTTCACGGATATCTGTGACTTCACGAAAATTTGAACATAAACAGCGGTAAATGGGTAGAGTTACCGTATTTACACGCATATAAGACGCAAAACTGTCATATTCTGCGATATATTTATGCGTGCTCGCTGAAAACAGTTTTTTTCTGATGTAAAAACATCGCAAAAACAGTTCCCGTGGAACACTGCCGGTCGTCCAGTGTTAAAGCATAGGGCGAACCCACAATCGTCTTCAGATTGTATGCACGATGGTCGTCCATATTAAAGCATAAGGCAGACCCCCAATCGTCAATTGTGGGGATGTAATATTGTCGTAAATGTGTCAACAAATGACAACAAACATACTCATAAAATATCCTTATGCCTTTTTCCTCCATTAGAGGTCAGGAGGTCAGACTCTGGATCATGTTACACTGAATACCAAGACAAACACTTTGACACATCTGTTTATCAATCAACAATGCTTGCCTGGAAGTGTGCTATGGGTGATAACTGAGTCTATAGGGCGCTACTCTTTCAACACTATAGGATGGATAAAAACAAATCTAAACTTGGAAGATATATTATCAATATTGTTTATTGTCTAATAGAGTGGATTGGGTATTTTGCATTTGGTAATAGAGTGGATAGTGGATTTTTTACAATATATTTTGGTAAATTTCCGCATTTTTTGAACTAGTAACGCATAATTTACAGGATTTTACAGGATATTTTTATGAGATTTTTACAGGATTTTACAGGATTTTTGGGTAACATGAACAGGATTTTAAAAAAAAGTTGGTGGCAGGCCTGCCTTGTACTAATCAACCAGTCTTCTTCATCGCGCCGCACTGTATATTCCCCTCGACCACTCCTGACCCCGTGGTCGCTGGAACTCTCTCTCTCTCTCGGCACTCGCGTTCCCTCGCTCGGCTTGCGTAGTGTTTGAAAATTTCATGACATTTATTTTTTTGTACGTTTCGTTGTAAGTTTCATTGAAAGTTTCATGAAAGATTGAAATTTTGTGAAACTTCCAAGTTTTGGTAGATTTTTTGAGCATCCTACATGATAAAAATACAGGAATAAGAATGCATTAAATTACACATATGTGGCTGACCTCTTCATCAGGAACTATTTCCAGCAGTAGGCTTATACAGACGGGTCACAAGATTCATCCTGATCGGCCTACAAACTGCAAACTCTGATGTAAACAGTTTCACTACCAGTTGTGACTACTTGAGGTTCGTTTACTCTCGTGCTTTGTGCTACGTGCAACATGCGCTGACCAATCAGAGAGCTTCTCGGTGTTTGCGACCAAACATCTCATTCACCTGGGTGATTACAAAATAAAAACCAGTCTCTTGAAATAAACTTGAATAAAGTGAAATGAACACCGAGTTGAAAGGTAGAGATGAGGTGTCGGTACCTGTACTCCTTGAGTTGCGCCAGGGGGACGAGCTGCCCGTGGGAATAGCGGCACTGGTCGTCAGGGAAACGGCACTCTCCCTCCAGGAAGTACGGGCACGGCAACATCTCCTGGTGCGTCGGGTTGGTGAACATCACGCGCACCTGAAACCAGTCAGCCACTCGGGTTTAATAACTAGCAAAACGCCATATGTGCGTTGTTGGACGAGCGGATAGTAATAGTATGGGTACAAATGGGTAGAAACTGCTTCGAGTGGTACCAATTTAGCATATTTTAGGTTTTTTCTTCAAAATGGCTGACCCGATCAAGCTGAAAGTTTCCAGAAATGTGTATCAATATGTAATTCAAATTCACGCAAAAATTTATTTTTTTGAAATTTTTTTTTTTTTTTTTTTTTTGCTGTGTTATTCTAATGGGTATTTTTGAAATTTCTAAAATTCTTTAAAAAAAAGTTACCACCCGATAATATCACAAAACTATACAGATTTAAGTTAGATGAGGAACCATACTGAAAAAAAGTTTGAAGTTGATAGCTGTAGCCGTTTGACCTGTGGAGAACCGACAAAAAAAAACATGAAAAAAAAAAAAAAAAAAAAACGGGTACCAATTTTTTTCAGTATGTCAAATTGAATTCTCACTAAAGCTGGTCTAATAATACTTGTATTCCTATATACGAGAATACATTGTTGTAGACCAGGTTGAGATGTGTTCTACCTGTATCTGGTGCAGGTCTGTGATGTGGTCGGAGGGAGGGACGCTGTAGACGAGGGCGTTGTGGTAGCTCTCGCTGCCTCCCCACTGGTGCCTGTGTGGCGCCTGGCACTTCATCCCTTGCAGCTCCTGCAGGTCGGCCTGCAGCAAACAATCACTCAAGTCAACTCACGCTTCACTGAGCGGGCACTTTGTGCTACGCGCAACATCATGACGAATCCGTTCACTGTCCAGCGCTGTGACGCGCCAAACTTGGACATTGTGGTTATGTTATCACGAAAAATACTTACAACTTCCACCAAACGTATCCAAGCAAACTATATGCGCTTCTTAATATTGTTGGACCATTAATTATCAAAATGGCAGTGTCAAAAACCGATATAAGATCTCCTGCAGACCCGTTTATCAAAAGCCGTCGACGAGTTCGGCCTGACAGTTCAGACAAGAAACAAAACTTCCGCTGCATTGTGGGCTTGAGCGCACGTTACAGGTAGTCCATCTCTCAGCGCCCAGCAAGTGTTGATGCAACACGGAGAAACTAGCTCTCTGATTGGTCAGCGCATGTTTAAACGAACCTCAAGTAGTCACAACTGGTAGTGAAACTGTTCACATCAGAGTTACGCAGTTTGTAGGCCGATCAGGATGAATCTTGTGACCCGTCTGTATAAGCCTACTGCTGGAAATAGTTCCTGATGAAGAGGTCAGCCACATATGTGTAATTTAATGCATTCTTATTCCTGTACTTTTATCATGTAGGATGCTCAAAAAATCTACCAAAACTTGGAAGTTTCACAAAATTTCAATCTTTCATGAAACTTTCAATACAACGAGACTTTCAAAAAAATAAATGTCATGAAATTTTCAAACACTAGTTAAAAATATGAACAAGTGGTCCACTAATATATGAGATTGCTTATTTAATTGTGTTAGCTTTAATATCGTCAAATCCAGTTGCTGTATTTTCCTTCAATTCTCTCACAATATTCAAAAGTTCAGTTTCCGACACTGGACTTGGATACACGTTACGATGACTTATATTCCTCTTCTATTAGATAGAGGTACGTAATTGTGACGTAACGTTATTAGTAGACGACATTTCTCTGTTTAAACTAGGAAAACGCCTTATATGCGTTGTGAGATGAGCTTAGAAGTATGGAAATGTAGAATTAAGAACATTTGGTCAGCTCAATGTACATATACAGGCCATGGATCACTTCAAAGGTTTAAGAACCGCGGCTGTCTGTTGGTATATGGACCTTGGTTTCCAAACAATGGTACCAGTGCCTTCTTCATATCCATCAAAGATTTTAAACGTTTTAATTTATTGGTGACACTTGTTGCTCACATTTATGCTTTCTTGATTGCTTTTATTGATGTATAAAAAAGTTCATTAAACATGCGTTTTCTTCGTTATTACTTATTTCACATCCGAATGTTCCATAAATCGCTTAAAATATGTATGGTATGATAGTTCTTTCCACATGCAATATAAATTTGAGAGCTTTTGGAAAATTTTGGTTTTCCAAGTATTTCTCCCCAGGCCTATTTTTATGGGGAATTTCCATACTTTCTAAATTTTTTCCGGAAAAACCGTTCGACCCATTTTTCTGAAAAACAATCCCAACCAATTCTGGTATAACATCAATTTGAAAAAAAAGTTTCGAGTTGATTGGAACTTTTTCCTGACCTGTATGCTGCGTACAAAATTACACACACAAAAAAAAAAAAACATAAAAACCAAGCCCAAAATATTCTGGTATATGGAATGAAAATCTTTGCAACGCTCATCTAATCAATTGTTTGCGATAATTCCCTTCACACATTAGAACAATAAGCTACAAATGATGAGCGATAACTTGAGGGCCATGTGTGGTAACAAGCTGTTGATTGACAGTTCACCTGCACGCAACGGCACGTGGGAGTTGGTGCGAGCTATTTCGTTCATTTGAAGCTAGCAAAGATGTAACTGTTCCAAAAAGGGAGTCCAAAATTAATCCTTCTTATCGGTATTTGGAATATATATACGTTGACTGACATGAAACTGAGCTTGTTCAACGCACAAAACATCACGGTGGTCACTTTTCCCCATTTCAGTGGCGTAAGTGTGACAAATGCTTTAAGTAGCCCTCTAGAGAAGTTGGTGAGAAGCGCGCAACGCAGGGCTCATTACCTGAATGTCTTGCGGCGGCGGAGTTTCTTCGTCGTCACTCCTCGCCTCACTGCCGGCCAGTTCCGCCTGCGAGAGAACAGAACACTCATCTTGAGCAACGATACATTCAAACAATTCTGACTCACATGACACAAAAATGATGGGAAATTTAAAGATATACACATTCCTGTCATGCACTGCACAAGGAAAACTGATCAATATACAGGTAAACTAGGAAAACGCCTTATATGCGTTGTGAGATGAGCTTAGAAGTATGGAAATGTAGAATTAAGAACATTTGGTCAGCTCAATGCATATATACAGGCCATGGATCACTTCAAAGGTTTAAAAACCACGGCTGGCTGTTGGTATATGGTCCTTGGTTTCCCAACAACGGTACCAGTATTTGAATCGTTTCAATTTATTGGTGTCACTTGTTGCTTTCATTTAATAGTTCCTTCAATTGCTTTCCTAATTGCTTTCATTGTTGTGTAAAAAAGTACATTAAAAATGCGTTTTCTTCAGTTCATTCACATCCGATTGTTCCATAAATTGCTTAAAATATGTATGATAGTTCTTTCCACATTCAGTATAAATTTGAGAGCTTTTAGAAAAATTTTGTTTTCCAAGTATTTCTCCCCCGGCCTATTCTTATGGGGAATTTCTATACTTTCCAAATTTTTTCCGGCAAAACCATTTGACCGATTTTTCTGAAAAACAATCCCAACCTATTCTGGTGTATACCAATTTGAAAAAAAAGTTTCAAGTTGATTGATTATTTTTTCTGACCTGTATGCCGCGTACAAAAATACGTACAAAAAAAAAAAAAAAAAAAAAAACAAGCCCAAAATTTTTCGGTATACGGAATGAAAATCTTCGCTACGCTCATCTCAAAAATAAGAAATTTTGCAAATTTTCCATCCGGATACATTTGAATAGGGGCCTAATTGGCAAACTTTAAGGTCAAAATATGTGAAATCAATAAATTTCAATATTTTACATACCGGTATTACAAAAATATGGAGTATAATTGTTATCAACTTTGAAAATTGAAATGAGTTCTAGTTTATCAAGTACAAAATAATGAAAAAACTCAAAATGTGACCTTTGACCTTGAGTTTGACATAGAAAGCTACCTTTGCTATTAGTAGGCCTATATCATGACTTTTTGGAAAGGTCTCATTGCAAGCTTTCATTTGATATGTCAACCTTTGTCCCAATTTTGAAACTCAAAAAATGGTTATGCAAAGGATTATAGGCCTAACTATAATTCTGTCATCTTGGATATTATATTTCATTTTTTCAAAGTTTCAGCCCACACAAAGAATTTTCTCTATGCGGGCTTCTTATCACATTATATTTTGTTAAAAATAGGAAAAAATTGTCAAGTGTCTAGAAGATAAGAATAAAATGAGTTTCAAATGAGAAAAAAAATAATGAAAAACTACCTGTCGTGGTCCTACCTTGAAGAGGGCGTATTCTCGAGCAAACGGGTCCTCTTCCGGAGCCGCCGCACGTGTTCCGGGCCGCTCCAGGCTGTCCAGGTTCTCCCGCGTCAGCGTGATCAGCTCCTGGATATCGCTCTGCAGGGAGATCAGGTTGTCCTGGTCCGGACCCGGAGACGACGCTTCAACCGCAAACCGGATCTGAGCCAGCTGAGAACACCCGGACCAGTTCCAAGCAACATGCACGCTTCCCAATATACAACAAATCTTGGACGTCACGATTTCGGACCGAAATTCTCTTCTGTCCAATTACAATTCAGAACGCGATCGTAATAAAATGGCGTCTTTTGACCCGGAATTGTGTCGTGATTTAGTTATGGTTCTACCTTACTTCAATTTGGATTTTTTTTGGACAAAACAAGGTTTTTGGAAGTGAAAAATTGTTCTATTCTCATTGTATTGCAACTGACTTCTGGTCAGAAGACACTGGACATGACAATCAATCACAACATCATCAACGGATCTAAAAGTTAGTTTCGAGAGTTTAAATAACAACTTGCATTCATAGGACCCCTGGGTAGGAAAAGTTTGATAATCAGAAAACCAAACTTTGTGATGAAAAAAAATGGTAAACCATTGTACAATATCATATATGATTTCATGACAGACAAGAAGGAAAAATCATAGTGGGAACCCTGCTATGGATTACACTCGGACGACTTGAGTGCGCTTTACACCTGTAGCAGCTAAGGTACAACCCACCTACATACTTAATGGTCTCGGTGTACTTCATTCCCTTACTAAATTTCAATTCAAGTGATAACAAAATGAGCGCCCAAAGTTTCCAAGAATTTTTATGCTCCTTCGTAGAGTTGGGCCTGAGCCAGTCAATTCAATGTTAGGGCCTACATTTGGGAGGTAGCCTAGCATCGGCATCGAGTTTCTACTTAATGCCGTTGGGCATACTATGGCAGAGTTCAGTAGATCTAGGTAGGCCCTAGATATTACCATTAAGTATAGGTTAATGATATTACCTAGGCCTAGGCTATATTTAATTGACTACAGATAGGTCAATACCTACGCCAAGCATATCACTGAATGTATATAATTAATCAGTGGCACAGCCATTGAGATTGTACAATCTCAATGGCACAGCCTCGACCTGCCTATATATAATTCAGTAAAAAGTTAGGTTATGGGCCTAGAGGACCGACCTGCAATCAGATACGCCTAGGCCTAGTCAACACTATAGATGCAATATGAATACCTGAGTTTCATACTGAGATATTGCATCTTCCAACGAAGACACTTCTTGGTCTGACATAATATCACCTAGACCAACAAGGTTTAAATTGCTGTTAAAGGCATGAAAGAACTGTCAAAAAACACATCACAACAAGACCTTTGGCTATTTGCCTGTCAAGGTCACGAAGCACGATGAGCATGTAGAGAACCACTTCACTGCATCTACATTCTACACTTATTGGTAGTCATAGGTCTTATTAAAATTATATTGGTCAACAAGGTTGATGGAATACGTTTTTTTCCATACCAAAAGAGATCATCGTTATCTCAAACCCTCATTCCACACTAAATAGGCCGAACCTCGACTACATGAAATAAAAATGACGGATGAAGCCAAATGGAGCAAGCCAAGTGAAGAGGTTCCCGACTCGTTTGTAATGGGAAAATTACACTTGTCAAAATCATACAAACTTCATTAGGCCTACTCCTATGTCAAAATGTCATCCCTTCTTGACACTGTTTTTTAACCAATCCAATCCTCAAGTTGACAATGATGGTAGCGAATACTTCCATTCCACATGCCGAAAGAACTGGGTATTTTTTCTTTTTCTTTTTCTTAATGGACGCGGCATGTAGGCCTACATGTCAGGAAAAGTAACAAATCAACTTGAATATTTTCTGAAGAGATTGGTGTGATAACAGAATAGATTGCGCTTGTTTTTTTCAGTAGAATCGGCTTAACAGTTGATTCAGTAAAACTTACTCTAAAGTACTTCTACTAAAACTTCAGTAAAACTGAAACCTTGGGAAAACCACATAAGAAAAGCCCAGGGTAAAATTATCATTTTTCAATTTTATCCTCATGCTATGGAATTTTCACCAAACAAATTGATAATGTTTCTGTTACATACATAAAAATCTTTATTAAAAGACTCTGCCATATCTCATCCAGTGGCTGCCAGAACGACACAGAGTAATTAATAAATGATACAATAAAAGGAATAACAGTAATAAACACCGGCACATGCAGCGCAGTGGTTAACGCGCTCGCTTCATGTGATCCGGGAGACGAGGGAAATTTCGAACACAGTTCGATCATCGCCGCCGACCATCTTTACAGAGGTTTTCATGTTTTCCCTCTGTAGTCTAGGTTAATGCCGGGATGATTCCTACAATATAGGCCACGACCGCTTCCTTCCCACTATCCTTCCCATTACCCAAGAACCTTCATCTCATCATCCCATCATCTCATTATTCATCCATCCGACGCCATTAGATCTGCGCTATCATAACAGTGCGTCGTTAAGCCCAATATATATATATATATATATATATATATATATATATATATATATATATATATATATATATATATATATATATATATATATAGTAATAAATCAAGAAAATGAAAATCTATAACTAATTAGCGTATGAAACGACAGATAAAAACCTAGAGCTATAAGGAAGTGAAAAAAAGAAATGTGTCAAGAATTATGATAAGCCATGCAGATCGAGGAGTAAATAAAAATGTGAAAAAAGTTATATATAACAAGAGGGAGGGGGAAAACAAAAATTAATTAATTGAATATAAATGATTTTTCACAATTTAAACTGATCTTCTCAAAATATCTAAAACAATAGAATCAGCTATTCATTTTTTGGGCAAATTATATTCCTTACAAAATTCTTGAATAAAAGCAGAATGGTCCCTCTCGGTCCCAATCATTAGACCTGCTATTTCAATATAGTGTAGGTCGTGATGTTTTTTGTATCCCGGAATAGTCGATTGATAGTAAGCTCGCTTATCTTTGTCGACATTGATAGGTTGCAGTTTATCAGTTTCAAAACGAATAGTGGGATCACGAGTCATCAACACGGCGCTACCACCAGGCCATAGCCGCGACACTGCGTGCTGGAACAAGGCTCTTCCACGCGGGCTCTCCCCCCCCCCCCTCGCCTAACAGCTGATACCCCTCTTCCAAGCGGTCCACCCCCACAGTCTACAACTCTCTGACTGACGTAAACACGCTCTCTCTCTCTCTCCGGTCTCCCCACGCCCTCATCTCTTCGGATACTAGTATTGTGACCCTTGATATACCGTACTTTGCTTTTCTGTCCCTTGAAAATGTGGAAACTGTACTTCAATATAGTGTGCCTTGAATAGATTTGTGTCCACGTGGAGAAACTGTACCTTGAAAATATCCGAGCTTTTGCTGTACCGTACTTTGTTTTTGTGACACTCGAATTGTATAAAGTGTACTTCAATATACTGTACTTCAAATTAACGAAAAACCAGTTGAGGATAATGTCCCTTGATTTTGTGTACCCTGTATAAAAGCAGAAAGTGTCATCTTGATATTGTGTAATTTGCTTTTCTGTCCCTCAATATAGTGACCCTTGCTTTTCTGTCTCTCGTTTTGTTCGGCGCATGCGCGCTACCTGAGTTAAAATATTTTAATACATCGCTGCTCTATAAGTTGCATGTGTTTCAGGGGTTTATAATGCCATGGAAACAAAGTTTTATTTGAACTGTACTGATTGGTCATGTCCAAAGACCTTAATATATAACCTGTCCTGGCTTTTTTAAAACAGTTTGAAATCCACCCATTCTTCAACATAATGTGAACCAATAACCGAGAGAATATTTGCTACTCGATCACATTTCACCACACGCATAAAAGTAGTTTATCTGGACCCGTGGCTGTGTCGACTTCATAGAGTTGTTTTCATCTCGGCTATACTTATTGTCGAAGAATAGTTTCTATTTACATTTGATCGTTCATCAGGAGTAAGCTTATCCACGTACATAGGATGTTGACAATTATTAGGGATTGAAAATCTGCGTCGAAATCCATTTTCTACCAATTGTTATGGAGTTGATTCTGCAAGCTACTCTATTTCCTTGCGGAACAAGTCGAGAAACTTTCTTCCTTTGATTATAATACAAGAATTGAGCTTTCTGATGATGGTATAACTCCTGCCGTTTTTGTAGATCTCTTCTCGATTTTTTTTGACGGTCAGAAGATTCGTTTATCTTCTATCATTTGCTTTGAACATTTTCTTCTTACGTGCTTCGTAGTATTTAGTAGCAGGGTGTTCAGGGCCGGGTAAAAAATAGGTATAAAAATGGGTAAAAACTGCTTCGAGTGGTACCAATTTAGCATATTTTATGTTTTTTCTTCAAAATGGCTGACCCGATCAAGCTGAAAATTTTTAGAAATGTGTATCAGAAATCAGAATGTAATTCAACTTCACATGAAATTTCATTTTTTTGAATTTTTTTTTTTTTCTTTTCTGCTGTGTTATTCTAATGGGTATTTTTGAAATTTCTAAAATTCATTTAAAAAAAAGTTACCACCCGATAATGCCACAAAACTATACAGATCTAAGTTAGATGAGGAACCATATTGAATAAAAGTTTGAAGTTTATAGCTATAGCCGTTTGACCTGTGGAGAACCGAAAAAAAAACATGAAAAAAAAAAAAAAAAAAAAACGAACACCAATTTTTGTCAATATGTCAAATTGAATCCTCGCTATAGCTCGTCTAATGATGTGTTAGAAATTTGAATTCCTCAAACCTAGTTGTGCCCCCTTTCCCTTGCTTTCCGTTAGTTTCAGCTTCCGCCTCCTTCCTGAATCAAAGGAGCCCGTCATTTCTGTCATTCTCAGCCTGGATCTGAGTCATCGAGACCAACTAAGTGTGTGGAGTGTGTAAGTTCATCTTGTAAGCCGTTCCTCTAGCCTCTAGTGTGAAAGAGATGAGTCTTCCAACAGATGATACAAGGTATTCCAAAATTTAGCAATAATTCGATGAGCCGTTTGGAAGAAAATAATTATAATGTAGTTTTTTCAGATGAATTAAAGCTATTGAGAAGGTCGGAAGGGAAAACCAATTAGATAATGAGACGGTTAAAAACATAAGCAACAAGTAGAACAAGAATAGGCCAGGACCATCAAATAAACAAATCAAGATGTATTTTCAGCTTCCCATCACATTTCACACATATTATCTCACAACGCATTATGCTGCAGCTGTCTCTCTATTAAAAATTAAGAAGACATCACCGAAAATTATAGGCGTCCTGTATTTTATTTTATGGTGATTCGTGAATTCTGAGTAAACAATTAAATATACATGCATTATTAATTATTAATTATCATTCGTCAAAAAATAATGAATATAATATTTTAGTCTTTTTAAATTATATCGCGGGAAGAGCCTTCTAGACATATTAAGCGCGCTTACATTTAAAGAAATTGCCGGCATAATCATTAGGGCTGTGACAAAACGCATGACATTGACATAACCAAAAAAAATTCAAGGATCATTATTGATATCTCGAGTTCTTTCATCTAGGCATTGAATGATCTAGGCCTAGAGTCTAGACAGCCTAGGCCTAGGACTTGAATTACGTTATCTCATAGATCAGCGGCGCCACGCAGGCGTGACACTGTGAAAATAGGACATAATATCACTAGGCCCTGTGGACATTACTAAAAATTTCGAAATGACAATTGAAATTTCTGAAAAGCCTGGCATGCATCCTAGCATGGATGATCCAAGGTGTCGCATTAAAACTTCTCAACATATGGCTGCATCATGTGCAGGGGCCTTAATAACGTCATTAGTTGGTAATTGTAGTATCAATATTTCGTGTCAACTTATGATGTGTAGGCCTAGGTCCAAGCCTGATGGTCACAATAACTAACCTCCCGACCAACTATTAATTTCAGTTACTCCACTCGATGTTGTCAAAGTTCGCATCCAATCACAACAGAAAAATCTACTTTCAAGTAAATGTTATTTATACTGCAATGGCCTGATGGATCATTTGTGCACTCAATGCCCTGGCGAGCCAAAAACATATTCAACAAAGTTTACCGGAACCATTGATGCATTTACTAAGATAAGTCGTTCTGAAGGCATTGGGACATTGTGGAGTGGTTTGGGTCCGACGTTGGTTTTGGCTGTTCCTGCTACAATGGTGTATTTTGTTTCGTACGAAAAACTAAAATTGTTTGTCAAGGATCGATATCATGGAACACAACCCACGTGGGGACCCATGATGTCGGGTGCTATTGCAAGAATATTTGCTGTCACACTAGTTTCTCCTTTAGAGCTTGTCCGTACAAAGATGCAATCTAAACAGATTAGCTATCAAGGTAAAACTTGTGTTCTCTCAATTTCTGTTGCTCAATTTATTCAATATGGGCCTAGTCTAGGCCTGGCGCACAATGAAATAATTTTTTCAATGTTTTCTAGAAATTGGTGAAGCAATTAAAAGTCTCTTTCATCGTCATGGACCTAGAGGTTTGTTCAAGGGGCTTGGGTCCACGCTACTTCGTGATGTGCCTTTTTCAGGTAGGGAAGCAAGTACTGTTATTAGATTATTCGAAGTGTCTATTCCCACGCCCCGACCCACAACCCGGGTTGTGTGACTAGCCGGCCCGCGCGGGCACTTCTATTCACACAACCGGCGCTCGACAGAAAGCGGTTTTGGAGAATAGCAGAATCACTAGGGCTGGCTATTCCCAGGAACGAACACACGAAGCGCACACCGCTGCATCACGTAGTTCATTTGATCGTCGTGAGAGGGTTCTGGACTCACTATTTCTGAAAACGATTCAGGCTCGGCGGGAAATAGGACTAAAGTTGTAGGCCTAGGCCATTGAGATAACGACCTCAGCAACAGCTAGGTTATACGGGGTAGGCCAACGAATGAGCGGGTGATAATAAAACAATGAAGTAATTTAAGGTGAAAGGACGTTTACAAAAACCCATGCCTAATGTTGGACTCGAACCCACGCCTGACCTGACTTCAGTTTCTATCGCATTGCGATAGTTGATTACTAGAGGCTGGTGCTACTTTCGTTGGTAAACATTGGTACAAATAAATGCGAGTACACTGCACTTCATTGGCAATTACATTGATACTAAATATGGAGGGTTGTATACAATCTGAATGGTTGAAGTAGAGTAGGACTAGTAAGAGTATTAGGAGTTGCACTGGTATAATGAAAGAGTAGGCCTATTGTTCCCGTAACAAGTTAACGACCCCACTGACAGCTGACGATTAGTAGCCATAAGCAAATGATAAGAACCTAGGGAAGCATATAGAACAGAATTATATAAAATATATAGCACTATATGGAACTATAATGTGATGATAAAGATGACGGCCTCAACAGATGGTTGTTCAGTGCAATTCCTCGACTGCATTTTTCCATTGCCAGGGCTCTCTGTGTGGAATCTAATGAACTACGTGAGAACGCTTGGCGAATAGACATGGCCGTGTTGCGCGGCTATTCACAAGACCCACACAATCAGTTGTGGGAATTAAGATTGGGGGTCTTGCTGGCACAACAGTTGTGGGAATAGTAGTTTAGGTAGCTGGAGGCACTACCTGCACGAACGTTCATGGCAATAGGGTCGGCCTAGATTGTTAGGCTCGGCTGTGTACATTATTATGAAGTGGAATAAACTACATGCCCTAGTACGTTTTTATGTAGTAATTGCTCACCGGTATCTAATTTGTTGCTAATTTGTATCGGTACTCCTATTTCTAACACATAATATAATAATAATAATAATAGTAATAATGTATTTATTTTCTTTCAAACACGGTTAGGCCCTAGATACAATTGGATACAGGCCTACCGTACGTAATTGCTATTCAAAAGAAAAATGTCGAGGTTTGTTGGGATACCGCTCTTCAAATTAACCAAGTTTAGTAATAGATAGATGCAGATTGAGATACAATGATATCAATATTAAGAGCAATTTTAAGGAAAACAATAATAATATCCTGAATATAATCACATGATAGATTATTTAATAATACTAGGATGCTAAACTTCATTCTATAGGCTAACTAAATCAACTTCTATATTTTTTGATTCAAGAGTCATATTACGTAGGTATATAATAATTAAATTTCCATCCGTATAAGCGGTAATACTAGGCCTATCAGAGTATCAGGTATGAATTATAAGTTGAACAAATTTAAAGATTAGGCAAATACAGTGGAACAATGAGTCTTCAGTCACTAATATGATCTAGTCGAGCGGTAGCTCAACGGGAGCTAAGTCCCGCGCGAAGCCAGCTACACGCTACACTGTTTATACAAGTACTCCCGGGCAGTTTTGAACAAAACGTAGATACCTCTAGTTTGATGAAATGGAATGAGGCGCCATACACGACACGGCGTAACAAATTAGAGCCATATCGGACCAAACGTCTGGAAGTTATAGCACTGCGAAAAGCGTACTTTCTTCTCCTCCTCCTCCTTCCGTCGTCACCTGCGAAATGGGCTACAGGCCAAACAAATTGCCCGATTTGTCTGATTTCTCAGGGAATATTTGCATCCATATGGAAATGTGCCTTTTGTATGGTTTAACCGTAAGTGATTTTTGAAAACCGGAAGTAATATCATTTTACACTTGTTTTTCCAGTTTTTAATAATTTAAAAAAATCATTTTAGAACAGATTTCAATGAAATTTCACGATGTGTTCGAATAAATATAAGAGATCGATTGTGTATGAGAGATTTGACAGTTAATCATTTTTAGCCGGAAGAAATTGAAGTAATAACTTCCAGAAATGTAGTACCGGTATACTGTCGTACTCGTATAGACAATTAAATCACGGCCACCAATAAACCTAAGAAATGTGTCAAAATATATAGCATTGTGAATACATATCCACAAGGCCTACCTAGGTCTATATATTTCATTTTCAAAGTAGAGAAAAGATTTGTTTTGAACGTTGTTTTAACGCTAATGATTGTTCACGAGAGGCATTTCAAGAGAACCGAAGTTATTTGTGACAAAATCATATTACAAAAGAATGGCTTCGTAATTCAAATGTGGTATCAATGAGTCTATTGGAGTGACGAGTAGGTGGATGACGTTCTCTGTTCAGTGAACCTTATCGCCGTCCTCACGACAGAGACTGATCCTCGGCCCTAGTACAGTACACATCACGTATTGTACTTTATTTGTGATTCTGTGGTAGTTTATGAGACCGTCAGTCAGGCCCTCTATGGCCCAGCCTATCAATGCTAGATGGGTATAATAGGCCTAGCTTTATTGGCTTATGCATTTGGCCTAGTTTCCAGTGAAAATCCCACTGAAATCACAATGCTTTATGCATTTGAATTTGAATCCTGAAGGACCATAATAGAATTATGTATCAGATGAAATTATTCTACAACGGACATTAGGATCAACTGCGTATTGGCTGTTTTATAAGAACTGTTGTGCTTTTCAAAGTAATCTCAGGTGAACTCGAGATCGACTTAATTAATAAATAAAGTGTATTAATTGAGTCTTCGCTAAACGCTCATCTGATAATTAAGATTTTATTCGAATTATGTGTGTTTAGATTGTTTTTGAAACTTTTCCATTAATATACTATATCAAATATTAAGCACTAAAATCTGTGATATCCCCAACAAAACAAAAACTTGTGGAAACAGGGAGCCAAGCCCTTGCTATTAAAACACTTTGACATGATGAAATAAAATTGCCATGCACATTTCATTTCATCATGTCAAAAGCTATCGAGCCTGGTTATATTACCAGACGTTTGCATTGTATGGCTGATATCTGTCCACACATGCATTTCCCTCTCTTAGAGAGAGTCAACCTGACCAACACTTTTCATATGTCAAAGTGTTTTAATAGCAAGGGCTTGGCTCCCTGTTTCCACAAGTGTTTGTTTTGGTGGGGATTAGAATATACATATATATAACGACATTATAAATTACCCGTAAGTGAGCCTTTGCAGGTTTGGTTTTAAACTTGAGAATAATGTTTTTTTCTTGCTGAGTTGACAGAAATGCCTTCAAATAAACTCAATGACTTGATTTCCTTCATTAGATAAGCGAAGCAAAGATTTTCATTCCATATACCGAAAAAATTTGGGCTTGGTTTTTAACTTTTTATGTTTTTTTTTTTTATTATTTTTTTTTTTTTTTTTTGTAATTTTGTACGCGGCATACAGGTCAGGAAAATAATTCAATCAACTCGAAACTTTTTCAACATATTGGTGTCACGCCAGAATAGGTTGGGATTGTTTTTCAGACAAATCGGTCGAACGGTTTTTCCGGAAAAAAATTGGAAAGTAGGGGCCTATGGAATATCCCCATAAGAATAAGCCAGGGGAGAAATACTTGGAAAACAAAAATTTTCCAAAAGCTCTCAAATTTATACTGAATGTGGAAAGAACTATCATACATATTTTAAGCGATTTATGGAACAATCGGATGTGAAATAACGAAGAAAACGCAATAGAAGTATACATTTCATCAAATATCAGGATCAAAACATGTAATGCAAAGTGTATATGCGACAGGTTGCTCTATAGATAGCAACAAGTTGCAGGTAAGGTTTTTCAGTGTTTGAAGTAGTCCAAGGTCTGTAGATGTAGATTGAGCTGACAGAGTATTTCTCAATTCCAGATTTCCATACTTCTACGCTCATCTCACAACGCACATTCTGCGTTTTCCTAGTTGGTATTGACATATTGTTCCCTAGTTTTGGGCCTTGTACTGTGAAGGATGATCCTGATTTAGCCGTGTGGTGTTCTTCTCCTAGCCCTTGATTCTTGTCACGTAGACTTCCATTGCATGGTTATTAATTAGGCCCACTCTGCACCATGGGCGTCGGCAGGAACAAATTCAAGGGGGGGGGGGGGCAAAACATCCCAAATTGAAAAATGCACAAGTCCCAATGGGAGTGGGGGGAGAGGGCTCTTCAAGGGGATTTTTTGAAGATCCATTGTTCTATGGTGTTCGGGGAGGTTTCTGACTATTTGATTAGCTTTTGATTTTTATTGAGAAAGAAGACAGATAATGTTGAATTGGTTGAATTCTATGCAAGTAGTTGATCCTATTCATCTTTTCAAATATTTCATCATACTAAATAGTCAAAATGAGTTATTAGAATCTGATTGGTCTGTATGATACCCAATATCAAAATTTCCAGGAAATGAGAACAGCCCAATAAATCGTATTCGTCAGTCGGCGAGGCCTACCCACCCCAGTCACATCAGACTCATGACCACCCGCGTAACAAGACATGTTCAAATATGTCACCGGTACAGTCGGTACTTACAAAGTTTCGAAAAACATCATTGTTTAAAAAAAAAATCAGTTTTCCAAATAAATTTTTGCCTGGTCAAGTGCCCCTCCTTGCCCCCCGCTGCCGACGCCACATGAGGCGCCAGAACCACGGACCAATACGCCACGAGTGAGGCTGAATGCGGGCCGGGTTACCTGTCTACTTGACAGATCCAAGTGCCAATACACAATTATATCACATTCAAAATTTCAAGCTAATTATTTTTGTCATCAAATACAATTCTGAATGTGAAATAAGCATTAAAACACACTGGTGTGCTTGTAGACGTGTCTTTAGAGGCACCAACACAACTTGACAAGCACTGGTGCCGGAAGATAATCGTGATAGAGGACCAACTCACGGCCACATTTCTTATCTCTTTCAGGTATATATTGGTCGAATTATGAGTACTTCAAGAGCCGGTATGTGAAATCCGGCGAGCCATCGTTCTGGATGAGTTTTCTAAACGGAGCAATGTCAGGATCAGTAAGTTGTCCGTACGTTGATGATGATTACTAGAGCCTTGGATTACAGTTGAATGGACACGCAACGCTTGCTGATGCAGAGTGGTTAACGACTGAAAAAATCAAGTGTACACTTTGAAAAGAATCACAAGAAATCAAAATATCACAAAAAATTGAGAAAAAAAAAATTGATAAAAATCAAAAAAGTCACGAAAAAGATCGAGAACAATTTGAAAAGTGAGAATAAAGCAAGCGGTTATGTATGTTTGGCTGAGTCGTGTTGTGCGTGTTGCAGATCGCAGCGCTGATCACCAACCCGTACGATGTGGTTAAAACGCATCAGCAGCTGGAGTTCGGGGAGAAGGAGATATGCTCGGGTGAGAGGAACACGTCAGGCAAACATTCTCTCTTCACTCCAGACTCAACACAATAACCGTTTGGGTATCAGGCATCGTGGTACTCGATACTCTTGAGCTCGGAACGTGTCTTCTGATCCCCAAACAATCAGATCGCTGTTGCATCATTCATTTCATAGAGTGCTACTTGATTCTGCAGGAAATGCGCCACGAGCAAGTTCATATAGTGGACCCCAGTATTGTGGTCCTCACCACACTCTTGATTACGGGCTATGAGTAGGGATATTTTTAGATGAGCGTAGCAAAGATTTTCATTCCATATACCGAATTATACGCCGCATACAGGTCAGGAAAAAAGATCAAATAACTCAAAATTTTTTTTTCAAATTGGTATTATACCAGAATAGGTTGGGATTGTTTTTCAGAATAATCGGTCGAACGGTTTTTCCGGAAAAAATTTGGAAAGTATAGAAAATCCCCATAAGAATAGGCCGGGGGAGAAATACTTGGAAATACTTTCCAAAAGCTCTCAAATTCATACTGAATGTGGAAAGAATTATCATACATATTTTAAGCGATTTATGGAACAATCGGATGTGAAATAACGAAGAAAACGCATTTCTAATGTACTTTTCTAACACGTCAATGAAAGCAATGAAAGGAACTATCAAATGTGAGCAACAAGTGTCACCAATAAATTGAAACGATTACGAGGAAAACGCCATATATGCGTTGTTAGACGAGCGAATAGTAATAGTATGGGTTTAAATGGGTAAAAACTGCTTCAAGTGGTACCAATTCAGCATATTTTATGTTTTTTCTTCAAAATGGCTGACCCGATCAAGCTGAAAATTTTTAGAAATGTGTATCAAAATGTAATTAAACTTAAAACAAAATTTCATTTTTTTGAAAATAAAAATCTTTTCTTTTTTTTCCGCCATGTTATTCTAATGGATATTTTTGAATTTTCTAAAATTCATAAAAAAAAAGTTACCGCTCGATAATGCCACAAAACTATACAGATCTAAGTTAGATGAGGAACCATGTTGAAAAAAGTTTGAAGTTGATAGCTGTAGCCGTTTGACCTGTGGAGAACCAACAAAAAAACATAAAAACGAAAAAAAAAAGAAAAAAAAAAATGAACACAATTTTTTTTCAGTATGTCAAATTGAATCCTCGTTAAAGCTCGTCTAATAATCTGTGATGGATATGAAGAAGGCACTGGTACCATTGTTGGGAAACCAAGGTTTATATACCAACAGGCAGCCGCAGTTTTTAAACCTTTGAAGTGATCCATGGCATGTATATGTACATTGAGCTGACCAAATGTTCTTAATTCTACATATCCATACTTCTAAGCTCATCTCACAACGCATATAAGGCGTTTTCCTAGTTTTATGGAAATGCGCGGAAACTGCACCGTAGTGAATTCTTATCGAAGTGGCTACAAACAAACAGCCCCATTCTTCATTGTTGTATAGTAAAACTGTTTATTTGGACTAAATTATGTTTTATTTGGAAATGAATTAGTTTAGGTTGGATTGGTCAGGTTTTGTCCAGTTAGTTGGATCAGGTAATCATTCTCAATTTAGATTCCACTGTTTACTTACGTTTCGAATCAGTAAGTCCAGGCTCACAATATACAAGTGTTGAGGTTCACTATACTGAGGGTCACTAAATCAGTTCCACAATATCCACTTGGTTTTTCACTCTCTCGCATCCATTGGGAGTCCACCAAATAAAGTACCAGTATATGAATATGACGAGGCGCAGTAAAGTAAGGCGCACAATATCAAGTACCGCAATGAGCCTACCCTTCACTTGTTCAGTCTGCAGTCTGCAGGTCAGACTTGATGACCAGTCGGCTTGCTGATCATTGGTGCCGGACCAGAATAGAGCCGTATTGTTTTCCACCAAAATGGAACCGACACTTTTTTATCAACATAATAATGAAATATCAACATTCTTGTTACAATAGCTTTGGGAGATGTTTTTTCATTTTCATCTTTATCTGAATGATATGAAGATTACACAGAATGTTTATATTAGGCGTACTCGTTGTTCTAGAAACGAATGAATGAAGATTTTATGTACATCTTCGGAATAGGCCTATAACAGTACAGAGTGATAATTAGACGAGCTTTAGCGATGATTCAATTTGACATACAGTACTGACAAAAAATTGGTGTTTGTTTTTATGTTTGTTTTTTTTCTGTTTGTTTTCATGTTTTTTTGTTGGTTCTCCACAAGTCAAACGGCTATAGCTATCAACTTCAAACTTTTCCTCAATATGGTTCCTCATCTAACTTAGATCTGTATTGTACCGTGGCATGATCGGGTGGTAACTTTTTTTATGAATTTTAGAAATTTTAAAAATACCCATTAGCAAAAATACACAAAAATACACAGCAGAAAAAAAAGAAGATAATTTTATTTTCCTAAAAAATGAAATTTTGCGTGAAGTTGAATTTTGATACACATTTCTGGAAATTTTCTGCTTGATCGGGTCAGCCATTCTGAAGAAAAAACATAAATGTGTCAAATTGGTATCACTCGAAGCAGTTTTTACCCATTTTTACTCATACTATTATTTTCCGCTCGTCTAACAACGCATATATGGCGTTTTCCTAGTAATAATATATAGAATGTGTTGGAATTGAGCAACAGTTGGTTCTGGGATGATGGAGATCTCGGTTCAGCCATTGTAAGGAAAATACATGTAGGCCTATTGTGTTGGTGGATTGTGACAACATTGAGCCTGCAGTCCAGGCTGTATCAGTACGAGGGATGATGTGTATATTGTCGCGCTGGGTCTAGAACATGCTGGAGGAGAAGGGCGGGGAGGGGGGCACAGTAATACGACGTACGTGTGAGCGGTTATGTTGACCCACTACGTATTCACGACTTGTTCCTCATTCGGTCCCGGATCCTGAAAACTCCGAGTTTCTTCTTGAGCTTGTTTCAAGTTGTTGTTGTTGTTGTTGTTGTTGTTCAGAGCCTCCGCAGAAGAACACGAGCTCGATCCGCGCGGTGATGGAGAGGATCTACGTGCGCCAGGGCGTGTCGGGCTTCTTCTCCGGGCTGGCGCCGCGGCTGATCAAGGTCGCGCCGGCCTGCGCCATCATGATATCCACCTTCGAGTGCGGCAAGCAGTTCTTCCACGCGTACAACATCAAGCATGGTGGCTACTGCGCATAACACTCACCACTTGGTCAACACAAATACCTGCTATTGCAAAATTTACAAAAAAAAAAAAAATGGTATGATGAATGAAAAAATTCGAAAAATAAAATCTTCAGAAAGAATGCGTCATCTTATATATAAAAAGCTTGTGTCACATGTTAGAGGATGAACTCCTCCGAGACGGCTCGACCGAGTGTCGTGAAATTCCTCACGCACATTCGATAGGGCTGGTAGAAGGTCCTAAAGTATACGAGATCTTCCGCCAAACTTTCTCCTATGAGCAATATCCAAAAATTGGCACTTCAAGGACAACACCAGTAATGACGTTGTCCAATGACATTGACGGCCTTACTCAAGGTCTGCCGCGCTCGCCAGCATTTGCAACAGTACGCGCTAGATACCGCCTAATCCGGCTTCTGACACCTTATTTTTACATTAACAACCAACATTCACTACAAATCACTTCGATGGCAGAACAACGTTTGCCGAGTCTGCTAGTACATCAATAATATTGAAACTATGTTTATGATGGGTTTTTTCATCCTCCACAAAATCATTGAGTAAGGCCCTTTCTTTATAATAATTTGATTGTTTCTTTATATTTTTGAATACTACACAAAATTCACATACAAACAAAACCAAATCAAATATTCATTGACATTGCAATATCAGCAATATAAAAATCCCTCTCGCAGATCACAGATGATTAAACTATGAACACACGTAAAAAAAATCAGGCAAATCGCTCGAGATTTGTTTTTGGTATTTGCTTTCTGAATTCATGTTGCGTAGTAAAACCACGAGCTGAGTAAATGAAAAAAAATGTAGGCCCTACATATCAAACAAAATTGAAAATTTGAAAAGGAAAAGAGAAATGCTGAAAAACTCACCATTGTCCTCCCTTAAGCGGGCCTTACATGACGCGGATCCGCAACTGCGAGCGGACAAGGATCGGCCATATTGGAATATTGGCCAATCAGGGAACAGTGCGGACAGGCGGACGAGAGTTGGCCTGATCTCTACTTTGTCTGCGGATTCCGCGCGTATTACCGGATGAGGTTTCAAACAATCCGGTAGATGTCGTTGTATTCTATCTCCGATTCAGAAGCTAGTGTCTTTTTCTTGTTCACGTGTTGTGCATTGAAGAAGTATTGAAGAGTTATTGAAGAAGTACGAAAACGGGTAGTTTTGTATAAAATAACATTGAAATCCAACAACCGGTATCAAGCTGCATACGTACTTTCATAGTTCCTCAAAATGACCACTAGGCGGCACTCCCTTCAGAATCCGCGTAACATACGGTCCGCGTTCGTCCGCAGACAATACGCGTCATGTAAAGCCCGCTTTAGTGTGCGCCCGCCTCGTCAAGGTCAAGCTACTGCCATCGGACCTCGTGTTAAGCATTCGGGGTGAATACAAAAACAGTGTTCGTTTTGAAATAGCTAACAGGAGTGATTTGGTGTTGACCATTTTTACAAAAATTGTTTTCAGTGGTGAAATAGCATTTTAGTTCACGGACTTTTCCAATATTTTCATGTGGATCAAATTTGATGGTAAATAAGTAGGGCCTACTGTTGAAATAAAGATATTGAATTATTCACTCAAGGACAAAGGCAAGGAATACAACTTGGGAACTTTTAAAAAGATTTACATGTCTTTGTTCACCTCTGAAAGATGTTTTTTGCATTTATGTAATATTTGTGAAAGAAGGACAGTCGTGGAAATCGCAAAAAGCATCATTTTCGCAGAAATTCGTGAAATTGGCAAAAAAGTTCTTTGAATTCAGGAAGTCCTGAAACGTAAACATATTGAAGAAAAAACACTCCATCTATTTACTTATTTATTTATTTACTTTATTTATTGTTAAAACCCCAAATGCTTACCTCTGGAGATGGGATGATTGCAATTGCCTGTTGGGATCTGTGCATCGAATCCCTTGCAAAACCTTTTCATCGCTCCCTGGATCTAAAACACTTCTAGGCCTAATGTGCTTGTTCTGCAAATTTGTACACTTTTCACAAAAATGGCATATTTTGTTTTTTTTGGCTTGTTTCTGCATATTTTGTGTTTTTTGACAAATTTCCTGAAGATTCTGTTGCATACTTACATGATGAATAAAGACTATTCTATTCTATTCTATTCTTTTTTTTTTTTTAATTATGTGAATAAGAAACGATATTACCGACCTTGAAAAAATTTAATAGGAAGAAAATCGATAAGTCATTGAAAAAGTTATTCGATATTCAAAATATCGCAATAATTTTAGTTAGCCATTGCACATCTAGGTTTGAGTGAAAATTATTAGACGAGCTTTAGCGAGGATTCAATTTGGCGTACTGAAAAAAATTGGTGTTCGTTTTTATTTTTTATTTTTTATTTATTTTTTATGTTTTTTGTCGGTTTTCCACAGGTCAAACGGCTACATCTATCAACCTCAAACTTTTTTTCAATATGGTTCCTCAACTAACTTAGATCTGTATAGTTTTGTGGCCTTATCGAGCAGTAACTTTTTTTTTTATGAATTTAAGAAATTTCAAAAATTCCCATCAGAATAACATGGCGGAAAAAAAAAGAAATTATTTTTATTTTCAAAAAAGAAGAAATTTCGCGTGAAGTTGAATTATATTTTGGTACACATTTCTAAAAATTTTCAGCTTGATCGGGTCAGCCATTTTGAAGAAAAAACATAAAATGTAACAAATTGGTACCACTCGAAGCAGTTTTTACCCATTTGTTCCCATACTATTACTATCCGCTCGTCTCACAACGCATATATGGCGTTTTCCTAGTTTACGAAAGTTGATGGAACCGAATACTGACAAAAATATAGGCCTATGAATTTGTGTTATTTTCTTCCGTTAATCCGTTTTTTAAAACTCATTTTCACGGATTTTGCACGTTTTGTCATTTGTTCTTGCATGTTTTGAGGTTTTGTTCTGCATAACTGTCCTATCTCTAGTCATTGTCGTTCAGTTCACCTCCAGACGTTGCCCTGCGGTTGATGGCACGAAGATCTTCATTTCTGTGTTCCTCTCTCATTGAACGTTGTTGTCTATTGCTGCCTGGTGGTCTGTTGCCAGAGAAACCAATCGAATGAGTTGTTTTCACATTGCCTGGTCTTTGATTATTTATTAAAAGCCCGATTTGGGAACGTCCATAAATTATGTCACACTTTTTTAGGCCACTTTGAACTCCCCTCCCTCCCACGTCACAGTTGGTCACGAAACCTATTACCCTCCCCCCTTTAAATACGTAACTAATTCTCATACCCCCCCCTGCCCCTTCTAACAAAAAATTGAAATTAACAGGTGGCAAAGGTACAATAAAGTGATAAAATTGAAATATTTGTTCCTTTATGTTTGCTTTTACTATAATTATGCGTGTTATGTAATTATGCATGTAGGCAATGATAATAAGTTTCCATATTAACTAGTTTTGAGGTTTTAGGGTGGGTATAATATAAGAATCTATAAGAATGGCGCCAATACATAAAACAAAAAAATTGTACGTCACACAGTTGCCTCCCCTGCGACGTAATTTATGGACGTACCCTTTGTAATAAGTTCATTATTCTCGTGATAAACTGATTTATAATTACTTTTTGGATGGTCGTGTGTCAAGCAGATGCGCCGTTGAAAAACACACTGAAGAGGATATATAGTTTATAGTTCGAGATATTTATATGAAGTATATTCGAAAACTCTACACATCTTGACTAGTATAACGTATACTTGACTTGACAACTATATCCAGTCTAGAAAAGCCTTGGGAGAGAACTTGGTTCAGCTATTATTTCTATCTATTCGGATGAATAAAACACATTTATTACACTACGCAAACGCAGAATAGGCATATGCGTTGTAAGATGAGTGAGATATCCATGAAGTAAAATCGAAAACTCTTCTCACCTTGTTCATATAGAATAATTAATTTGATTGATTGATTATTGTTTGCTTAACGACCCCACCAACAGCTAGGTTATACGGGGGTATAATTAATTTGATACCAACGAATCCAGGGAACCATGGGTCTATTAACGCAACATTTTTCTATTATTATTTCCATTTATTCAGTGAATAAAAAACATTTATTACATTATTTTCTTCAAAACGGCTGGTCCGAATTGCATAGACATTTTTAATAATGTGTATGTATTATTTCCGTGTTTACATTTGAGGAAAATTTGAATCATATCGGAGAGATTTTATTTCTCAAATTTTCCGCCTAGCCTAATCTCATGAGGTTTTTAGAATATTTGAGATAATGTTTCTCAGAAATGGTTCAACCGATTTGACCCAAAAATATGCAGTTCTAAGTTTGATAAGTTTCATGTCAATCGGTCAAACCCTGCGACCTGTGCAGTGCCCACAGACAAACATACAAAAAAAAAAACAGATAGACAAAGCTCCGTAAGAGTAGCATGGAAATCTTTGCTATAACGCTCATCTAATTATTTTCTCCAAAACAACTGGTCCGATTATAATCGTACTAGTTTTCTTTTAATTTCGATAATTGAAATGGTTCATCTCGAAAGTGGTTCAACCGATTTGGTCCAGAAGGTATACAGTTGTTAGCAGGATAAGAGTGAGTGTCCAGCATGTGTTTCTGGTCGATAAGTCAAAACTGTGTGACCTGTGCAGTGGAAAAATAAAAGTGAGATGGAAGTTTTTGCTGTCATTCATCTATCAAATGCGTTGTAAGATGTGCGAGATATCTATTTAATGTATAATCGAAAACTCTACACACCTTGACTCACGTAAAATATACTTCATTCGGTTACTATCGAATCTAGGAAGCCGAGAATATATCTGCAACATTTTTCTCAAAGACCTTTATATATATTACTTCGTAATGATTTTTGTGCTACTTTTTTCATCTATTTGATGAAGAAGAAACAGGCCCGGCTCGTGATGTTTTTGCGCCCTGGGCGACATATGAGTAGATTTTATAAATTCGAGGGCGAAGCTTGAGACGATACGCGATCCTAGTTTGCCGATCGCGATGGTGATGGAAGGGGGCAGGGGATATTATTGCAAAAGAAAATGTCTTACACGAACAGTGGTGCAAAGGCCCGTTGATGCGAAGCCGGTGACCCGCGGGGGGCAAGGGGGGAAGGCCCCCTTCTGGCCCCGCAGGGATTTTTAAAAAATAACACCTTTTTTAATATGGTTTAACGTGTTTCAGATGAGATTTAGATGTCCAAATTAATTTTTTAATAGAACTAGAGATGTCTAACTGATATTTGCTAATCACATGTAGCTGGCTCTACTGTTCCTACAGAGTCCCATTCCCCGGGCAAGGACTTAATTGTGAGCCCCCAAACTACGTGTGCATAGTGAAAGTGAATGCAAGTGAAGAAGGTATGAAGCCCCGCAGGGAAATTTTTGAAATGTTTTTTTTTTATATACGACTCTACGTGTTTCGAGAACTACACGAAATTTCCGGAAGTCATGGATTCTTTAGTGTGAACGCAATGTGGAAAACGTCCTGGATAGCGCTAGTTCGCGCTAAGCAACTATAATCTTCTATTGATGTGGAGAGATTATTCAAATCGATAGTCGTATTTAATTCATATATAATTCAAGAACGTATTTTGCCATTAAAGCGCCAGTATATTTTTGCGCCCCTGGAAATGTTGCGCCCTGGGCAGCCGCCCGGGTCGCCCAGCCCACGGGCCAGCCCTGAGAAGAAACCTATTAAATCATTTTATTCACAACGGCTGGTCCGAATTGCATAACAGTTTGTATTGTTTGTAACAGTTTCTTTGTCTAAAAGAATTTTGTTTTCATCTATTAAACAACATTTTTGTTATATTACCTATTTTGACTTCTATTCTTGCACTGTTTACAATCATATTAACTTTTATAGACAAATCTGTCAATTTCTTCAGTGCATTTCTTGTCAGACCTAATTGCATAGACATTTTTAATAATGTGTATGTATTATTTCCGTGTTTACATTTGAGGAAAATTTGAATCATATCGGAGAGATTTTATTTCTCAAATTTTCCGCCTAGCCTAATCTCATGAGGTTTTTAGAATATTTGAGATAATGTTTCTCAGAAATGGTTATAAATACGTAATAAATGAACTGTAGGGGACTCCTGTGTGGAAGTCACTCAGGGGAAATCCCTTGTATAAGTCAGACGGGGATCCTGTAGGGACTCGCGTGATCCAGGGCCAGTATATAAGGACCAGGAGATAAGGCAACCTATCAGCCAGTTCACAACAACTGTTAAGCAGTCAAGGTGTAGTCATTATACTTCACTGGAACAGTCAGAGGTCTCTATTCACATAGACCTACCTGCATTTCATTCAGTACAATAAATATCTAGTGATAATTATTTAGTGCTACCTTAGTGTTAGTGACAACCTAACCTCACTCCTCACTATAACTCCCACAGTGGTGACCTCGGCGTGATCAAACTGTTGCTGTGACAGTTTCTGGTTGATTGTTATCATTTATCACTACATTCTGTACAAGATGGCCGAGGAGCAGGACCGGGTGAGTGTACGGGCCCCGCCCTTTTGGCCGGAGAAACCTGGGCTGTGGTTTGCCCAGTTGGAAGCACAATTTGCCCTAGCCAGTATAACTCAAGACTCAACCAAGTTTTACCATGTGCTGGCGCAGCTTGATAGCAAATACGCCGCGGAAGTAGAAGACGTTATTTCCTCGCCACCACCCGCAGACAGGTATGTCACAATAAAAACGTAGCTCATTGCAGACAAATGAGACAATTGCTTGAGCGAGAGGACATGGGCGACCGTACTCCATCACAGTTCTTGCGTCACCTACGGGGGCTTGGCGAGCCATCGTTAACCGATGAGCTGCTCCGCACGTTATGGCTTGCAGGACATCCTAGCTGCGTCATCCACCATCCATCCCGGGAATCTTGCAAAGCTGGCCGACAGAATTAGTGACAACTCCGTGGGACCGCGGATGCCCAGGTAAATGAACTGCATGCCTCGTTGACTGCAAGCGTCGCGGCGCTCACTGCCGGCGGCAAGCCGACAGCGGTCAAGGTCGCACACCAGAAGACCATCTCCAGCACGCACTCGACGGATCTGAGTGGTGTTGGTATCATACCAAGTTCAGAGATCTCGCCCACCATTGCCAGGCTCCATGCACAGACACGGGATCCGACTTGTGCGTTTACCCGCGGGACAAGGTTCAAGGCCGCTCTGTCAAGACAAGCTCACGGCCCAATCAACCTGTCGTTGGATCTGGGTCTGCGCCGAGACGTTGTCGCCGACGTTGCTCACCTCAACATTGGCGTGGATTAATGTAAAGGAAGGATCATAGACAATGTCGATGCTGTTCAATGTTGAGCAAGTGCAATAAGTGAACATGCGGAGCTGGATTGAACTGAGGCTCGCGCGGAAACATGTGATGACGTCGTTCGGCCGCAGCGACCACTCTGTGGGGCTGGTAGTCGTCGACGTCACGACTAAGGCTTTCCTGAGATATTTGTCATCCTAAACAGATCATAATCAATAGGGATTTTTTTTAAATGTGCCGTTTTCACCAAAAATATTATACAAATTTTATCTTTCTACCTGCAAAGGCAAATTTCAGTATTGTCATGCCCTTTAAGTATCTTAAAACTGAAACTATCTTGTATCTTAGATACAATTTAAAAAATGTATGCTTACATTGTATCTCTCCAATAATTTGAATGTATGTGTATCTTTTTCATCATGTATGATACTAGGAAAATGCAGAATGTGCATTGTGAGATGAGCGTAGAAGTATGGAAATCTTGAATGAAAAATATTCTTTCAGCTCACTCTACATCTACAGACCTTGGAGAACTTCAAATATTGAAAACCTTACCTGCAACTTGTTGCTATTTATGGAGCAACCTGTCGCATATACACTTTGCATTACATGTTGATCCTGATATTCGAAGAAATGTGTACTTTTATTGCGTTTTCTTCGTTATATCTCATTCGATTGTCGTACAAATTATTTAAAATGTGTATGATAGCTTTTTTATATTCTGTATCAATTTGAAAGCAACGAAAAAATTTCTTTTCAAGTATTTTCCCCCTGGGTTATTCTTACGGAGATTTTCCATACTTTCCAAATTTTTTCCGGAAAAACCGTTTGACCGATTTTTCTGAAAAACAATACCAATCTATTCTGGTGTGACACCAATATGTAGAAAAGTTACGAGTTGGTTGATCTTTTTTCCTGACCTGTATGCCGCGTACAAAATTACAAAAAACAAAACAAAAAAAACATAAAATCCAAGCCTAAAACTTTTCGGCACCTGTATATGGAATGAAAATCTTCGCTACGCTCATCTAACAAGATGGAGTATCTTGTATTTTATATCTAAGATACATTTTGTAAGTATCTTTGATGATATACATCATTATAAATATTCACTAGGATCATCGGGACAGGCCGCTTTGAAAAAAATAGTATTCAATGAAGACAGTTTTGTCAAATAACTAGAAAGAGTGGTTATTCTTTATTCAGTATCTTGCGCACGGTGATTCACGGCTCTGTAGACTAGACAGTTTCGACCTACAGGTGTGTAAAGTTCTCGAGTATATTTCATGTAAGGCTTTTGAGTAGACTGGATACAAATATCTCGCCCATCTTACAACGGAATCACTGGAGACAAGTTACCTATATGAACCGGCTTGAAAGGAAAGCCCTTTGACAGAACACGTTCTTAATGTACTGGTAGCAATCTAGTTCCTCGACCTTGAAAGGAACCTAGTTCATCGGATGAAAAACAGAACTTTTGTTAGACGGGGGGTGGCTGAAGTTGTTCTGTTGTTGTCAGCCCAAGAAATACTCGAGATATTCGTGCAAACTGAGCTATAAACGTTCTAGCTGGCACTGCGTGGGCCATCAGACCAATAATAGATCAAGAGATGGATTCTTTATTATTAGCAGGATAAAATGCTATTTTAGTTCTTTACACATAATTTATATACAATAAGTAACAATAGAGCAGATTATATAGAATAGGCCTGCAACAGACATGATAATTAATAACAGTTATAGACATGACTGTGAAACGCAGCATAAGAACACACAGAAGTGAAGATAATGAGGTAAGGCTTGTCCCAGGAGCATGATCTTGCCAGCTCGTATTGGATTACAACAACCTTGTCGGAACTGAGCGACCGAGTCTCTCTTTCTCATTTCTATTGGGATTCTATTAAAGAGATTCTCATTCCTTTGACGAAAATAGAGTACGTCTTGGTACAAGGTAGCCTACTTGATCTTTGGATATAAACATTGTACTTATTTCGAAGGTTATATTTCTTTTCCTCCACGGTGTAAGTTAATTTATTGAAACGATAGTTGGGAACTAGTCCCCTGGTGATTTTAACAATGAGACATAATGTGTTCAGCAAGATCCTCTGAGCCACAGAAGAGCTATACACATTTTGTCAATGGATGTATCTTGACGGACCCACAAAACACTCCTCATTGCCTTGTTTTGCTGCCGCGATCTGATTCTTACCGAGCAAAAATAAAATTGAGCTGCACAGTAATCCACACGAGGCAATAATAGCTTGGTAAATCATTCACTTCCATTCAGTGGGTATATTATGACATATTCTTCTAAAAAAATTGCAACTTTCTTAATGATATATTCACCATGGCTCGTAAAATAAAGATCTACATCTATCAATACACTTAGATATTTAAATTCTTCAACCATTTTTATCCCACCATTTTCAATTTAAAACTGAATGTAATTTAGTTTACTTTCATTGTGTTCAAGTTCATCCATTCTTGAATGCGTAACATGCTTTCAATACTATCAGAATCTGTGCCCGTACATAATATTACTAAGGGATCGTCAGCGTGAATAAGAGCCACAGTTGTGCCACGATGTAGTGATACCAACTGATTCTGTCACTAGGAAGCCGCAGAATGTGCGTTGTGAGATGAGCGCAGAAGTATGGAAATGTAGAATTGAAAAATACTCTGTCAGTTCAATCTTCATCTACAGACCTTGGACTACTTACATTATTATTCGCTTGGTACGAAATATTTCGTTGGCGATGCCGACAAAGCAGGCAATAACTTCTTTTTGAGATAAACTTGCGCTTGCAGCCCGGCGGTACGTGTGCACTGTACATGAAAGTGAAATTCAAAAAATACATGCGTCAATATTTTCTTGTCTATGCGAATGCTTAATAGATATAGTGGAATAACAATGTGCATGAATTCCGAAAGTATTAGAAAAAATTATCTCATGTACGTGAATATGTGAAAAACAATGGCCAGTACGTGCCTGCGAATGATTATCAACATTTTCTCAAATTTCCACCCCCGCCACCCCAAAATGGTGGTGAAATTTGCCGTCCTCCGTAGCCTATTTTGTGGAGCTATTTTTCAAAGTATGTGGTAGAATTTATACCTTCATATCAGCGAACCCCAAACAGTAAAAGCTGACAGAGTCAGAGGTCAATCAATTGGTAATTTGCCGGTCCAATATTTCCGTTTGCCCCAGAAATTATTTTTCACAATACAGTGATTGTATCATGTTAAAAAAACAGAATTTGTCAAACCACCATGCCAAAAAAAAAAAATTATGGCCCACCCCCAAATGGTTGCAAATTTCACTGTCCTCCGTAGCCCATTTTGTTGAGCTATTTTTTCTGAGCATGTGGTAGAATTTGTGCACTTCTATCACTAAATCCCTAATTGATCCTTATATTCAACCTAGTCTACTGGACTGTAACTTACATGGTTGAATTGTTCAATTTCCCTGACATTAGGTACCACTTCCAACCATCTGAAGCTGAGACGGTCAATCGAAGTGGCCAGTGTAAAGTATACAGCATTGCATAACGTGCAAAACACAGACAGAAATAGCAGAAAACTGTTACAAAGTTCACGTGGAACACATCTCTAAGTGGCAAAGTTGTAGCCTATAGATGAGGCTATTTGTTGATCCTAGATTCACGATTTTCAATCCACGCTAATAGTTATAGCTGTGAACTGAAGTCCGGTAACGTGTAATTTGGTATCTTTTCTTACCAAACTGTGGATACGGTATTTTATGAACTTTCACAATGGAATTAACGTGTTTATTATTTTTATGAGCACATCTCATCACGATCAGCTGTTCACAGAAAGTTTCACGGTTCTAGAATCAAAATTGTTTCTTGGGAGAAAAATTCATCGAAACTTGACTCTGCTTCACATTTTTCTTGATTGGCACGTTCAGGAATTTTTTCAAGTGTGTTCCGATGAAACGAATCTGGACCAATTTGAAGTGATGTTGTGTCTAACATATTTGTCGATACTGCCAAATGTTCAGCTTGTTCTACGACCAACGGCACAAACTTTCTTATTTGAAGAGAGCTTGAAGCCCGTAGGAGTAATATGTATAGTTTTTCAAGAGACCAAGAGAACAAAACCATCCAATGTTCTACATGGTTAAATGACTTGTGTAGGAGTAGGTTGGGGACGAGGGGTTAACAACTCGACATTTTGACGACTTTCATTTTTTTCATTTTTACGTGATGTTTTCTATTCTTCTTGTTTCTTCTCCATTTATGATGGATTTTTTAGATTTCCCATGATTTTTTTTTGATTTTCCGTGTTTTTTTTTTTACATCTTTTTTTAAAGTGTACACCTCATTTTATAGTCGTTAACCTCTCGGTTGGGGATGGATCCGGGAACGATGTGCAATTTTCACAGTTCACGTCAGACAATCAGTCTTTTGAAAAGTAATTTTTACTTTGTTTTGCATCGTTACTTGTACACAAATCATTATAACAAGAGACAGATTCAATAATAGTAGTACAGAACAAGAACTTGAACTAGACAATAATTATTAGAAAAATAGTTGACACATTGTGACAGTAACTCAATTCATTATTAGCAAACACAAAATTAAATACTCACAGAAGCACACATGACATGAAATAAGTACCTACAAATAATAAGCACCAAATGTCTCAACTAAATGATTATGAATGGCAAACAATGAATTATATACATTTACATAATACTTTAATGTAAATAAACGCTTTTGCTTCAAAATACGAATGTGGTATTGAAACTATTCAAAGTTGGTACAAGAAATTATACACGTTAGCCAACTTATTCTTATAAATATACTGTAATAAAATACAAAGGCAGGGCTGTTATGGTCATTCTAAATAAAATATTTTCAAATTGACCCATTTTTGGATAAGCACAAGTTAGTTTTCACTGGCGAACTTCGACCGTCCCTTTTCGAGTTGAAACTGTCTCTAGATATACTTGTATGCACGAAGAAAGTAGCCAAATACCCCACGTATATTCATCAGCTATGGTAGGCTTATTTGTGGGATGAGATAACAATCGCATCTTCCAATAGCGTTAAAGTGAGGTTATGTAATTACTGAAGTTTCAACAACTCAGCTGGTAGGCAACTTTCCTCATGTCGTTTATACAAGTATACCATTTAATATATGGAAGAAACACTCAAATTTGAATGAACAAAACAGGTTAACATTTCCAAATTGTTCTAGAATATCCTTATATCCAAGTATTCAGTATTTACAGATTGGCCTAGACAGAAGACACTTGTACATTGTCGCACGTACAGGAAGTCAAGAGAAAGAATCGACTCGTTATCGTTACATGCACACAGTTTTCTATTACGTATCTGATGCCCTGTATTGCTCAGTACCCCAACAGTCCACTGGGGCTAACACTAACACTTATTTAATAGCACGGAAAGAACAAATAAATCATTCTTAGGTATTCATCAACTGGACAGAAACAAACAATCACTATACATTATATAAAAATTAAAAAATAAAACGATAAAATACAAAATAATTTCATTTAAATCACAATACGTAACGATTTCGTTGCCATGGATTAAGCCTATAAGAACACAACACACATATCTGTGACCCACAACGCGGTGTGTGACTCGACACATCATATGTACGTTTTATCACTTTCTTTCAATGATAAGGTTTACACAAGTCGCACCGTACGGTATACAATAACATTTAGGTTAGGCAATATTCAATACATGGCACAGACAATTGCGGTATCTGACTTCTACGCTGAAGACATCTCGATGATTTCAATTAATTATTGCAGTCTTTCTTTTCGAATGTTTCACCGAAGAAAAGATGTTTTTTACCTAGTTAAAACTGTATAGAACACACGGATAACACATATACGTGTCTACAATGATGATTAATCTATAAACAAGATGGCACAGTAGCTTGGCAGTACTCTCTCCACTTCTAAAACTAGGAATCGTAAAGCCAAATGTGTATTTTAGCCCGAGTGTTGAACAATGTGCGTCTAATATTCTTTCACTATTGTGACGAACGAACGAACCGAAATTGCCCTTCTAGCTGGAACGTCAATATGGCCGGCTTGTGGTTTACAACGAGCCACGAGTAGCTGCCAAAACAAAGGTTTGTTTCGTTTGTTGTACAACAAACTAGAACTGCGGTAAATAAGTTCCGTCGTTCAAGAGCCCGCATCTCAGCTGAGAATGTTTCTCTTCGACATGCGTGTATTCAGGGTGACAGCATTTATAGTTAAGCTACACTTAATACCAGTGTTGTTGAGTGGAACGGGGATGAAATTCCAAGTGTTCCAGTAACCACCGCTAGATGACGGAATCCTCCATATTTTAATTTTGACAAAATGTAGTTACATTACACATTTTGGCCAAGGAAAATGGGAATACTATAAAATTATAGGCAAATCAGGATTTAAGCAAAGTTGAGCTTAAATATGTGCCCTTGTAATTTTTCTCTACTATCATTCGTTAACTAGACTCTAGAGGGTTATTCTATAACTCTAAAACGAAACGAAACGAAATCAGGCAATCTTCGATTTGTCCAAACTATTTCGTATACGTTAACGTGGTGTATCATATGGGCTCTGATACTTTCGTCACGCATCCATTTCATTTACTGTTGTTGAATAAGGGCCTTGGGAATATAACAATGAAAACCATCAAATTAGACACATTTTGATTCAATTATTGCTCTATCACGAAATTATTCCCCAATAATTGACTAAGCTTGTCTAATTGTGAGGGTATTATTGATTGACTGCAATTGACCTTGAGTCCGTGGTGTTTGTAGTTGTTGAGATATATGGTGCCAGAAAGCACGCTGTAAATCTGTCCAAGATGCGGGCTCTTAACGTTGCTGAAATGGAGCCTATAACGCAATACATACAGTACATATATAATCAAGTCATCGCAATCACAAAGACAGCGGGGTTTACACTACGTCCAATATCTCTACTTCAAGTCTAGTCCCCTAAACAATCAATTGATCTAGATTATTATTGTGTTTGACAATATTATGTAACAGTTAGGCCTTCTAGTTACAGCTTCCTAATATAGACTACGCTAGTTTCACAGTTGGGCTTCACATAAATATAGCCTATTGGTTGAAATTGACATCTACGACACCTCGTTCCCACGTTGCACTATTAAAGCTATAAGTCGATGTGCGGTTACTCCAGAAGATGATAGGCCTAACATCTCCATGGTGAACAAATGATCCTATCATAGTATACCAGTTAGCCTTTCCATTCATTACTTCGTTATATCTCGAAACAAATTACAGCATCCCATTACAGTAAACCCTCGTTAATACAAAATGAAATTGACCCAAATAAAAATGATTTCGGTGTATCAAAATTCCGATTAGCCAAAATGTCATTTTTCCCGCTTAGAATATAGTCAGTTTCATATTGCGCGCTAGAGGAAGTTATGTCACCGGCCGAGACTACGTAATAGCTCCGTTGCTAATGGCCTCCCTGATCGTGTGTACTCGGCTATCTCCGTGACGCGCGATCCTCAAGTGGCACGTTTCTATTGGTGCTCGGCCGTCCCGAGTCGAACCAACGAGTGTTCCGAGCTCAACATTGTCAAGGTCGACTGTATTCGGTCGGATGGCACACACAAAGCATGGAACAGCTGAGCGTGCTTCCACTTGCTATGCGACAATAAAAAGAATGGAATTTTGAAGTAATGATTAATTCAAGGAATATACTCGAACTATTTCGGATCAGCCAATTCGCAATCAGTGTTGAAGCAATTGAAGGGACGAAATATTAGTTCCAATTAGGGTTTAGCTGGAATTCCGATTAACTATATTAACTAACATTGAAATGCCCATACCTTCAACCGGGGACCGATTTCAAGTTTGAAATACATCAAATTTCGGATCCAGTGAGCCAGCGATTCACTTCCATTTGAGAATATTATACAAAGCCAGTTACCATGGAAATGGAATTGTCTAAGCTTGCAACGAGCTGGCTCAATTTGTTCACGATGTAGAGACACCAACAGACTCACCCACTTGCCTGTAGCGCAACTATCGCTTTTATAACGAACTATATCAAACAACGATGCTAGAAACGACTAGAGGTGGCATTTGTTCAGCACGGAAATGATAGATCTTGTAAGTTGAACAATGTCACCGGTACCGTAGTCACTCTTATCTATATCTAGTTCACACGGGAATCCGCTAGATCGCGCCAGGCTGGGACCGTTGGCTCTGATTTGCCTCCCATGTTATTAGTATGGGAGTCGGCACACCTTCGATGATGATGATTTTTGTTTGCTTAACGACCCCACCAACAGCTAGGTTATACGGGGGTACGAATGAGCAGGTGATAATGAAGTGATGAAGTGATGATAAGTGAAAAGACGATCACAAAAACCCATGCCTTATGCAGGACTCGAACAAACGCCCGACGGTGGCACACCTTCTTTAGACCACGATAAAGTCTGTTGGTATCACTACATCGTGGTTTGCTGATCGAGGGTCAGTGATGATTTTAGCAGCAAGTGCTTGTTCAGTGATCGGGAAATACCCAGAGGCAAGCATTTGGGGCTTCACAATAAACGCAGTTTTTCTTCAATATGTTTACGTTTCAGGTCTTCTAGAGTTCAAAAAACGTATTGTCATTTTCGGGATTTTCCACGGTAATGTTTTTTTAGTCACTAATATTACATGGATGCAATTTTTTTCCAGAGCTGAATAAAGAAATGTAAATCATTTTAAAAGTTCCCTTTGTATTTCTTGCCTTTGTCCTTCAATGAATAACAGCACTTATCAACCATCAAATCTTATCCACATGAAAATAATGAAAAAGTCTGGAAACCAAACTGCTTGAAAATTCACCGAAAAGGTGAAAAAACTTTGCAAATGCTTTTCACCACTGAAAACGATTTTTGTAGAAATGGTCAACACCAATCCACCCCTTTTAGCTATTTAAAAATGAAAATTGTGCTTTTTATTCACCCCAAATGCTTGCCTCTGGAAAAAGCTTTTGCAAGTCCGTTGGAATGATTTGAGACGGATGACATCACTCACTCCGAGTCAGGCCACCGTATCTCGGAGGAAGTACTAGCAGGGCTCACCCAAACATTGAACGTGCAACCTTCAAATGTCACGCTTTTTCATCTTTCGATGGGCTATTGAGATATTGTACAAATGAACACTCAACCAGGAAACTGGTTTCACTGAAGATCACAAACAGACCCATTGACGCACATTATACGTGATCTATTGAAATAGGCCTAGGCATTTAGCAACTCGATACTTCTTACGCAACTCCTCTCCAAGAATATACTCGCTGAATAACGTTCCCAAAGTGGGAACATTGCGACTCTGCTGACCAAACAACGGAAAGACTATCAATGAAAAAGATTGCAATTCAACTCTACTAAGAAATAATTGATTAGAGCATTAAATTGACTTAAATATCAACATATTATTGAGTATTTTGAGTATTCGAATGATTCTGTCTTCGACTTGTATCGTGTGGACACGGCAGTTGGGCGCCATCTTTTTGTTGACGCGCGGCTGTATGGATTCAGGAGATCGGGAGGAGATTTGTGTGACTTGGGAGGAGATGTGTGTAACTTAGGAGGAGATGTGTGCGACTCGGGAGGAGATTTGTGCGACTCGGGAGGAGATTTGTGCGACTCGGGAAGAGATGTGTTGCGACTCGGGAGGAGGAGATGTGTGCGACTCGGGAGGAGATGTGTGCGACTCGGGAGGAGATGTGTGCGACTCGGGAGGAGAAGATGTGTGCGACTCGGGAGGAGATTTGTGCGACTCGGGAGGAGATGTGTTGCGACTCGGGAGGAGATGTGTTGCGACTCGGGAGGAGAAGATGTGTGCGACTCGGGAGGAGATGTGTGCGATTCGGGAGGAGGAGATGTGTGTGACTCGGGAGGAGATGTGTGCGACTCGGGAGGAGATGTGTGTGACTCGGGAGGAGGAGATGTGTGTGACTCGGGAGGTGTCTGAGAGCCTCAGCAGCTGAGCACGGTCTTCTTGTTGCCGCGCGGCCGTATCGACTCGGAGATCTGCCACATGGCCTCCTCGCACAGGTAGTCGTCGAACGTGTTGAAGAAGCCGATGATGCGCTCGTTCTTCTTGTACGAGTACGTCCTGCAGCAGACAACAACGCAAACTTTACGCACGCTGAACCTTTTCTAGCCATTTCTGGAAGTTAGGCCAAAGACCTTATTATCTAACTACGTTAGAAGATGCACAACTGAGCCTTCTAAGCGACGACAGAACGATGCTAGCGCGCGTATCGGAGTGGAGTGAATTATTTCTTCGGTAGGCCAGTTGGAATGATTTTACGAATATTGTTCCACACCCTCTTTCATTCACATAATTATTCAAGTTTTCCTTTCTCTTTGAGATAATTTATTTCATCGAATATTATAGTTCCATCATGAATGGATGAGACGACGCTATCTGTATTATTATTGAGTGTTTTAACCATGTTATCCAGGCAAAAGCAAAGTAATTCTTTAGATTCCCAAGAGATACGGAAATGTAAGTACATCGAGGCTAGGCCAATTCAAATATCTGTTCGTTTGGTATATACAGCTTCTATGTTGGAAAATGTGTGTAAGTAATGAAAAATTCAATAATTACATCAGTTTGATGTTATTCGCATTGGACATTGCTGGTAAAGCAGATATCTGTCTTGTACTCCACTCCAGTCCGCCAGGTAATGTTAGTGAGCAATGTCGCCAAGCGTTACGTAGCAAACAAGACTAGTTTTGCGTCTTCTCAAGATACTAGGGTCTTTGTTTTGGCCTTCATTTAGACAATATCAAGTTGAGATACTGCTTTTGTGAACCCCAATATTCTGCACCACAAAAAAAGATGAAGTGGACCCCAGTATTGTGGTCCACACAATTAAATCTAAAAATTGTACAAATACTTTGGTTTTGTGACCCCCAATATAGTGGTCCACAAAACTAGAACACCGGGGACCAGAATATCTTTTCCAACGACTAAATGGTATTGTGGACCCTAGTAAAGTGATCCACAGAGATTTGTCATTGTTAACCTTGATAAACTGAGCCCCGATAATGTGGACCACAAAATTATATCCAAATGTCGTGTGGATCCAGTGGGCCACACTGAAGTTGATACAGTGAAACCTCTATGCATCATTCCCGCATCCATCGTTTTCCCGCTTCTATCATTCATTCCAGAAATTTCATGTAGTTCCCAAACCCGTAGAATCATATTTAAAAAGATACATTTTGAAAATATCCCTGCGGGGCTTGATTCCTCCCTCACTTGCATTCACTTTCAATATGCGCATACAGTTTTTGGGGCTCACAATCGAGTCCTTGCCCGTGGCGCTGAAATGAGCCAAAACGACCCCGCGGTTACAATAACTATGATTGGCAAATATCAGTTGGGCACCTCTAGTTCTTCAAAACAATTAATGTTGTCATCTAAATCTCATCTGAAACACGTTAAATCGTGTTGAAAAAAAGGTAATTCAAAAAAATTACCTGCGTGGCCAGAAGGGGTCCTTCCCCCTTGCCCCCCGCGGGTCGTAGGCTTCGCGTTAACTGGCCTTTGTACAACTGTTCTCATATGGCATTTTCTTTTCCAAACTGAGATCCCACCCTCCCCCGTCTTGGTATTTTCAGTATTTTTTTCTTCTGTCCTTAAAAATACTTAAATGTTATATAATATGTGGCACCCCATACTTCCTTCCTCCGCGGGTCGCAATTGTTGAGCTTGCCCCCCCCAACTTTCAAAACGTTCCGACGCCCCTGGTTCTAGCTGTAATAATCATCAAACATCCTATATAGCCCTGAAATATTTCAACATAAAACACATTATTCACTTGAATAATAAGCCACAACTCGGCAAACCTTTTTACATCACTACTTTCATATGCCAAAGTGTTTGAGCAGGGAGGTTTTGGTTTTTGGTGGGATTTGGTGTATACTAAAATGTCAGGTTGTTAACCCCTCAATTTATTCTTCGTTTATTTCTTCTATTTCGCGTGTAATATCGTGGCGCCCGATAACGTTCTGTTATTGCAAAGTTCCAGTGCTGAACAAAGCAGTGACTCACCCTTTCTTGAACCTCTTCATGTTCTCGACGATGTTGAACTGCTGCCAACGTTTGGAGAAGTTGATCGATCCGTCGGCAAGGAGATCGCTGTTGCCGATGTGGACAAACGTCAGATCTTGAAGCACCAGCCCTCTGCAACATTCAACAACAGGCTGATGAACGTCCAACGAGAAGTTGAGGCGGGACACACGACAATATTTTGTTTGGATTTTTCACTTGTTTCAAGATAGTACGCCGCTATACAAACAACATATTTTTCATGGCCGCGTCTGGTGACACTCAAGAGTCAACAAGCTTTCATGTTTGTGGACCTTGAGCGTTCCCAGCCTCATGACACTTTTCAAGTGCCATCAGCCAAAATGGCTGCTGTGGCTGCTGACACTTAGTTTGATAATAAACCTTGATAATTACATATTTGAAGTGTTTGTAATATATAAATTGAATAAAAAGGTAATGTAATCACTAATTGATGCATTACAAATATAAAATATTCATTTTATCTCATTTAGCAAGTAAATTAGAGAGATAAGCGATCCGTAGTTATCCGTGAATTTTGTCAATGTTCCAACTTGAGTCTATACAATGTTTCCAGGCCTGAATAAAGGTTATTATGGTGCTATAGCTTGTTCTAAGGCTTGATAATATCACAGGTATATAAATTGATATGATATGAGAGTCGGTCTTGGCTCTTCAATTGAAGTCTAAAACCGCATTTCTTATTGACCCTTAGTTTCTAAGGAGCAAACCCAACCGACACTTAGATCTTAATTCCCAAGCCGGAAATACGAAACCAAGTGTCAATAGTGCTTAGATCTGCCACCGCTTGAGAGCGCCACTGAATACCGAGACCGGAAGTACGAAACTGAGTGTCAGCAGCCACTCCTGTCTGTAGTGGCTATTGACACTTGAGTGTAACCAGACACTTTGATTTTTCATACACATTATATTCCGTATTTTTACAATGTTTTTTTTCAAGTCAAAATTCAATGGTTTAATTTGCACTCCTCGTGATGGCGGAAAGATGGCGGAAAGTGCGGTTCATCGTACTGAGCTCTCCGAGTTATCAAATAAACCAAGTGATCTAAAACTGATAGAACTACAGAACATTAGCACTCGTCCGCACCAGAAGGGGTGGCACTGCGAGTCGCTCAGGAAACAAGTCCAACTTTTAAAAGAAATTATCGCAGTGAAAGATAAGCTACTGGATGAAAGAAAGAATAGGGTAAGAGATCAGGAAGGGATTAATAATCTGCTCAGAGAAAAGATTTTCACGGCATCAGAGAATATACAATCTAGATCAAAGACGGGTTGGCCTATTTTAAACGTCAAAAATGACAAGAGTCAAAACATCAGCTCATCGAGTTCTACCAGCCGCCGCGAGATAGCGCCTCGCTCGCCTGTTCTCAATCTGACGTCTGACAGTAGTGGGCCTACTGTCAAACTTGTTTTGGCGGGAGACGACAGACCCATGAGTCGATTTCTATGGTGTGCGAGGCATACCTCTTCAATGGTTGAAATCTTATCTGGGGCAACGAGCTCAATGTGTACAGATAGCGCAAGTGAATAATAACGGTGTTTCATCATTGAAACCACTAGACATCGGAGTGCCACAAGGTTCCATTCTCGGGCCATTGCTGTTCCTAATCTATATCAATGACTTGTCCATCCTAGAAGAAAATGTGCACATCACACAATATGCTGATGACACCAGCATTCTGTTAATGGAGCGGACTCTGTTGAGATACAGAACAAAGTAAACACGACAGTGCGCCACCTCAACTCGTGGTTCTACGACAACCAACTAACGGCAAACAACAGCAAGACCGTGGTTATGGATTTCTCAGGGAAAAGAAACTGGGAACCGGTGATCCTAAACCAAGACGTCAGACTTGAAGTGCAGGAACTGACGAAATTCCTGGGATTTGTGATAGACAAGGATCTGAAATGGACTGTACATATTAATCAAATGTGCTCAAAACTGAGACGGGTCGTTTTCAAACTGCGATCACTTAAGAATGTCATTGGAACTAAGGAACTAAGAATGTTCTATATTGCGACATTTGAATCTATTTTACGGTATGGAATTGTTTTTTGGGGAGGCGCAGCAAGGAAGGACCTGGATAAACTTTTCAGACTGCAAAAATATGCACTTAGAATCCTGTCGAGTAGAAAGAGATATGAAAGATGTAGAGGTGTTTTTAAGAGTTTCAATATGTTAACATTAACTGGCATTTACATTTTAGAAATTGTGACTTTTGTCAAATCCAATTTCAATTTATTTGACAAAGAGATTAATCACTCGCACAACACTCGTGGGAAAAATGGCCCCCAAATTGACTATCACCGTACTGTTCTTTATGAAACCGGACTCAACCACAATGGTGTTAGATTTTACAATAACCTGCCAAAAGAATTGCGGAGCATCAATAATATACATACTTTTAAATCAAAAGTAAAATGTCATCTCATTGAAAAAGAATATTATTATACAACAGATATTTATGTGAGAGTACGGTAACATGGCTTCTTGTTGTACTGTGAAAATATGACGAAACATAACATGTAACATGTAGGCCTATACTGTAAATAAATTATTATTATTATTATTATTATTTCGTCATTTAGGTCTCTATAACTGATACGGCGCACAAGAGGAAACGTTGTTGACACGCCTGGTGTCACAAGCCAAACGGTAGGGCAGAGTCGAAGTGCAGTCGCAAGACTATCCAAATATTTTGTCAGGAATTATCGCCTATAATGTTACGGTAGTTAAACGTTCAAGGTTAAAATAATGTACCTTACCTATTGCTAAAAGCTTTTATGTAATATTTAAGAAGCAAAAAAAGTAGCATTGTCTCAGACAACAACTCAACCCTTGCCAAATATACCTTCCTCCAACTGACTACACAGAATGTTGTACTGAAGTGCTCGTACACGATCTATTTTAGTAGCATGGAATTTCAAGAATTGCACGGAATCGCAAGAAAATTTCATAATGTAAAGGCGCTTGCAACTTCTGATGTGAAATTTTCATTCTAGTAGCGATACCGGTGGCAACATTTGAAAATTAGGATCGATTGACTTTTGACTTTCGTGCACGCTTCCAGTGTCAATTTACCCCAACTAGCAATGTATACTGTATACATAACCCAACTCTAAAAACACGTTTCGCTTGATTAGGCCTACATACCATCCTTGTTACCGACATATTATTCCATGAATTTATATTAACTTGACTTCGGTTTTTGTCTAGACATTCGAACAATAACATGACCTAAAACGCTGATGTCAAATTGGCGACACACAGTCACGTTGTCCGAACGTGTACAGTCTCATTCTTTTTTTGTATGTTCAATGGTGAATGACGATGTACGGTTTGTAGATCCTACGGAGTCAACGGAAATGCACGTGACCAAAGGCTCCTCGCTCATTGGTCAACCAGTGAAAGATTGCAGTAAAAGTTGAACGTATTTCAACTTCGTGAAATTCTTGCATGCAAGTGCGAGATTGCCTTGCTCATGTGTAGGCAACATAGGAAACGTGGGTATTCTACTTTTCTGAAATTAATTTCAGGGAAAAGTTGGTCGTCTAGAGTGGCTTTGAATTGAAGCAATTTTAAAGTGGTAGGCCCTACATAAGCTCATACCGTGGGCCAGTTGAAAGGGCCCCTGGGCGGGAGTTGGCCCAGGGGCCACCATTTGGGATGCCATCATCTAAAATTCTAACGTATTATAAACATGGAAATCTTTTTTTTCAAGTACTTTTTTTTCAAATCTGTCTTATTGGCTGCCATAGGGTGGAGTGATCAGACCCCGTGCCTGCTCATCCTGAGGAGTAGTTCACACGTAACCTCTACGGCAGCGGTTCCCAACCTTTTAGGTACCACGACCCACTTGCTGTTTCGAATCAAACTACAAGTCAAACTTATTAATGCTAGAAGTGGAAGAGTTTGAAGAGTGGTCTAGTATAAATACACACAGTTTGCGAAGAAGACATCTTTCCCAATCACTCTCTAGAGTCCGACTGACTGAATAATCATACTTCAGTGTTTTCCATCGATCTGTGGGGAGTGAAAGACCAGTTGACTGTACACAGATGTCTCGACTACACAGACTACAACAAGTACAGAAGTACCAAACATTGGCGTCTTATGAACAGATCTGGGAATAACCGACGAAATACATTCGTAGAATTAAGGCAATTTTTAATATAATATTTGTAATAATTGTGACTGAAGAAATACAAATGTATCATCACATTATTATTGAGAGATAAATGTTATTTTTCTTCAATTTTCCTAAAATATGAGGTCTCCGCGACCCTTCCATGAGCCCCTCGTGACCCCAAGTTGAGAGCAACTGCTCGACGAAACATCCCTCAAGGCCACAGGAAAACAGAACCACCCAAGTAGGGAAGTGTAAAGGCAGAGGCAAGCATTTGGGGTGAATTGGAAACACAAGTTTTTTTTTGGTGAATTTTCATGCATTTTGGTTTACAGATTTCTTCATTATTTTCATGCTGATAATATTTTATGGTGAATAATTACCACTATGTAGGCCCTACTGCTATTTTGAATAATTCATTGAAGTACAAAGGCAAGACATACAGAGAGAACTTGAGAAAAATAACTTTTCTTTATTCAGCTCAGAGAAAAGAAATCTTTTCGCATTTTATGTCATATTTGTGACTGAAAAGACATAATCGCGGAAAATCTCGAAAAGCATCATTTTCGCAAAAATTCGCAAAAAAAAAGTTTTTTTATTTTTTAATGTTGCTTAACGACTTCACCAACAGCTAGGTTATACGGGGGTACGAATGAGCGGGTGATAATGAAACTATGAAGTGATAATAGGTGAAAGGACGTTTACAAAAACCCATGCCTTATGCGGGACTCGAACCCACGCCCAACGGTGTGTGATAATAGGCCTACACAATAATAAAAATTGACAGTAATTCGGACCAGCCGTTTCGAAGAAAATAATTTAATACATGTTTCTTATTTATAGAAAATATAGAAATATTAGTGGACAAATATTGCATTGTTAAATTCACGGCTTCCCAGATCCAATGGCATCGGATAAAATTCATTTTACCTATATGATCAAGGTGTGTAGAGTTTTGTCATCTTACAACGCACATTCCGCGTTTACCTAGTATACAGTATTTATATAGGCCTAGGTATATATAATGTATATATAAATAAATATAATGATATAGGGCCTATAGATAACTTATATATCATTTTGGTGTGTATAGGAAAATAACCTTAGGCTTAATTTATGAATTTTGTGTAAAAGGGAAAGAGAGAACAGCAGCTTACCGAGGTTCACAAGTAGATAGGCCTACTTATGGTGGTGTTGCAGCCGTTGATAGAGCACATAGAGATGAAGTAACACAAGATTTTGACGTTTCGGCTGTTGCCTTTATCACTGTAGAGTAGGTAATGGAGACATTATTCTTACCTGCTCTTACCTACCTACGTCTTCATTACCTACCTACTCTACAGTGATAAAGGCAGCAGCTGAAACGTCAAAATCTTGTGTTATTTCATCTCTATGTGCTTTATCAACGGCTGCAACACCACCATAAGTAGGCCTATCTACTTGTGAACCTTGCTAAGCTGCTGTTCTCTCTTTCCCTTTTACACAATTCATATATTTATAGATCATTTTATAATCTGCTCCATCACGAGAATGTTCTCGGGAACATGACTAGTGTACTGACATGTATGGTATGCAGGGGGGCTGCGTCTCGGCCAGGGCCTGGCGGTACGCGCGGAAGCTGGACGAGCTGTCGATGAGCGCGCAGTACTCCTTGAGGCCCTCAGTGATGTGCTTCTGCCACTCGAGGCGGCGGATCGGGGCAGAGTCCAGCGCGGACAGCAGCGCCAGGTACGAGTTGAAGTTGTTCAGCTTGCGCAGGTGCCTCATGATCTTGATGAACTTCACCACGTACCGCTCCCGCTCCTTCGCCTCGTTCTGCTCCAGGATCCGGGACCGGGCCCTGCCAACAACCACACTCAGCATAACCTCATCGTAGCATCGGAAACTACAGGCGACACACTGAGAGAATAGGATTCATGCAGCCACCACAACAAAACTTCATCCATATAGAAAAATGAGATATTTCACAAATACACTTGTTATTGGGTGTTTCTAATAACTAGGAAAACGTCATATATGCGTTGTTGGACGAGCGAATAGTAATAGTATGGGTAAAAATGGGTGAAAACTGCTTCGAGTGATATCAATTTAGCACATTTCATGTTTTCTCTTCAAAATGGCTGACCCGATCAAGCTGAAATTTTTTAGAAATGTGTATCAAAATGTAATTCAACTTCATGCGAAATTTCATTTTTTGTAAAATAAAAATATATATTTTTTTTCCGCTGTGTTATTCTAATGTGTATTTTTCAAATTTCTAAAATTTCTAAAAATAAAAGTTACCACCCGATAATGCCACAAAACTATACAGAACTAAGTTAGATGAGGAACCATATTGGAAAAAAGTTTGAAGTTGATAGCTGTAGTCGTTTGACCTGTGGAAAACCGCAATAAAAAAAAGAAAAAAAAAGAAAAAAAAGAAAAAAAACAACATAAAAACAAACACTAATTATTTTCAGTATGTCGAATTGAATCCTCGCTAAAGCTCATCTAATTATAATGATTAAAAACGAATATATTTGAAATATAAAATGTATCTTGTGCACTTAAACGAAAGGAACAGTGAAACTACGGGTATGTTTCATGTGTATTTCATCCTTTTTCTGTCAGATGGTTGGTGGTTCTGTTAACCATACAGGCTCGTAAACAAGCACTGTTTCCATGCGAATCTACTGAATTTTTTTTTTCATGCAACAAGATTACCTGTGATTTGAATTCATAAATTTGTTTTGTCAAGTTGACCTAAAAGAATTCAATAAAACGCAATATCTATTGAATTTAAAAAAACAAGGGAGCCGCTATAAGTGTGTAACATGCTTAGCTGATTTTAGTGTTGTTATGTTGAAAATTATTCAGTGCACCAAAGTGATACCAGGATGCGCCACGGTAGAAATCCTATTCTCTCAGTGTGTCGACTGTATACACCTTGACTCAGATCAAATATATTTCATTTGGTTATTATCGAATTTAGGGAGTCGTGAATCTATCACTGCAACATTTTCCTGCTAATATTTCAATCTATTTGTTGGATGAAAAACATGTATTAAATTATTTTCTTCAAAACGGCTGGTCCGAATTGCATACAATTGCATTTCAAATTTGTAATAATGCGTATCAATTTTGTGTTTACATTTGAGGAAAATTTGAATGATTTTGGAGAGCTTACATTTTCCTCCCCAGTCTAATCGTATGGGGTTTTTAGAAACTTTGAGATGATGTTTCACAAAAATGGTCCAATCGATTTGACCCAAAAACTATACAGTTCTACCTTGGATAAGTTTACATATACAGAAAAACTTTCATGTCGATCGGTCAAACTGTGCGACCTGTGCAGTGCTTACAAAACAGAACAAAAAATGAAACACAGACAAAGCTCCATAAGAGTAAGACGGAAATCTTCGCAAACGCACATTCTAACTAGGCAAACGCGGAATGTGCGTTGTAAGATGAGCGAAACTCTACACACCTTGATCATATAAAATGAACTTTATCCGATGCCTACGGATCTAGGAAGCCGTGAATTTAACAATGCAATATTTTTCCACTAATATTTCTATATTTTCTATCAATAAGAAACACGTATGAAATTATTTTCTTCGAAACGGCTGGTCCGAATTACACGTCAATTTTTATTAATGTGTATTATTTTTGTGTTCACATTTGAGGAGAATTTGAATTATATTGGAGAGATTTTATTTTTCAATTTTTTTCCACCCAGCGTAATTTTATGGGGTTTTTAGAAACTTTGAAATGTTGTTCCTCAAAAATGATCCGACCGATTTGACCACAAAGCTATACAGTTCCAAGTTGTATAAGTTTGGGTATAAAAAAAAAGTTTCATGTCAATCGGTCAAACCCTGCGACCTGTGCAGTGCTAACAAACAAACAAACCAAAAAAAAAACACAGAGCTTCATACAAGTAGGATGGAAATCTTGGCTAACGCTCATCTAATCAACGTTTTCAATCAGATTTTTTCACAATAGTGTAACGTCACATTTGGAGAAGATAAAAAAAATGAAAGATGAAAAATCATGTCAACACCTTCTTTAACTCTTTTGCTGCGTCAAGCGCATATAAGCGCTCACACAATGTTTGGCTAACTCGCTGCAATCGCAGTAATGCGCTCGGCCATCTGTCAAAGCATGCAACAGCTTGGACCTTGTTCACAGCTGATCAGTAAATCTACGGCTTTGTGCTTTATCTGCCATCTGGCGGCTGAATTGACGAACCCACTAGTATTTCTTCCACGCCAGATGTCACTAGTATTGTAAGTAAATCATTTCAAACAGCCACACGGAATGTTTTCATTCACCGTGCCATGGCGCCCTCAAGTGGATATGCGTTGTACGATGAGCGAGATGTCCATATAAAGGATAATCGAAAACTCCACACACCTTGATCATGTAAAATATACTTCATTCGACACCAACAAATCTAGGGAGCAGTGAATCTAACACTGCTATATTATTCTACTATTAATTCTATCTATTCGTTGAATAAAGACCATGTATTACATCATTTTCTTCGAAACAGCCGGTACGAATTGCAAACAAATTTTCAATTATGTGTATCATTTCCGTGTTCACATTTGAGGAAAATTTGAATTACCGTATTTACTCGCATATAAGTCGCACCCGCGTATAAGTCGCACCCGCGTATTAGTCGCACCCCTGTTTTTGACAGTCATTTTTTGAAAAACCCTTTGTATGGTCGTATAAGTCGCACCCCTGTTTTTGACAGTCAGTTTTTGAAAAACCCTTTGTATGGTCGTATAAGTCGCACCTGCAGTCTCCAGCAACGTGAAAAATACATCGCGATTGAAATGTTTACTGGTCTATTCCCGACGCGTGTGCGAGTGAGAAACCGTTGTGAGGGGCCTCAACTACAGCCGATACCAGAGCACGCAGGTGTCCTTGGCAGCTCACTTCACTGCTGTGCCTCGTATCACACACGCACACATTGCCCATAAGAGATGCTGTCCAGATGTGCTAGTGTCGCATTACTTTAAATGTGCTTTGACATTTGTTTGTTTCCCCGTCTCTGACAGAGAGGAAATATTATTTGAATCACACATTTGACTTCTAACAATGAAAAGCGATCATTATTGCCTTTTTAAAATACAGGGTACTTTTAATTTGGAATTATTCTTTGTGGCCATAAAGAAATGCGCTCATGCACAACGTCTTGCTAGCCCCCCCACGGGGCCTCCCACCCATGATCAGCAGTTACTGATCGGGCCCTGCAAGTGCGATTGGAACATGTGACTCAGTGTGCTTCCAAGCATTGAGGCTAGAGCTCATAGAATGATGATTGGATTGAGGAAAATGACAAATCTTCTCATTAATAAAGGTGAATTGATGCATTTGAATTTCATTTTTGGAGATTTTGTGCGCGAGTATTAGTCGCACCCGCGTATAAGTCGCACCCCTGTTTTGAGCTCTCAAATTTATAAATATACATGCGATGCGACTCATATGCGAGTAAATACGGTAAATTGATGATATTTTATTTTGCATTTTTTTCTGCTCAGCCTAATTTTATGGGGTTTTTGGAAACTTGAGATAATGTTTCTAAAAAATAGTCCAATAGATTTGACCCAAAAACTATACAGATCCAAGTTGGATAAGTTTGCGTACACAGAAAAAGTTTCATGGCGATCGGTCAAACCCTGCGACCTGTGAAGTTTTTACACACCAACAAACAAAGAGTTGGGTGGAAATCGTCGCTAAGGCTCATCTAATTGATTTGAGTGATTGATTCATTAGTTATTATTACATGTGTACAGAAATACGGTACATAGTTTATAACAATTAACGATATTCCACGTGCACATTCTGATTCTGAAGTAGTGAACCGAAGTAGCAACCGAGGGAGGTAAATTATGAGCCAAGTGCCAGTTATTATAAAACAAAATATAACATGAACACAATAAAAGTTCAGGGTTTGCTATTTGGAGCTAGAGGAACTATCCCAAAGCTGGATGAAGAATATATGAAAGATTGGGAAATTTCCAGGATAGTTTCCAATACTGTCATCAGTATCATTAGAGATTCAGTCTTCATTCTCAGAAATCATCTTTATGGTCATTCATTAAATTAATCAACTTTCATTACTCACTGTATAAATCATATTTATTTTCTAGGGATGTGGGAGTTCGAGAATTCAAGTTCGAGTCGAGTTCGAGTTCAAGAGAAAATCACGAGTTTCGAGTTCGAGTTCAAAGAAAGAAAGAAAGATAAAAACGACTCCATTAAAAATTGGAGTTTTTATTTGATTCTGAGTGAGGTTCATACAGTAGACCCTCGTTTATTTGAATTCCAAGGGACCCCATGCATCGGAATTCGAATTGAAAACAATTTGAATAAATAAAAAGTTTTTTGTTTGTATAGTAGTGCCTATATACTGTAGTGTGTGAGCATTCTCTGGCAGCCATGTGTCTATCTTCAAGTGAAGTGTTTTCTCAACAGTTTTACAAAGTGTCAACAAAGAGTCCATGAATACTATCATGTCACTCAGGATATACTTATCACAGTTCACAGTGTTAATAGTCTAATTAGACAACATAAGGATTCAAAAGTAAAAAGCAATGAAGAGACCTGACAAGACAATTAATATAAATATTGGGGCCTAGAATGAAATGAGCAAATTATCATCTCTGCAAGCAAGTCTAGCTGGCTGATTTATTCACAGTTGATTAACTACTTATGCCCAGTCGAAATAATAATCCTCTGTCAATAAAATAATTTAAATTACAGTAACAAAGATGAGGTCTCAAATATATTATCTGGAAAGTCATTTATCTTCAACAGCAAGGAGAAATGTAGTTAACTTTTCAACAGACAAGAGCATATCTTGATTAAAGTCCTGAGTCTATAGAAAGTCCTTTGTTGTCAAGAATACACGCCTGTTCCCCCTTGCCATTAACACTTGGGTGTTTCCACCTGCCACATGTTTCAGGACCCCTGATCGCTAATGTTTAATGATAGGGAATATAGATTAAAAATGACTTCACATGATAAAATATTGCGTAATAATATAAATTAGTAGCCTATTCCTACAAAATATTAAATATTAGTAGCAACTTCTGGACACTGAAATTCGGAAAGAAATTACATGAAAAAAAAAAATCGAACTCGAAATTTTTGAGTTCAGCTAAATTTGAACTCCAACTCGAAACTCAAACTCGAAAATTCGAATGTTCGCACACCCCTAATATTCTCACTTACTCCATGCCATCACAAACTATATTCACTCTTTCATTATTTATAATTAAATAATTTTTACACTGCTTGTTATTCTGTGTCATAAGGCAGCTCTATTGTGAGCAGAGATTTTGTAATCAAGTTTATATAAATTGATGAAATTGATGATGTAGACCATTTTAAGGTTAAGGTTCACGGTTTGCGGAGTGAGGGTGGTTGGAGAGAGACTGACCAGTAGGACATCTTGTTGAAGTGCTCCGTGAAGCGCGTGAGGTTCGGGCTCCGCTCCTCGTTCTGTTCCTGCGCCCAGATCAGCACCTCCGGGATCTCAATCTTCATGAACAGGTCGGCGTCCAGCAAGGTCATCTGCTCCGCAATCTGCTCCGACTTGAAGTCCAGCAGCAAGGCTTGCCTGCGGAGCACACGCAACATCGGTCACGTCGGTACGAGCTACGATAACTATCATCTGCATACAGCCAGAGGCAAGCATTCGGGGGGAATTGAAATCACAACCTTCGTTGAAGTTATGATTGGTGTTGACTATTTTTTACAACTAGGAAAACGCCATATATGCGTTGTTAGACGAGCGGATAGTATAGTATGGGTAGAAATGTGTAAAAACTGCTTCGAGTGGTACCAATTCAGCACATTTTATGTTTTTTCTTCAAAATGGCTGACCCAATCGAGCTGAAAATTTCCAGAAATGTGTATCACTAGGCAAACGCGGAATGTGCGTTGTAAGATGAGAGAAACTCTACACACCTTGATCATATAAAATGAACTTTATCTGATGCCAATGGATCTAGGAAGCTGTGAATTCAACAATGCAATATTTTTCCACTAATATTTCTATCTTTTCTATAAATAAAAAACATGTATTGAATTATTTTCTTCGAAACGGCTGGTCCGAATTACACGTCAATTTTTTGTTAATGTGTATTATTTCTGTGTTCACATTTGAGAAAAATTTGAATTATATTGGAGGGATTTTATTTTTCAATTTTTTCTGCTCAGTCTAATCTTATGGGTTTTTTAGAAACTTTGAAATGATGTACCTCAAAAATGGTCCAACCGATTTGACCCCGAAACTATACAGTTCTAAGTTGGATGAGTTTGCGTATAAAAAAAGTTTCATGTCAAATTTTTTATGTTTTTTCATTTTTTTTTCATTCCTTTTCAAGTTTAGGTACTTATCAATACTGTATTATTGTTATTCATTTATTCTTACAGTAGGCCTACTGGTCAAGGTTGGAAAATTCACTAACCTTGAGTACTGGTAAAAATTTAATTCAATTTGAATATTTAATTCAATTTTTGTTCATATTATATGATAAAAGATTTGTTATTTTATAAAAATATTTCAATACTTCATGCAATACTTCACTTATAGGCCTATTATTATTATTTATTGTTATTATCATTCTTACATGTTCTCTGCTGAATTTATTATTTGTCAATGTCAATTAGTGAGCCCGGACACAAGGGTTTACCCTTATGCGGGCTTCACACATCTAAATGTTTATGTTATATCTTGTTTTGTATTTTTGTATTTTTGTATTTTTTTTTGTGTGTGAATAAAATATATAACAAATGAAAATGAAAATGAAAAAATCGATCAAACCCTGCGACTTGTGCAGTGCCCACAAACAAACAAAAAAACGGACAGACAAAGCTCGGTAAGAGTTGCATGGAAATCTTCGCTAACACTCATCTAAAAATGTAATTTAACTTCATGCGAAATTCAATTTTTTGGGAAAATGAAAATAAATTCTTTTTTTTTCCGCTGCGTTATTCTGATGGGTAATTTTGAAATTTCTAAAATTCATAAAAATAAAAAGTAAAAAACTATACAGAACTAAGTTAGATAAGGAACCATATTGAAAAAAAGTATGAAGTTGATAGCTGTAGTCGTTTGACCTGTGGAGAACCGACAAAAAACATAAAAAAAACATGAAAAAAACAAACAAAAAAAACAAACATAAACAGCCACCAATTTTTTTCAGTATGTCGAATTGAACCCTCGCTAAAGCTCGTCTAAAAACCGTGTTCAGTGATGAAATAGTATTTGCGGAGTTTTTTCACCTATTAGGTGAATTTTCACGCATTTTGCTTTACTGACTCTTTTTTATTATTTTCATGTGGATAAGATTTGATGATGAATAATCAATCAATCACCATTATGTACCGGTATACTGTTATTTTGAATTATTTATTGATGGACAAAGACGAGAAATACAAAGGGACTTTTAAAAAGATTCACGTGTCTTTATTCAGATTTGAAAAGATTTTGTGGAAATCCCTCGCCTCCCGGATCACACGAAGCGAGCGCGCTAACCACTGCTCTGCATGTGCCGGTCGTTTGATCTCATCATCCTCAACGCCAATAAATCTCAGTCATCAGTACATGGTGAGCCCTTGAACCCAACATAAATGAAAATACAAAAAGTAAAAACTATCTGTCAACTGATGATTCATATCTATTTCATTAAAACAATGAATATTTATGAAAAAATACCTTCATAAAATTCGGAGACGGAACAGACATAGTATTGACGAGTTGCTTGAGGCTTTCGTGACCCGACTATGAGGTATTAGATACTGGGTCGTTCCGTCGCATCGTTTCGATCTACGCGTTGAGACCTTTCTCAAGATATAGTCTGGTTCGGAAGAGAGAACTGTCTCCATCACTTGGTCACTCTCGTTTGAACCAGACTACAGTCTCAGCACGGAGATGGAAACGTCGAGCAACAATATTCAACTCACACGACGCGACGGAACAACCTATCCATTTCAACAAATGCTTGCCTCTGCTCACACTTCCGACAGATCTGAATGACGAAAGAGAATGAGCGGAACGATAAGGATGTGGTTGAAAAAGTTATAGAAAGACCTAGTAAAATGATTGAGGAAATGGGATGAGAAAATTTGGCGAAACAAAGACAAATAGAAAGAATGTGCAATTTTGTTAGAGTCAAGAATGAATATACAGAATGGGATGAAATAAGCAATAGAATTAGAAAGGGATTACAAAGAAGTACAAGGGGAGGAGTAAGAATGGAAGTGGAAAAAGTGGATGGAGAAGTAGGTAAATATGGATTTATACAAAGAACGACGCGGGAATGGAATGAATTGGAAGAAGATATCAAGAACATAACGAAGATTGGTGATTTAAGAAGAGAGCTAAGAAAAAATAAAGTATAATTGTATCGAGTATGTTTGACTGTAATTTCATTAGGTATAGTAACCATTACCACCTGTTTTATGAACAAGCTGTAATTAGACCAGCTTTAGCGAGGATTCAATTTGACATACTATTGGTGTTCGTTTTTATGTTTTTTATTTTTTATTTTGTTTTTTTCATGTTTTTTTGTCGGTTCTCCACAGGTCAAACGGCTAAAGCTATCAATTCAAACTTTTATTCAATATGGTTCCTCATCTAACTTAGATCTGTTTAGTTTTGTGGCATTATTGGGGGGTAACCTTTTTTTTTTATGAATTTTAGAAATTTCAAAAATATCCACTAGAATAACACAGCGGAAAAAAAGCAAATATTTTTATTTGCCAAAAAAATGAAATTTTGCGTGAAGTTGAATTACATTTTGATACAGATTTCTAAAAATTTTCAGCTTGATTGGGTCAGGCATTTTGAAGAAAAGACATATAATGTGCTAAATTGGTACCACTCGAAGAAGCAGTTTTTACACATTTTTACCCATACTATTACTATTCGCTCGTCCAACAACGCATATATGGCGTTTTCCTAGTGAATATGTGCAAATATGTTTGATATGTACCTGGTAGTGACGTTGAGCGAAGAGAGGAGGGTGCTGGTAGCGAGGTAGAGCTTCTTGGCGGCGCACTTCTCCAGGATCTTGACGCGGAGCGCCTTGGCCATGGTCAGGTCTCCGCTGCACAACAGCCGGTACACCAGCTCCGCCAGCGTCTGGAGCACCACCTCCGACAGGTCGGAGATCCTAGCACAAGCACAAGCGTGACTCAACGGTACACAGCAAGAACAGTACGAGTAACATTTAGAGATGAGCGTAGCAAAGATTTTCATTCCATATACTGAAAAATTTTGGGCTTGGTTTTTATGTTTTTATGTTTTTTTTTTTTTTTTTTTTTTTTTTTGTGTAATTTTGTACGCGGCATACAGGTCAGGAAAAAGTTTCAATCAACTCGAAACTTTTTTTTCAAATTGGTGTTATACCAGAATAGGTTGGGATTGTTTTTCAGAAAAATCGGTCAAACGGTTTTTCCGGAAAAAATGTGGAAAGTATGGAAATTCCTCATAAGAATAGGCCGGGGGAGAAATACTTGGAAAACAAAGATTTTACAAAAGCTCTCAAATTTATACTGAATGTGGAAAGAACTATCATACCTATTTTAAGCGATTTATGAAACAATCGGATGTGAAATAACGAAGAAAATGCATAAGGAACTATTAAATGTGAGCAACAAGTGTCACCAATAAATTGAAACGATTACAATCTGTGATGGATATGAAGAAGGCACTGGTATAATTGTTGGGAAACCAGGGTCTATATACCAACAGACAGCCGCAGTTTTTAGACCTTTGAAGTGATCCATGGCCTGTATGTACATTGAGCTGACCAAATGTTCTTAATTCTACATTTCCATACTTCTAAGCTCATCTCACAACGCATATGAGGCGTTTTCCTAGTTTAAAGAAATGAGTTAGATGTATCATCTGACAGTCTTTTTCGTAAGCTTTCGAGCGTGAGCAAATATTCCCACTCAACTCTTACGGAGGCTTCGTCTGTGTACGTGTTTTGTCTGTTGGTGAGCACTGCACAGGTCCAGGGTTTGACCGATCGACATGAAACTTTTCTCGTACATGCAAACTCATACAACATAGAAGTGAATAGTTTTGGGGGTAAATCGGTTGGACTGTTTTTGAGAAACATCATCTCACAATTTCTGAAAACCCCATAAGATTAGGCCGGGAGAAAGCAATAGAAAATAAGATCTCTTCAATGTGATTCAAATTTTCCTCAGCACGGAAATGATACACACTACAGATTTGTGTTCAATTCGGACCAGCTGTTCTGAAGAAGATAATGTAATACATGTTTTTTATTTGTTGAATAGATAGAAATAATAACATAAAAATATTGCAGTGATAGATTGACGGCTTTCTAGATTCAATATTAACCAAATTAAATATACTTCACATGATCAATGTGTGTAGTTTTTCATCATGCTTTATATAGATATCTCGCTAATCTTACAACGCGTATTCTGCGTTTGCCTGGTACATGACATTGAGACAAGTCCACGAAAAATCTCAATGAACTATCGACCTCTATAGAAGAAAACATGGTTATGAACTTGGAATTGTATCCATCTCAGAACTCTCAATGTGTGACTTGTGTCGTTATTCCCGAGTAGGTACCTTTCATCTTCTCGGCAAACGCAGAATATGCGTTGTAAGATGAGCGAGATGTCTATATAGACTCTACACACCTTGACGCACTCAGTACTTCATTCGGTTCATATTGGATCTAGGGAGCCGTGACTCCAACTCTGCAACACGATGTAGTGATACCAACGCACTCTATCGAAACATGAAGAAGGCGTACCCACTCACATCTGACCGCGGTCAGAATCTGAGTCCACGGTCCCAATGCCTGTCCCGCAACTATTGGTTTTATATCGAACTACTGTACATGAAACAACAATGCTATACACGGCTCAGTAGAATTATCATGTTAGATGTGAGTGCAACAATGTCACCGGTGCCGTAGCCACTCTTATCTACATCTAGTTCACAAGGGATTCCACTAAATCGCGACAGGCAAGCAGATTGGCTCTGATTTGTTTGCAAGAAAGCACAAATGCCTGCAATGTTATTAGTATGAGAGTATATGATGATAAAGTCTGCTGGTATCACTACATCGTGTCTGCACCATTTCTCTGCCATTGTTTATAATTTTATATCCATTTGATGTATAAAAATCAATCGTAAAATTATTTCCCTTAAAACGGCTGGTTTGCATTGCATACAAATTCTTAATAATGTGTATCATTTCCATGTTCACATTCAGTGAAACTAATTTGGAGGGATTTTATTTTTAACATTTTCTTGCCTGGCCCAATCTTATGTTTTTTTTAAACTTCAAGATGGTAGGCCTAGGCCTATTTCTCAAAAATGGTGCAACGGATTCAACCAAAAAACAATACAGTTTCAAGTTGGATGAGTTTGCGTATACAGAAAAAGTTTCATGTCGATCAGTCAAACCGTGCGACCTGTGCAGTGCCCACAAACAAACAAAACACAGACGAAGCTATATAAATTATCCTCCCTCCAAACACCCATTTTCAACTTGTTAGTTTACACTGCGTCAGCTTCTTCCTTCCCTCCCACAAATCCAACCACTCCTTGAGCACCCCCCCCTTCCCCCCCACCTGAACAAGCAGTCTCCATCTTCATTACCTACTCTACTGTGACCAAGGCAACAGCCGAAACGTCAAAATCTTGTGTTACTTCATCTCTGTGTTCCATCAACTGCTGAAAACCATACGTAGGCCTATCTACCTACTACGCAAACGCAGACTACGCCTTGTAAGATCAGCGAGATATCTGTACAGTGTAATGAAAAACTCTACACACCTTGACACAGATAAAATATACGTCATTCCGTACCAACAAATCTAGGTAGACGTGAATCTATCACTGCAACATTTTTCTGCTGAATTATTTCTATCTATTCGATGAATACAAAACATTTATTACGTTATTTTCTTCAAAAACGGCTGGTCCGAATTGTATACACATTTTTAACAATGTGTATCATTTTTGTGTTTACATTTAAGGAAAATTTGAATTATATTGGAGTGATTTTATCTTTCAACTTTTTCTGCCCTGCCTAATCTTATGGTGTTTTTAGAAACTTTGAGATAATGTTCCTCAAAAATGGTCCAACCAATTTGACCCCAAAACTATACAGTTCCAAGTTAGATAGGCTATATAAGTTTAAGTAGGTATACAGAAAAAGTTTCATGTCAAACGGTCAAACCCTGCGACCTGTGCAGAGCTTACAAACAAACAAAATAAAAAAAACATGGGGTAGGATGGAAACCTTCGCTAACGCTCATCTAATGAACCTCGGTAAGATGCTGTTCTCTTTCTCTTGCACCCAATTCATATCTGTACAAAGCTTCAAGGGAGTGGGATGGAAATCTTTGCATTACTTCCTGTCCTCAAACTACGTAGGTCAAAACCTGGAGAAACAGACTGAAGTAGAAACTTGTTAGATATTCTTCTTCAGCTCACATTAACATTCAAAGACCAAGCAACATATCTATAGGCTTACTTGAAGAATTACAAAAATAGTTTTGTGGTCTGAAACTCAAAAAAAAAATATAATCCCACAGTTGCTTTGAATTTAGAAAATTGAAAGACACAATTTTTCATTTGCATGCATTTCATTTGCACAAGCAGAAAGTCAGAGATATTTGAATGTGTTGTCCGAGGTACTGACGTGAGGTCGCTGACGACGCGCACCAGGAGGGAGAACGCCTCGCGAGCCGCGCGCTGCTTGACGAGGTCAGAGGAGCAACTGAACCGCTCGTGGCGCTGGCAGAGCTTGCCGATCAGGTCGAGCGGGGACAGGAACGTGCGGTACGTCGTCAGGAACGCCTCTTGATACAAGAAGTCTGCAACAACCAGACACACAATTACATTAGACTGTATGCATGCATCACGTTTTACGACGAGCTTTAGCAAGGATTCAATTTGACATACTGAAAATAATTGGTGTTCGTTCTTATGTTTTATTATTTTTTTTTTCATGTTTTTTTTTTGGTTCTCCACAGATCAAAAGGCTACAGCTATCAACTTCAAACTTTTTTTCAATATGGTTCCTCATCTAACTTGAATCTGTCTAGTTTAGTGGCATTATCGGGTGGTAACTTTTTTTTTATGAATTTTAGAAATTTCAAATATACCCATTAGAATAACACAGCGGAAAAAAAATGAAATTTTGCGTGAAGTTGAATTACATTTATATACACATTTCTGGAAACTTTCAACTTGATCGGGCAGCCATTTTGAAGAAAAAACATAAAATGTGCTAAATTGGTACCACTCGAAGCTGTTTTTACCCATACTATTACTATCCGCTCGTCTAACAACACACATATGGCGTTTTCCTAGTTATGAAGTATATCATTTCAACCGAGGGGTAAGCAACTTGACATTTAAGTGTACACCTGATTATCAATTTTTCTTGATTTTTTTCAGTTTTTCGTGGCCTTTTTTTATTATTTTTTATTTTTTTTCGAGTCTTCAGATCTTTTGTGATTTTTTTTCATTTTCTGTGATTTTTCTCCATTTTTTGTGATTTTGCACACCTCTTGCGCTGTTAACTATCCATCGGTAAGATAGCAATAATCCAAGGTATAACCAAGGAGAATTGTCATGCACGAATGGTACGAACCTTGGACGTGTCACAGCTACAACAAGTACAAATGTCCTCCTACCTTTTTCCTTTTCCTCTGCGTGACGGCAAGAACAAACAAGTCATTAAAACAAGAAGGTATTGGAGAGAGAGAAGCGCTGGAAGATTATCAGGAACGATAAGGATGTGGTTGAAAAAGTTATAGAAAGACCTAGTAAAATGATTGAGGAAATGGGATGAGAAAATTTGGCAAAACGAAGACAAATAGAAAGAATGTGCAATTTTGTTAGAGTCAAGAATGAATATACAGGATGGGATGAATTAAGCGATAGAATTGGAAAGGGATTACAAAGAAGTACAAGGGGAGGGGTAAGAATGGAAGTGGAAAAAGTGGATAGACAAGTAGGTAAATATGGATTCATACAAAGAACGACGCGGGATTGGAATGAATTGGAAGAAGATATCAAGAATATAGTGAAGATTGGTGATTTAAGAAGAGAGCTAAGAAAAAAATGAAGTATAATATTACCGAGTATGTTTGATTGTAATTTCATTAGGTATAGTAACCATTACCACCTGTTCTATGAACAATCTGTGATGAATAAATGAAATATGTAAACATGTAAACAATCAGATCAGTGCCGGTAAGACGGTCTAGCAGACAATCACTGTCTCCACGCTGGGCCAGACAACAGAAGCATCATGCCTCTACTGGGACCAAGGCAATAGCCAAACATCTCCGTGTTCTTCTTCTCAACGACCCCACCAACAGCTAGGTTATACGGGGTACCGGTAAGACGGGTCTAGCAGACAATCGCTGTCTCCACGCTGGGCCAGACAACAGAAGCATCATGCCTCTACTGGGACCAAGGCAATAGCCAAACATCTCCGTGTTCTTCTTCTCAACGACCCCACCAACAGCTAGGTTATACGGGGTACCGGTAAGACGGGTCTAGCAGACAATCGCTGTCTCCACGCTGGGCCAGACAACAGAAGCATCATGCCTCTACTGGGACCAAGGCAATAGCCAAACATCTCCGTGTTCTTCTTCTCAACGACCCCACCAACAGCTAGGTTATTCGGGGTACCGGTAAGACGGGTCTAGCAGACAATCGCTGTCTCCACGCTGGGCCAGACAACAGAAGCATCATGCCTCTACTGGGACCAAGGCAATAGCCAAACATCTCCGTGTTCTTCTTCTCAACGACCCCACCAACAGCTAGGTTATACGGGGTACCGGTAAGACGGGTCTAGCAGACAATCGCTGTCTCCACGCTGGGCCAGACAACAGAAGCATCATGCCTCTACTGGGACCAAGGCAATAGCCAAACATCTCCGTGTTCTTCTTCTCAACGACCCCACCAACAGCTAGGTTATTCGGGGTACCGGTAAGACGGGTCTAGCAGACAATCGCTGTCTTCACGCTGGGCCAGACAACAGAAGCATCATGCCTCTACTGGGACCAAGGCAATAGCCAAACATCTCCGTGTTCTTCTTCTCAACGACCCCACCAACAGCTAGGTTATTCGGGGTACCGGTACGACGGGTCTAGCAGACAATCGCTGTCTTCACGCTGGGCCAGACAACAGAAGCATCATGCCTCTACTGGGACCAAGGCAATAGCCAAACATCTCCGTGTTCTTCTTCTCAACGACCCCACCAACAGCTAGGTTATTCGGGGTACCGGTAAGACGGGTCTAGCAGACAATCGCTGTCTTAACGCTGGGCCAGACAACAGAAGCATCATGCCTCTACTGGGACCAAGGCAATAGCCAAACATCTCCGTGTTCTTCTTCTCAACGACCCCACCAACAGCTAGGTTATACGGGGTACCGGTAAGACGGGTCTAGCAGACAATCGCTGTCTCCACGCTGGGCCAGACAACAGAAGCATCATGCCTCTACTGGGACCAAGGCAATAGCCAAACATCTCCGTGTTCTTCTTCTCAACGACCCCACCAACAGCTAGGTTATACGGGGTACCGGTAAGACGGGTCTAGCAGACAATCGCTGTCTCCACGCTGGGCCAGACAACAGAAGCATCATGCCTCTACTGGGACCAAGGCAATAGCCAAACATCTCCGTGTTCTTCTTCTCAACGACCCCACCAACAGCTAGGTTATACGGGGTACCGGTAAGACGGGTCTAGCAGACAATCACTGTCTCCACGCTGGGCCAGACAACAGAAGCATCATGCCTCTACTGGGACCAAGGCAATAGCCAAACATCTCCGTGTTCTTCTTCTCAACGACCCCACCAACAGCTAGGTTATACGGGGTACCGGTAAGACGGGTCTAGCAGACAATCGCTGTCTCCACGCTGGGCCAGACAACAGAAGCATCATGCCTCTACTGGGACCAAGGCAATAGCCAAACATCTTCGTGTTCTTCTTCTCAACGACCCCACCAACAGCTAGGTTATACGGGGGTACGAGCGAACGGGTGATGACGAAACGGTGAAGTGATGCGGGGTGAGGCCCCACGTTGAAAACGCGGGGATTATAGCTAGTTTTTCAGATAATACGTCAATGAATTGCATCACATTCTTTTTATTCATTGACGTATTATCTTAAACCTGATTGAATTCAATGAAATAGAATGTCATCTTCATTAAAGGGCATACATTTATCTTGGAGATGTGAAATTCATTTCATTACACCGGTTTTTGAACAGGCACGTACTGGCCATAAGGCCACACCGGCCATTGGCTGGTGGGCCCCTCAACGGTGGGCCCCCACAGTTATGTATTCGAGAAACTTCGTGTAGTTCCCAAAACCCGTACAATCGAATTGAAAAACATAACATTTCGAAAAATTTCCCTGCGGGGCCTAATTCTCTCCTCCCTTGCTGCTCACTGCACACTTGGTTTCGGGGGCTCACTATTGAGTCCTTGCCCGGAGCGCTAAAATGACACAGAACGACCATGCAGTTGCAATAACTGTTATGAGCAAATATCAGTTGGGCAACTTTAGTTCTATAAGAAAACACATTTTTGCTTCCTGATCTTATCTGAAACATGTTGAACCATATTTAAAAAGTGTATAATTTCGAAAAATTCCTTGCGGGACCAGAAGGGGGCTTACCCCCCGTGGGTCACAACTTCGCGGTAACGGGTCGATAGGCACACATGACTCTCCTTATATGGCATTTTTCATTGTATTTTCATATAACCGCATACTTCGCTGTCTATGACTTGCTCTAGACTTCGCACTGATAGGCCTATTATAATTATTAGGGGTGTGCGAGCACTCGAATTTTCAAGTTCGACTTTCGAGGTTCGAGTTCAAACTTAGCCGAACTAAAAAATTCGAGTTCATTTTTTTTTTTTTTTTTATGTAATTTTTTTCCGAATTTTAGGGTCCAGAAGTTGCAACTAATATTAATATTTTGTAGGAATAATAATTTGTATTATTGCGCAATATTTTATCATGTGAAGTCATTTTTAATCTATATTCCCTCTCATTAAACATTAGCGATCAGGGGTCCTGAAACATGTGGCAGGTCGAAACACCCAAGTGTTAATGGCAAGGGGGAACAGGCGTGTATTCTTGACAACTAAGGACTTTCTATAGACTCAGGACTCTAATCAAGATATGCTCTTGTCTGTTGAAAAGTTGACTACATTTCTCCTTGCTGTTGAAGATGAATGACTTTCCAGATAACATATTTGAGACCTCATCTTTATTACTGTAATTTAAATTATTTTATTGACAGAGGATTATTATTTCGACTGGGCATAAGTAGTTGATCAACTGTAAATAAATCAGCCAGCTATTTAGTGCTTGCAGAGATGATGATTTGCTCATTTCATTCTAGGCTCCAATATTTATATTAATTGTCTTGTCAGGTCTCTTCATTGCTTTTTACTTTTGAATCCTTATGTTTTCTAATTAGACTCTTTTAACACTGTGAACTGTGATAAGTATATCCTGAGTGACATGATAGTATTCATGGACTCTTTGTTGACACTTTGTGAAACTGTTGAGAAAACACTTCACTTGAAGATAAACACATGGCTGCCAGAGAATGCTCACACACTACAGTATATAGGCCATACTATACAAACAAAAAACTTTTTATTTATTCAAATTGTTTTCAATTCGAATTCCGATGCATGGGGTCTCTTGGAATTCAAATAAACGAGGGTCTACTGTATGAACTTTACTCAGAACCAATTAAAAACTCAATTTTTAATGGGGTCGTTTTTATCTTTCTTTCTTTCTTTCTTTTTTTTTTTTAAACTCGAACTCGAAACTCATGATTTTCTCTTGAGCTCGAACTCGACTCGAACTTGAATTCTCGAACTTGCACACCCCTAATAATTATTCATGCACATTTTTATCAAAGGTTTACACATGACGCCCTTTCAAAATTCTTGCCTCCCCCCTGACCCAATATCCTGGCTACGCCACTGCTATGTTTAAAATGCTTCGATAAAAACTATTTATTATTGATAAAGAAAAAATCTTATGTTTTCCTTGTCCTGGATTTGTTTTTATATAATCAATTAGTATTTAAATGGTCACCATAAAGTGGGCCCTCAATGTGAGTGCTGGCCGGTGGGCCTATTACTTGCCAGTACGTCCCTGCATATAACTAATTTGTCTACAAGATGTGTCTTGTATGGTTGTTGGCGTGACAGGCCAATAAGGCGGTGCTCACCGTTCTTGTTGGCCTTGGTGGCGTGCACGATGAGGGCGTCCGGGTGTCCGCCCCTGACGTCCGGCCCCTCCTCCTCCGGCTTCTTGGTGACCAGGTACTGCATGATGTCCAGCGCCTCCAGCGGGTTCACCTCCCCTCCCCTGCAACCACACCCAGCTGTCACGGACCAGAATCTTGACCTACTTCCAACCCGGCTCAAGGTATAGCCATTTCAATGTTCACTGATATGGTTAATCTGAATTGTAATTCAGATTACCTGTAATTCAAAGTAATATTTTGTCCCTTCAATTGATTCAACACTGATTCTGGATTGAATAATTCAAAATAGTTCGAGTGAATTTCCTGAATTGATCATTATTTCCTCAATTTCCATCCTTTCTATTTGCCGCGTACGAATAAGTTGAAGCACGATGAGCCTTCGTATGCCATTCGACCTAATACAGTTGACCTTGACACTGTTGAGCTCGGAATACTCGTTCGTCCGACTCGGGACGGCCGAGCACCAATAGAAACGGGCCACATGAGGATCGCGCGTCACGGAGATAGCCGAGTACACACGATCAGCGAGGCCGGCCAAAACTACGTGATGGAAACCGTTTTTTGGGTCCCTCCCTTTTCGGACTAACGAGGGTCTACTTGAGTTTCTTTCAGCTGCTTTGCGACTTCACTTCAGTAGAGCCACCGTAACATGCGCGCCACGACTACGGAGGCCGCATCTTGGACAGATTTACAGCCTGGTGCACTTTGGCCACATGTCTCAACAGTGGCAGCACCCCTACCACTTCACAATTCACGATATTTGTTACTAGGAAAACGCCATATATGCGTTGTTAGACAAGCGGGTAGTAATAGTATGTGTAAAAATGGGTGAAAACTGCTTCGAGTGGTACCAATTCAGCAAATTTCATGTTTTTTCTTCAAAATGGCTGACCCGATCTAGCTGAAATTTTTTTGAAATGTGTATCAAAATGTAATTCAACTTCACACAAAATTTCATTTTTTTGGAAAATGAAAATATTTTCTTTTTTTCCGTTATGTTACGGTATTCTAAAGGGTATTTTTGAAATTTCTAAAATTCATAAAAAAAAAGTTACCACTCTATATTGCCACAAAACTATACAGATCTGAGTTAAAATATATTTTAGTCGAGTAATGTTCACAATGGATATTCAGATCTCCCGGTAAATGTGAATGTGACGCGAGGAGATCATATGGCTACGTGCGAGGCTCTGTAGACACATTGTTCAAGTGACCGGCCGCCATTGTATCTCAATCCCCGGTTAACAAATGATAGTAGAAACAAATTACAAAGGCACATCTGTAAGTTCAACTTTGCTTATAAATACTTGAAATCCTGATTAGCCTATAAATCTATAATGTTACAGTCTTCTCATTTTCCTATGCCAAACTGTGAATGTAACTGGATTTTGTCCACATTAAAATATGTAAAACTCCTCGATCTGGCGGTGTCATCCCCTTCCACTTACAGCACTGGTAGGAAGTGTGGCCTAACTATGCATGCTGTCACCCTGAATACACGCATGTCGAAGAGAAACATTCTCAGCCAAGATGCGGGCTGTTAACAAGTGCAAGAAAGTTCGTGTTCCAACATTTACCGACTAGCAACAAAGGTTCGGGTCCGAACTGTTTGCACAACCCTCACCCACCTCAGAACCTCAGAACCTCAGAATCCTAGCCCTCACCTGTACACTCATCCAGATTGCTAGCACCTTTGCTCGAAATCACGCTAACCTCTTCCTCACAAATGCAACCGTCCATAACCACTGAACCAGGAACAGCCACGCCCTCCACACCCTAACCCATACTCGCACTCTTCACGCACAGCCCACTTCACCTTGGCAATAAACTACCGTTACACGTAACCAGCTCAACCTGTCATGCAGCCTTCCTATCCAGCCGGAAAACCTTCCTACTCTAGAAGAGTTCCTTTCATCGGAATTAATAAATATACTCATGTTGGCTGCCTTTAACTACAATGTTTCTTGATCTCTTGTTTAGATCACTTTTATTGGGACTAATTGTAAATTTACTCTTTTTCCTTCTATCTTCGTATTTGATTTTAGTGCTTAGTTTTTAAGATTGACAATTTCTATACGTGTACGCTGTATACGTCCAACGAATGAAAATAAATACAATACAATACAACAAGTGAAGTGATAATTGCTCTCGTTTACCCGTTTGTTTTGACGTCGTTGACGGTGCTGTGATTGTCTTTGTTGATGACCTCGTTGAGCTTGGCGAGGGGGGGCGGCGAGGCGGGGGGCGGACTGGCCGTGGAGCGGACGCTCGACGTTCGGCTGCGTTTGGGGGGCAGCGCAGGGGGCAGACCCGGCGCCACCTCTCTCGTCTCGACACTCTGCAACACCCAACACTCCTTCGCATTAAACTCTCAAGGCCCATTCACAATGCAACGCTAACATTGACATCAACATGGACATGAAACAACTGACTGTTCATAATAGAAAATGACATCAACGTTAACAATAACCAACAGCCAATCAGAAGTCTGGATTGTACGCGCCGATTCCACTGCCACCTCACACGACTACAAGCGATCGAGTCTAGGCAGTCGTTTCACTGTCGCACTCGTTTTACTTTGCTACTAGTCGTTGTTATTCGGAAATTGAAGGATTCTGATTGGCCGATTCTTACGTTTCGACAATAACGTTAACATGATAGCTTGGACCTTGCAAGGTTTCACGATCACGTTAATGTTAGCGTTATTGTTAGTGTTGGTTGTGAACGGACCAACGCCATCCCATGAGGCAAACATTTCTCGCGTTAATGTTAGTGTTACGCGTTAATGTTAGCGGTGCATTGTGAATGGGCCTTTACAATTGCACAGAAATGCACAGTGGCAAGATCCAACCTACCCCACCAGCTCCCCAACCTTGTGATATGTAATATAAGAAATTATAGAATTATTACAGTTTTTAGAATGTCGTTTTCATTGACACAGCATTAAGTCTTGTTCCCAATGTTGTTATTAGTTGTTAACAAACAATAGGCTAGACACATTCTGCCAATATGGCGGTCGACCGTATGTTTGAACTAGGCACTGATTGGTTGATTCCTACGTTTTCCGTTAACTTGAGAAATTGAGTCGTGAATTTGCAAACTTCTACGTTCCTGCTATTGTTAAGGACTGAGTTCAATGTTGTCATGAAGAGTAACAAGAAATACCGTATGACAAACAATTTGTAAGTTCGTAAGTTGACAGCCATTTTTTTTTTCCATAATGCTGCTTAACGACCCCACCAACAGCTAGGTTATACGGGGGTACGAATGAGCGGGTGATGATGATAGGTGAGAGTTGTGTTACCTGCGAGGGGATCAGCTGGCTGCTGTGCGACGACACCATGGAGAAGGAGCACGACTGCGTGGAGGTCAACGACATCTCCTGCTGCTGCCACTCGGCCTGCAACAGGTTGTACGTGTGCACCGAGTGGCGCAGGAACTCGCTGTTGTTCTGGTGCGAGCAGTTGCCAAACATCTCCATGTACGCCATTACTGCAACAACACCACAGACAGATGTCCACGAGCCTTATTCTGGAACAACTTTTTCTAGCGATCAAATCCATTTCGACTGGAAACGGGACTGTTTCCATCTTTTGAGAGTCTACAGCAATTATATTCCCATTTGGAACATGGACTACGTATATCACACGGTCGGGAAACGGTTCACGCTGAAACGGTTCAACAAATGAGTGTATATCACAATGATTCAGAAACACTTTGGCAAAACTGCGGTCAAAACGTTTCAGCGCCAGCCAATTTCAATATTTACGTAAGTCAATATATTGGTATTGGTAGTATATTGGTATATATTGGATATTGGAGACGTAAGTTGGTATATAATCGACAACGAAGCTGGAATTCATCAAGGATCGATTTATCGCTCGCGTTCAAGGTTACCCTGAATCGGTTTGACGTGTATATCAATCGTATCGAGTTCTCCAATTCACTTGCCTAACTGGATTGGAACTAAAGTGATTTACACCAAAACCGACAGGTATATCACCATCTGTAAACCGTTTCAGCGTGATCGGTTTGACTAAACCGGTTCCCGACCGTGTGATATACGTAGTCATGGTCGAAACGGATACAGCGGGATCTGCGCGCCAGCAATGAGATGATATGTGATCGTGAGTGTTGAGTGTTGAATGGTGTGGAAAGTGAGGAGATATTCTTGATAGTGAAATAAAAACATTTTGTTCGCCTAGTTAGTAGCTCTAATATGTTTTGCAAGATGAATACTTTCAGGTTATGTTATTTTTTGACGTTTGACTTGTATGTTTGTATTATTTTCAACTTGTACGAACTAGGGTCACGGCCCACAGGATACAATTGCACTTGTGTGCGTGTGTAAGTGTGTGTGATTAGTCATAAGGAAAGCTGCGGTGGCTCAGTCGTTGCTTGTGTTTCACCTGAAAATAAGCGATACATCGCACTTTTCCCAACTCCTGTGATTCTGATCAGTGCTAGAGAATACCGAAGTGATAACGAAACGGTTTCGACTAGTCAAGTAACAGACAGAAGTTATAGAATAAGGCTACAGGAAGAGTTAGCCGGGACATAACTTTGTCCCGCTTTTACTGGACATTAGACCTATAATAGATCGGTATTTTTAAATTCATAGTCAACTGGAATGGTATCAAATTATTGACTAATTATCCAACGAAATGATTGAATATTGAGTTGATTACCGAACAAATCAAACCGCCCAATGGTCAAGGCCACAAGTCTTGGCTGGCAAGAAAGTGGAGATGAAGTGATTCAAAGCCAGCGGACTGATTTGTGATCATTAAACTTCTTGGATACGATCCAATCTCGAGATGTGTGGGATGTTCAAGCCATGTCATGAAAGATACGTCTCGACAGGGCCTCGAACCTCATGCCTAGGTAAATGTAGAAGAGAGTGCACAAGGACCTGTGCTGACGTATAATCGTTACACCTTGGGTGTGTCGTCACTCTAAGTATAGCCATGACATAAGAGTAATATCTCGGTAGCTCAGTGGGAGAGCAGCAGACACGCAAACTGAAGGTCCCGGGTTTGATTCCCGGTCGAGACGTATCTTTTACGACATGGCTAAAATATCCCATATAACCAATCTTATCGACATGATCAAACAGTTGCGTGTCTGCTTTGGTCATTTCCCGCAGCGCGAACGTTCAATCAGAAACACTGTGACACTGAGCATCGCCAATTGGTGTTTCATTTTCAATTCCTGGTGTTTTCTGAAAGATCTTGTTTATATCATTGAGAAAAAGTTGCGGGAGGTTGAGCATTGTTGTTTTTATAGTTTTTAAACTCACTTGAATCTGATGGTTTTTGCATGCTATTTGGGAGGGGGGTGGGGGTGCTGGAGGGCATGATTTTTGTTGGTTAGATTAGGGGGGTAGGTAGATGCCATTGTTGGGGGGGGGGGGGGGGGGGGGGGGGGGAGCAGCTGGAGGGTGTAATATGTCGGTTAGGTTAGTGGGGGAGGTTAAGGAAAAAAAATACAAATAGGCGTGCTCAGTGTCTCTGTAATGTTACAGAGGCTAGCCTACGCCTATTCTGTTAGCAATGAACTTTCCGTGGTAAAACACTGACCACACGTACTTGTCTTTTCCCCCAACCTCCCCCCCTAACCTAACCAACAATAATCACCCCCTCCACCACCCCCCTCCCAAACAACATGCACAAACCATCAGATTCAAGTGAGTTCAAAACAACAATGCTCAACCTCCCGCAACTTTTTCTCAATGATATAAACAAGATCTTTCAGAAAACACCAAAAAATTGAAAATCAAACACCAATTGATGATGCTCAGTGTCACAGTGAAATTACCGAAAATTGTAATTGTAAATCGCTTGACTTTATCTAATCGCCTGTATTCACACAGCGCTAGACACGTCATTACCCGAGAAACAACATCCAGATCAAAAACAAAATCTTACAGTTAAACACAACGAGAACAAAAGTACTACATACGGGATTATTTACACACAATAAAGTCAGCACAGAATTAATAATAATAATGGTTATTTACAGAAGAAATTATTTGGCCTACAAATGAATTATGAACAAATGATTTCTAAGAGGGTCTAAAAATGAGTAAAACGTACACAATTATCCGACGGTCTAAACAGTTAGTGAAAACATTCAAGAATGTTCATTAAATGATTGAAGGACAGGATTCAATTCATCTTCATTACCAAGTATCGAGGGTGAAAACATGGACTACTTGACAATCAGGACGCTTACCTAATCCATGTCGTGCTGGTGCTAGCTCCGAGAGACTAGTACAATGACTGAACAGACACAAGCTACCTGTCATGGCAACATCTCTAGTCTCCGTGTATTTCCATTGTTGTTAGCACACAATCCCAGCCCTGATCTTGAGGCGGGCTTCGGAGTGTGATGACTTATTGCAGTCCAAGAGACCGGGACTTTGCTACAATATATTGTCATTGTTGGTAGCTCTTTAGTAAACATTAACACTGGCCGCTTGGAGCTATAGCAAAGACCTTATTATCTAACTACAGGCGACACACTGAGAGAATAGGATTCGTGCAGCCACCACAAGAAAACTTCATCCATATAGAAATATGAGGTATTTCACAAATACAATCGTTAATTGGTTGTTGTCAATAATTATAATGATTAGAAATGAGTATATTTGGAATATAGAAATGTATCTTGTGCACTTAAGCGAAACGAACAGTGAAAATACGGGTATGTCTTTTGTGAATTTCATCCTTTTTCTGTCAGATGGTTGGTGGTTCTGTTAACCACACAGGATCGTGAACAAGCAATGTTTCCATGCGAATCCGCTAGAAATAATATTTTTTCATGCAACAAGATTACCTGTAATTTGAATTCATAAATTTGTTTTGCCAAGTTGACCTAGAAGAATTCAATAAAACGCAATATCTATTTGATTTAAAAAATCAAAAGAGCCGCTATTAGTGTGTATCATGCTGAGCTGATTTTAGTGTTGTCATGTTGAAAATTATTCAGTGCACCACAGTGATACCAGGATGCGCCACGGTAGGAATCCTATTCTCTCAGTGAGTCGACTGTACGTTAGAGGACGGAAAACTGAGCCTTCTATGCGACGACAGAACGATGCTAGCGCGCGTATCGGAGTGGAGTATTTCTTCGGTAGGCCAGTTGCAATGATTTTACAAATATTGTTCCACACCCTCTTTGATTCACATAATTATCCAAGTTTTCCTTTCTCTTTGAGATAATTTATTTCATTGAATATTATAGTTCCATCATGAATGGATGAGACGACGCTATCTGTATTATTATTGAGTGTTTTAACCATGTTGTCCAGGCAAAAGCAAAGTAATTCTTTAGATTCCCAAGAGATACAGAAATGTAAGTACATCAAGGCTAGGCCAATTCAAATATCTGTTTGTTTGGTATGTACAGCTACTATTTATGTTGGAAAATGTGTGTAAATAATGAAAAATTCAATAATTACATCAGTTTGATGTTATTCGCATTGGACATTGCTGGTAAAGCAGATATCTGTCTTGTACTCCACTCCAGTCCGCCAGGTAATGTTAGTGAGCAATGTCGCCAAGCGTTACGTGGCAAACAAGACTAGTTTTGCGTCTTCTCAAGATACTAGGGTATTTGGCAACATCTCTAGATCCAGCACGTAGCTGTTCATTAGGTAAGGGTCCAGTTGATTTACAAATAATATGAAAATATACATTTTCATATTCACTTTCCTTTGTTAGTGTCATTTCTTCAACAACAACCAAAAATATGGACACAATAAAAAAATAACTTTCCAAAAAAATAGACACAATTATTCGTGAACAAAGATAAAAATAGTGGTCTACTTGTTTCTATGATTGATTAGTGGAATCTATGACAGGATTTAATGCTTTAAGAGACCGCGGAAGTTGATTTAGTACAATATCAGTTTTTTGGCGATAACTTTTGAACGGTAAGAGAAATCTAAATTCTGAAAACGAAGAAAAATACATTTTCAAGTTCTTCAAAATGGTGCAAGTACTGACTATTTATCTCACATCGCCTGATCGTCACGCGTATACGCCTGACAATCAGGCTTAAACACGGCGTTCACGATCAACATTACCCGTCAACATTGATGAGATAATAGAGCAAGTCAAATCTCGGCCACATGTTGACGGCGTGTACAGGCAAGATCAGAAGTACGGGTTATTAGACGAGCTTTAGCGAGAATTCAATTTGACATACTGAAAAAAATTGGTGTTCGTTTTTTTTTTTCATGTTTTTTTTGTCTGTTCTCCACAGGTCAAACGGCTACAGCTATCAACTTCAAACTTATTTTCAATATGGTTCCTCATCTAACTTAGATCTGTATAGTTTTGTGATATTATCGGGTGTTAATTTTTTTTTAAAGAATTTTAGAAATTTCAAAAATACCCATTAGAATAACACGGCGAAAAAAAAGGAAATGGGCCTATTTTTATTTTCCCAAAAAACGAAATTTTGTGTGAAGTTGAATTACATTTTGATACACATTTCTGGAAATTTTCAGCTTGATCGGGTTGGTTATTCTAAAGAAAAAACATAAAATGTGCTAAATTGGTATCACTCGAAGCAGTTTTTAGCCATTTGTACCCATACTATTACTATCCGCTCGTCTAACAACGCATGTATGGCGTTTTCCTAGTCTACTCTGTCAACATGTTGACGTGTACGGCGTGTTTTACCTCTCACCGTTCAAAAGTCATTACCAAACAACTGATATTCCGCTGAGCCGACTCCCGCGGACTGTTCTGATCGCCACAGATGCCAGGTGAGGTAACAGCCAACACAGCAAGTAGAGAGAGAGAGAGAGAGAGAGAGAGAGAGAGAGAGACAGAGAGAGAAGGAGACAGCAAGACACGAGACCCACTTACCAGAGTAGGCCACTGATTGGAACACTAAGGAATAAACACACTCATTTAGACTCCAGCCAAACCTAGCCGTAAGAGACCGCTTCACTGCTGGCACCATGTCTCAACAACTACAAACACCACGGACTTGCGCTCAATCAATAACACCCTCACCATTAGATATGCCTAGTCGAATATTGGGAAATAATTTCATGATAGAGCAACAAGTAGAGACATGTAAAATTAGCAATAAAAGCGATGAAATTTTCAAGTGTTTCAATACACGTTTTTCTAATATTTCTTCATGTTTCAGTACATTTGTTGTTGTTTGATCATATTTTTGAAAAGGCGACAAAGCGCTACAAAAGTCTGATTCCGCTATTTTTCAACGTATTTGCGATATAAACACTATATTCAGAATAAAGGCATTATAGATGCTATTTTCTGCAAAATTATATGAATTGAGATGTAAAAGAGTGAAGTTAGTTAAGAATAAAAGCAGCTGACATGCAGGCGGCAGATGAGGCGCAGATATAAGCCGGCGGTGCACACCAGTTGTCTGAAAATACCAATTGATGTGTTTCTCTTGTATGCAATTGCACGTTATATAATGGTTTTATCAGTACATTACTGTTGTTACACTACAGTGCGTTGTTGCGCAACAAAACACGACATTTCATAATTTATAGATGCACCAAAGTGCTACTTTTCCAATTCAAAATGCTATAAAAAGAAGAAATAGATGATATTTACATGTCCCTAGCAACAATTGAATCAAAATGTGTCCAATTTGATGGTTTTCGTTGTTAAATTCCCGGTTAACGAATGACAGTAGAAACAAGTTATCAAGGCACATCTTCAAGTTCAACTTTGCTTATCAATATTTGAAATCCTGATTTGCCTATAATTTTACAGTCTTCATATTTTCCTTGGCCGAAATGTGTAATGTAACCAGATTTTGTCAGAATTAAAACATGTGAAACTGCTCCATCTAGCGGTGGTTACTGGAACTTCCCACTGACAGCACTGGTAGGAAGTGTAGCCTAACTATGCATGTTGTTACCCTGAATACACGCATTTCTGAGAGAGAACATTCTCAGCCAAGATGCGGGCTGTTAAGGGGAACTCACCCACATCTAGTTATTTAATGATGAATCAAGGTTAAAATGATACCTATATTAAAAATTTGAAATGAAAAAGAGGTTGGATATTCTGAATAGTTTTGGAAAAACTAGTTGAAAAATACGTTAAACCGTTACATACACGAATACCAGTAGATAGTTAACATCAAGATGGCAATTGATACAGTAGTAGAGTAAGCCTCCCTTTACCAGCTGTGCTAAATTTCATCAGAGAACCTATGGCCGTTTTGATACAAATAGACAGTTTCAGTTACCTCGATTTACGAAAAACAATTACGTGACTTTCCCTGGTCTTGTGTGCCAAACGCATAAGGTTGAACTGTTTATTGTTAGCTGAGCCCAAAGCCAGTTGTTTATAAACACATCGATACCACACACGGTACAATACCTCAAGAAGTAATCAAGTGGTGTATGTAACGCGAGATAAATGTTTTGTGACCATTTTCAGTGTCGACTCAAGCATAAACAATCGTACAGTACACCCTCGTTAATCTTACCCCGGTTAATCGGAAATTTGACGTATTTCGAACTTGAAATCAGTCATTGCTGAAGGTATGGGCATTTCAATGCCAATTAATATGGTTAATCCAAATTCCAGCTAAACCCTAATTCGAACTAACATTTCGTCCCTTCAATTGCTTTAACACTGATTTCGGATTGACCAATCCGAAATAGTTTGAGTAAATTCCTTGAGTTTATCATTATTTTCCCAATGTCCATCGTTTTTATGTGCCGCGTAAGAATGAGTGGAAGCACGCTCAGCTGTTCCACGCTTGTGCGCGCCAGCCGACCGAACGTGAAGCCAACGCAGTCGACTAGGGTTGTGCCAACAGTTCGAAATCAAACTGTACATGTTCGAGAACAAACTTTTTCAAACTTTCCCGCACTTTTTGAATTTTGCGGTCATCTCTTCTGAAGGTTGTTCTAAGAGGCTTTGGATTGCCTGACAGATGTAACTGTCAGGGTTATTTGTAGGGTTGCCAATCGAAATCAAATATTTCGATTGATTTTTGATATCATCATTTCGATTCCATATCCAATCAATTCATTCCATCTCCCCTGAGAGTATATTGGGTGAGGGGGAGGTGGGGGGCTGTGTGACTAATCAGGTGGACTGACACCATGCTGAAAATAAATCATTTTGAACTCCTCTTTGACAAAAACTCTTCTATCTTCTATTCTAGTAGCCTCTCTTAAAACTATTTAATCTAATAAAATATTATATTACTGCTACCCACTCACATGTGAAACACCTCATTCTCTGTGAAAACATCTTGCTATACAGAGGAAAAACCCTTCATTGACTCCTCTCCCACACACAAGCTTTGCTTATGTGGGTATTCCTTCACTTTAAAAACAAGTTTACCTAATTAAGAACTTGGTATTATGTTATAATTATAACTGTAATTTTGTCTCTAGTATGATTGTATGTGTAATTTTGTCTCTATGTTATTGTAAGCCCAGAAAGAATTAGAAAGACCAACCATAATGACTGTGTTATGAGCCATAACAAACTGAACAACTGAAGTGGGAAACGCTGGAAACAAGGACACAACTGTACCGGATGGGAAGAACTAGGCAGAAGAGTGGGAAAGGGGATTGCAACAAGTAATAGGGGAGGAGAAAGAATGGAGGTGGAGGGAGTTTACACTAATATAAGGAGAAACGGTTCCGTACAGAGGACAATGAAGGATTGGAACAATCTTGAAGAAAAAGCAAGAACTGCAAAGGAATTAATAGTACTGTATTCAAGAAAATAATATAACATAATGGAAGAAAGATCTTGCCACCGTGCATCTAGCACATCTGCAAGAGTGTTCAATAATACAATACAATAGTAAGTATTTTTGGAATAAAACTTTTTTGAATTGAATTGAGAATACTTTGGTTGGACGTTGCCCCATGCTTCACTGACAGCCAACAGTCTCTGTATAATTGTTCCCATTCTGTATGGGTGTTGGTGTCAGTCACTTGTTGACGCTGGAAGTGTGAGTCGACACAACGCAAAGGCAGATTACCACTACGCCTCACAAAGAGATTACAGACGACTAAATGAACATGATTCAGACCTTGGAATATTTCGATCGATCTTCGATATCATCGTTTCGATTCAATATGAAATTCCTAATATTTCGATATTATCGATCGATTTTCGATAAAGCCCATTTCAGTATCGTTTACGTTTTCTTGATCGATTCACAACCCTAATTATTTGTCAGTAGGCCCTATCAGATTTCAAACGATAGCCATGAGTGGAAGAGCTGTTGTAGATGTGGTAAGTAATGACGGAGACTACATGAGTTAGAAAGTGTGTTAGTTGTCAAATTCCATCATTATCATTTGTATCTTGTCTCTAAATCAAATTCCAGTGTTTCTTCTTCAAGGGGATCTGTACATGAAGTTTTTTTTTTTTCATACTATTTCTCCTTATTCCTTACTGTTTAATAATATGTAAACATGTTTCATCATCATAATGTAAAAAGTGCTTTGAAAAAAATATTCAGTTAAAAATAGTATTCTAATTAACCTAATGTAGTTGATTACATTTTATTTACTTTTCATGAACTTAAAAGATCATGAAGAAGACTCTTCAACTCGCCAGTGCAAGAACTGCAGAAAGTTGAGGACGAGCAAACAGACGTATTGAGATTGACAATCCATATGGCTGAGGGTTGAACCTAAAATTACTGTATTGCTAGTAATCAACACAAATCATACGCTAGCTGACCTTGACAGTCACTAGAAAAATCCTAAAACCTGAAAATCCGAATAGTAAAAAGGTGGGTCACATACCTGGCATATTTTCCCCGTATTCAAACAACTCATTTTTATCAGCACAGTTTTCAATTAGAAAGTTCCAAAAGAGTTCGAAGTTCGCGAACTTTCGAGTCTTAGGCTCGAGTTGTAGTTCAAATTCAAAAAACCAGGTTCGCACAACCCTACAGTCGACCTTGACGATGTTGAGCTCGGAACACTCGTTGGTCCGACTCGGGACGGCCGAGCGCCAATAGAAATGGGCCATATGATGATCACGCGTCACGGAGATGGCCGAGTTCACACGATCAGGGAGGCCATTAGCAACGGAGCTATTACGTAGTCTCAGCGGATTCTATTTTTAGCAACATTTTCCAGAACATGATAATGGAAGAGAATTAAGATTCTTTTGCTCTCTTTATTGAATAACATTCAAATTCTACGAACCTTTGCTTCGAAACCAACCATGTGGAGTTCAAATTTTTCAGTTTTGAAAGCTCAAAATATTCCTTCACTGCAATGGGGAACTGCTCCGCCCCCCCGCCAGTGAACAAGAATTTGTCTGCGAGTCGGTTTTTAAATGGGACTAAAAGTGACCAATGGGAACGCCAAGATTTGTGACGTCATGACTCAGTCACCGACCCGTGCTATGGTATGATGAAGTATCATTTAGCAAGGACGTGTAGGTGTGGTGCTACTGGTAGCACAGCTGCCTCACGTTCTGAGGGTCCCGACGCTGTTAGGCCCACTTTTAACCATCTAACGCTGACTCGAGCGCAGGGTTATGGTTTGGGTTGATTTTTTATTCAATTTGACCACAGAAACAAAAATATCTACACACATTTGTGATTTCAAACTATTGTTTTTAGAGCCGATTGTACCAACTGATGATTGAATATTAATTAGTTAATTATTTCTTGAGGTACAAAAATAGCATACGTATCCAAGGGTACAGTAATAACAAGTTAATTTGCTAATTTTTGCTCAATTCACCAATCATCAGTTGGTACAACCGGCTCTGCTTGTTGCTTGCCGTGAGCGTCCTAGGTCCCGCTGACACGAGCCGCCTGACTTGGGGTTCACCGACAGACACCACTTGTTGCACACAACACTGACTACGGGCAACCGGCGGCTGGGAAACAGCTCAGCCCAGAAGACTTGGCCTCAACCGGTGCAATCATTGCACGCCAGATATTTACCACCAGCCACACGCCGCCTTGCAAGCGTTCTGGCTTGTTCACAACACACGATAAGCCAAATCACTTATCACACCGCTGGAACTTTTTCTAGACCAGCTTTAGCGAGGATTCAATTTGACATACTGACAAAAATTGGTGTTCGTGTGTTGTTTTTTTCTCATGTTTTTTTGTCGGTTCTCCACAGGTCAAACAGCTACAGCTATCAACTTCAAACTTTTTGTCAATATGGTTCCTCATCTACCTTAGATCTGTATAGTTTTGTGGCATTATCGGGTGGTACCTTTTTTTTTTATGAATTTTAGAAATTTCAAAAATACCCATTAGAATAACATGGCAAAAAAAAAAGAAAATATTTTTATTTTCCAAAAAAATGAAATTTTGCGTGAAATTCAATTACATTTTGATACACATCTCTAAAAATGTTCAGCTTGATCGGGTCAGCCATTTTGAAGAAAAAACATAAAATGTGCTGAATTGGTACCACTCGAAGCATTTTCACCCATTTTTACCCATATTATTACTATCCACTCGTCTAACAATGCGTATGGTGTTTTCCTATTATTAACCAACACTTGTTTCACACAGCAACAACAACAACAACAGGCACGGGACTCACTGTGCTTCTTCTTGAGCGGCAGCGGAGGCGGCTGGCTGTCGGGGCTGGAGGCCTGGGACCGGTGCAGGCCGCAGGTGGCCAGGTGCTCGTGCCGCATGTTGTCGTACTGAGACACCTCACGCTCACGCAGCCGGCGACGCGTCTTCTGCGGCAGCGCGGGGGGCGTGGCTGCAAACACACCACGGCTTTCACACTGATCTCAGGTCATTTCATACGGATTTCAAACTGATTTCAAGGGATTTCATACCGATTTCAAGGGCATTTCAAGTCATTTCAAAAGGATTTCAAGAGAATTCAAGACATTTCAAAGGGATTTCAATAGGATTACATGTGATTTCATCTGGATTTCAAGTGATTTCAAACGGATTTCAAGAGATTTCAAGACATTTCAAACCGATTTCAAGAGATTTCAAACGGATTTCAAGAGTTTTCAAGAGATTTCATACCGATTTCAAATGGATTTCAAGAGATTTCAATACACTTCAAAGGGATTTCTATGGGATTACATGTGATTTCAAGAGATTTCATCTGGATTTCAGGAGTTGTTGACCCCTCGATTTCACCATTCTAAATTCTCAGATGGTCAGTCCGCTTATACCGGTACTCGTTTTATTGTAGATATACGTCAGATACATTTCAATCATTCAGACCTGAATCTTTTCTTCTATCTCTCTCTCTCTCTATATATATATATTGGGTCAACAACGCCCTGTAATCATAGCGAAGATCTGATGGCGTCGGATGGATGATGAGATGCAGGTTTCTTTGGTAATGGCAAGGGCATTGTGAAGGAAGCGATCGTGGCCTACATTGTGGGAACCATCTCGCATCAGCCCAGACTACAAAGGGAAACCACGAAAATCCCCTACAATTACATCTACATCTATCTCGTGATGAGTGAGGAGGATATAGACGTAGATTTATATTTGGAAGCAAATATAGATCACTTCAATGAGCCTAGGCCAATGCCTGGAGCCAGTAGATAGGAATAGTCCTAGACCTGGGAATTTGCTTGTACAACTGCCTAATCTTGAAGCACCTGTTGAAATACAGTGTTTTTCCTAAAACCCGCCCGAAACCCGAGTTTTTTCCACTACCCGAACCCGAACCCGACCCGAACCAAAAAAAAACACTACCCTTACACCCCTAGCCTATATCTTTGTTTTTGCTTCTGAATGGCTGTCCCCGGGTGTAGGTGTTCAACTCACTGGCAGAGTCGCGTGTGACGGTGGCCACGGAGATGGAGTCCAGCTTCTGCGTGGTGGACAGGAAGTTGGAGGACTTGTGCTGCCACGTCTTGCTGGCGCCACTCGAGTCGCAGCTGGAGAACGTAGACACGCTGCTCTGTTGAGACGACCGAGACACCTGCACGCACATATCTCTCATGTAATTTATATTAACTAGGAAAACGCCATATATGCGTTGTCAGACGAGCGAATAGTAATAGTATGGGTAAAACTGGGTAAAAACTGCTTTGAGTGGTACCAATTTGGCACATTTTATGTTTTTTCTTCAAAATGACTGACTCGATCAAGCTGAAAATTTTAAGAAATGTGTATCAAAATGTAATTCAACTTCACACAAAATTTCATCTCTTTGGAAAAAATATATATATTTTTTTTTAGTTTGTCAAATTGAATCCTCGCTAAAGCTGGTCTAATGAATGAATCATCTCACCGATGAGCTGAACTGCTGCGAGGAGATGTAGCTCTGGCTGGAGCTGCGGAGGGAATGCATGGAAGCGAAGCCGGACTCGGGCTGCGAGCAAGGCTTCACGATCTCTGCGCCGACCACGCTGGCGCTCTCGTCTGCCAACACAAGAACACGCGTCAACGCGCTGGGGCTACCACTGCGCCGCTAATACGGTCATTCCATGATAACTCACGTATTATTTAGAACAATTTCATGGAATACAAATGCTTCCCAAGTCTCGATATTTCAAGCTGCTGTTTCCGACAAAATCAGTTGAATCTGCCAAAACTAATTTGTAATTTAGGAATCAAAGAAAAAGATATGAAAAAATTCCTTCCTCAAAAATCAATTAGATAACGTGCGGTAACTCACATCTCGCAAATAAGACGTCCAATATTCCTGTAATTACTGTAATTCCAATTTCTTTTCAACCTCTGTCACTACAGACGTTTTTATTCTTATGCAACCATAATAATAGTATAGGAATGCTTGGTAAATTTGGGGGAAAAAATATCATATATTTTTCATGTTACAATTCTTTGTATTGGTAACTCACGTATCCCAAAAAAAGTAACTCACGTATCACACTAGAAATAACATTACCGGTACTTCATTTTGACAGAATCATTGTGAAAATTAGTATAATTGCATATCATTATCAAAAATTAGTGTGCCAATTCTTTCTCCAAGTGTAGTAATATAACTTGAAACTTCCCTGACAAAAAAGGGAAAAATTCCACGTTTTGAGTTTTTATGCTTTTTTATCATGTCACTAGTTCCGTGGAATGACCCAATACGGTGAAACCTCGATGCATCATTTGTTTATTTTTTATTTATTGCCGTTTCTTATAAAGCACAATTCTAGAATTGTATAAACGTTGTCGGGTATGATTAAAAGTAGATTGAAATCACTTGAATGAAAACACTCGAGTCAGAAAAGTACATCTAGATGGGGAAAAACAAATCTTGTGAATAATCTTGATAATCCTCAATGCAGTAATACTGATTTGTGCCGAGAAGATTGATTGTTTCAGTTCTGAGCGTGAGTCTGGTGTTTGCATGTTTGGTCAGGAGAGGTAGTTTATCAAACAGATTCTACCCGTCGCTTCTAGTCTGCAGTGCCGAGACGATTTGACCCTCTTGTGTTGTGGCTACTAGGAAAACGCCTTATATGCGTTGTGAGACGAGCTTAGAAGTATGGAAATGTAGAGTTAAGAACATTTGGTCAGCTCAATGTACTGTACATATACAGGCCATGGATCACTTCAAAGGTTTAAAAACCGCGGCTGTCTGTTGGTATATAAACCTTGGTTTCCAAACGATTATACCAGTGCCTTCTTCATATACATCACAGATTTTAAACGTTTCAATTTATTGGTGACACTTGTTGCTCACATTTAATAGTTCCTTGAATTGATTTCTTAATTGCTTTTATTGATGTGTAAAAAAGTACATTAAAAATGCGTTTTCTTCTTTATTCCACATCCGACTGTTCTACATTCAGTCCAAATTTGATAGCTTTTGGAAAATGTTTGTTTTCCAAGTATTTCTCCCTCGGCCTATTCTTATGGGGAATTTCCATATTTTCCAATTTTTTTCCGTAAAAACCGTTGGACTAATTTTTCTGAAAAACAATCCCAACCTATTCTGGTATAACACCAATTTGAAAAAAAGTTCCGAGTTGATCAATTATTTTTCCTGACCTGTATGTCGCGCACAAAATTACACAAAAAAAAAAAAAAAAAAAAAATGACATAAAAACCAAGCCCAAATTTTTTCGGTATATGAAATGAAAACCTTTGCTACGCTCATCTGATGATTGAGTTTCCCAAACAGCTTTGGATTATCCCAGACGGACAAACAAGCAGCCAATATATAGAGACATGAGAACCCCAAATATGCTTCCGCTACCATGTCTCGGTAGTTAGTAGTTAGTAGTCTAGTAGCTCTTAGTAAACATGACTCAGTAGTTAGTAGTCTAGTAGCTCTTAGTAGACATGTCTCAGTAGTTAGTAGTCTAGTAGCTCTTAGTAAACATGTCTCAGTAGTTAGTATTATAGTCTGGTAGCTCTTAGTAACATGTCTCAGTATTAGTAGTTAGTAGTCTAGTAGCTCTTATAGACTTCTCAGTAGTTAGTAGTCTGGTACTCTTATAGACATGTCTCAGTAGTTAGAGTCTGGTAGCTCTTAGTAGACATGTCTCAAATTTGTATAGTTAGTAGTCCCGGTAGCTCTTAGTAGACATGTCCAGTAGTTTAGTAGTCTGGTACCTTAGTAAACATGTTCGTATTAGTAGTCTGGTACTCTTAGTAGACATGTCTCAGTAGTAAGGTTCTGGTACTCTTAGTAACATGTCTCAGTAGTTGTAGTTAGTAGTCTGGTACTCTTATTAACATGTCTCAGTAGTTAGTAGTCTAGTAGCTCTTAGTAGACTGTCTCAGTAGTTAGTAGTCTGGTAGCTCTTAGTAACATGTCTCAGTATTAGTAGTCTATAGCTCTTAGTAACATGTCTCAGTAGTTGTAGTCTGGTAGCTCTTAGTAACATGTTTTCAGTAGTTAGTAGTCTGGTTTGCCCCTTAGTAGACATGTCTCATTTGTTAGTAGTCTGGTAGCTCTTAGTAGACTGTCTCAGTGTTAGTAGTCTGGTAGCTTTTAGTAGACTGTCTCAGTAGTTAGTAGTCTGGTAGCTCTTAGTAACATGTCTCAGTAGTAGTATTAGTAGTCTAGTGCCTTAGTAGACATGTCCAGTAGTTAGTAGTCTGGTAGCTCTTAGTAGACATGTCTCAGTAGTTAGCAGTTATAGTCTGGTAGCTCTTAGTAGACATTTCCAGTAGTTAGTAAATCTGTAGTCTTAGTAGACATTCTCAGTAGTTGTAGTCAGTAGCTCTTAGTAGCATGTCTCAGTAGTTAGTAGTCTGGGAAGCTCTTAGTAGACATGTCTCAGTAGTTTTGTAGTCTGGTAGCTCTTTGTTAACATTCTCAGTAGTTAGCAGTTAGTAGTCTGGTAGCTCTTAGTAGACATGACTCAGTAGTTAGTAGTCTAGTTTGCTCTTAGTAAACTTCTCAGTAGTTAGTTAGTAGTCTGTAGCTCTTAGAGACATGTCTCAGTAGTTAGTATCTGGTAGTCTTAGTAAACATGTCTCAGTTTAGTATTTTGTAGTCTGGGAGCTCTTAGTAACATGTCCAGTAGTTAGTCTGGACTCTTAGAGAATGGGCCTAGTTATATCTGTACTCTTAGTAAACATACCGTAGTTTTTATCTGGGATCTTAGAACATTCTCATAATTTTATCTGGTAGCTCTTTGTAACTGTCCTATTAGTAGTCTGTCTCTTGTAGAAATGTCTCAGTTTGAGTCTGGTACTCTTATAGACATACTCGTATTATATCATCTCTTGTAACTGTCCATATTAGCAGTTATTCTTTAGCCTTAGTAGACTACTCATAGTTAGTAGTTAACCTTAGTAAACATGTCTCATATTATATTTTGTATCCCCGGTTCCTTGTAGACTTCTCCGTGTTTATCGGTCTCTTTTAAACTGCCCCCATTTTTTATTCTGGTACTCTTGAGACTGCTCCATTTAGTATTTTGGGGACTCTTTTAACATTTTCCGTGTTTTAGTCTGGTGCTCTTAAGGGGCATGTCTCAGTAGTTTGCGTTTTGTCTGGTAGCTCTTTTAACAGTCCAATTTATCTGACTCTTTTAACAGCTCGTAGTTGAGTTGTAGTCTGGACTCTTAGTAAAAATGCTCAGTATTATATCGTACTCTTAGTAACAGCTCAGTAGTTGTATCGGGGAGCTCTTTAGACAGTCTCATATTAGAGTTAGTATTTTGGTAGCTCTTTAACAACTCATATTTAGCTGTAGCTCTTTAACGCTCGTAGTTTTTAGTCTAGTACTCTTTGTAAACCCGTCCGTAGTTAAGTTTATTTTGGGAGCTCTTAGAACATGTCTCAGTAGTTTTTAGTCTGTAGCCTTATAACATGCTCAGTATTACATTTTTATTGTACTCTTTGTAGCATGCTCAGTAGTTTTAGTCTTAAACTCTTAGTAAACTGTCTCAAATTTTAGTCTGTAGCTCTTAGTAAACCTGTCCCCCATGTTATAGTTTATCTGGAGCCTAGTAAACATTCTCAGTAGTTGTAGTTATAGTCTGGTAGCTCTTAGTAACATGTTAGTATTGTAGTCTGTCTCTTAGTAGAAGTCTCAATTTTGTAGTCTAGTAGCTCTTAGTAACCGTCCATATTTAGTCTAGTAGCTCTTAGTAAAAATGTCCATAGTTAGTATCTAGTACTCTTATAAACTTCCAGTAATAGTTTATCTGGTACTCTTATAAACTGTTCAGTGTTTAATTTTTATTTTGGGAGCTTTAGTAACTGTCTCATATTGATCTGGTAGCTCTTATAAAATGTCTCATGTTAGAGTCTTACTCTTATAACATGCTCAGTATTAGTAGTCTGGACTCTTTTAACTGTCTCGTAAGAGTTGTACTAGTCTCTTTAAAACTGTCTCATAGTTAGTACTGTGCTCTTATTAAAAATTTCCATATTAGTACTGGTAGCTCTTATAGCATTCTCGTATTTCAGTTGTATCTGTAGCTCTTAGTAAACAGGTTCTAGTTAGTAGTTAGTAGTCTGGTAGCTTAGTAGACATGTCTCAGTAGGTAGTAGTTAGTAGGTCTATTTAGTCTTGTAAACATGTCTCAGTAGTTAGTAGTCTGGTAGCTTTAGAGACATGTCTCAGTAGTTAGTAGTTAGTAGTCTAGTAGCTCTTAGTAAACATGTCTCAGTAGTTAGTAGTCTGGTAGCTTTTAGTAGACATGTCTCAGTAGTTAGTAGTCTAGTAGCTCTTAGTAAACATGTCTCAGTAGTTAGTAGTTAGTAGTCTAGTAGCTCTTAGTAGACATGTCTCAGTAGTTAGTAGTTGGAAAGCTTTAGTAGACATGTCTCAGTAGTTAGTAGTCTAGTAGCTCTTAGAAAGAACATGTTCAGTAGTTGTAGTTAGTCAGTCTATTTAGAAGTACTAGTAGAAACATGTCTCAGTAGTTAGAGTCTGGTGCTTTAGTAGACATGTCTCAGTAGTTAGTAGTCTAGTAGCTTTTAGTAAACATGTCTCAGATTTAGTTTTAGTGCTGGTAGCTCTTAGTAGACATGTATCAGTAGTTAGTAGTCTGGTAGCTCTTAGTAGACATGTCTCAGTAGTTAGTAGTCTGGTAGCTCTTAGTAAACATGTCTCAGTATTTAGTAGTCTGGTAGCTCTTAGTAGACATGTCTCAGTAGTTAGTAGTCTGGTAGCTCTTAGTAGACATGTCTCAGTAGTTAGTAGTCTGGTAGCTCTTAGTAAACATGTCTCGAGTTAGTGTTAGTATTTCTGGTAGCTCTTAGTAGACATGACTAGTAGTTTAGTAGTCTGGTAGCTTCTAGTAGAGACGGGTCTCAGTAGTTAGTAGTTATTTATTTCTGTAGCTCTTGGGTGGGAATGTCTCAGTAGTTAGTGTCTGGTAGCTCTTAGTGAACATGTCTCAGTAGTTAGAGTTAAGTAGTTGGTAGCTCTTAGTAACATGTTCAGTAGTTAGTAGTCTGGTAGCTTTAGTGACATTTTCTCAGTAGTTAGTAGTTGGTAGCTTTAGTAACATGTCTCGAGTTTAGTTGTAGTTGGTACTCTTAGTAGACATGTCTCAGTAGTTAGTAGTTAGTAGTCTGGTAGCTTTTAGTAGACATGTCTCAGTAGTTAGTAGTCTAGTAGCTCTTAGTAAACATGTCTCAGTAGTTAGTAGTTAGTAGTTGGTAGTCTTAGTAGACATGACTCATTTGGGTTAGTAGTTGGTAGCTTTAGTAGACATGTCTCGAGTTTAGTAGTCTAGTAGCTCTTAGTAGACATGTCTCAGTAGTTAGTAGTCTGGTAGCTCTTAGTAGACATGTCTCAGTAGTTAGTAGTCTGGTAGCTCTTAGTAGACATGTCTCAGTAGTTAGTAGTCTGGTAGCTCTTAGTAAACATGTCTCAGTAGTTAGTAGTCTGGTAGCTCTTAGTAAACATGTCTCAGTAGTTAGTAGTCTAGTAGCTCTTAGTAGACATGTCTCAGTAGTTAGTAGTCTGTAGTCAGTCTCTAGTAGACAGTACTCAGTAGTTCAGTAGTTAGTAGTCTAGTAGCTCTTAGTAAACATGACTCAGTAGTTAGTAGTCTGGTAGCTCTTAGTAGACATGTCTCAGTAGTTAGTAGTCTAGTAGCTCTTAGTAGACATGTCTCAGTAGTTAGTAGTCTAGTAGCTCTTAGTAGATATGTCTCAGTAGTTAGTAGTCTGGTAGCTCTTAGTAGACATGTCTCAGTAGTTAGTAGTCTAGTAGCTCTTAGTAGATATGTCTCAGTATATAGTAGTCTGGTAGCTCTTAGTAGACATGTCTCAGTATATAGTAGTCTGGTAGCTCTTAGTAGACATGACTCAGTAGTTAGTAGTCTGGTAGCTCTTAGTAAACATGTCTCAGTAGTTAGTAGTTAGTAGTCTGGTAGCTCTTAGTAGACATGTCTCAGTAGTTAGTAGTTAGTAGTCTGGTAGCTCTTAGTAGACATGTCTCAGTAGTTAGTAGTCTAGTAGCTCTTAGTAAACATGTCTCAGTAGTTAGTAGTCTGGTAGCTCTTAGTAGACATGTCTCAGTAGTTAGTAGTTAGTAGTCTGGTAGCTCTTAGTAGACATGTCTCAGTAGTTAGTAGTCTGGTAGCTCTTAGTAGACATGTCTCAGTAGTTAGTAGTCTGGTAGCTCTTAGTAGACATGTCTCAGTAGTTAGTAGTCTGGTAGCTCTTAGTAGACATGTTCCAGTAGTAGTTAGTTAGTCTGGTAGCTTTAGTAGGACATGTCTCAGTAGTTAGTAGTTGGTAGCTTTAGTAACATGTCTCAGTAGTTAGTAGTCTGGTAGCTCTTAGTAGACATGTCTCAGTAGTTAGTAGTCTGGTAGCTCTTAGTAGACATGTCTCAGTATATAGTAGTCTGGTAGCTCTTAGTAGACATGTCTCAGTAGTTAGTAGTCTGGTAGCTCTTAGTAGACATGTCTCAGTAGTTAGTAGTCTGGTAGCTCTTAGTAGACATGTCTCAGTAGTTAGTAGTCTGGTAGCTCTTAGTAAACATGTCTCAGTAGTTAGTAGTTAGTAGTCTGGTAGCTCTTAGTAGACATGTCTCAGTAGTTAGTAGTCTGGTAGCTCTTAGTAGACATGTCTCAGTAGTTAGTAGTCTGGTAGCTCTTAGTAGACATGTCTCAGTAGTTAGTAGTCTGGTAGCTCTTAGTAGACATGTCCAGTAGTTAGTAGTCTGGTAGCTCTTAGTAGACATGTCTCGTAGTTAGGAGTCTAGTAGCTAGGTAGCTCTTAGTAGACATGTCTCTAGTATGTTAGTAGTCTGGTAGCTCTTAGTAGACATGTCTCAGTAGTTTAGTAGTCTGGTAGCTCGTAGTAGACATGTCTCAGTAGTTAGTAGTCTGGTAGCTCTTAGTAGACATGTCTCAGTAGTTAGTAGTTAGTAGTCTAGTAGCTCTTAGTAGACATGTCTCAGTAGTTAGTAGTCTAGTAGCTCTTAGTAGACATGTCTCAGTAGTTAGTAGTTAGTAGTCTGGTAGCTCTTAGTAGACATGTCTCAGTAGTTAGTAGTCTGGTAGCTCTTAGTAGACATGTCTCAGTAGTTAGTAGTCTAGTAGCTCTTAGTAGACATGTCTCAGTAGTTAGTAGTCTAGTAGCTCTTAGTAAACATGTCTCAGTAGTTAGTAGTTAGTAGTCTGGTAGCTCTTAGTAGACATGTCTCAGTAGTTAGTAGTCTGGTAGCTCTTAGTAGACATGTCTCAGTAGTTAGTAGTCTGTAGCTCTGAGTAACATGTCTCGAGTAGTTCTAGTAGTTAGTAGTCTGGTAGCTCTTAGTAGACATGACTCGTAGTTAGTAGTCTGTAGCTCTTAGTAGACATGTCTCAGTAGTTAGTAGTCTGGTAGCTCTTAGTAAACATGTCTCAGTAGTTAGTAGTTAGTAGTCTGGTAGCTCTTAGTAGACATGTCTCAGTAGTTAGTAGTCTGGTAGCTCTTAGTAGACATGTCTCAGTAGTTAGTAGTCTGGTAGCTCTTAGTAAACATGTCTCAGTAGTTAGTAGTCTAGTAGCTCTTAGTAGACATGTCTCAGTAGTTAGTAGTCTGGTAGCTCTTAGTAGACATGTCTCAGTAGTTAGTAGTCTAGTAGCTCTTAGTAGACATGTCTCAGTAGTTAGTAGTTAGTAGTCTGGTAGCTCTTAGTAGACATGACTCAGTAGTTAGTAGTCTGGTAGCTCTTAGTAGACATGTCTCAGTAGTTAGTAGTCTGGTAGCTCTTAGTAAACATGTCTCAGTAGTTAGCAGTTAGTAGTCTGGTAGCTCTTAGTAGACATGTCTCAGTAGTTAGTAGTCTGGTAGCTCTTAGTAGACATGTCTCAGTAGTTAGTAGTTAGTAGTCTGGTAGCTCTTAGTAGACATGTCTCAGTAGTTAGTAGTTAGTAGTCTGGTAGCTCTTAGTAGACATGTCTCAGTAGTTAGTAGTTAGTAGTCTGGTAGCTCTTAGTAGACATGACTCAGTAGTTAGTAGTTAGTAGCTCTTAGTAAACATGTCTCAGTAGTTAGCAGTTAGTAGTCTGGTAGCTCTTAGTAAACATGTCTCAGTAGTTAGTAGTTAGTAGTCTGGTAGCTCTTAGTAGACATGTCTCAGTAGTTAGTAGTTAGTAGCTCTTAGTAGACATGTCTCAGTAGTTAGTGGTTAGTAGTCTGGTAGCTTTTAGTAGACATGTCTCAGTAGTTAGTAGTTAGTAGTCTAGTAGCTCTTAGTAGACATGTCTCAGTGGTTAGTAGTCTGGTAGCTCTTAGTAGACATGTCTCAGTAGTTAGTGGTTAGTAGTCTGGTAGCTCTTAGTAGACATGTCTCAGTAGTTAGTAGTTAGTAGTCTGGTAGCTCTTAGTAGACATGTCTCAGTAGTTAGTAGTCTGGTAGCTCTTAGTAGACATGTCTCAGTATTTAGTAGTCTGGTAGCTCTTAGTAGACATGTCTCAGTAGTTAGTAGTTAGTAGTCTGGTAGCTCTTAGTAGACATGTCTCAGTAGTTAGTAGTCTGGTAGCTCTTAGTAGACATGTCTCAGTAGTTAGTAGTTAGTAGTCTGGTAGCTCTTAGTAGACATGTCTCAGTAGTTAGTAGTTAGTAGTCTGGTAGCTCTTAGTAGACATGACTCAGTAGTTAGTAGTCTGGTAGCTCTTAGTAGACATGTCTCAGTAGTTAGTAGTCTGGTAGCTCTTAGTAAACATGTCTCAGTAGTTAGCAGTTAGTAGTCTGGTAGCTCTTAGTAGACATGTCTCAGTAGTTAGTAGTCTGGTAGCTCTTAGTAAACATGTCTCAGTAGTTAGCAGTTAGTAGTCTGGTAGCTCTTAGTAGACATGTCTCAGTAGTTAGTAGTCTGGTAGCTCTTAGTAGACATGTCTCAGTAGTTAGTAGTCTGGTAGCTCTTAGTAGACATGTCTCAGTAGTTAGTAGTTAGTAGTCTGGTAGCTCTTAGTAGACATGACTCAGTAGTTAGTAGTCTAGTAGCTCTTAGTAGACATGTCTCAGTAGTTAGTAGTCTGGTAGCTCTTAGTAGACATGTCTCAGTAGTTAGTAGTCTGGTAGCTCTTAGTAGACATGTCTCAGTAGTTAGTAGTTAGTAGTCTAGTAGCTCTTAGTAGACATGTCTCAGTAGTTAGTAGTCTGGTAGCTCTTAGTAAACATGACTCAGTAGTTAGTAGTCTGGTAGCTCTTAGTAGACATGTCTCAGTAGTTAGTAGTCTGGTAGCTTTTAGTAGACATGTCTCAGTAGTTAGTAGTCTGGTAGCTTTTAGTAGACATGTCTCAGTAGTTAGTAGTCTGGTAGCTTTTAGTAGACATGTCTCAGTAGTTAGTAGTCTGGTAGCTTTTAGTAAACATGTCTCAGTAGTTAGTAGTTAGTAGTCTGGTAGCTCTTAGTAGACATGTCTCAGTAGTTAGTAGTTAGTAGTCTGGTAGCTCTTAGTAGACATGTCTCAGTAGTTAGTAGTCTGGTAGCTTTTAGTAGACATGTCTCAGTAGTTAGTAGTCTGGTTAGATAGAGTAGAAATGTCCAGTAGTAGTGGTCTGGTAAGTCTTAGTAGAATGTCTCGTAGTAGGTATCTAGTAGCTCTTAGTCGAAATGTCTCAGATAGTTAGTAGTTGGTGCTCTTAGTAGAATGTCTCAGTCGTTAGAGTTAGTAGTCTGGTGCTTCTTAGTGACATGTCGCAGTAGTTAGTACTCTGGTAGATCTAGTAGAAATGTTCAGGAGTTAGTAGTCTGGTAGCTCTTACTTAGTCGACATGTCTCAGTAGTTAGTATTAGTAGTCTGTAGCTTTAGTAGAATGTCTCAGTAGTTAGTAGTCTAGTAGCTCTTAGTAGACATGTCTCAGGTAGTTAGTCGATCTAGGTAGCTTTTAGTAGACATGTCTCAGTAGTTAGTAGTCTAGTAGCTCTTAGTAGACATGTCTCAGTAGTTAGTAGTCTAGTAGCTCTTAGTAGACATGTCTCAGTAGTTAGTAGTCTGGTAGCTCTTAGTAGACATGTCTCAGTAGTTAGTAGTTAGGGGTGCACTTTGCTGGCCAAGGGTCTGTTTTAGTGGTACGGCACCCCAAGCTGGTTAGTTCTTCTCAGTAGCTCAACCTGCTTCACACGCACGCACACGCGTCACAGTAATCTGTATTGCATCTTCAACAAATAGATAACGTTGAATCAGATGTGTGTTGATGTTGGACCACGTACCCAGGGGTGAATGACCTACCTTGCAGCGGCGCACTCTTGTCGGCAGAGTCGTTGGCCGCGGTTTCCCAGCAACAACACACGCCGTTAGTTACCAGGCCCCCGCCTGCAAACAAGCCAAGCAAGCAAGGAGGGCAGTTAGTGAGGACCTGTCTTCATCGCCCTACTCCTACCCGGGTACCGTCTCCATCGCCATCGCCCCACTCCTACCCGGGTACCGTATCCATCGCCCACTCCTACCCGGGTACCGTCTTCATCGCCCCACTCCTACCCGGGTACCGTCTTCATCGCCCCACTCCTACCCGGGTACCGTCTCCATCGCCCCACTCCTACCCGGGTACCCGACTCCATCGCCCCACTCCTACCCGGGTACCTGTCTTCATCGCCCCACTCCTACCCGGGTACCCGAATCCATCGCCCCACTCCTACCCGGGTACCGTATCCATCGCCCCACTCCCACCCGGGTACCGTCTCCATCGCCCCACTCCTACCCGGGTACCGTATCCATCGCCCCACTCCTACCCAGGTACCGTCTTCATCGCCCCACTCCTACCCGGGTACCGTCTCCATCGCCCCACTCCTACCCGGGTACCGTATTCATCGCCCCACTCCTACCCGGGTACTGTCTTCATTGCCCCACTCCTACCCGGGTACCGTCTCCATCGCCCCACTCCTACCCAGGTACCGTCTTCATTGCACCACTCCTACCCGGGTACCGTCTTCATTGCCCCACTCCTACCCGGGTACCGTCTTTATTGCTCCACTCCTACCCGGGTACCGTCTCCATCGCCCCACTCCTACCCGGGTACCGTCTCCATCGCCCCACTCCTACCCGGGTACCGTCTCCATCGCCCCACTCCTACCCAGGTACCGTCTTCATTGCTCCACTCCTACCCGGGTACCGTCTTCATTGCCCCACTCCTACCCGGGTACCGTATCCATCGCCCCACTCCTACCCGGGTACTGTCTTCATCGCCCCACTCCTACCCGGGTACCCGACTCCATTGCCCCACTCCTACCCGGGTACTGTCAACATCGCCCCACCTCCCACCCGGGTACCTGTCTTCATCGCCCCACACCTACCCGGGTACCTGTCTTCATCGCCCCACACCTACCCGGGTACCTGTCTCCTTGCTCCACTCCTACCCGGGTACCGTCTCCATCGCCCCACTCCCACCCGGGTACCGTCTCCATCGCCCCACTCCTACCCGGGTACCGTCTCCATCGCCCCACTCCTACCCGGGTACCGTCTCCATCGCCCCACTCCTACCCAGGTACCGTCTTCATTGCCCCACTCCTACCCGGGTACTGTCAACATCGCCCCACCTCCCACCCGGGTACCTGTCTTCATCGCCCCACACCTACCCAGGTACCTGTCTTCATTGCCCCACACCTACCCGGGTACCTGTCTTCATCGCCTCACACCTACCCGGGTACGGTCTCCATCGCCCCACTCCTACCCAGGTACCGTCTCCATCGCCCCACTCGTACCCGGGTACCGTCTTCATCGCCCCACTCCTACCCGGGTACTGTCTTCATTGCTCCACTCCTACCCAGGTACCGTCTTCATCGCCCCACTCCTACCCGGATACCCGTCTTCACTGTCCCACTCCTACCCGGGTACCCGTCTTCATTGCTCCACTCCTACCCGGGTACCGTCTTCATGGCCCACTCCTACCCGGGTACTGTACCCATCGCCCCACTCCTACCCGGGTACCGTCTTCATCGCCCCACTCCTACCCAGGTACCGTCTTCATTGCTCCACTCCTACCCAGGTACCGTCTCCATCACCCCACTCCTACCCGGGTACCCGTCTTCATTGCTCCACTCCCACCCGGATACCCGTCTTCATCGCCCCACTCCTACCCGGGTACCGTCTCCATTGCCCCACTCCTACCCGGGTACTGTCTTCATCGCCCCACTCCTACCCGGGTACCCGACTCCATTGCCCCACTCCTACCCAGGTACCTGTCTAGTATGTCAAAATGTGAAAACACGGCTCGATTCTTAGGTCTGGTGAAATGTGATTTGAGGCGTGAAGACAAACTGTGGAACTTATTTGTGAAAGATAACATGTAGGCCTAGAGTTTGTATCTTGGACTCAGGTCCTAGCTTCAGCTAGCTCACATTGATATGTCCTCTGTACCTGATTTTACTGCAGAATATTGAAGAAATTACTCGACTTGAGAAGTGTTTTTTGGCACTAAAACTCATCCGATTTGTGTGAAATAATGAAATACTTGTAAGGTCATTGGTTAATTAATAGTATTATTACTCGTTTAGTATGATTAATTGCATTTAATTATGAAAATATTGATAATTACTACAGTACGAGAACCTTATGATCCAATTTTTCAAATGCTTCAAACTCTCTCAGTTTTCAATGAAATTTGAATCTGTAAAAGGCAAAGATGCTCAGTTTTCTTTGTTCTATCACCTTCCAGTAACCTCCAAATCACATTCTACTGCTGTACTATAGATTTATGTTTACTTTTTTTTCAACTTTTATTTGATTTTTTACAAAAAACCCTGAAGTCTTAAAATTATGCTTGACTCTGTTTTACAAAAGCAATGCTTTGTTCTAAGAGCTCGAAATGTTAGAATGCATCCTATGGATAGTTTATTTTATAAAAAATGAAGAAAAAAAACAACTCCCAATCCCCCCCCCCCTTACCCCTATTGCGTCCCCTTCAATTACTTCAACACTGATTTCGGATTGGCTAATCCGAAATAGTTGGAGTAAATTCCTTGAATTTATCGTTATTTTCCCAATTTCCATTGTTTTTATTTGACGCCCAAGAATGAGTGGAAGCACGCTCAGCTGTTGCATGCTTTGTGTGTGCCATCCGACCGAATACAGTCGACCTTGACAATGTTGAGCTCGGAACACTCGTTCGTCCGACTCGGGACGGCCGAGCGCCAATAGAAACGGGCCACTTGAGGATCGCGCGTCACGGAGATAGCCGAGTACACACGATCAGTGAGGCCATTAGCAACGGAGCTATTACGTAGTCTCAGCCGGTGACATAACTTCCTCTAGCGCGCAATATGAAATTGACTAGATTCCGAGCAGGAAAAATTACTTTTTGGTTAATCCAAATTTTTATAGACCGAAATCATTTTCTTTGGGTCCCTTCGATTTCGGATCAACGAGGGTTTACTGTAATTTGTAGGCGGTCTAGGTGGCGACGTTCCAATTTACATCGACTACTCAGGCCATCAGAGCCCTGTAGAGCCTGTAGCTAGCTTATAGGCGATCTAGATGGCGTCGAGGTTCTTAGTACTGGAGATGATCGTCAGCTGGGAGAACATGGGACAAGTCCAAGTTGCGTATCGTAGATAGCTATTGTCCTAGCTACAACACACTGAATTCCCTCGCTCGAACCAAAATGATGCTCAAGTTTTATTTTTTAATCTTGCTTAACGACCCCACCAACAGCTAGGTTATACGGGGGTACGAATGAGCGGGTGATAATGAATCGATGAAGTGATGATGAGTGAAAGGACGCTTACAAAAACCCATGCCTCATGCGGGACTCGAACCCACGCCCAACGGTGACTTCAGTTCCTACCGCTAGCAATAGTTGACTTAGTTACCATGACGGCATGTAAATCTTTTCAAAAGCTTCCTTTCAATTTCTTGCCTTTGTCCTTCAATGAATAATTCAAAATAGTAGATGATGGTATCTATTCATCACCAAATCTTATCTGCATGAAAATAGTAAAAAAGTCCGTGAACCAAAATGGGTGGAAAATCACTAAAATGGCGAAAAAAAATCCGCAAATGCTTTTTCACCACTTTTTTTCAACGCTTTTTCTCCACTGTAAACGATTATTTTCAATAGTCAACACCAATTAAGCTATTCAACAATGAAAATTGGGGTATTATTATTATTATTATTTCTCTCTACATTCATTAGACTAATAGGCTATTATTAATTACTTGTATAACTTTCATTATATATTTACTGTTATTATTACTGAAAAACTATACCATTATTATTACTATGTTATAATGTATCATCTCATTAGCATAGTATTATTATCATATTCGCATTTTATTGACAATTGGTTATATGGAAGATCAAGAGAGCAGTGACCCAAGCCTACAAAAAAAAAAAAAATCGAATATCGCCTTTTTTTCTCTCTCTATATATATATACATTATATTATTTCACTTCCTAAGTACCATGTATGTATTTTACAAAATGAAGAGAGTTGAATTGTGATTTCAATTCCCCCCAAATGCTTGCCTCTGGCTCTTGTCCGACTGACTTCCGTCTCACCTTGGCTGAGGATGATCTCGGAGGACAGGACAGACTCCTCCGGCGGGTCCATGAGGACCTGGATCTCCTCCTCCTCCCGGGAGTGGTTGAGCACCGAGTCCAGGCTGCCTCCGGACGCGCTCAGCAGGGACGACGTGTCTTCCGGAGACTTGCTGCGGAGGCTGATGCGGTCCAGACTGGCTGCCAGGCCTGACCTGCTGCAACACGCAACACACGCTCTCACCTCATACAACTACAGACATGAGTCAAACCCCCGTTTGAAAACGCGGTGGTTTCAAAGGTTTCAATGTTTTCATATTTTGCTACTTTCGTACTTTCAATTTCGAGGTTTTCGTTTTCGATACCATTTCAGACCGTTCGCTTGGGCTGCTTTTCCCTGAAGGCCACCCTACACGACCTTCCAACCAATCAGAATTCGACGAGTGACGTCATTGTCAGCTGTAAGCATTTAATTCTTCGTGTTTACGTTTCGTCGTGTTAACGTGTCAAGTAATTGTGAAGTTGTGGAGTTTAAATTCAGTTTTACGGAAAAAAAATTGAAAATTGAAAAGAGTAAAAAATTTCAAATTTAAATTCAAACTAAAAAATTAAAATAAAAAAATGTTCACTAAAATTCACAAAAAAAAAATTTACGAAAAAATTTACAATTTTTTTTTCGTGAATTTATGAACAATTTTATAATTTGGTTTCAGTTAGTTCTAAAGCATACAGCCTTTTTTGAAACCAAGGTCTCGGTTCACCGTCTTCTCTTATCTCTTCTTCATTTTCTTGATTTAATATATAATTTCTAACGTTGTTGATTACATTGCTCTCCATCTTTGCCAATTCACAAGGAAGTAACAGTAGGGTTATGTGCACAAATCTCATTGTTGTAATCAAAGCCGCGAGCTTTTTAATCCAGTTTTCGTTTTCAACTTGACAGCGTTGACAGCGCAAGCAAGTGTCTCAGATAGCAATACTACGGTTGGCCATGTTGTATACCCCTCCCTCTATCTGGGAGCCCGTAAACTGGACCCCGATATAGTGGACCACAAAACTGTATCCAAATGTCGTGTGGATATAGTGGACCACAAAGTAGATATACTGTACCCCAAAGCTAGTTAGACATTGTGAACCCCGATATTGTGGCCCCTAATATAGTGGTCCAGAAAACTAGAACATTGGGGTCCAGAATATCTTTTCCAGACGACTAAATAGATATTGTGGACCCCAGTAAAGTGACACACAAAGATTCGTCATGGTTAACCTCGATAAACTGGACCCCGATATAGTGGACCACAAAACTGTATCCAAATGGCGTGTGGATATAGTGGACCACAAAGTAGATATACTGTACCCCAAAGCTTGTTGGACATTGTGAACCCCGATATTGTGGCCCCTAATATAGTGACCCAGAAAACTAGAACACATAGTGAACCCCGATATTGTGGCCCCCAATATAGTGGTCCAGAAAACTATAAAACTATAGACACCGGGGTCCAGAATATCTTTTCCAAACGACTACATTGATATTGTGGACCCCAGTAAAGTGACACACAAAGATTCGTCATTGTTAACCTCGATAAACTGGACCCCGATATAGTGGACCACAAAACTGTATCCAAATGTCGTGTGGATATAGTGGACCACAAAGTAGATATACTGTACCCCAAAGCTAGTTAGACATTGTGAACCCCGATATTGTGGCCCCTAATATAGTGGTCCAGTAAACCAGAACACCGGGGTCCAGAATATCTTTCCCAATAACTGAATTGATATTGTGGACCCCAGTAAAGTGAAACACAAAGACATGGGCGTTGTAAAACTGAAAACTGTACCCCGATATAGTGGACCACAGAAAAGATATACTGGCCCCCAATCCGAGCTATGCTGGTGCGCCACGAGAGCGAATGGGTTGGGCCTTGGGGGCCAGTATATCTTTTCTGTGGTCCACTATATCGGGGTACAGTTTTCAGTTTTACAACGCCCATGTCTTTGTGTATCACTTTACTGGGGTCCACAATATCAATTCAGTTATTGGGAAAGATATTCTGGACCCCGGTGTTCTGGTTTTGTAGACCACTATATTGGGGGCCACAATATCGGGGTTCACAATGTCTAACTAGCTTTGGGGTACAGTATATCTACTTTGTGGTCCACTATATCCACACGACATTTGGATACAGTTTTGTGGTCCACTATATCGGGGTCCAGTTTATCGAGGTTAACAATGACGAATCTTTGTGTGTCACTTTACTGGGGTCCACAATATCAATGTAGTCGTTTGGAAAAGATATTCTGGACCCCGGTGTCTATAGTTTTATAGTTTTCTGGACCACTATATTGGGGGCCACAATATCGGGGTTCACTATGTGTTTTAGTTTTCTGGGTCACTATATTAGGGGCCACAATATCGGGGTTCACAATGTCCAACAAGCTTTGGGCTACAGTATATCTACTTTGAGGTCCACTATATCCACACGACATTTGGATACAGTTTTGTGGTCCACTATATCGGGGTCCAGTTTATTGAGGTTAACAATGACGAATCTTTGTGTGTCACTTTACTGGGGTCCACAATATCTATTTAGTCGTTTGGAAAAGATATTCTGGACCCCAATGATCTAGTTTTCTGGACCACTATATTGGGGGCCACAGAACCAAAGTGTTTGTACAATATTCGGATTTCACAGTGTGGGCCACAATACTGGGGTCCACTTTATCTTTTTCTTGTGGTGCAGAATATCGGGGTACACAATACTGTGGTACATAAGAGCGGTACCCCTCTATCTCTATACTTGCCAAGCAAGCCACTCAAATTCATCTCACATTGTTAGACGAGCTTTAGCGAGGATTCAATTTGACCTACTGACAAAAATTAGTGTTCGTTTTTATGTTTTTTTTTTTTTTTTCCATGTTTTTTTGTCGGTTCTCCACAGGTCAAACGACTACAGCTATCAACTTCAAACTTTTTTTCAATATGGTTCCTCGTCTAACTTAGATCTGTATAGTTTTGGGGCATTATTGGCGGGTAACTTTTTTTTTCAGAATCTTAGAAATTTCAAAAATACCCATTAGAATAACATAGCGGAATAAAAAAAAAATATTTTCATTTTCCCCAAAAAATTAAATATTGCGTGAAGTTGAATTAATTTTGATACACATTTCTAAAAAATTTCAGCTTGATCGGGTCAGCCATTTTGAAGAAAAAACATAAAATGTGCTAAATAGGTACCACTCAAAGCAGTTTTTACCCATTTAACCATTAAAACCCATACTGTTACTATTCGCTTGTCTAACAACGCATATATGGCGTTTTCCTAGTACAGTAAACCCTCGTTAATCCGAAATGCAAGGGACCCAAAAAAAATGATTTCGATTTATAAAAATTCGGATTAACCGAAAAGAAAAAAAGATGAAATCACATTTTTCCCCGTTTTCGTATTGCACTCCAGAAAAGCCATGCCACGGGTCGATACGTGCTGGAAACCGTCGTGAGGCATCATCACCATCATCTACGCATGGCCTTGTTGTACGTTCTGAGCACGCTGTTGACGCGAGGTGACATGAGGTACACTTCTGTCACACTTCACAGTTTCTTTAGCCCAAATACTGTCGTTTTATAACACGTTTAAATATTGATGATCACTAGGCATGTCATTTAATATTCTTCGGACTACAGATTCATGCAGTATCAAAAAATTGGATTACATAAATAATAGCCCTGATAATAATTATGATGGTAATATTAGGATTTATTCTTGTCATTATATACATGCATATTACTCTCATTAACGATCAATATAACTGTCATAATAATAAAAATACCCCGACTAGAATGATAGTGGAATGTAACAAAAGTATCAACAGTTATGAAATAAAGGAACTTGAATTTAAATACCGGTACTAACAAATATAAACTGAGAAGCGAATTCCTGGAATTATGTCATTGAACTTGAAGCAAGCTACCAGGTCAAACCCATAGCGAAAACAGCCGAACGGTACCGGCTATACACGAATATTTCCACAGCTGGTATGGCTTCTCTATCCAAGAGAAAGGACCAACGAGAATCACTCCCACCAGCAAATCTACCATTGATCTTGTGATCACTAACTGGGAAAATGTCGTACTTCTGAAGAACATTGACCCAGGACTCTCTGACCAGAGTGGTCAGCTCCTGAAAATTTCTACCATGCTTCACCAAGCACATTTGACACACCCTACAAATAAATCGACAAACAATACGGTTCTTAAAAGACAATTTCACGCTGAAGCTACTAGTGCTTTCATCACTGACCCTGGACTAGCCAATTGGACACCGGTATACCTGGAAACCTCGGCTGATAGTAAATACAATGCGTTTTTAAGAATATTTCTACTTTTATTCGAGCACTATTTTCCCCCAAAAATAATACTTTCGAAGAAAAGTGTGACATCAAAAGGCTGGATTACCCCTGAAATAAAAAGTGCCTGTCTGAGGAAAAGAGAACTTGCACATCTGCTCAAAATTGCAGCCACCCCTGCCACTTTTGCACTTCTCTAACAAGCGAAGAAAGAACTCAGGACTGATACCAATAGAGCAAAGAAGAAATATCATGAGAAAATTATGACGGAATCAGCAAATAAGGTATCAGGAACGTGGAAAGTGGTCAAGACAGGAAGGACGACTCACCAATCTGCCTTATTGAGGATGGCGTCTTGATTTCTAACCAGAATGCTGTTGCTACACTCTTGAACAAATTTTTTATATCTGTTGGTACCAATTCCGTTGACCACTCGCAAGAAACAACCGAAGAGTGTATGGGGAAGCTGAAACTAGCTTTTCAGTGCTGCACCTATGGATCACCCTGTGACTTCAGCCATAGAGATCATAGAGCTGCTCAAGAAAATGCATTCCAAACCTTCAGCTAGTTGGGATGATGTACCAATGAGTCTTCTGAAACAGTGTGGTCCCTGGATTGCCGGTCCATTGGCACACGTTTTCAACCACTCGTTTTATACGGGGGGGGGGGTTTCCTGAGGGAATGAAGCGAGCTATCGTGAAGCCAATTCATAAAAAGGGAGTCCCAACAGAATGCTCAAATTACAGACCTATCTCGCTACTGTATTCATTTTCCAAGTTGATAGAGAAAATAATGTACACAAAGTTGGCATTTCACTTCAAGGACCAGTCAACTACAGTTATTCGCATGAGACAAAATACAGAAGAATCGATTCTTCGTTTTCAGAATCATTAAACATGGCGTCAGAGTCGATTCTCAATCGATTCTAACTAACAGCTAGTCCGAACATCTGTTTTATTATTGTTTTATGTTTGCTTGATTTGAATTTCAGTAAAAATGAGGTATAATACAGAAGAATGTCACAATGGGATATGTTATGACATGAAATCCTCGACCCGTCACAGCGCGTGCTAGAAGGACGAGGGGTGCAAGCCGGGGGGGGGGGGGGGGGGGGGGGGGGGTTATTCTCACTGACACAATGGCAACAAGGACTTCTTATCCCGCGCAGGACAGTGGTCAAGATATGCTCACGTCCGTTGTAAAGTCAACTACTTTGTGTTGCAGTTGAAGAAAATTACTTCCGTTAATAGATAACATATTTGTGACCCACCTATTTTTTTCAATTAAAATTATTTGATTGACAGAGTGAATATTATTCAGATTGTGCAAAAAGTTAATCATCAATTGTGAATAAATCAGCTGTCTCGTGCTGCAGAGAAAATAATTCAGAGATAATAATTTGTTCTTTCATTCTAGGCCCCAAGATTCATATATTTTTTCGCACTACATAGCTTTTTACTTCACATTGGGTAATTTGACTCTTTTAACCTTGAACTGACTGTGATGAGTATTTCCTAATGAGTGACATGATGACATATAGTATTCATTGAGGCTTTGTTGTGCGTGAATCACTTCACACCTCACTTGAAGATGAACACATGGCTGTCAAGAGATGCTTGGTATGGCGAGGGGAAGTGAGAGGGAACAACCCACGCGCACACTATATTACACTATACAGTGAAACCTCTACGCATCCTTCCCGGATCCATCGTTTTCCTGGATGTATCATTCATTTTTTATCACCCCACTACCATTTAATCAATGTTAAATTTTCCTGGATGCATGGTTTCCCTGCACGGATGGTTTTATTTTCCTGGTCCCTTGAAAACGATGGATAGAGGCTTTCACTGTACAAACAAAAAACATTCTTTCATAATTCAAATTATTCCAATTCGAATTTTGATTTTTGGGTTCTAATAACGAGAGTTTACAGTATTAGGCAATCGCAGAATATGCGTTGTAAGATCAGCGAGATATCTACGTTATATAAAGTATAATCGAAAACTTTACACACCTTGTTCATATAAAATATACTTCAATCGATACCAACGAATCTAGGGAGCCGTGAATCTATCAGTGCAACATTTTCTGCTATCATTTCCATCTATTCAATTAGTAAAGAACATGTATTTCATCATTTTTTCAAAATGGCTGGTCTGAATTGCATAGGCCTACACATTTTTAATAATGTGTATCATTTTTATGTTCACATTTGAGGAAAATTTGAATTGAATTGTAGAGATTTTGGTTTCAATTTTTTTCTGCTTAGGCTAATCTCATGGGGTGTTTAGAAACTTTGAGATGATAGACAGATACTCATACAGCCACATTAAACAGAGAGACCACGTCACCCCGGCAATCAGAACAGCAGGTTGGCTCAAAATGAAAGAAAGGAGACAGCTTCACATAATTAATACCTCCCACAAAATACTAACACTAATATACCTTCTTATCTGAGCACGAAATTAGTGCGACGAGGTGAAATTCATTCAAGACTTACCGGGAACAACAATCACCTCAGTATTACTATACGCACAAAACAACCAAATTTAAGTCTTCCTTCAAATACAATGCCACTACGCTATACAACGCAGTTCCTGAACAGTTCAAGACATTGGGCCACAATGCATTCAAAGCTGCAGTGAAAAGACTACACAAAGATCGGATCAGGAGGATAGCCATCAGTTCTAATTATACATCGTATTTCATACTGTTTTATCAGAATATTCATTCATACCATCTTGTTTGTATCCCATTATATCATTCAATTCTTAGTCATAGCTCATAAGAAAAAATAATATTGGTTATATGGAAGAGCAGAATATTTTAGCAATGCTAAAATCTGAATATCGCCATTTATTTGGAAAAATAAAGACAATTTAATTTGAAATGTTTCACAAAAATGGTCCGACAGATATGACCCAAAAACTAGACAGTTCCAAGTTGGATAAGTTGGCGCCCACAGAAAGTGCTCATGTCGATCTGTGCAGAGCTTAGAAACAGACGAGGAGAAGAAGATGTGTGTGTACCTGTTGCTGCTGCTGTTGAGGGTGTCTGTGAGGCTGGAGGTGTCGAAGTCGGGGGCGGGCAGCTGGCGGGTCCGCCTCTTGGGGGGCAGGGGAGGCGGGCCGCTGTCTGACAGGTGGTACACACGGCTGAAACACGCACGGAACAACTCAACCCGGGCCTTACGTGCGAGCTAGCGCTAGTGTAATGTGCCTACTATACCTCCTCCATATAGGGACAAAGTCACACATGGTATATCGACATTAATTTTCATTACTAAAACCCCAAATTTTTACAGAAAGTCAAGTGTGTCATAAGGGCTAACATTGCAAGAGGTCAAAAGGTTTGAAGTATGTTCTGGACCACTTGAAATGAGGGTGGCTGTTTTCTTACATCGTTCTGGAATACTAGAGATATTAATTCAGTCTCCTTTTCAACCTCAAACTGGCAAGAGTGTTTTGTCTCCACTCAAACCAATCTCTATAGCTACATTTGTACTCCATGTTTACTAATCACCATCTACATCTGGAAGTGAACCAAATCAATCAGTAAAACAGTATAGTTTGAATTTACCTTACAAACAGTGTTAAACCCTCTATCACCCACCACGGTTCCATTACACTAGGAGTGTGTATATACCTACTATAATACCTACTACGCCAGGCAAACGCAGAACATGCGCTGTGAGATGAGCAAGATAACTCTACACACCTTGATCATGTAAAATATATCCCATTAGATACCAACGAGTCTAGGGAGCTGTGAACCTAACACTGCAACATTTTTCTGCTATTATTTTATCTAGTTAATGAATAAAAAACATTTATTACACTATAGCCTCAGCCCTGCATTTTAAAACTCCCTTTTACTCTCTCTCTCTCTCTCTCTCTCTCTGTCTCTCTCTCTCTCTCTGTCTCTCTCTCTCTCTCTCTCTCTCTCTCTCTCTCTCTCTCTCTCTCTCTCTCTCTCTCTCTCTCTCTCTCTCTCTCTCTCTCTCTCTCTCTCTCTCTCTCTGTCTGTCTCTCTCCCCGCAGCACGCGCGTGTGCCTACCTGCCGGGCAGGGGGGGTTTGGGCGGCGGACTGGGGTCGCCGAGCAGGGACTCCTGGCTGTGGGAGGCGGTGGATGTCTGCTGGAGGATCTGGCGCTCGCGGGGGGTCAGCGGGATGTCGGGCAGGGAGCTGCGCTGGGGCGTGTCCGGCCCCGACGCGGAGTAGCGGTCCGCGGCCGCCGGGCGACGCTGGCCGTGACGCCCGCGGCCCGCGATCTTCTCCTGCGCCAGTGACACCAGGTTCTGCAACACACGCGCTCAGCATCACTTGGAGACGCACATCATTGGCTACACCACGAAAACGCCATAGTTGCGTTGTTAGACGAGCGGATAGTACTAGTATGGGTAAAAACTGATTCGAGTAGTACGAATTCAGCACATTTCATGTTTTAATTTTCAAAATGGCTGACCCGATCAAACTGAATTTTTTTAGAAATGTTCATCAAAATGTAATACAATTTCACGCAAAATTTCATTTTTTTGGAAAATATATATATATATATTTTTTTCCGCTATGTTATTCTAATGGGTATTTTTGAAATTTCTAAAATTCATAAAAAAAAAAGTTACCACCCAATATTGCCACAAAACTACACAGATCTAAGTTAGATGAGGAACCAAATTGGAAAAAAGTTTGAAGTTGATAGCTGTAGGCGTTTGACCTGTGGAGAACCGACAAAAAAGAAAAAAAACAAGAAAAAAAAACAAAACGAACACCAGTTTTTGTCAGTATGTAAGATTGAATCCTCGCTAAGGCTGGTCTGATTTGCGTGCGAGTTACCTGCACTGCGTCCTCCACGAGCTGCAGGACCTCGGACACGTTCTCCTTGTTGAGGGCTTTGTCCCCGTAGAGCAGGACGTCGTCACACAGCTTGATCAGCTTGGCCAGGCTCTGGTACACCTGGTTCGTGGCCGACACCAGCGTGGAGCTGGACACATTGCAACACATTCACACTAATCATCATCTACTCTAGATTAACATCCTCGGAGGGAGAGTGAAGCGTGTGTGCGCAGCGCGCGGCAAGAAGATTGCGGACTTTGGTTGGACGGCAATTATATGTTGAGTGGGGTAAAATGACGCGGGGACATGGGGGCGTGAAGACAAACATATCAGGCGCTGAATGAGGGCGGGCTAGAAGGCCATGGAGGATGTGGGGCCGTCTTATAGTCTCAGATCGTTTGGTCGTGATGTTATTGCTGCGGGAGTATGAGCTTGAGGCCGCGGGAGGGGAAGTGTGTAGCGGAACTCAAGATTGATCGCAGAAGCAATAAACAACTGGCGGCGTGTGAAATGATGAGCGACGACAGTTTGACAGGCAGGAGTCGAAGTTGAAAGGCGGGGGGAGGGGGGGGACGATTATAGAGTAGAATACGCGGCGGGGGGGGGGGGGGACGTGCGAGGTGGAAAAGACGTTGATGGATTAGTAGTAGGTCAAAGCTAATGCACAGCGTTTCTACGGTGCGCCGACAATTTAACACTGGCTTGTCGTATACGATGGGCCCAACCTGCTAGTTTGTTATATTTTTACTGGCAAATGTATGATTTTATTCATGAAATGATAAATCACATTCCTCATATTTTGTGATGACCCCAATGCTTGACCACCCTGCATGCCTATCTGGTCCTACCCTTTTTCTGTTTCTTCCTTCTTGTCACGAACTCATCCACACAAAAGACACGACCTTGCCAAAAGTCCGCTTCCTTCCCATCCCTATAATCTTATTGCATCTCTATACCTGTTGTCAGATCTTAGCTTCACTTTTTCCTACCGTTTCAGGTTTTTTCTTTTAATTATTTCAGCTTTGTTTGGTATTCAAGATTAGCAAAAGTTATCCAGTATGTTTTCTCTCACTGCTATTTGTTCTTGTAACTTCATTTTCCTTTTACACTCTATCAACATTTATTTCGTTCGTTCAATTTCTGACAGTGTTGCCAACTTATAGCAAGTAAGGGTAAGAGTGGGGTTGGTTTTGTGTGAAACCCCCGCAATAAGTTAGTTAGTCTACGGACACTCATAGGGTAACCACCTACGGGTGCTCTGCTCCTCGTGTATTGTCTCTTTATACGTAAATAAACAACATTAATTCAAATTGTAATATATGTTACATATTTTCATCTAAGACCCCCAATTCTTTAGTCGGGTGATTAGGAGATCTTACAATTTCAAGTACAAATAAGTATGTGAGTAGGGCCTACAGTGAAACCTCTATCCATCGTTTTTCAAGGGACCAGGAAAATAAACCCATCCATGCAGGAAAACGATCCATCCAGGAGAATTTAACATGGATTATATGGGAGTGGGGTGAGATAAAATGAACGGTACAAGCAGGAAAACGATGGATCCGGGAACGGTGCATAGAGGTTTCACTGTATGTGTATGTATTTCTATGTAACTGAATGAGTATATATATGAGTTACGTTTTTTTTTTTTTTATGTATGTGAATATTTATTGTTTCAAGCATTCTTTCGCTTTTTTACAATATAATTATATAAGTTCTATTCTATTAATTCTAATATATCAATTCATTTTTTACATATAAGGCCATTAACAGGTGAATAAAAAGAAAATATATATACAATTATATATACATATACAGTATATATATATAGATATGACTATGTTACACAGTATTATTAGTCTTCTTAAGCATCTTCTAATAATCTTTTGAAATCTTTTACCGATTCCGGCCATAGACAGAAGATTTTGTCACCCATTGCGTTCCACTCTGAAGACGTTGTCCCCATGAAGGAGAATTTACCAATGTTGGTATTATAGGTTTTCAATTCCACCTTGTATTTATGACACCCCCTCCCTAAGAATGATGACGGTTTTACTAAGTTAGTTAATTCTCTCCAAGCTTCATGGTTCGATAGTATTTTATAGAAAGATACAAGTTTAGTCTTTGTTCTTCTCACGTTCAGTGGTTCCCATCCTAATTCTTGGATCATCTCTGTTGAGCTATGTCGCCTGCCGTATTTTTATAAGACTTTCCTTGCCGCTTTCCTCTGGACTGATTCTAGTAGATCTTTTAGACCTTGCTGGTGAGGATCCCATGCCATGCTAGCATATTCCATCGTGGGCCTCACTATTGATTTATATGCCATTTATTTTACTTCCGTGCTACTAGATCTTATGTTTCTCATTACAAAATTCAGGCGTCTAATACCTTTATTTACCGTTGTTTCTGTTTGAAGTCGCCAACTTAGCTTGTTATCTAGTATCACACCTAGATACTTACAGCTTTTTGCATATGTTAGTGGTACTGAGTTCACTGTATAGTCGAAAGATAATTGATTTATTCTACGTTTATTAGTGAATTTAATTAGCTGGGTTTTACCTTCATTTAGTCGCATTTCGTTAACCTTCACCCAGTTGCATATCTTTTGAACATTTTCTTGAAGGTTAGTGCATTCACACATGCTTCTTACTTCAGAGTACAGAATGCAATCATCTGCAAATAGTCTTAATTTACACGTAATGTCTTGTCCTATATCATTTATAAAAATCAGAAACTTTTACTTTTCACTAATTCACTTTTTGTTCGTAGGAGTAGACAACTTGGTCAGCAACACATTGACTGCACGAGCCCACAATATTCAATGAAATCCCGATCAATATTTGTACACTTACCAAATTATCTACATTCAAAATAGAAATTCTTGAATTTGTCAGAACTAGGCCTATTTATTCCTATCATCTTTCCGCATGCATTTTGGGTGCATTTTTCTTCATTCAAACTAACACGTGCGTATGTCCTCATCTATGTATTATTCAAATCTTTCTCGGACAAAGTTATGTATACATTTGTGTATAGAAATAAGGGTGGGGGGATACAATCCATCTAGAAGAGATTGGAATAAGAACAGGGGAGGTATAATGGTGGGATTAGAGCTGAATTAGCGGGAAGAGTGGTCTGGACGGAGAAAGAAGTAGAGCTAATGGGAATATAATTAAAATGGGGAACAGAAGAGAATACAATAATTGCCGGACACAGGCCGAAGACATATTGGAAAGAGCTAAGGATAGGATACGAGAAAGTAAACATGAAAAAAATGTTCTATTGGCAGGGGTGAGGGAAGTGCTGGCAGGAGGCGGGACCTTGTAACGGAGACAATGAATGAGGGAGGCTAGTGAGGCCACCAGACAACTGGCTGAGGACGCAGATCGAAGTGACCACAAAATACCAACGCTGGAACTGATTGGAGTACATGAAGGCCACCAAGTTGAAACAAAAAAGAGGATTTGGTCCTACAAGAAGGCTAAGATAAACAAAATTAGAGAATTTTTGGCAAGTAGAAGAAGGGACTGGGAAACAGAGAAGGGGGGCGTAGATATAAAATGAGAAAGGTTCAAATGTATTTGCATGGAAAGTATAGAGATGTACGTGCCTAGTAGACTAATATCAAAAAATAATCCAGATCCAATATATTATAACAGAAGAATAGGGCAGTGAAAAAGAAGGGTAGGGACTACATAACTGAAATAGAGGGAAGGGAGGGGATATACAAGGAAGAAGGCTAAGATCGGAACTTGACAAAGAAAAGAGCTAGAGATGAATGTTTGGAGGGATGTGTGATGAACCCTGACTATAACAGAAGCTGGGGAGTGATCCAGAAAGAATTAGAAAGACCAGCCATAATGACTGAACAACTGAAGTGGGAAACGCTGGAAACAAGGACACAACTGTACCGGATGGGAAGAACTAGGCAGAAGAGTGGGGAAAGGGGATTGCAACAAGTAATAGGGGAGGAGAAAGAATGGAGGTGGAGAGAGTTTACACAGATATAGGGAGAAACGGTTCCGTACAGAAGACAATGAAGGATTGGAAAATCCTTCATAAAATACAAATAAAAAAAAATGTATTTTGTTTTTGTATTTAGGCCTACTTTTTTGCTGTATGGATATTCTCCAAGTTCAATCTTTTGTATCTTTTGTTATAATTGTATATTTGAATCTCTTCATTAATTATCTCTAGAAATCGCAGCAAAATAATTCTATGGATTTATTATTTCAGTTCTGCCAACATTAACATCAATGAAGTTTCAATGGTATTACTCGCACACAAGATTACGTTCTTCTCACTCAAGCTTCTTCTTCACGTGAAATGTATTCTCTTCTGATCTTGCCATTTGTTAATTCACGATATTTGGTTCACGCTTAAACTGTTTGTGCTGTTAACCTGTTCTCTTGTATGGAAATAAAATGGAGAATAAAAAATGTTGTGAAATTAAATTTTATGAACTACAAACACCACGGACCTGCGGTAAATTGCAATCAATGAATAATACACACACAATTAGATGTGCCTAGTCGAATAATTGGAAATAATTTCATAATACAGCAATAATTGAATCAAAATGTGTCTAACTTGTTGGTTTTTATTGTTAAATCCCCGGTTAACAAATGATAGTAGAAACAAATTACAAAGGCACATCTCTGAGTTCAACTTTGCTTATAAATATTTGAAATCCTGATTTGCATATAATTTCATCAGTCCTTCCATAGTCATTGGCTAAAAAGTGTAATGTAACTAGATTTTGTCAAAATTATAATCTACAAAAGTCCGCCATCTAGTGGTAGTTACTGGAACACTCAGAATGTCACCACTGGTAGGAAGTGGACCCTAACCACGACGTAGTGATACCAACTGATTGCATCGTAATATCAAGAAGGTGAACCGGCTCCATGACGATAACACGGCAGCCATCTTGTGTTTGCTTGCGGTCAACTCAGAGCCAAAGCAGTGGCCAAAGCGCCTGCCGCTATTCAGCAGACTCCCTTGTGAGCTAGACGAAGATGAGAGTGGCTACAGGGCTTGCCTAGTTGATGTTGTCACCCTGTTGATAGGATCTGCGGTTGTCAAACGGACAGAATGGGACCTCTATGACGGCGGAAATGCTCCAATTGGAAGACGTGACAACTTATTCACATATCATGATAGAATCAGCTGGTATCACTACATCCTGCCCTTACTATGCGTGATGTCACGCTGAATACACGCATTCCCAAGAGAAATATTCTCAGCCAAGATGCGGGCTCTCAACGAGTCAACGGGAGGCGATTTAGCGGAATATCAGGTTTTTGGAGATTACTTTTGAACAGTACGAGATATCAAAATTAAAAAACAAGGAAACACAGATATTTGCAATATCTTCAAGATGTATACGTAATAACTATTTATCTCAGATCGCCTGATTGTCAGGCGTACACGGTTGAAAATACTCATTTTTGTTACCGTATACGCCTGACAATTATGCAATGTGAGATAAATAGTCATTACCTACACCATTATGAAGATATAGCAAATATCTGTGTTTCATTGTTTTTTTTAATTTTGATATCTCGTACTGTTCAAAAGTTATCTCCAAAAAACTGATATTCCGCTAAATCGCCTCCCGTGAGCACTCGTAAGGAATTCGTTTCTGTTTTCATTATCTAGAATAGCAGATTGCTCGACAGTAAATTATCACAGGTATTTCCTACTTCAACAGGGACATGGGTCGGTCTTGCGTCAAATGACAGGAGCGACCTTGAGAAACATCAGCTATATGTTTCTAAAAACCCCATAAGATTAGACAAAGCAAAAAAAATTGAAAAAAAATCTCACCACTAGGCCTACCATTCAAATTTTCTTCAAATGCGAACACGGAAATGACACACATAAATAAACATTTGTATGCAACTCGGACCAGCCGTTTCGAAGAAAATGATCTAATAAATGTTCTTTATTCATCGAATATAGAAATAATAGCAGAAAAATGTTGCAGTGTTGCAAATTCACGGCTCCCTAGATTCGTTGGTATAGAATGAGATATATTTTACATGATCAAGGTGTATGGAGTTTTCGATTGTACTTCATATAGACATCTCTCCATCGTACAACGCATATTCTGCGTTTGCCTAGTTTAGAATGAACTTCATCTGATGCCAATGAATCTAGGAAGCGGTGAATCTAACAATGCAACATTTTTGCGAATGCCAATATATTTCTATCTTTTCGATAAATAAAAACATTTATTATATTATTTTCTTAGAAACGGCTGGTCCTAATTGCACGCACATTTTTATTAATGTGTATTTTTTGTGTGTATACATTTGAGGAAAATTTGAATTATATTGGAGAGATTTTATTTTTCAATTTTTTTCTGCCAAGTCCAATCTTATGAGGTTTTTAGAAGCTTTGAGATGATGTATCTCAAAAAATGAATGATATATTCATCAACATTTATATTGGGTTTAACGAAGCACTGTTATGAAGCGCAGATCTAATGGCGTCGGATGGATGATCAATGAGATGATGGGATGATGAGATGAAGGTTCTTGGGTAATGGGAATGATAATGGGAAGGAAGCGGTCGTGGCCTATATTGGGGAACCATCCCGGCATCAGCCTAGACTTCTTCTTTTAATTCGCCAAGTTGGTATTAGCTATTATTGTGTCATAATAGTCTCTTGACCGAATCATCATATTTAAAGAATGAAGACTTATTATAATTTCAATCCCTGTATAATCTGATTGCAAACACAAGATTCTCTCTCTCTTGCACTCAGTAATATATGCTCCTTCTTCACCAGATGTAATTGTTGTTATTAGTATTGATAATATATTCATACTTTTTGGATATTACTATTATTATCATCACTATTACTGTGTATATGTGTATTGTAATATGTTACTTATAGAAAAAGGGAAATAAATAAATAAATATACTAGGAAAACGCCTTATATGCGTTGTGAGATGAGCTTAGAAGTATGGAAATGTAGAATTAAGAACATTTGGTCAGCTCAATGTACATATACAGGCCATGGATCACTTCAAAGGTTTAAGAACCGCGGCTGTCTGTTGGTATATGAACCTTGGTTTCCAAACAATTATACCAGTGCCTTCTTCAAATCCATCACAGATTTTAAACGTTTTAATTTATTGGTGACACTTGTTGCTCACATTTAATAGTTCCTTGATTGCTTTCTTAATTGCTTTTATTGATGTGTGAAAAAGTACATAAAAAATGTGTTTTCTTCGTTATTTCACATCAGATTGTTCCATAAATCGCTTAAAATATGTATGATAGTTCTTTCCACATTGAGTATAAATTTGAAGGCTTTTGGAAAATTTTGGTTTTCCAAGTATTTCTCCCGAGGACTATTCTTATGGGGAATTTCCATACTTTCCAAATTTTTTACGGAAAACCGGTCGACCGATTTTTCTGAAAAACAATCCCAACCTATTCTGGTATAACACCAATTTGAACAAAAAGTTTCGAGTTGATTGAAAGTTATTCCTGACCTGTATGCCGCGTACAAAATTACACACAAAAAACAAAACATGAAAACCAAGCCCAAATTTTTTCGGTATATGTAATGAAAATCTCTGCTACGCTCATCTAATCAATAAACCCCGAGACAAGCGTGTAAGATGACTGACCTCTGTTCGTTGAGCACGTAGGTCTTGAGCACGCCGTGGATCGTGGTGATGGTTTCCAAGACAACGGTGCCGTTCCCTGACAACATCTCCAGCTTGTTCTTAGCCACGACGTCGCGGAAATGCTTCAACGCAAACTGGACCTGCAAGCAACACACCTTGTACCACCGCCGTGTCTACGGGGCCGGGAATAGCAGCCTACACGGTGTATATGGGTCATTCCACGTAACTAGGGACATGATAGAAAGCATAAAAACTCAAAACGAGGAATTTTTCCCTTTTTTGTCAGGGAAGTTTCAAGTTATATTACTACACTTGGACACTCTCTCAGTATAGAAGTAACTATCAAGATCGGTGTCCCACAGGGTACGGTTCTTGGACCTATCCTCTCTTTAATATATATAAATGACCTCTGTAACTTGGACATGAAGGGAAATATATTTTCATATGCATATGACACAGCGCTAGTCTTTGTGGGAGATAATTGGGAAGAAGTTTTTAAAACATCTAACCAAGCATTACAACATGTCTATCACTGGCTTAATAACAACTTGCTAACACTACATACATCTAAAACTTTGTACATCCCTATCACAGTCAACTCGAGAACCGACCCGGGTCCAAACTACAGATCGCAGCTTCATTCAGACCGTTGCCTGACTGTACCTGTTTTACTCTTCAAGCTAGCCCTTACATAAAATATCTTGCCATTATTATTGATAAACATTTGAGATGGAATGGACACATAAAAACGGTTGTTAAAAAAAACAGAAATATTCTTTACTTATTTTATAGGCTTCGCCATATTCTTACTCGCAACTTGCTTTTAATGGTTTACAAATCTTTGGTCCAATCTATTTTTGAATATGGTATAATAGGGTGGGGGGGAGCGAATAATACAATTTTCAAGCCAATAGTCAATGTTCAAAAACTAATATTAAAAGTTATTCTTCACAAACCAAAATTATTTCCAACAACAACGTTATTTCAGGAAACTAAAGTTCTTAATTTGAATCAGTTGTTTATTAAATCCGCTTTGATTTATATCTATACAAATATCAATTCATTTCCAAAATCTGATACTATAGAAAAGGTTCATCAAACTTGCAATTACGATCTAAAGCTTCTTGCCATTCCTAAACGTAATAAACAAATTGGTCAGCAGCATATCGACTTCATAGGTGCAAAAGTATTCAATAAAATTCCATTTTTCATACGCTCTGCCGAGAAATCAATTGGATACTATTGCATTATTAACTACTTGCGGGTTTTCACACAAGGGAAAATGCATAAATTATAAATAAATCTTGTATTGTTGTCAGGACAAGGTTCTCTGTTATGTGAGTTGATTTTAGAATGCTGTGCTATTCTAGCAAATTTGAATTAGTTTTCCAATAAATGTGTGGTCAAAGTTTGCTGTTTAATTTGTTTTCATGGATTTCTCAACTCAATTTGTAACTTTTGTCTGGTTTGCTATTGCTTTTTATATTTTCATATTTCATGAACACTGCTCATAATTATGTGTACTCTACCCTTTATATTCACTCAAGCATCACTTGCACATACTTTTCTTCCAGAATTATCATATTATTTTCTTTTTTTTTTATATTGGGTTTAACGACGCACTGTTATGATAACTGAGATCTAATGGCGTTATTATTTTCTTCCTCTGATACTAAAATAGATTTTTGGGTTCATCTTTTTCAATTTTATAATTTGCTCTATCGCCAACTTCTGATAAATAATCATTAGTTATGTTGCCCGCACACAAGAATTCGTTCTTATGCGGGCTTCTTATCATTTCTTTTCCTTATTTTCATACATGGCATTTTTTTTTTCATATTTTTTTGATTATCTTATACATATTTATTTTTTCGTGATTATTATACTTGTTATTATTATTGTTAACTTAGATTAATTCTTGTAGGCCTATTGTCAAATAGGAGTTGATAAAAATGAAAAACAATGTCGAATTGAATTGAATTGAATAGAATTGGCAAACTAATTTTTGAAAAAAATATGCAATTATACTCACTTTCACAATGATTCTGTCAAAATGAAGTACCGGTAATGTTATTTCTAGTGTGATACGTGAGTTACTTTTTTTGGGATACGTGAGTTACCAATACCAAGAATTATTGTAACATGAAAAATATATGATATTTTTCCCCCAAAATTTTACCAAGCATTCCTATACTATTATCATGGTTGCATAAGAATGAGAACATCTGTAGTGACAGAGGTTGAAAAGAAATTGGAATTACAGTAATTACAGTAATTACAGTAATATTGGACGTCTTCTCTGCGATACGTGAGTTACCGCACGTTATCCAAGTAATTTTTGCGGAAGGAATTTTTTCATATCTTTTTCTTTGATTCCTAAATTACAAATTAGTTTTGGCAGATTCAACTAATTTTTTTCGGAAACAGCAGCTTGAAATATTGAGACTTGGGAAGCATTTGTATTCAATGAAATTGTTCTAAATGATACGTGAGTTACCATGGAATGACCCACCTTGTACCACCGCCGTGTCTACGGGGCTGGGAATAGCAGCCTTCACCATGGGCGTCGGCAGGAACAAATTCAAAGGGGGGCAGAATATCCCAAATTCGAAAATGCACACGACCTAATGGGAGTGGGGGGATAGGGCTCCCCAAGAGGATTTTTTGATACTCCATCATTTTATGGTGTTTTGGGAGGTTTCTGACTATTTAATTAGCTTTTGATTTTAATAGAGAAAAAAGACATAATGTTGAATTGGTTGAATTCTATGCAAGTAGTTGATCCTTTTCATCTTTTTAAATATTTCATCATACAAAATAGCCAAGATGAGTTATTAGAATCTGATTGGTCTGTATGATACCCAATATCAAAATTTCCAGGAAATAAGAATAGCCCAATAAATCATATTCGTCAGTCGGCGAGGCCTACCCACCCCAGTCACATCAGACTCATGACCACCCGCGTAACAAGACATGTTCAAATATGTCACCGGTACAGTCGGTACTTATGAAGTTTCAAAAAACATTGAATAAAAATTGAAAAAAAAAAAATTCAAATACATTTCTGCCTGGTCCCAGGGGGGGGGGGGAGGGAAGGCAAGTGCACTCCCTTGCCCCCCGCTGCCGACGCCCATGGCCCACACGGTATATATAAATCCCCACCCAAACAAAAACTTGTGGAAACAGGGAGCCAAGCCCTTGCTATTAAAACACTTTGACATATGAAAAGTGTTGGTCAGGTTGACTCTCTCTAAGAGAGGGAAATGCATGTGTGGACAGATATCAGCCATACAATGCAAACGTCTGGTAATATAACCAGGCTCGATAGCTTTTGACATGATGAAATAAAATTGCCATGCACATTTCATTTCATTTTATTTCAAATTGAACCAATCAAATGTAATGTCTTACTATTATTGTGAAAATAAAATGAGTATAATATGCAAATGATGATTACAATTTATATATATATATATATATATATATATATATATATATATATATATATATATATATATATATATATATATATATATATATATGGGATAATTTAGCCATGTCGTAAAAGATACGTCTCGACCGGGAATCGACCCCGGGACCTTCAGATTGCTGGTCCGCTGCTCTCCCACTGAGCTACCGAGATTACTCTTAATGGCTATACTTCATGGCTATACTTAGAGTGACGACACTTCCTGGGGCTAGCCCTAGAGAGGGCTTAGATTCACCCAAGGTATGACGATACACGTTACCACAGGTCCTTGTGTACTCTCTTCTACCTTTACCTAGGCATGAGCATCCATCTATCTATATCTCTATCTCTATCTCTATCTCTATCTCTATCTCTATCTCTATCTCTATCTCTATCTATATCTATATCTATATCTATATCTATATCTATATCTATATCTATATCTATAGATATTATCATCTTCATTATTACGACACACACATACACCAAAGTGCTACTTTTCAAACAGTAAGCGCCGCGTGAACTAGACGGTAATATTGTGCGTGTCGCTGCCTCACCTGCCTGACGTGCACGTCAAGGTCGCGGAGCGGGTTCTTGTCGGCGGCCGCGTCCACGCTGTCTGCGCTGGCCCCCTTGTGGCCGGGCCGGGCGTGGGGGGGCCCGGCGTGGGGGGGCGACCGCATCTGAGACAAGATCTCCAGGAAGTCCTCCTTGAAGGAGCGCGCCCGGCGGGCCAGCTTTCCTCCCCGCGGCTTCACGCTGCCGTCCGATTCTAGCAACACACAAACAACTCGCTCACTACCTGATCGTTGGTGCTAGAGACCTTCGCCGACCACCCTGTTCCAGTGTTGTTGCTCAACGACCCCACCAACAGCCAGGGCCGGCTCGTGGGCGGGAGCCCGGGTCGCAAAATGTTTGGGGCGCTACATTTTTTTTTTTTTTAAATAAATGAACATGAAATACTTGATACGACATTTTTGTTAATATGCGATAACGAAGTGATAAGGAGGTCCGTTTGAAAGGTGACATGTCGTCAGTTGAGTTCTTAAATATATAGTATAGGAATGACTAAAAAACCAAAGTATACGGAAGTAACAATGATTCTTCTCTTCCTATTCAACTCTTATGTTCTCCATATAATCTTCATTTATAATGTTCTTTACATTTGCGCTTGTGCATCAAATGATCATAATTGTTTATGAGCGCGTCACGGCCTATTGACGGTTGAAGGGTGAACATGAGATGGAAATTGGATGACCTCGCGCAGTATTCATCAGCCCAATAATTATTTTCCTTGGATCAACAGAAGGGTAAGAATGATTTATACATCCGGAGAGTTTCTATATGTTTTAAAATCAGTTTAAAATGTTCAAAAAGCCAAATTTTTCGCCTCCGGCGGCTGGGGCTACCCCGTCTAGGATTTTTGAAAACATTTTAAGTAGTGTCTTAGGGCTCGCCCAGGGCGCCAAAATCCCACGAGCCGGCCCTGCCAACAGCTAGGTTATACGAGGGTACGAATGAGCGGATGATAATGAAAAGATGAAGTGATGATAGGTGAAAAGACACTTACAAAAACCCATGCCTTATGCAGGACTCGAACCCACGCCCAACGGTGACTTCAGTTACTACCGCTAGCGATAATTGACTTAGCCACCGGGGCGGCTCCTAATCTCTGTTTCCCTCAACACTCTCCCGCCACATGTGCTCAATTCCAGGAAGATGTTTGGAGGGTGACCAGAGCCACGGCGCCACCTTGGAGTGGAAGGGGGTGTATTTTGAGGCGGTGGTCTGTTTTGGTCTGTTTTGTGTTTGGTGGTACGGCACCCCAAGTTAGTTAGTTCTTTTTAGTAGCTCAAACTGTTCACACGTACGCGGTGACAGTATTCTGTATCCTTCGACAAATAAATAAACTACAATCAAATATATGTATGTTGATGTTTCACCTATAATATACATCCCTGAGTGTACAAGAGACACTACAACCTCTTTTGCGCTCACTGCCTGCTAGCGGTCGAGTTCGCTGCTGTTGCATTCCGGGTGTTCAACTTCTGTTGATAAGTCTGTCCGCTTATCCACAGAAATTATCGAGAATTTAAACTTTGCAATTGGCGGCAGATTTAAAGACTCGAATGGACTCGAAAATTGAATCTATAATTACTTGTACGAGTACGAGTCCAATTCTGGCGGAGACTCAGACTCGGGTAGACTCAAACTCAGTAGTGGCTTACAAACTTCACCGAGCTCCTGTAGTGGGATTCTGTATCTTCATTGATATTCAGTTGATAGCGAACCCGGTTGAGACTGCGAACGATGGGCAACGCACTCAAGGTTAACTGCCTATTCTCTACGAGCACACTATCTCGATAAGTCTTGGGTCGACAAATGCGTCATTATATACGTCATATGATGTCCGTTTTTGACCAATAGGAGGCCTATGTAATTCCACTTTTTCAAGAACCGCCAGTGCGCCGGCGCGACATGACAGACTGTGTAATACGCCAATACCAAAACATTGAAAACATAACCTTGAATTTAAGCAGTCAATTGATGATAAAATGAGGAATACAATTACTTGGATTAAAAAGAGCTTTTGAAGTGAGTTTTGGCGTATAGATGTGGTATTTAAAACATGGAATCGGTATTAAACCATACCATATAACGATTATAAACGGTGGAATGACGGTTCATCTTTACTTGGAATATTTCAAAACAGAAATACCGCCGCCATTTCCGTCTGAACGTAAGAGTTCTCGACATCGACAACAGTTAACGACAGGGTCCAGTCGAGTCGAGAAGATTTATCGATCGAGATCGTCAAGTTGCCATCGAGAATCACGCTGGGTAAGGTTATCGACCGAAAACCTAGTTGTCGACGAAAATTACTCGATTTCGTTCGACAACATTATACATTATCCTCTTGTTAGACGAGCTTTAGCGAGGATTCAATTTGACATACTGAAAAAATTGGTGTTCGTTTTTTTTTTTCTTTAGTTTTTTTTTTATGTATTTCTGTCGGTTCTCCACAGGTCGGACGGCTACAGCTATCATCTTCAAACTTTTTTTCAATATGGTTCCTCATCTAACTTAGATCTGTATAGTTTTGTGGCATTATCGGGGGGTAACTTTTTCTTGTATGAATTTAAGAAATTTCAAAAATTCCCATTAGAATAACATGGCGGAAAAAAAAGAAAATATTTTTATTTTCCAAAAAAATGAAATTTCGCGTGAAGTTGAATTACATTTTGGTACACATGTCTAAAAAATTTCAGCTTGATCGGGTCAGCCATTTTGAAGAAAAAACATAAAATGTGCTAAATTGGTACCACTCGAAGCAGTTTTTACCCATTTTTACCCATACTATTACTATCCGCTCGTCTAACAACGCATATGGCGTTTTCCTAGTTAAGGAACCATTCCAGTATCAACCTGAACGACACAGGGAACCAAATTGCACCTCTGTCAGGAAGGAATCGGTTTGGCGTGCTAGCCACTAGTTGGTTTCACATTTTGTCAAGGTACTACGGCTTTGGGCAACGTTTGCTGACCAATCAGAGATCGGCTTGGTGCGGCAACGTCAGCGGTCAGGCCCGACTTGACTTGGCTCCTTGCTCCGAGCAAGAGACACAGATTGCTCAGATGTGTATACTAGGACAACGCCATATATGCGTTGTTAGACGAGCGGATAGTAATAGTATGGGTCAAAATGGGTAAAAACTGCTTCGAGTAGTACCAATTTAGCACATTTTATGTTTTTTCTTCAAAATGGCTGACCCGATCAAGCTGAAAATTTCCAGAAATGTGTATCAAAATGTAATTCAACTTCACGCAAAATTTCATTTTTTATGAAAATAAAAATATTTTCTTTCCTTTTCCGCTGTGTTATTCTGATGGGTATTTTTGAAAAATCTAAATTTCATAAAAAAAAGTTGAGATCCGATAATGCCACAAAACTATACAGATCCAAGTTAGATAAGGAACCATATTGAAAAAAGTTTGAAGTTGATAGCTGTAGCCGTTTGACCTGTGGAGAACAGACAAAAAAACATAGAAAAAAAAACATGAAAACGAACACCAATTTTTTTCAGTATATCATACAAATTGAATCCTCGCTAAAGCTCGTCTAATAAGTGTTTCCCAAATTCTATTTGTATCTCTGAGTTTTCAAATAAGAGCCATGATAAGATTCCATGAGCTTTGTGTTCACTCTATCGGCGCAAAATGACCATTCTTTACAAGCGCCCTCAAACCTCAACATTCATGTAATAACTATTCACAGTGATCTTTCTTACGATTCCTTTGCCTCCCCCCAACTGCAGGGCACAATGTGGTTAGGCCCCTGGTTGCTGCGCACCGCTTCCTTCCACTCGTACTAGGAGACCCCTCACCTTCAACGACACTGAATCACACGCCACCACGTGCGCACCGACACACAGAACTGCGTTATTCCATGTCCAAGAGGCTACCTACATTCCGCCCAAACGGCGATCGACCGTATGTTTGAACGGGGGGCTGATTGGTCGATTCTTATGTTTGACGTAAACTTGAGAAATTAAGTTTGGAGTTTGCAAACTTGTACGTTACTGCTTCTGTTAAGTACTAAGCTTGTTGTTGTCGTGAACAGTAACGAGAAATACCGTTAGTGAAACAATGTGTAGGCATAATTTCCAAGTTTACGGTCGAGTCGTGAAGGTCACAGCCATCAAGTTAGCGGAATATGAAGGTGAAGTTTAATCGTGAATGGGGCTTAACCACAACTACGCCCTGAACGGCTAACCGCTGAATTAGGGAACTGGGTGTAGCCTGGATACTGTCCTAACCAAACAATAGGTACGTCCGGAACTCCCGGGCGTTCAGGGGAGACCCCCGATCGCAAGACACTCCATCACACCAACAGGTTACCGCATTTCTTGGTTCACATTTTGTATCGTATTTTATCTCACTTTCTTCGAACACAAAAGCAATGGCAGATGAACCGATGCCCGATCTACCCTCACTGCGCAAGTGCCTCACCAACAGAGCGACCAGTGGCGGGCACTTTCCACTGAACGGGTGGTTCTTTGCGAGAGTAAGGCTGTGTTCCAAATGTCTAGTGTACTTGTAAGGGCCCCAGCCATGTTGTGCACTTGCGTGTAAGTACAGTAATTTGAGCACTTGAAAACAACTATTGGGACACACCGAACTACTTCAGCGCTTTCTGTTAGCGATTGTCAAACATTTGGAAGTTATATTTCATTTTGATAAAAACATTCATTCAATCAGCTTTATCAAATAGTAAAGGCTTTATTCATATATTTGTAGATTGAAAAGTGTTATTAGGCCTACAACACTTCATTTGTACGATGAAACACAACAAACAACAATCAACAGACTTCTCAAGTGCGCAAGGGTACATACAAGTGTACAAACGATGCACACTCATACGAAAGCTCCCTTCCAAGTGCACACTTTTCAACCCAACTATTGGAACACCAATTAAAATGGCGGCGCTTCCGGTTGTGATGTCACAAGAGCCCTTACTAGTGCACTTGGCGACATTTGGAACATTGTTAAACACGCCCTACACGACCAACATTACCCAGCAAGTTGGTTAGGGTTTGAAGGCGCGTCGACAGCGAGGTCATTTAGCGCCTATGTTCATGTCCGTGTACTTTGCTATAGTTGTCAACGTATATGGAGGGAGCGGGATAGAAAGAGCTGGAAAAGAAAGTAATGAAATGGAATAAAACGAAAGAAGATGATATGTGAAGAGTGAAGTGACAAGAAAACGGGATAAAATAAAATAGAACGTAAGGTTCAGAACTGCCTCCTCACGGTCACCAAAAGGCTTCCACTAGACCGAGACGGTCTGGACCCTCACTCCAGACCTGACCGCCACGGGTCTGGAGGTCACGGGGTCAAGGTGTTCGGATCCTTCGAGGGGGTTACCCGTCAACATTGATGAGACAATAGAGTTCAATTCTCGGCACCATGTTGATAGTGTACGGCGTGTTACACGCCTGATTTACACGGTCCAAGTTTCCATCAAAGTCCTTGGATTCAAGGGTTGATTACAAGTTCTTGGATCGTCTAAATGGAAAACTTGAAGCAAAAAGCTTCTATTCAACCCTGGAATTCAACCTTTCATCCAAGTCGTTTTGTTTAGAAAATTCCTGTATTTCGTTCAACATGTGATGAAACCAACCAATCAGAGGCTTTGACGTCACACAAGTCTGGCGCATGCGCACTTGACGGCGACCGCTCGGTCTCCCGCCATATCTGATTGTCAGTCAGCTGTTACAAGTCATCTAGATACTCGATCAGCATGTTCAACTATTGGGATTAATGTGCCGTGTATGGCCTTCAATATCTTGGACCGTGTAGACAGGCGTTCAATGATCCATCCTAGTTGCTGTCAAAGTACTTGGACCAACCCTTGAATCCACGGACTTGTTTGAACACTTGGACCGTGGAAATCAGGCTTTAGTAAACTGATATTTCAAACAACAATGAGAATGCTATGCTGGGGGTAGATTGCACGTAAGCTTTCCTCCTGTCTAATGTAGCCTCCTCTTCTGATATCAGTTGTGATGACCCCGTCTGGTCCTACGGCCAACACTAACGCCAAGAGCAGATAGGACCACTCTCACAATGCACTGCATGACCTCAGACAGTTGACCACCAATCAGATGGCTTCATTTGACATGTGACATGGACCTATCCACATCCTGTAATTAGACGAGCTTTAGCGAGGATTCAATTCGACATACTGAAAAAAATTGGTGTTCGTTTTTTTTTTTTTTTTTTTTTTATGTTTTTTTGTCGGCTCTCCACAGGTCAAACGGCTACATTCATCAACTTCAAACTTTTTTTCAATATGGTTCCTCATCTAACTTAGATCTGTATAGTTTTGTGGCATTATCGGGGGGTAACTTTTTTTTTTATGAATTTAAGAAATTTCAAAAATTCCCATTAGAATAACATGGCGAAAAAAAAAAGAAAATATTTTTATTTTCCCAAAAAATGAAATTTCGCGTGAAGTTGAATTACATTTTGGTACACATTTCTAAAAATTTTCAGCTTGATCGGGTCAGCTATTTTGAAGAAAAAAAATAAAATGTGCTAAATTGGTATCCCTCGAAGCAGTTCTTAACCATTACTACCCATACTATTACTATCCGCTCGTCTAACAACGCATATGGCGTTTTCCTAGTAGTACCTAAGACTGGGAAAACGCCATATGCGTTGTTAGACGAGCGGATAGTAATAGTATGGGTTTAAATGGGTCAAAACTGCTTCGAGTGATACCAATTTAGCACATTTTATGTCTTTTCTTTAAAATGGCTGACCCGATCAAGCTGAAAATTTCCAGAAATGTGTATCAAAATGTAGTTCAACTTCATGCAAAATTTCATTTTTTGGAAAATAAAAATATTTTCCTTTTTTTCCGCTGTGTTATTCAAATGGGTATTTTTGGAATTTCTAAAATTCATAAAAAAAAGTTACCACCCAATAATGCCACAAAACTTTACAGATCTAAGTTAGATGAGGAACTATATTGAAAAAAAGTTTGAAGTTGATAGCTGTAGCCGTTTGACCTGTGGAGAACCGACAAAAAACATGAAAACGAACACCATTTTTTTTCAGTAGGGCCTATGTCAAATCGAATTCTCGCTAAAGCTCGTCGAATTAAGCGTACTTATTTGGTTAGTGTTAATTATAGTTGTAATCATAATCTACATTGTCAACCTTAGTTCTCACTCTGAGGCCACCTTTAAAACCACGTATTTCTGCACACAATAGAAACGATCTTGGTTGATTTTCCTTTTCTCCCCATTCTCCTCAGGCACTTGTTTGACAGCGTTGTCTTGCTGGGAAGGGTGAAGTAAGTGGAAGGGGAGGTTACTAATATTCAGTCGATCTACGAGCACTCAAAGGGTAAGAGTGCTCTGCACCTCTTGTATTGTGGATTTATATGTAAACTAGCTGACTCAACCAACGTTGTTCTGCCATCGAGGTGATTTGTGGTGAATGTTGGTTGTTACTGTAAAAATAAGATGCCGGAAGACAGACGGTGCGCTATCTGGCGTGTAGCCCCGCACATGTTGCCGAGTGCGGCGGACCTTGAGTACTCCGGCAATGTCATTGAACAACGCCATTACTGGTGTTGTCCTTGAAGTGCCAATTTTTTGGATATTGCTCATAGGAGAAAGCTTGGCGGAAGATCTCGTATACTTTAGGACCTTCTACCAGCCCTATCGAACGTGCGTGAGGAATTTCACGACACTCGGTCGAGCCGTTTCGGAGGAGTTCATCATCTAACATGTGACACGAGCTTTTTATATATAAGATAAACAACATTAATTCAGATTGTGATAAATATGTTACATATTTTAATCTAAGATCTCTAATTCTTTAACCGGGTGCTTATGAGATCGTAACGGTCAAATACTCACACCAGATGTTACGCCAGATTCCCGGCCAGAAAGTCTGTCTGTGGTGCCTTGGACCGACAACAAGCTCTCACTGCTTGGCAATCAACAATACAAACCAATTCCTCAGTTCACAATGGACTTTGCTCGGTTTTGCATACGTCACTAGGCAGGAGCTTATCTTGTGGGCCGTGACAGTCGCTATCAATGAGTCATGCCAAGTCCGCTGGCACGTGCTTGGCTGAGGATTCAATTTGACATACTGAACAAAATTGGTGTTCGTTTTCATTTTTTTTGTCGGTTCTCCACAGGTCAAACGACTACAGCTATCAACTTCAAACTTTTTTTTTTCAATATGGTTCCTCATCTAACTTAGATCTGTGTAGTTTTGTGGCATTATCGGGCGATAACTTTTTTTAAAATGAGTTTTAGAAATTTCAAAAATACCCATTAGTATAACATACCGAAGCGGAAAAAAAGAGAATATTTTTATTTTCCAAAAAAATGAAATCTTGCGTGAAGTTGAATTACATTTTGATACACATTTCTAGAAATTTTTTCGTTGGAAAAACCTTTTTAAAAAAAAAATTTAAAAGTGCTAATTGAAAAACCCCCGGGGGCAGGGCCCCATTTTAAAAAACATCACGCTGTCTCAAAAAATCTTTTTTATTTTCAAAAACAACCCCTTTTTTTTAAAGGGGTTAAAAAATTTTTCCCTTTCCACCCCCAATGAATTTTTTATCCCCACGGCCACAAGAAAGGGTAAATAAATATTTTTTTTTAAAAGGGTTTTTTTAAATTTTTAGGCCTTTTGGGTTTAAACCCCCCAAAAATTTTAGGGGGTTGGAAATGTCATATGGGTTTGTGGCGAATAAAACCAAATAGGGTCAAAAAACCGAAATGCCCCTTTTTCTGGGAAATAGAAGAAAGGAGGGAAAAAATAAAGGTTAGACCGGAGCATGTTTGTCTTTTAGGGGCCAAAGGGCCCCAATCGTAGGGGCTTTCCGGAAATGGCCAATTTTTTGGAAAATTTAACCCAAAAAAATTCTAAAATATCATGCAGTTATTAAAAAAAATCCGTTTTTTTTTTTTAAAAAACCCACCCGGGCTTTTTTTTTTTTAAAAATTTTTTTTTTTTAAAAAAAAAGTCCCCCATTTTTTTTTAAAAATTTATAAGGAAAATTTTAAGAAAAAAAATTTATGTTAAAAAATTTATTTGAAGTGAAAGGGGAAATACATACCCTCAAAAATTTAAATTAATAGGGTTTAAAATTTTTGGAAATTTGGAATATCCAGATTTTCGATTTTTACTACATTAAACCCAATAGCGGTGCTGGTTATATTTTTCCCCCCCCTTTGGGAGGGCTTGGGGAAACGCAAATGTCCATAACGTTGAAATGCGGGGGGTTTTTTTGAATTTAAAAAGGTGGGTTTTTTCTATGACTGATAAAAATTCCCTTTTTGCCCCAAAAGCCGCCAAAATTTAAAACCAAAAACCATTTTCAAAACCAGAAATGAACAATTTTTTTAAAAAATTTTTTGGGCAAATTTTTAATTTGGAGGTTTTTTTCGGTTCGAATGAAAAAAATTGATAAATTGGGAAACTCGGCTAAAAAAAAATTAGGGGGGGGTAAATGGTTTGCCTTTACCAAATTTTTTAGCGTGGTTTTAAAAAGGAAAAAAAGACATGCCCCTTAAAACAAAAAAATTGCCGAAATTTCCCCACAAAGAACTGGTATCTCAAATTTACTCAAAAAAAAAATTAGATTTTAACACTAAAACCCCCCCAAAAACCCCCCGGGTTTTTGGGGGGGTTTCCCCAAAACCTGCCGGGGGGGGAAAAGTTTCCCGGCAGGGGCGCCAAATCTTTTAAAAAACGGGGGGAATTTTGTTTGGTTAAACCCCCAAAGTTTCCCATGTTCCCCGCCCCGGGGTTCTATTGACTCGAAAAAAAACCGTTTTCGGCCCATCACCCGTCCCCCTTTTTTAGCGTTTTTTCTTTGCCCGGCCCCCCGTTTTAAAAAATGTGATTTTTAACCTTTTTTTTTGGGCGGGCTGTTTGAACACTTTGGGGGGGTTTTTGCTGGGCATTGAAAAAAAAAATGTAAAAACCCCTTGGCCCCTTAACAGTTTTTTGGGAAAAAACCCAAAAAAACGCGGGGAAAAAAACCCCCCCCAAAACTGCCCCCTTTCCCAAAACCCCCCCAGCTTCGCCCTCCTTAAACCGAAAAAAGCCCCGGGGCCCCCAAATCGTCCGCCCCTTGGCCCGGGTCCCTTTTAAAGGACTCAGCAATTCTCCCCCCCCCTTGACAGCCTCCCGGCTTTTTCCCCGCCTCCCCCCGCAGGCCCCCCGGTCTGCCACCTCCCCCGCCCCCCCCCCGGTCTGCCGACCCTTCCCAGCCCCGCCGGCCCTTGGAACCCGCCCCCCGGCCCCCCCGCCCGCCTAAAACCGGCCCCCCCCCCCAAAAGCCCCCCTGGATCGGTCCAAAGCCCCTCCCCGGCCCAAAAAGGGCCCTAAAACCGGGTGGCGCCTGATGGACGGTGAAAAGCGGTTCCCACCGGGCCGCCCGGAGGGCCACCCTCCCCCCCGGGCCGGTCCGTGCCGTTAAACCTCGCCCCCCCGGGCACCCCCTTTCCCTGGATGTAAATTTTTGGGGTTTCCTGCCCGGGATGGTAACGAGTTCCCCCGGGGGCCCCCGGAGGTTAAGACCCCCCCCCCGGCATCCCCCCGGGAATGTGTAAACCTCTCAGCCGGTGGCCCTCCTTAACCCAGTCCCCCGCCTTGGGGACTGTGTCCCAGCCCCCCCCCGGGGCCCGCCCGGAAACTTTTAACCACCTTTCCCCACCGGTTGCCTGGTCTGAACCAAACCCCCCCCGGTTTTTCCTCCCCGGGATGTTTTCCGCCCCCCCCCCCGGGTTCCCGGGGTTCTGACCACCCTTCTGGGTCCGCCCTCCTCGTTTCACCCTCCCCCGGGGTTTTCCCTGGTGTAAAACCACCCAAACCCCCCCCCGCCATTGTGGCTCCTAAAAACCGGTTGCCGGGCCCAGCCTCCCGGGTTCCAAACCCTCCCGGCCATTTCCCCCCCGGGATCTTGTACCCCCCTTCCCCCCGGCCACCTCCCGGTTGCCGACCCCTCCCCCAGTCCTGCAAATCTGTGCCCCCCCCCCCGCCCCCCCATATTGTTGGTCCCCCCCCAAACCCCCCCTGGTTTAAGGCCTGCCACCGGTTTGTTTGACCGTGTGCGACCCCCCCCCCCCAAAGGGTTTTCCATCCGTTTTTTAAAGTCTTCAAGGGGTTCAACGCTGCAAGAAAAAAATCTTTTGGGTGGGGTTTTTTACTGAGGCCCCGGGGAAGGGGTTTGTAAAGCGAAAAAGCCCCCTCTGTTTCCTCCCCCCCTCCCCTGGGGAAACCCCCGGGTTGACTTGTCCAAAACCACACTTGTTTTGTCCTATTAGTTTTGTTTTTGGGGGTTGCCCACTGTGGGGGTGAACTGACTGGCCAGTTCCTCAATCGGTGGTTTTAAAAGGGGGCCCCACATTCGTTGTTTCGGGGAAAAAAGTCTTCAGCCCTGTCTGTTTTTTTGGACCTGCTGCCCAGCCCACTTCTGTTGTTTGTCCGCAACCTAAACTGGTTTTTCTTACCTGTACGTTTTTGGCCGTTGGGGCCCAAAAAAATTTCCCGGTTTTGCCGCACTATAAGGGTTTTTCCAGCTTGCACAGGGTTTTTTTTGGGGGCTGAAAGCTGATTTTTGTTTTTTGTCCTGCCTACGGGGTTTATTTCCCCCTTCTGGGAACCGGGTGCGCCCAAAGCCCTTTTCTTTTTTTTTTTCCCTGTGAACGGGTTTCCAGCCACTTCGGTTTTTTTGCCGGGGGCTGAAAAAGCCCCATTTTTGTTTTTTTGTGTGTAACGGTTTTCACCGCACTTCTTTTTTGTTTTCCTGCACTCCCTGAACGTTTTTCTTCCCCACATCGTGTTTTTTGCCGGGGGCCACCAAAGCCCCATTTAGTTTTTTGCCCGTCGACCGGGCCATTTTCCCTTGGGTTTTGTTTTGAACTGGTCTCCAAACCCATTCGGTTTTTTTTGCCCTGCCTACCAAGGGTTTTCTTTTTTGGCCTACGTTTTGTTTTCCGTTCGCCCCCTTCCCTTGTTGTTTGTCCGGGGCCTCCAAAACTTTTTTTTGTTTTGCCACGTGTTTTTTTCCCGGGGTTGTGAAACTTATTTTTAATTAAAATTGAAATTTAAGGGAATTCCAAAGGCTCGCCGAGTGTCGTAAATTTCCTCACGCACATTCGATAGGGGGTAGAGGTCCAAAATATACTAGATTTCCCAATTTTCCCCTTGGCAAATCCAAAAAGGGACCTCAAGGACAAACCAGTATGGCGTTTTTCAATGACATTTACGGGGGTTTTCTCATTTTCTGCCGCGGTCACACCATTTTGGGCGCACCCTAGAAGCGCGCCATTCCCCCTTTACATTAACAACCCCCATTCACTACAAAACACTTCGAGGGCAAAAACAAAGTTTCCCCGGCAGGATTGGAAATAAGAGAAAAAGTTTGCCCAGGTAGCAGGAGCTTACGCACTGCCAAGCCCCCCTTCCCCCCTTTCGTCTGCTTTGATACTTTTGGCCACTGCCCGTCCAAAAAATACGTGGTCTCAAGACCTACTTGCGCGTATCTGCGAAACGAGTGTGGGATGGCATGAGACTAAAACGCGACATCTTGTTTACCCGCGCTGTTAGTGACCATTATACTCCAAAAGAGAAATTAAGGCCCCTTCACATTGAAACCCAAATTTAAAATTTAAAAGAACTGAACCTAAATTAAAAAAGGGACCTAAAATTAACATGGCACTAAAATTAAAGGAAAACTAACATTAAAATGGACACAAAATTTAAAAGGACACTAACATACAGAACACTAAATTAACTGAAAATAACCAAAAATGAACAAATAAATAAAAAAAAACAAAATAACATAAAATAACAAAAAATTTAACTGACCTAAATTAAAATGAACACTAACATAACATAAAAAACATTTCATGAAAATAAATTAAAATGAAAAACATTTAACAGGAAACTAACCTTAAAATGGGCATAACATTAACAGAACAAAAATAACATACATGGGGAAAAAAACCCAAAATTACCAGAAAAAATTTAAAAGTAAAAACAAAAAAAAGGGAACAATAACAATAACAAAACCCCCAAACAAATTTTTAACATGGACAACAATTAACTAACACTCTTAAAAGGAACTAAAATTAAAATGGCCTAACATTAACATGAAAACTAAAATTAATCATAAAAATAAAGCCCAACACAAAAAAAACAAAAAGCTAAAATTAACATTAAAATAACACTAAATTAACATGAAAAACATGAAAAAAAAACTGCCCTTAAATGGAAAAAATAACGGGAACAATTAAAACCAAAACAGCCAATTAACGCGAAAGGCCATTCCATGCCAACCCCCTTCATTTGCCTTTCTAAAAGTGTTTTCTTTGAAAGGATCAAAAAAAATAAAAAGAATCAGTTGTTTTGGCCTTTACCCTATTGGGGTTTACGGATTTTGATGGGCTATAATTATATTTACAGTGCGCCCTAGAACCTAGAAGATGATTGGTTCGGCCTCCTATCAATGAAATCGCGATGGCACAGAGTGATTATTACAATTTACTGCAAGAAATGAGGTTTAAGGGGACCAAAACGAAGATGGAGGCACCAAATGTTTTACTCGGAAATTTGCAGGATCGTGATTGGCTGATTCTTGCGTTCGCCACTAACGTGAACATGAAAGCTTGGAGCTTGCCAGTGTTTCCATGGTTCACGTTAATGTTACGTGTTGGTGTGAAACGGACCAACGCCATCCATAAGGCACAACATTTTTCGCGTTAGTTAGTGTTAACGCGTTAATGTTAGCGTTTGCATTGTTGAATAACACTTCTGCTTTATTCGAGGTTTACATTTTACAGGTTCTAAGATGCATTTCATTATTATTTAGCTTTATTCGATTTTTGAATATTACTTACGAATCGAATGTACAACCATTTCAGTTATGTGTAGTATATATACCCTATATGTAAATCACTTCATAATTCGTTGTAATTATAATATATTTCAAAACAATCACCTAGAATTTGTATTCCTGCAACGTGTAAGAAACAAATACCCACTTACTCCCTGAGGATAGCCAATTTTTATCAAACAAATTTCTCTCATCTTCTCACACTTGAGTTCCCCCCCCCCCCCCCCCCCCCCCTCGAAATGTAATCCTGGCTACGCCACTGCCGAAGTGTGTTCTGACATAATGTGGTGAGTGAATAAGCTGGGACGTCTGTAAATTACGTCACATCTCAGGGGGGGGGGGAGGCAACTGTGTGACGTACCACTTTCTTGTTCTATGTATTCGGCGCCATTCTTAAAGATTCTTATATTTATACCCACCCTAGAACACTTATCATTAGGCCTATACCTACGCATAATTGCATAACACGCATAATTTCAATGAAAGCAAACATAAATGAATATTTCAATTTTATTACTTCATTGTAGGTACCTTTGTCGCCTGTTAATTTCAATTTTTTTGTCAAAATGAGAATTTGTGACGTATCTAGGGGGGGGGGGGGGGGGAGAATAATAGGTTTTGTGACCAACTGTGACATGGGAGGAGGAGGGGTTCAAAGTGGCCTAAAGAAGTGTGACATAATTTATGGACGTCCCCTAAGTTTGTCGCGACGAACGATGACGTCACACCGGCAATCCCACCACATCCTGGCGGGAAAGTATGACGTTCGAAACATTTAAAAATAGAACGCTTGTTGAAGAAACGTCTATTGTCATGACGACTAGCCCTCCCACACAGCAACAACTCCAGAAGGTCGTGACACACACACATGCACACGCTGTTGTTGGATCAAACATCATTCACCCAATAGAACTCATTTTGTTCATGTGGTTTAACGACGCACTGTAATGATAGCGAAGATCTATTGGCGTCGGATGGATGATGAGATGAAGGTTTCTTGGGTAATGAGAAGGACAGTGGGAATGGAGGGGTCGTGTACTGTATTATGGGAACCATCCCGGCATTAGCCTAGACTACAGAGGAAAACCACGAAAAGTGCAGATGGCCGGCGGCGGGGATCGAACCGGGTCCGAGAACACCTCGCCACCCGGATCACATGGAGCGAGAGCGTTAACCACTGAGTTATATGTGCCGGTTAACTTGTCAACCTAACCTAACCTAACCCAACAGAATAAACAACCTAAACTAATTTGATCGAAATTGAAACTAATCTGAAACCTACTTCCGGTTTGGTGTCGCGCCTCAGGCCGAGATTGACGGTAAGAAACGCAACTACAACTTGCAGCGACATCACGTGATACAACGAACCAGCTTGACGAGCAGAGGTTTACACGCCGTTTTTACGACCAAAGATGACGTCATAGCTCAACTGTGCGACGATCAAATAATTGCAGTTGCAGTTTTTTGTTGTTCGGTTGTACGGCGGGTGTGGGAGTCTGTCCCGCCTAGTGATGGGCGCATGGGAATATTCCCCGGGAATATTTCCTACGTCTGAATAAACTCCCATATTCAGGGAATTTATTTTTTTGAAAAATGAGTTCAGCTGTTAGATAATTAATGTGATAATTCAGCAATTTGCCTACTATATGCAGGCTATATGATTTATATTTATTTTTATGTGTTTTTCGAATGGTGGGTTTTCAGAATCCAAGGCCGTACTTTTGGTGGTAGAAATATCTCGACAGGCCTCAGATGAGAAGATTTGTAGAACCTTTTTTGTTTTTATGTAATGTTTTGTGTTTTTTTTGCATATAGACTAGCTCCATACACCAAAAATTTAAGTAGGCTCTAAAGTTTTTTTTATTTATTTGTATCGTTCCTTTTTAACACTCCAGTCAGTCTAGTGAGTGTAAACAAGAAGAAAAATATATTCCCTGAAAATCCCCATTTTGGGAATATTCCTGGGAATATTCCCAAAATTATAAATTCCGGGAATTTACTCATCACTAGTCCCACCAGCTACATGGCAACATGGGGATGGACATGTACACATTGTGGAGTTATTTTCTTCAAACCGGCCGTGAAGTTCGATTTCTAAGCAATGTGCATCATGTATGTATTCACGTTCAGTAGAAAATTACATTTTTGAGATGAGATTTCATTTTCAACATTTTTCCGCCAGGCTTAATCTTATGGGATTTTCCAAAATTTCGAGATGGTTTTCTCAAAAATTGTCCACCGACTTGGCCAAAAACTGTACAGTTCTAAGTTGGATAAGTCAGAGCGTCCAGGAACAGTTTCACGTCGATCAGTCAAACCGCGCGACCCGTGCAGTGTTCACACATGCAGACAGAGCTCAGTAAGAGTGGGATGGAAGTCTTTGATGGCGCTCATACAAAGACTCACCTTTCGAAGGTTCATCAATATACGTAGGGATTTTTGGATGAGCGTTAGCGAAGATTTCCATCCCACTCTTATAGAGCTTTGTCTGTGTGTGTTTTGTTTGTTTGTTTGGTTGTTTGCTCGATCGACATGAAACTTCTTACGCAAACTCATCCAACTTGGAACTGTATAGTTTTTGAGATGTAAATAAGAAGAAAAATGCAAATTTTTCATACTCGGTACTATGCCTAATTTTGCAAAATTTTTCTTAAAAATTGTGTTTTCTAAAAGATAAACATCAAATATACCGGAAAAACACCCGACGCATTAACCTGTTGTCCTAAAAGTAAATAACCACTGCTAGAATGACACGGACATTGATCACAGTCCGCCATCTTTAGAGGTTAGGACACCAACCTTGACCTCTAACCCCAACCACTTGGTACCGAGTAACACAAGCAGCAACAGCTGATCCTAGCCACGAGAATGATTGAAGGGAAATAAACGACGCAGCAATGTCAGGCCGATGTGCTATGTACTATAAAGCTATGGTACCGGTGAGTATAATCATATCCATACATTCATGGTCTGTATTCATTGGACGAGCTTTAGCGAGGATTCAATTTGACATACTGACAAAAATTGGTGTTCGTTTTGTTTCATGTTTTTTGTCGGTTCTCCAAAGGTCAAACGGCTACAGCTATAAATTTCAATCTATTTTTCAATATGGTTCCTCATCTAACTTAGTTTTGTGGCATGATCGGGTGGTAACTTTTTTTCATGAATTTTAGAGATTTCAAAAATACCCATTAGAATAATACAGCGGAGAAAACAAATATTTATCAAAAAAATGAAATTTTGCATGAAGTTGAATTACATTTTGATACACACTTCTGGAAACTTTCCACTTGATCGGGTCAGCCATTTTGAAGAAAAACATAAAACGTGCTGAATTGGTACCACTCGAAGCAGTTTTTACCCATACTATTACTATCCGCTCGTCTAACAACGCATATATGGTGTTTTGCTAGTTGTGTGAATCGCTGTGAGTGTGCTGACTTGGTTACCTGATTGTGTGACAGCGCGCTGCTAGCAGCTCGACACTCGACCACAGACTGGCAATGACTCACGCATGCAGAAGGCTGTGGCCCACGCGGCTTGGGTGGGAGCAAGCTGGTCGATCTACCGCAATGCCAGCTCTTTATCTCAGATCTCATAACTTTCAGGAGTATACGCTTGAAAATGTGTATTTTTTAGCGTGTACTTACAATCAGACGATTAGAGATGAATAGTTATTACTTACACCTTCCTGAAGGTATTGCAGATATCTGTTTCCTCGTTTTTATAGTCTCGATATCTGATACCGTTCAAAAGTTATCCTGAAAGAGCTGATATTGAGCTGAATCGACTCCCAAGGACTCTTATGAAACACGTTAGAAGTGTCTAGTTTTGGGTTTTGGGGTCAAATCGGTTGGACCATTTTTGACAAACACCATCTCAAAGTTTCTAAGAGAAAACCCATAAGATGTGGAACATCAAATCTCTCCAAACGCTTCCAATTCTCACTGCATGTAAACAGAGACACACTAGAGGCAAACGCAGTACAATGGAGAACTCTACACACCTTGGTCATATAAAATATATTTCTCCAACGAGTCTAGGTAGCCGTGAATTAACAATGCAACATGTTTCTGCTATTATTTCTATCTATTCGATGAATAAAGAAAATGTATTAGATTATTTTCTTGGAAACGGCTGGTCTGAGTTGCAAACAAATTCTTAATAATGTGTATCACTTCCGTGTTTACTTTTGAAGAAAACTTGAATTATATTGGCGAGATTTCATTTTCCGTTTTTTTCCGCCCGGCCTAATCTTATGGGGTTTTTCGAAATTTTGAGATGATCTTTCTAAAACACGGTCCAACCGATTTGACCCCAAAACTATACAGTTCTAACTCTAAGTTGAATAAGTTTGCGTGTACAGTAAAAGTTTCGTGTCGATCGGTCAAACCGTGCAACCTGTGCAACGCTCACCTAATAAATAACTCGGAAAACGCAAAATAAATGTGCGCTGTGTGAGATGAGCGTAGAACGGTAGACGTAGGCTATGTAGGCCTAAATCTAGGGTTTAAAAAATTTTGTCAGCTCAATCTACATGCATCTACAGACCTTGGATTACTTCGAACGTTCAAAACCTTACCTGCAACTTGTTGCTATTTATAGAGCAACCTGTCGCATATACACTTTGCTTTACATGTTTTGATCCTAATATTCCAAGAAATGAGTACTTTTATTGCGATCTTCGTTTGGAGATCACGGAAGGCCGGGAGATCACGGAAGGCCGTGACTTGAAAGGTCACAAGGAAGGGTGCTGTCCAGGATATTTGCAATTATTCAAGAGAAGGAGACTTTCAAGTTGAGAATAAACAACACTTGAGGAAGGAGAATAATGTGAGTGACGATAAGTTATACAAATGTATGCTGGTTTGAAAGTGTTGTTGTGTTTTTGAAGGATTTGAAAGTTTGACATTCAGTCCATGAACACAAAATTGAAGTCGAAGGAGAACGATATTTCAGTGCACACTGGAATACTAGCATGAAGCAAGGCATCAAGATCGTGAGAAGGAGCAAGTGTGTGGTGTGACACACATTCAGGTGCATCGTGTGGAGTGTGTTATCATAAAGTCAGTCAAGTCAATTAAATACTGATAACGAGTCGTCCATGTGTAGTTTGTGAGACGAGAACAACTTCAGGATTGGAGTGTGATAAGTGTGGAAGCTGGAAACACTATAAATGTGCTGGGTTGGTGCTGAAAGAATTTAAGAAATTGAAGAATAGAAAATGGGTTTGTGATGAATGTCTTAAGTGTGAAGATAAGGATAAGATGGTAGAACTAGAATGTGGAAAGAAGAACAGGGAGAACATGAAGAAAACTGGGCGGTAATAAATGGTAACTTCAGTGATGGAACTTATTGAAGAGGTCAAAGAATTGAAGTTGAAGGACAAGGAAAATAAACAAGATCTATATGATGCATTAGCGGATAGATATATGTGGGAAATGGAAATGGAGATAAAAGTACTTACTTTGGGAAGGAAGGTAAATGACTTGGAGGAAGAGAAGATGGAGTCACAAAAGGAGAGATATAATACAGAGAGAAGATACAGATAATAGAAGATAATACAGAGAAGAGAAGAAGAGAGAAGAGAAGAATATAGCAGGATTAACAACAAACTGTGGAATCTTTATTAGGATGGACGGAGGAAGATGAACAATCACATAAGATGCAGCATGAAGGGTGTGAAGTAAGCCCAGTAAATAATGATAGTAGAGAAGACTCGGTTAGGAGAACTGGGCTGACGACGAGACTTCAGGATAGGACATGTAAGGAAGTGGAAGAAAAGGGAGGGAAAAAGAGAGGTTGCGATAAAGAGAGAAGGCATTGTAAGAAGACCCAAGAGAGGCAGATACCTGAGCCAGACGAAAACGTAATGGGATGGAAGGAAGTTAACAGAAAATCAGACCTACATGAGCGCTCAGTTAATAGAGGACGAAAAATAATAATGTTGGGTGATTCATTATTTCGAGGAATTGGAACTGAATGCTATCGTGGTATAAGAATTGTCGAGTTACAGAAAATTGTAGAAGAATGGAATATTAAAAAATTCGAGGACTGTGGAATCATACTACATGTTGGAACCAGTGATCTGAGGTCCAGTGTTCGAGGACGAGAAGACATGACAGAGAAAATGTTAAAACTAGCTGTGGTTTCGAAAGAAAAGTTTGGTGAAGGTAGGGTGGTTATAAGTGGATTGATATATAGAAGGGACGTGAGAAACGAAACCATCGATGGAATTAACTACAGTAGTCAAAGAATGTGTGATAGGGTGGGAGTTTGCTTCGTAGATGGCAACAGTTAGTTAAAAGGAAGGGGTTTGGGGGAAAATGGTGTACATTTGATCCGGTTTGGTGAATCTGTTTTTAAAAAATTGATCGCAAGAATAAAAAACAAAGTGTCTAAAATGATGTGACTAGCATTGGAGAGTCAAGCAAAATATGTGGTGGGTGGGCTGCGGAAAAGAGACAATAACCGATTTGAATATAAAGATACAAAAAAGGACAGAAAGCTAGAAAATGTCAAGACGACAAAATTAATGGTGATAAATTGTAGAAGTATTTGCAATAAAATAGATACATTTACAACATTAATGGAAGTGTATAAACCAGATATAGTGGTAGCGTGGCTTGATGACGGGTACACAGATAATGAAATTACTGTAGATGGTTATGTATTGCACCGTAGAGATAGAAATAAGCATGGAGGAGGTATTATTATTGGGCTTAAATCTGGAGTACAAGGTACATTACTATGGAAGGAGGAAGGGTCGGAGATGATGGGAATGAAAGTAACTGTTGAGAAAAAATCTTTCAATCTAATAGCGGTGTACAGACCACCAAATGGAGGGGAGGCTTTGTTGAAGAGATTGGAGGAGAGAGTAACTGATATGAGAACGAAAGAAATACTCATCATTGCTGGAGACATAAACTTACCGAACATAAGATGGGAAGCAGGTGGAGGAGGAGATGAGGAAGATGGGAGGAAGAGGGTACAAAATATTGTTCATGATATAATGAATGAAGGATTCGTACAAGCTGTGGAAGAAGGGACGCGAGAGACCAAGTCGGAAAAAAATAATATACTGGATGTAGTGCTAATTAGACCAGAGGAGATTTGGATGAATACCGAAGTTATAGATGGAATAAGTGACCACAGAATTTCTATCGTGAGTTTATTGCTTGGTTTGGTACAGGAAGATATGCATATTAAAAAAGTATGGTACTACAAGAGAGCAAAAGTTAAAGAGGTGAGGACGGCATTCAGAGAGAGATACAATAAGTGGAAAGAATTGGATTCAACTGATGTGGAAGCTACTTGGGATCAATTCAAGAAACTTTGCGATGAGATAAGAGCTCAATACGTCCCATCAAAAGTATTGGGGGACAATGCAGATCCAGCATATTATGACAAGAAGGTTAAATATCTGAAAAGAAAATGTAGAAAAATGTACAACCAAGGAAAAAGCAATGAAAACGTGGGAAACAAACTGAGTGAGTTGAGGAAAGAATTGGAGAAAGCAAAGGCGGGAGCAAAGGAAAAGTTTGTGAGAGGGATGGTCGTTGAGAAAGACATGCAAGGCAGTTGGAATAGGAAGTATAAATTCATAGGACAATAAAGGGGGATTGGAAGAAATTTACCTACACTAAAAGACAAGTGGGGCATCGAATGGGAGGACGAAAAGGGAAGTGTAAGAGCGTTAAACACACAGTATAGGGAAGTTTTTACGAAAAGTGGAAAGGACTGGTATGTGATGGTGGGTGCAATCGAGGAAGGCAAAGAAGTATATATTTCAGGAGCGGAAATTGAAATTGCTCTCAAGAAATTGAAAAACGGAAAAGCACCGGGGAAAGACGGCATTAGAAATGGCATGGTAAAACTGGCGGGGAGTGAAATTACACCATACCTACTCGATCTGTTCAACTTGACACTTAAAGTTGGGAAAATACCAAGAGATTGGAAGGTAGCAATTGTTGTACCCATTTTCAAAGGAGGAGAGAGAGGTAAAGTTGAAAATTATAGACTAGTAAGTTTAACTTCAGTCATCTGTAAAATTATGGAACGCATCATGGACGCTAAGATAAAATGTATTATTGAAGAGAGGAGGTCTGTCGGATTTTCAACATGGTTTCAGGAGGGAATTTTCATGCGATACCCAAATGTTGGGACTGGAATCAGATCTAACGGAGGTGCTGGACAGAGGAGGTAAAGTGGATGCAGTCTTCTTGGATTTCAAGAAAGCTTTCGATAAAGTGAACCATGAAATACTAATGATGAAATTGTGGGAGAGGTTGGGGAACTTGGAAATACTTAATTGGGTCGGAGATTTTCTTTGTGATAGAAGACAAAGAGTAAGAGTTGGAGGGCATCTGTCTGACGAAATCGATGTTACTTCTGGAGTGCCTCAGGGAAGTGTTCTGGGACCCCTTCTTTTTGATATATATATAGATGATATGAGTGAAGCTGTGATGTCTACGATACGATTATCTGCCGATGATAGTGTACTATACAGGGAAATTCAAGACAAAAAAGATGAACAAATTTTGCAGTGATATAATGAGATTGCGAAATGGGTGGAATTGAATGGAATGGGATTGAATGTTGGAAAGTGCAGAGTAGTTTGTTTTGGAAGAGGGAAGAAGAGAGTTGATTTGTACAAAGCCACAGGAGAATATCTGAAGATTGTGGAAGAATATAAGTATTTGGGTGTCATCTTCAGTGAAAATTTAAAATGGAAGAAGGAAATAGAGAGAGTCACTGCAAGAGGGATCAAGTCACTTAACTTTGTGATGAGACAATTGAAAGGAATGTCTCCACAAATAAAATCGAGAGCGTATGAGACTTTGGTGCGACCAATGATGGAATATGGAACGAATGTGTGGGATCCATATAGGGAAGGTGAGGTGAAAGAAGTGGAGAAAGTTCAAAGGCTGGCTGCTAGAAGAGTTACAGGAAGGATGAGAAGATTCAGAATGGTGACAGAAGATGAAGGGAAGATTGAAAGGGTGTTGGAGAGAACATCGGCTATGGTTAGTGAACTTGGATGGGAGACGTTGAAGGAGAGGAGAAGAAATATCCGCTTAATAACATTTTTTAGAGCATCAAGAGGTAGAGGAGGCTGGAAAGAGATGAGAGAGAAGATTAAATTGGATGAGAGGAGGTATGATTTTAGAGTAGGGCATGAGTGGAAGGTTGTAGTGAAGATGGCGAAGAAGGATGTCGGAAAGTATTCATTTTTTAATAGAGCGGGAGTCGAGTGGAATGGAACGAAGAAAGAAACATTAGTGGAAGAGCTCAGAAAATTATAATGGTTTGGTTTGGAATGGTTTGGGGGAGATTGCGGAGGAGGACTGATATTGAGACAAATTGAAGAAGTGGTAGTGCGGAGGGAAGTTTTATTATAGGGGTTTTGATAGTTTTTGTTGGTTGAGTGTATTTTTGATAATTATTATTTGTTTTCTTCATCTTGTTCCTGTTTTGTCAATGTTGTTTTGGTAAGAGTTTTGTTAATCAAGTTTAGGGCCTTGCCACCGCACTTTGGTGCAATTGTGAGTGAAAATAATAAATAAAAATATCTCATCCGATTGTTGTACAAATTATTGAAGATGTGTATGATAGTTGTTTCCTTATTCTGTATGAATTTGAAAGCTTCTAAAAAAAATTCGGTTTCCAAGTATTTTCCCCCTTGGGTTATTCTTCTGAGGATTTTCCAAACTTTCCAAAAAAAATCCGGAAAAACCGTTCAACCGATTTTCAGGAAAAACAAACCCAATTTATTCCGTTGTGACACCAATATGTAGGAAAAGTTTGGAGTCGATTGGTCTTCTTTCCTGCAGACCTGTGTGCCGCGTACAAAATAACAAAAAAAAAACATAACCACGAGGCCCATTTGTTTTCGGTACGTGGAATGGAAGTGTTCGCTACGCTCGTCTAATTATTATCGTCCCCACTAACAGCTGGGTGGAGGTTCCGAGCGGCCGTCCCCCCTATCCCACAGCAGTAGCGCGCGGGTGTTCCAACAAGCCTACTGTTGTTCAGGGGAGCACGTGACTTTCTCAGCCAGCTGAGCCAACACGTGACAGAGTGTGCCTACCTCGGTCTGACTCGGACTCCTCACGCCGGCTGACAGACAATAGCGTGAGCGGCGCGCGACCCGGCGGCTGACCACCGTGACCTTTCACCTGATACCGGCGGACACGGCGCACGGGGAGCATCAGGAACGTGTCATCGTAGTGCGGCATTCTCACGGCAACCCGCCACACACGCGGGTACCGACAGCAACCCGCCACACACGCGGGTACCGACAGCAACCCGCCACACACGCGGGTACCGACAGCAACCCGCCACACACGCGGGTACCGACAGCAACCCGCCACACACGCGGGTACCGACAGCAACCCGCAACACACGTGGGTACCGACAGCAACCCGCCACACACGCGGTACTGAAAGCAACCCGCCACACACGCGGGTACCGACAGCAACCCGCCACACACGCGGGTACCGACAGCAACCCGCCACACACGCGGGTACCGACAGCAACCCGCAACACACGCGTACTGACAGTTGCGGCAGTGTCCACTAAATACGGAGGCTCCGATTGACCGTCCCCCTATCACACAGCACCAACGCACAGGTGGTTCGAGCACTCAGGAATAGTGTTTCAATGTGTCTCCGCCAGGGTGTCGACTTCAGTTATAAAACCCAACACTACAAGACATCACGAGACGTAGCTTTAGTGGAAATGCGAGTGAAGAATAAACCAGATCCACAAAGAATTTTATCTCTTAAAACGTTCCAAGTTATAACAGTTTTAGGACTTATCACCAGACTTGGTTATAACTCGTATTCACGAAAAATTTCAAGCAAAAGTTTCAACAATAGTTTGATCTAAAGTTATCACCGGTCTTGACTGGTTTTAGTGGCTCACGGTAATATGATCGACTCAATAATGTCGACGACCAAAATATCGCGGCAATAAGGTCGCGGCAATAATACCGCGAGAGACATAACATCGTGGGTACATAATATCGCGGAGGCCAAATAACCGCGGACAAAATGACCGCGGTCAAAATGATCGCGGACAAAAGAGCGCGGCGACCATATGATCGCGGGCAATAAGATCGCGGCGACCATATGATCGCGGGCAATAAGAGCGCGGCGACCAAATGATCGCGGGCAATAAGATCGCGGCGACCATATAATCGCGGGCAATAAGATCGCGGCGACCAAATGATCGCGGGCAATAAGATCGCGGCGACCATATGATTGCGGGCAATAAGATCGCGGCGACCATATGATCGCGGGCAATAAGATCGCGGCGACCAAATGATCGCGGACAAAAAGATCGCGGGCAATAAAATCGCGGCGACCATATGATCGCGGGCAATAAGATCGCGGCGACCAAATGATCGCGGACAAAAAGATCGCGGGCAATAAGATCGCGGCGACCATATGATCGCGGGCAAAAAGATCGCGGCGACCATATGATCGCGGGCAAAAAGATCGCGGGCAATAAGATCGCGGGCAATAAGATCGCGGCGACCATATGATCGCGGGCAATAAGATCGCGGGCAAAAAGTTCGCGGCGACCATATGATCGCGGGCAATAAGATCGCGGCGACCATATGATCGCGGGCAGTGAAATCGCGACGAACATATGATAGCGACAAAAAGATCGCGGACAAAAAGATCGCGGACAAAAAGATCGCGGCGACTATATGATCGCGCGCAATAAGATCGCGGCGTACATATGATCGCGGGCAATAAGATCGCGGGAAAAAAGATCGCGGAGTACATGATCGCGGACAAAAAGATCGCGGCGACAATATGATCGCGGGCAATAAGATCGCGGACTACATATGATCGCGGGCAATAAGATCGCGGGCAAAAAGATCGCGGCGACCAATAAGATCGCGGCGTAGGCCTACATATGATCGCGGGCAATAAGATCGCGGGAAAAAAGATCGCGGAGTACATATGATCGCGGACAAAAGATCCCGGCGACAATATGATCGCGGGCAATAAGATCGCTGTTTTGTCGCTGTTTTGTCCGCGATCATATAGTCGCCGCGATCTTTTTGTCCGCGATCTTTTTGTCCGAGATAATTTGTCGCTATCATATGTTCGTCGCGATTTCACTGCCCGCGATCATATGGTCGCCGCGATCTTATTGCCCGCGATCATATGGTCGCCGCGATCATATGGTCGCCGCGATCTTTTTGCCCGCGATCATATGGTCGCCGCGATCTTTTTGCCCGCGATCTTTTTGTCCGCGATCATATGGTCGCCGCGATCTTTTTGCCCGCGATCTTTTTGTCCGCGATCATATGGTCGCCGCGATCTTTATGCCCGCGATCTTTTTGACCGCGATCATATGATCGCCGCGATCTTTTTGCCCGCGATCTTTTTGCCCGCGATCTTTTCGTCCGCGATCATATGGTCGCCGCGATCTTTTTGCCCGCGATCTTTTTGTCCGCGATCATATGGTCGCCGCGATCTTTTTGCCCGCGATCATATGGTCGCCGCGATCTTATTGCCGGCGCTCATTTTGGTCGCGATATTTTTGTCTGCGCGACCTTATGTACGCGCGATCATTTCACCCACTCGATATTATTGCCGCGAGATTATTGTCCGCGGTCTTATGTCCGCGCTCTTTTTGCCGCGCTCTTTTGCCGTCTACCGTTTTAGTGGAGATACAATTCACTCACCTCGCAATTGATTTCTATGATTTTGGATATTGTTGATGAACAAGATCAAAAAGATTCACAACGATTATGAGAAAACAAACGTAGAAATTGGTAGAACATTTTATTCTTTCATTTTGATTTTAAATCTCATCTTGTTGTAGAAAACCAATAATTGATGTTCAAATTGCGTTATTACAAACTCATTGACGTCCCACTCTTTGCTCTCATTGGTTGACAGTCGAAACAATGACGTCACAAGGCCACGGCACGGTAAGTTGGGGTTAAAGTTAACACCAAGATAAAATGTCCTTAGAGCCCGTTTTTCGAATAATAAATTTGTTGATTAAGCGATAATTAGTGGATTAGCTTGTTATTACTCTTGGTTACCAATGTTATTTTTGTACTGCAATTGATTAATTAGCTTAATTAACACATTTTTATTATTGGTAAATGGGCCCATTAACATTCTTTGTGAATGTGGTTTGAAGATAAAACCTGATAAAGTTAGAACGTGTTATCTCGGATTCAATATAGAATATAAGTTGCAGAATTTATTAAAATCTGTACTCCTTTATCTTTTCGTCGACTAGTGTACTATGACTATAGGTCACGGATTTAGATTGTTAAAAATGTGAAAAGATCACAGTCTTAGACCCGTTTTCGAATCAAAATTTGTTGATTCAAAATTAGTGCATATTGTTGTATACATGTTACCAATGTTATTTCGTATGCAGGTTATATGCTATACACTTTTTTATGGTAAATGGCCCATAACTTCTTTGTGATATGTGGTTTGAAGATAAACCTGGATACAAGAGACTGTTGTTTTCGGATTCATATGAACTAGACGGTTTAAGCCGCCTAAACGTTTCAAGATGAAACTTTGTGATCTGGCCCGAACTTTCTTGTTGTTTTGCTTACCTGATTGGTTGGGACCAGTTGCCCATCTATATTTTTGTAACCGCGCCTAAAGCACACTTGTCCTTCTACTTGTTTGCAGAATTCTATTAAAATTCATTCCTTTAATCTAGTTTTCCTCCGACTTGAGTGTTACTCTGATTATATTTACGTTATTCTGATTTCTGATTCCATAATAATAAATGTGGAAAGATCACTTGAGTGTGACAGCACCCGGTGCTCACCTCACAGTGGACCGAAATACAAATAACACGTCACATATTGTGAACACAAAGAACGAGTCGACGGTATGACGCGAGGCTGTTTACATGTCGCGTTGACACTAGATCTGTTTGTTTGTCCTGCACTACCTGAACTGGTACTTCAGTTCCTGCACTATCGTGTTTGTTTGTAACCGTGGTGCTGCACCAAGCTGCACTTTCTTGTTTGTTTGTCCCGGTTCACTTGCACTAGTTCAGGTAGTTCTACACCAGCTGGTGTGCTTAGTTCAGTGCAAGATGGCAGGCGCCAAAATCAAGTTGTAGGCGGACGCTTTGCTGGCTTACTAGTTGTTGACGCTTAAATTCGTGTTGATGAGAATGAAAAAATATATAACCGAATAAGGGTTGTCATTATTAAATATTTACTATTCATTAATCACATTCCATGATATTTAGTATCTCTTTCTCTATTTTCAAAATTCTTCCATTTCAAAATTCGCGTCCAGGAACCGAAAAATCGGCAATTTCGTGTTTGTTTGTACCTCATCATTTCGGTATCATTTCCTGCACAAAACCCGTAATATGACGCACTTCCTTTTTACACCAGCTACACTTTAGTTCAGGTTGGTGCAACACAAACAAACAGAACTACTGTTTCATGCGGCGGTTTATACGTCGCGTTGCCACTGACACGGCACAATCCGGCGGTTGGCTACGACTGCCTGCCGCACAAGCCAGACATGTTTGCGCAATCAACAGGTTTATTTCGGGTGTTTTTGGCCGCACAACGGCGTGGACAGTCAGCTGCACTCAACCAACTGCACTCAACCAACTGGGCACTGGCCGAAAAATAAACGGCTTAAAAACCATCTAGACTAATAACTAGGAAAAGGCGGAATGAGATGAGTAGAATTGTCTGGGATTGAAAAATACTTTTTGTTAGCTCAATCTACATCTACAGACCTTGGATTACTTCAAACGTTCAAAAACCTTACCTGTAACTTGTTGCTATTCATAGAGCAACCTGTCGCATATACACTTTGCTTTACATGTTTTGATCCTGATATTCGAAGAAATGTATAGGCCTACTTTCATTGCGTTTTCTTCGTTATATCTCAATCCGATTTGTGTACAAATTATTGAAAATGTGTATGATAGTTGTTTTCATATTCTGTATGAATTTGAAAGGGTTGAAGAATCTTTGTTTTTCAAGTATTTTATGTTTCCACATCCTAAAAAACGAAGCCCATTTTTTCTCGGTATATGAAATGGAAGTCTTGGCCACAGTCATCTAATAAACTGGCCTGAACTTATATTTCTTGAGTAACCTCTACAGCAATTAAAGTAAGCAGCTTGACTCCCCCCTACAAGAATGTCATTGGACACAATGATCCCTAACCATCACTCGAGCAATTTGTTGAGAGGAGTCACACCCATCAATTGTACTTCAGTACAGTTTGCTCAAGAAATCCAAGTTTAGGTCAGTTGGTTTCAAGTACAGTTGAGCGTTGAGGAACGTCGTACCTGGGCGAGGCATGTCGCGACTCATGACATACCGGTACCAAGATGGCTGACAACGTACTGAATGATGACGATTATTGTTTCTTAACGACCCCACCAACAGCTAGGTTATACGGGGGTACACATGAGCGGGTGATAATGACACGATGAAGTGATGGTAGGTGGAAGGACGATTACAAAAACCCATGCCTTATGCGGGACTCGAACCCACGCCCAGCGGTGGCTTGAGTTTCTGAAGCGGTGCCTCAGCTGATTGAGCTACCGAGGGCGGCACGTACTGAATGGTAACCGTGTGGTTACTGTGTAGTGCTTTGTGACATTGTTACGTACTGCTGTATCCCTGTGTATAAACAGCTCAATTCTCAAACATTGCTTCACTTGCATACAGAAGACCAGTCTGAAATGTTATGCATTACTAAAGCATGCCACGCTGATAATCGCAATAAGCCAGTGTTTTCAACAAGTTCATTTCTTCCTCAGAATGTTACATTGAAATAAGATCTACAGGCCTTGAGTTTTGACACTAGGAGGCGACTCGAAGTGGGAGGTGGCATCTTAGTTTCGAAATCGAAATCATAGAGCGCCCGCAGAACTGCTATTATTACACCCAACAGGAATACGGATCCCACACATTTTTTTTTTTAATTAAAAAAATTACCTGTGCGTTGGCATCCATTGGCATGATTTAAAAACCTGGATAGTTGGCCATATGTCTAAGATTGGAAGGTATCATCGTTCATAGACTGACCGGCACAAGCAGGGCAGTGGTAAGAGCGCTCGCGTCATGTGATCCGGTAGGCGAGGGGAATATCGGACCCGGTTTGATCCCCGCTACCATTAAGTATACAGGGTAGATACTTAATGCCGCTACTATCCATCTTTACAGGATTTTGTTGGCCCTAATTGCAATAGTCATCCTGGATACAAGTTGAAGTTTGGGTTATATTTTGCAAGTTATTAGTTATTCCATTCCAACTACAAGCCCAGTACAATCGAATGCATATATATTACACTTCGATTTCATCAAACAACAACACCTATCATGAAAATCTAATTCTAATGGGGTGACCATCTCAAATATTTGTGTGGTACCTGATTTAAAAAGTATTCACTAACTATGAAATGAATCTCGATATCATTTGAGCATACAAAAATGTCCCATTCAAAATGACTAATGTAGGCTAATTCTGAAAATTATAAAAATACTCGGCCATAGAGCCAGTTTTATTTATACCGGTACTGGAGTTGTTTCACTAGATTTTATCATTTAGGTAAAACCTCAGATGGAAGTGGAACGTTGAAGTGAAACAACAGTACCGGTACGAACGTAGCAAAACATATTCGCGGGTGACCGGCCCATTTTGATATTCATTCCACCAGCAGCCCACCGGGCATTGCCTGGTTGCCTGGTGGCCCAGTTCGGCACTGTATGTCAGATATTACACCATAGGCTAGTCCTGCATAGAATTGTACAGTCTCAGGCCTTATTAATTAGACTGTCAAACTCGTGAATATGTCTAGTCCTGGACACCTAGCTATTATTATTTACACATAACCTCCAGTTTATGACAGAAATTTCAAAGCTGGTCTTGGCCAATGGGGTAGGGCCTATGTCCTATTTAGAAACGGACTTAATGGTGTAGGCCTAGTCATACACCTACCTTATGTTATACCAGGGCCTAGGCCTACATCTTAAGAAGGGACAAACATAATGTGTTCAACATGACATGTCCCAGAAATGACAGTAGGCCTATGTAATGTCAACCTCAGCCCAGACTAGAATAACCAAAGAGCCATTCTAAACAGAGGTTGGCCCATGAGTGGTGGAAATTAGGAAAGCCTATTCCTGCAGGATCTGTGATGGCTCAGCCTCTCGCATGATTCAGACGTCTGATTCAATACTACATGCGTGACGTAAATAAGATAACCTTCACATATACAGACGACTTACTACAAACAACATCCAGTCTGGAATATTGACTCAATCAATAAGATCATCACAGGTGTGCAAAGTAGCAAAGGTGGGGACGACAAGATCATGCTGCAACTTGATATTATCCTACCTGAAGCATTTCTGTCGGTGTGCGGTGTTACCGACATAGCTGAACACCCTTCTGAATCACCAAAGAGCGTACATTTACCGTATGCATAACCACATCATAGCCTACATCTCACTTATTTAGTTTATTCAATATTTACAGATTAACAACACAATCCACTCGCCATCTTTGTTCAAAATCGATCAATGCGCAACGGACGGTAAAATCAAGTACTGCAAACTTTTCTTAATTTTGACAGCTAAAGGGGCGGACATTAACTGACTGTCATCCAACTTTCACTATTTACAAGTGATAGCCTTTTGTAAACAAGTCCTGGATATTGTAAGAAAAGATACTGGTTAAACTCTGTTTCTTTCCAATCATACTTGTTTGCCAAAGTATAATTAGGATAGCTTTAAAAAATGAATATGTGGGCGTGGTGACATCTTGAATGTTTACATGGTAAGTTCCCATGATTGTGGTAACATACATGCGTCCTCTTGGCTCCTGTTCGTGTGTAACAGGTGTTTTCTTTCCTATGACTTAGATACTTATTGAAATATTCATAATTCTCCATCGGTACGTTCTAGGGTCAATTGTGTCCAGGTAGTATTACACCAGCCCCATCAACAAGTCGAGTAAGTCCGTCGCTTCCTTCGCAACAGTCGGGACCTCAGCCTCGGCTTACAGCTGTAATACCGTCAAGCAGAACAGAACACACTAACTACATGGGCAACTCGGCAATAAAGCAGCATTATGAAACAGCAAAGAAAACGGGAGTACTCAAACTTTCTCAGGGAAAGCTTACTGAATTTCCACCGACTCTTAAGCAGCTAGAAGAGATTCTTCGAACACTAGACCTCTCCGAGAATAGGTTTACTGAATTACCTAATGATATTGGCTCCTTTCAAAACCTCAAGCATCTTAATTTGAATCGAAACAGACTAACATACCTGCCTGATATAATTGGAAATCTTACCAAACTGGAAAGTTTGTCCGTTTGCAGCAACAAGTTGACTGAGGTTCCACAATCGTTATCAAATCTAACACATTTGAAACAGGTCAACTTGAGCGAAAACCAACTGACTGTATTCCCGCTTATGTTCAATGGAATCGTACATTTGGATGCACTAGATTTATCAAAAAACAAAATAACAGTCGTTCCGGATGGTGTAGCAGATCTTCGAGTCACAGAATTAAATCTGAACCAAAATCGTCTAACTACGATATCAGGACAAATTGCCAACTGTCCCCGTCTGAAAACTTTGAGGCTGGAAGAGAATTGCCTTCAACTACCAGCAATCAATTCTAGAATTCTAACTGATTCAAAGATTTCTACTCTTACATTAGATGGAAATCTGTTTGATATAAAAAGTTTCAGAGAAGTCCCGGGTTACGATGACTACATGGAGAGATACACTGCCGTCAAGAAGAAAATGTTCTAGCTTAAATCCACTCATTGTTGTCATCTCCATTCACATTTTATCATCACATATATTGTAAAGTTATATTATTGTGCACCCACAATAATTGTTGTATTTTTGGATATAAATAATAATTATGTAGAATTTTACAATAATTAAGTAAATTTGCTGTTAAAACTTTGATTAACTGATACTATTGCTCGTAAGTTCATATAGGTAATTATAATCAAGCTTATGTGCAAGTGAAATATATTTATAAGTCATACACATCTGATGTATTTCTGGACTGTTTATTCGTTCTCAAGTGTCAATAGCCACTACAGACAGGAGTGGCTGCTGACACTCAGTTTCGTACTTCCGGTCTCGGTATTCAGTGGCGCTCTCAAGCGGTGGCAGATCTAAGCACTATTGATACTTGGTTTCGTATTTCCGGTTTGAGAATTAAGATCATCAAGTTAATTCCCCATATTTTTGGTTGTCTACTACGATAATACCAAGCCATAAAACAAGATGTAGCACTATGAATGAGCTTCATCTACTGCCTTGAAACGCCGAAACGATATCGTTCAGATAATCTTATAACCAAGCATCACATCATGTGTCTGCATAGCTTAGAGGTGAGGGGCGGGCTTCCAGGGTTCGATTCCCACGCCCTTACTATATTTCTTCACTTTTATTATTCAAATGCTTTTGGTTGAAGGTTATAGGTCGGTAACATTTTTTACAGGTATTGTTTAGCGACCGATATTGGTATCATTTTTATAACGAATTGCACAACATGCTAAGGCACGACCGTAGGCCTGTAGCCGTGGTGAAATTGTTTTGCCTCACAGAAACTAAGGGCCAGTTAGGAATACAGTGTTAGCCTCCAATTGAAGAACCGAGACTTTCTCTTATGGTAATTAAAAGTATCGAATAATATACCAATGATAATATCAAGCCTTAAAAGAAGGTGTAGCATCATAAATAGGCTTTATTAGATGAGCGTTAGCGAAGATTTCCATGCAACTCTTACGGAGCTTTGTCTGTCTTTTTTTTTTCTTGTTTGTTTGTTTGTAAGCACTGCACAGGTTGCAGGATTTGACAAATTGACATGAAACTTCTTCTGTATATTCTGTATAACTTTCCAACTTAGAACTGTATAGTTTTTGGGTCAAATCGGTTGGACCATTATTGTGAAACATCATCTCAAAGTTTCTAAAAACCCCTTAAGATCAGGCTGAGTGGAAAAAATTGAAGAATAAAATCCCACCAATTTAATTCAAATTTTCCCCAAATGTAAACACGGAAGTGATACACATAATTAGAAATTTGTATCCAATTCGGACCAGCCGTTTCGAAGAAAATGATGTAATACATGGTCTTTATTCATCGAATAGATACAAATAATGGCAGAAAAATGTGTTAACGTTTTCGCTCGTTTCTTTTTCTTTTGTTAACGGTAGACTCGAGATGAGATGAGTAGGTCGGTTGGTCAGGAATTTAGGCTAAGAGTATAACACGGTAAACAATGTTGAAAATTGATTCGAGTTATATTAAATAAAAAATAACAATAGGCCCTACATATAAATGGTTACACAGTATTTATGTGATATATTCGTAATAGCTTAGCCTACTGATCGCCGGTTTTACGATCAGCAACGTTGAAGTAAAAACTGCCGGTTTAACATTTCACTTCTCACGACACACGTCTGAACTCTTCAGTTGCTTTCATCGTTGTGGGGCGAGGAGAAGCCTTCCACCCCACACATCCTGTCTGCACGCGCCAAATAATAGCGACTGGAAGTACAATTACATGTTTAGAAATGTGAAAAATGGTGGCATGATTATAAAATATGTCGCAGTGATAGAGTCACGGCTCCCTAGACTCGTTGGTATTGAATGAAATATATTTTATATGATCAACGTGTGTTGAGTTTTTGATTATACTTCATATAGACATCACACTCATCTTACAACGCTCATTCTGCGTTTGCCTAGTTTGGGTCTTCAAACAGAGTCGACCAAACTAAGTGTCAATTAGGTTTGCCTCATAGAAACTAAGAGGCAATAAGGAATGAGGTTCTAACCTTCAATTAAAGAGCCAAGACCGACTCTTATATTAATTAAAATATTAATTCCTATACTGATGACATTATTAGCCATAATACAGAATATTCCTCTCCACTAAAGAATACAAATGAGCTTTATCTAGGTCAACTAGCTGTTGACCACAAGCTTACCTTGATCAAACTAAGGGGCAGTAACAAATGCGGTTTTAGCCTCCGATTAGAGAGCCAAGATCAACTGTTATTTTAATTGAAGTATCAATTAATATACTGTAACGTAACATACAGTTTATGGTTTCAATCTCTTCAAAGTGTGTCTAATTTTATTTTGTAAGAATTTGTATTTTAGTGTTTTCTCATGTTGTGTGGTCTGGCATGTGTTGGTGACAGTCTAGCAATGCTCACAAGGTGCCAGCTCAAGACAAAACAGAGCTAAGAGTGGCTGGTATTCAGTCAAGCATATGGAAGCTATTAAATTAAATGGTTATTAGTTTTGAATAAGGGTAGATGTCATGGGTTTTCAGTCCAGAACATTTTTGAACATGGACAATTTTAAAAAATCTCACATTTTAAGTTAGCCATAAATTCAGTCTTTGTTAAATATCAAGTGTCAACCAGGGAGAGTATGTTTTTAAACTACACACATTTTCATAATCTGAGCTAAATACAACCAATCAAAACTCTGCTTTGTGTCTTGACCTGGCACCTTGTGAGGGTTAATTAGATCACCAACACATGTCAGAGACCACACAACATGAGAAAACACTAAAATTAGACTCACTTTGAAGAGATTGAAACCATAAACTGTATGTTGCGTTACAATACCAATGGTGACATTAAACCTTGAAGCAAGGTGTAGCACCATAAATGAGCCTTATCTAGGCCCTGCAACATTGTACAGGCTCGAGTTGGAACATTGACACAATTCAGGGATAGCTACGGATCGGTCATCTCTCTAATTTACTTGCTGAATGAGATAGAATGAATATTTTATCTCTAGAATTCATCAATTACTATGTGAATGACCATTTTGCTCAATTTAGGTACTATACACCTCAAATACAGTGCCGGACCGGACAATGCCCGCTGGGCCGCTGGCGGAATGAATTTCAAAATGGGCCGGTCACCCGCGAATATGTTTTACTACATTCGTACTGTTGTTTCACTTCAACGTTCCACTTCCATCCGAGGTTTTATATAAATGATAATAACTAGTGGAACCAGTACCGGTATTAATAAAACTGGCCCTAGCCGAGCATTTTTTAAATTTTTATAATTACATTAGTCTCTTTAAATGGGTTGTTTTTGTATTCTCAAATAATACCGAGATGAATCACTTCATAGCTGGTGAATATAACCTTGTTAGATGAGGTACCATCGGAACAAATTGGGATACAAACATTCAAGATGGTCACCCCATTAGAATTGGGATTTGTATGATATCGTCGTTTGAGGAAATCTAATTGTATTTTGTAAGATGTATGCATTCGATTGTAATTAGCTTGTAGTGTAATTAGGGTGACCATCCGTCCCGGAAAACCGGGATTGTCCAGGATTTCCATCTTTTGTCCCGATCTCCCGAAAAGTTATTTCGGGATACGTATTTGTCCCGGTTTCGGCAAAAGAACAAATGATTGGGTGAATAATTTGCGTAAAATGGGAATTACTTGTCTGTTGCGTCAGCCGGGTGACCAGACGCCCAGATTGTCCTTGTTGTGAGCTTCCCGTCCCGGCGTCCCAACAAATGTTCTCGGGACCAACAAATATCACGGATTTTCAAAAACAGCATAAATTGAAATAACTGGATATTTTTCTACTTGGTAAAATTCATCTTCTCATAATTCATTTTCGTTTCAAATTGAAAAAACTGCCAATATTTGTTGAATCAATTTTTAAATTGCACATCAAATTCAAATAACTGTCTTTCTATCATTAACATGTGTGGCCTACATTCTCAGAGTATGCAATTACTATGTATAGAAAAAATATATTCTTGAATATATATGACTATAGAAGACAACCAATTCCAAAAAAATCCCCTGCGGGACTGTTCAGCCCTCGACCCCCCCCCTCCCCCCCCTCCCCCTTCCCTACCCACCAATATAGTGCATTATTTCCCATTTTTTATAACACAACACAATCAAACAAGAAGTTCATGTACATAGCGTTAAAAATAATACCTATAGAGATAAAAACTCTTTTTTTAAGGTTTGGGGAAAAAGTTGTACATTCTGTGCTGAACGTTAACAAAATTGTCAATTAAACAATAAAAATAGGAACAATAAATACTCAAGTGTATATAATTAAATGCATATGCGACAATATTACAGAAACAAATGTGTTACATTGCAGTACAAAAAGAAAATACAGTGAGATCAAAAACAAATGTGAATCAGTGAGTCCAAGATGAAATGTGATAATAATGTACAAGTTCAAAACCATAGTTTCTTCTATAGAGGTCGATATTTCAACGCGATTTTTCGTGGACAATTGTCAATTTGATATCTGAAATCTCGATACATATTCAGAAAGCTTGCAAAAAAAAAACTGTTAGACGGTGTATCTAACTCATTGTTTAGATGAGCGTAGCAAAGACTTTCAATAAACATTACGAAAAAAAAAGAGCTTCTTTAATGTTTTTTTTTTTGTCATTTCTTGTAACTTTGTACGCGGCATACAGGTCAGGAAAAAATCGCCTCCAAACTTTTTCTGAATATTGGTGTTACACAAGAATAGGTTCGGATTGTTTTTCAGAAAAATAGGCTGAAGATTTTTCCGAAAAAAAATTGAAAGTTTGGAAAATCCCCATAAGAATAACCCAGGGGGGGGGGGAAGACTTGAAAAACGAAAATTCTTCAAAAGCTTTCAAATTCATACAGAATATGAAAACGACCATCATACACATTTTCAATGATTTGTACAACAATCGGATGGGATATAACGAAGAAAACGCAATAAAAGTATTCATTTCATCGAATATCAGGATCAACATGTAATGCAAAGTGTAAGCTCATGTGACATGTTATTTTGAAATATTTTTAAAAACTTAGTCTCGATCCTGGCTTTTTATAATTTTCCCGAGTGTTTATAAGTTGAAAAATGAAAAAAAAAAAGTAAATCATGATGATTGACAATTCAATTTTCAAACATTATGATCATTTGAGAAATCACTCAGACACTGACGTTGGTAAAACCATCATAGATGAAATTAATGTCTACATGTCGTTCTTCAAAAAAGAGCGGCTAACGTCAGTTTCGTGCAGACATTCATTCAAATCAATTATTCTACTTTTTTTTTTTTTAATTGCCAAATAAACACAGATAGCACATTTACAGAAGTACAAATAAAGTAAGGCAATATCATTCGGAATTCCCACAAAACTGCCGAATGGACAGTTTGACTGTGGGTTATAAAATCTACAAAACGTGAGGTGTTCAATACAATCGTATCAAGTAAATGAGTGAATAAATGCTACAATTTGAGCGCATAAAATGAACAGATTTGTTGTAATTGTTAAATGTAAGAAGAGAAAGTATATAAATTAACAGCATTCGAATATGAATGACAACGAGAATACCGTCTCAAAGTTTCCGAAAGCTCATAACATTGGGCCGGGCAAGAACATTGAAAAAAAATCCCTGCAAAAATTCACCTCTTCCCTGAATGTGAACACATAAATGGTACAAAATTTGTATGTAATTCAGACTAGCCATTCTGAAAAAAATCTTTTAATCATTTTTTAAAATCATCCAGTGATATCGAGTGGCAACTGTAATAAATACACAGCTAGCCTACGTCGTGTGAGAATCGCTGACATTTCCGTCAACCAAATGAATAATCTTATTATTGAAGGTTATATCGGGATCATGCTCAGCCTAAACTCCTACGCAATGTTATGCTGAAAAATATGATACATCATTTATTTTAGAAACAGGTTCATGGGCATCGGGGGCAAGGCAAGGGGTTCATAGCAAGGGGGTGCACTTGCCCCCCCCCCCCCTCCCCACTGGGACCAGACAGAAATATATATTTTTTGGAACAATGATGTTTTTATAAACTGTTTAAGTATCGACTGTACCGGTGACATATTTCAACATGTCTTGTTACGCGGGTGGTCATGAGTCTGATGTGACTGGGGTGGGTAGGCCTCGCCAACTGACGAATATGATTTATTGGGCTATTCTTATTTACCGGAAATTTTGATATTGGGTATCATACAGACCAATCAGATTGTAATAACTCATTTTGGCTATTTTGTATGATGAAATATTTAAAAATATGAATAGGATCAACTACTTGCATAGAATTCAAACATTTCAAAATTCTCTGTCTTCTTTCTCAATAAAAATCAAGAGCTCATTAAATAGTCACAAAACACTATGGAATGATGAAATTTAAAAAAATCCCCTTGGAGTGCCCTATCCCCCCACTCCCAATGAGTCTTGTGCATTTTCTAATTCTGGATATTTTGCCCCCCCTTAAATGTCTTCCTGCCGACGTCCATGAACAGGTTATGACGCTGATGAGTTTTGTTTACATCAATAGATGTTGCACATGTGTGTGTTGCTATGATGAGGATATCATCGTACGAGAGCCAAGAGAAACTCTCACATGTTCTGTATATCATCACCGTTATCGACGTGTTCCCTGCGCCACGACTCACCTCTCAAGGTAAGCTGCTGGTCACTTTCCTGGCTTCAGGCTATATTCCTGCACAGTCCGTTGACCCAATAGAACCAAGCTATTCTGTGACAGATTAGTTGTACGCCTTTTTGTACAATTCAAGTGTGAAACATTTCTATTGCTGCCTCCTCCGCGTAGGGTTGTAGATATTTCGCAAGGTGTTTAGCGAGCTGCTGGGTCGGAGCCGACCTGCCAGCGAAGCCTCGTGTCGCGCATCGCATGCCACTGTTGAACACGGAGAAATGACACGATAGGTCGATAGATATTATGGCGGGCCATAATAGTCTAACGCATCTTCAAGGTTTCGACTGTCTAGTCATTCCCTTGTCCAGAGTGGAAACACCAGAGGTTTTTGACAAATGGTGGGGAAAAAAAAATAGAGAATCAAAAGACGATTCTTGGGATCACGTCGTTGTTCGCCGCTTAGAAGCGCTGGCTTAGAAGCGTCGTATCCGAGAGAAGAAATAGAACGTTTGTACCGATCCCAGGTAGACACGGTTATATTAGAGAGAATCGAGATCAAAGGGCAGTGTTGGGGAAGATCACTTTTAAAAGGAACTTCTGAAACATTCATTTCGTGTAAAATAAATCGATCTTTTAAAAAGTTCAAAGTTCGTTTTCGTGGCTTTGCTGTGAAAGTTCAAGTTCACATTAAAAAAAAACCTAAGTAAGTTCAAAAATTCGACTTGAAAATTATAAGGAAAAAAGGGTTCAACACATGGCTGCCGCAAGTGATCCCGTGATGGAATCCCGAACAGGGAATATCATACATTCAGGATAGACCGTAAAATAGTCGATCTCGTTCGGAATTTGGACGAGGAAGTAAATGCGGAAGATGTGGACGAGGAAAAGAAAGGCATTTACGAACCTACGGCCCCTTATTTTCGAAGCAAATACAATCTTGTCAACATCGAGGTGATAGGCCTTCTAGTTGGAGCAAGGGGCACCATCCCAACATTTTTTGTAGATTTTTGTACGAGATTTAACCTAAGTAATAGTTTTATTTATAATGTTACGCTCCTTGCTATAAAAGGTTCAGTATCCATTTTTAGAAATCATTTATATTCTAGTTAACATTTGGAGTAGGTGCATATATATATATATTTTTTCTCCATATACCATTAGTAATTTTGTGAATGTTTTAATTGATTTAGATTTGATTACTACTTTTTTCTCATAACTTCATTCTTCTATTGTATTTTTAATCATTATCCATTCTTTTATTTTATTATCTGTGTTTATATATTTTGTATCTTATTGTTCTTTTTATTCTGTGTCGCATCGGCAACCCGAATATGGGCAGAGATCATCTTAATAAAGAAGATTTTACACACACATAGTGCGATCGTGTCGAAAAGGATTATGAGGGATCTAAAATTATGAACTTTCAAATGAACGTTTTATTCCGTTGAAGATCACCGAAAAATCGAACGTGAAGAAAGTTCAAGATCATCGACTGTAAATGTAACGCGTTCATTGAAAAGTTCAGAAAATACAAACGCGATCATTTTAAAAGTTAATTACCCAACACTGTCGAAGGGTTTGCATTATTTTGAATTTGAGAGTAAAATTTCACTGCCTGCTGTTGAAGCAGGAATGGGGAATCCACTTTCTGAATGAAGAAGAGTAATGCGAGTGTGTATCGCTGCTCTCAGTGCAGTTCAGAGGCATTTATTAGACGAGCATTAGCGAGGATTCAATTTTACATACTGAACAAAAATTTGTGTTCGTTTTTATGTTTTTATGTATTTATTTATTTTTTTTCATGTTTTTCTGTCGGTTCTCCACAGGTAAAACGACTACAGCTATCAACTTCAAAAAAATTTTCAGTATGGTTCCTCATCTAACTTAGTTCTGTATAGTTTTGTGGCATTATCGGGTGGTAACTTTTATTTTTATGAATTTTATAAATTTCAAAAATACCCATTAGAATAACACAGCGGACAAAAAAGAATATATTTTCATTTTCCAAAAAAATGAAATTTTGCATGAAGTTGAATTAAATTTTGATACACATTTCTGGAAATTTTCAGTTTGATCGGGTCAGCCATTTTGAAGAAAAAACATAAAATGTACTAAATTGGTCCCACTCGAAGCAGTTTCCACCCATTTTGACCCATACTATTACTATTCGCTCGTCTAACAACGCATATGGCATTTTCCTAGTTAGAGATAACCTGAAGTCGTTTGATCTGCGGCTCCCCACAACCTGACCAGATCGGGCTCGCTTACGTAATGCTAGGATTGATGACAGTGAGTCTACAGTTCAGAGACATTTCTTCACTCCGGAGGAGTGGTGTAAGCGAAGAGAGTTTAATGTACATGGGTTTTATTGATAATTCTGGTAAAATGTTGATTATAAGGTAATTTTCTGTCTATATAGGAGGTCCCTACTCAGGAATCCCAGTACCCACTTCAGTGGTTGCCCAAATCCTACCGAGAAGGAAGAATATAAGAGTACCTCAGGACTGCCCGTTTTATCAGGACTTTCTATTTTTTCTTTCTTTCCTTCTCTCTTCCTTCTTTTCTATTTCTCGTCTTTTCGAATTGAGTCTTACGAGACCTTTTTCTTGCCCTCCCCTGGCCCCCCCTTGGCCAAAAGTTGAGGGGGGCAATGCACCTTCTACCCCCGGTTCCGACGCCAGTATATATATATATATATATATATATATATACATATGTATATAAAAATAGTCTCCGTATTTGAGTTTACAACAGAACCTGTACAAGAAAATAGCCGAGAGGGTCTATAACCTAGCTGCGCCGGAACGAACAATAGAAGTTGAATGCATGACCATTATAGAGATGAATGAAAATCGTCGTCGGAGAGTTAGGATTATATAATTCTGAAGATATGTATTGGAAATGAAAATCTTGAGAATTTATTTTTTTAATGGTAAAAATATAGTTAAATTAATAACATATAACTTACGGCACGCGTCAGCACGTATCAATTTTGTACGGATTTTGCAAAAGTATCAGCATTTTATCGGGTCAGCACGCATCTGTAAGCACGACATCAAAATGTGCAAGATTGGCCGTACCCCCTCGATGCAAGTATCAGACCCATTTGTTACCATACTATCACATATCAGCACGTCTAACAATCGCACATATGGCAGTTTTCCAGTTAGCAGATCACCTGAGGCGTTTGTATCAGCACGCTCCCAATACTGAGCAGATCAGCGCTCGCACGAAATGCGGCATTGATGACGGATCACAGTTCAGAGCATCTTCACTCGACGGTGGTGTAAGCACGATCAGAGTTTCATGCACGGTATCATCAGATAATTTCAGGCTCACAACTGCTTATCAGCAGGTATTTTCTGCACGATAGCACTCACCTATCAGCAATCACCTATCCAGTTCAGTGTTGCCCACCCACACGATAAGGACGTATCAGCAACGATCCAGACCCCCTTTTTCAGACTATCAGCATGTATCAGCACTTATCCTTCTATCTGCCTTCTTTTCAGCCGCTCGAATCAGCACGTACGAGACCATGTTCAGCCCTCCTGGCCCCACATTTGCCCAACATGTATCAGCGGGCATGCACCTTCGACCCGTATCCGACGCACAGATGTAGCATAGATATAGTGTATCAGCACGCATTCAGTATTGATCAACAGAACATGTACAAGAAAATTAAGCCCACAGATCTATACACAGCTCAGCAGTATCGAACATAGAACGTTGAACGCATCACAGTAATAGAGATGAATGAAATTTGTCACACGTATCAGATTATATCACGAAGATGTGTAGAACGCATCTTGAGGATTTTCGCAGTAACAAATAGTTAAATTAATAACATATAACTTACAGCACGCGTCAGCACGTATGAGCACACATCAGCATGTATCAGCACGCATCAGCATGTATCAGCACGTATCAGAATGTATCAAAACGTATCAGCACGCATCAGCACGTATCAGCATGTATCAGCACGTATCAGCATGTATCAGCATGCATCAGCACGTATCAGCACGCATCAGCATGTATCAGCACGCATCAGCATGTATCAGCACGTATCAGCACGCATCAGCATGTATCAGCACGCATCAGCACGCATCAGCACGTATCAGCACGTATCAGCACGCATCAGCATGTATCAGCACGCATCAGCATGTATCAGCACGCATCAGCATGTATCAGCACGCATCAGCATGTATCAGCACGCATCAGCACGTATCAGCATGATTCAGCATGTATCAGCATGTATCAGCACGCATCAGCATGTATCAGCACGTATCAGCACGTATCAGCACGTATCAGCATGTATCAGCATGTATCAGCACGTATCAGCATGTATCAGCACGTATCAGCACGTTTCAACACGTACCAGCATCTATCAGCACGTATCAGCACGCATCAGCATGTATCTGCACGTATCAGCACACATCAGCATGTATCAGCACGTATCAGCACACATCAGCAGGTATCAGCAGGTATCAGCATGCATCTGCATGTATCAGCACACATCAGTATGTATCAGCATGTATCAGCACACATCAGCATGTGTCAGCACGTATCAGCACGTATCAGCACGTATCAGTATGTATCAGCACACATCAGCACGTATCAGCATGTATCAGCGTCGCGTATCAGCATGTTTTTCAGAAACGTATCAGCACCATCAGCAGGTATCAGTATGTACAGCACCAAAATTAGCACGTCCCCATCAGCAGGTATCAGCATGTATCGCGCACAGCAGTATCACACATCAGTATGTATCAGTAGTATCAGCACCACATCATTCAGGTATCAGCATTTTACCAGCACGTATCAGCACGTATCAGCACGTTTCAACACGTATCAGCATCTATCAGCACGTATCAGCACGCATCAGCATGTATCTGCACGTATCAGCACACATCAGTATGTATCAGCACGTATCAGCACACATCAGCAGGTATCAGCATGTACCAGCAGGTATCAGCATGTATCAGCACGCATCAGCACGTATCAGCAGGTATCAGCATGTATCAGCAGGTATCAGCACGTATTAGCACGCATCAGCACACATCAGCAGGTATCAGCACGTATCAGTATGTATCAGCACGCATCAGCACGTATCAGCATGTATCAGCACGCATCAGCTTGTATCAGCACGCATCAGCATGTATCAGCATGTATCAGCACACATGAGCATGTAACAGCATGTATCAGCACACATCAGCACGTATCAGCACGCATCAGCACGTATCAGCATGTATCAGCACGTATCAGCAGGTATCAGCATGTATCAGCACGCATCAGCACGTATCAGCACGTATCAGCACGTATCAGCACGCATCAGCACGTATCAGCACGCATCAGCACGCATCAGCATGTATCAGCACGCATCAGCATGTATCAGCACGCATCAGCACGCATCAGCACGTATCAGCACGTTTCAACACGCATTAGAATGTATCAGCACGTATCAGCACGCATCAGCACGTATCAGCATATATCAGCACGCATCAGCATGTATCAGCACGTATCAGCATGTATCAGCACGCATCAGCACGTATTAGCACGCATCAGCACACATCAGCAGGTATCAGCACGCATCAGCATGTGTCAGCACGTATCAGCACGTATCAGTATGTATCAGCACGCATCAGCTCGTATCAGCATGTATCAGCACGTTTCAACACGTATCAGCACGCATCAGCACGTATCAGCACGTATCAGTATGTATCAGCACGCATCAGCTCGTATCAGCACGTATCAGCACGCACCAGCACGTATCAGCACGTATCAGCACGTAACAGCACGCATCAGCTTGTATCAGCACGCATCAGCACGTATCAGCACGTATCAGCATGTATCAGCACGTATCAGCACGTATCAGCACGTATCAGCATGTATCAGCACGCATCAGCACGTATCAGCACGTATCAGCACGTATCAGCACGTATCAGCACGTAACAGCATGTATCAGCACGCATCAGCTTGTATCAGCACACATCAGCAGGTATCAGCACGTATCAGCATGTATCAGCACACATCAGCATGTATCAGCACGCATCAGCACGTATCAGCATGTATCAGCACGCATCAGCATGTATCAGCACGTATCAGCACGTATCAGCACGCATCAGCACGTATCAGCATGTATCAGCACGCATCAGCATGTATCAGCACGTATCAGCACGTTTCAACATGTGTGGAAGTCTTGTGTATTATAAGTACTAGCAGAAATACCCGGCGTTGCCCGGGTGCAATTTGTAGTGTTTACTCTTTGTAATGAGTTCCATTCACGTGTGAAGTTATTATGGGGCAGTAAACAGCATGGAGATACTCTTGCGCGCGCTGTTTTTCACGGGATGTAGCGGAAGGGGTTAAATGGAAGAGAACATACTGGTTATGTACATTGTGGCTGTCTATAATTTAGGAAATTTGAAATTTCGTTGATGAGCCCTTTTTAAGGGAAAAAGTATAAAGTGATTGTATTTACACTTCATCATTTTCTGCAACTTCGCTCATCCATCAACGCTTATATATAGCGTTTTCCCAGTGTAAGATCCTCAGATAGCGTTTTCCCAGTGTCAGATTCTTACCTATCGCGTTTTCTCAGTATAAGATCCTTACCCATCGCGTTTTCCCAGTGTCAGATCCTTACATATAGCGTTTTCCCAGTGTAAGATGCTTACCTATCGCGTTTTCCCAGTGTAAGATGCTTACCTATCGCGTTTACTCAGTGTCAGATCCTTAACTATCGCGTTTTCCCAGTGTCAGATCCTTACCTATCGCGTTTTCCCAGTCTAAGATCCTTACCTATCGCGTTTTCCCATTAAGATCCTTACCTAAACGCGTTTTCCCAGTGTAGATCCTTACCTATCCGTTTCCCAGTGTCAGATTTCCACCTATCACGTTTTTCCAGTGTAAATCCTTACCTATAGCGTTTTCCCAGTGTATCAGATCCTTACCTATCGCGTTTTCCCAGTGTAAGATCCTTACCTATCGCGTTTTCCCAGTGTCAGATCCTTACCTATCGCGTTTTCCCAGTCTAAGATCCTTACCTATCGCGTTTTCCCAGTGTCAGATCCTTACCTATCGCGTTTTCCCAGTGTCAGATCCTTACCTATCGCGTTTTCCCAGTGTAAGATCCTTACCTATCGCGTTTTCCCAGTGTAAGATCCTTACCTATCGCGTTTTCCCAGTGTAAGATCCTTACCTATCGCGTTTTCCCAGTGTCAGATCCTACTATCGCGTTTTCCCCGTGTCAGATCTTACCTATCGCGTTTTCCCAGTCAGATCCTTACCTATCGCGTTTTTCCCAGTGTAAGATCCTTACCTATCGCGTTTTCCCAGTGTAAATCCTTACCTATCGCGTTTCCCAGTGTAAGATCCTGACATATCGCGGTTTTCCCAGTGTCAGATCCTTACCTATCGCGTTTTCCCAGTGTAAGATCCTGACCTATCGGCGTTTTCCCCCAGTGTAAGATCTTACCTATCGCGTTTTTCCAGTGTCAGATCCTACCTATCGCGTTTTCCCAGTCTAAAATCCTTACCTATCGCGTTTTCCCCGTGTCAGATCCTTACATATAGCGTTTTCCCAGTGTCAAATCTTACCTATCGCGTTTTCCCAGTGTCAGATCCTTACCCATCGCGTTTTCCCCAGTGTAAGATCCTTACCCATCGCGTTTTCCCAGTGTAAGATCCTTACCTATAGCGTTTTCCCCCGTGTAAGATCCTTACCTATCGCGTTTTCCAGTGTCAGATTCTTACCTTCCGTTTTCGTGATCTTACTATCGCGTTTCCCAGTGTCAGATCCTTACCTATCGCGTTTTTCCCAGTGTCAGATCCTTACATATAGCGTTTCCCAGTGTAAGATTCCCTTTCCATCGCGTTTTTCCAGTGTCAGATCCTTACATATAGCGTTTTCCCAGTGTCAGATCTTACCTATCGCGTTTTTCCCAGTGTCAGATCCTACCCATCGCGTTTTTCCCAGTGTCAGATCCTTACATATAGCGTTTTCCCAGTGTCAGATTCATTACATATAGCGTTTTTTTCAGTGTGACTACGATTTTTGGTAGTAAGACTTACCATAGGTTTTCCCGTGTTCTTAACGCGCTTTTTAAATCACCATCGCCTTTTCCCAGATAAACCTACCTATCGGTTTGTGGTGAAACAGTCCCACTGACCCCCAATGTCGATCTGCCGTATCGGTTACAGACGAGATTTCCGTACGATCGCGTTTCCCAGTGTAGATTGCATGACGGTTTTCCAGGACATATTAGATCTTACATGCTCGAGTTTCCGGCAGTTTTCCCTCCTTTTCCTCGTGGCGACCACTTCGCGTCCCAGATCAACGATCCTTACTATCGCGTTGTCCCCGGAAGATTCATATACTTTAGGAGATCTAATGGTTTCAAGTCAATCGACTATCCGTTTCCCAAATTCAATTCATACCTAGCTTTTCCAGGTCAGATCTACCTATCGCGTTTTACATGTAATTACCTATCGTTTATGTCAGATTCTACCCATGCTTTTTCCTGTCAGTTACATATCTTTTCTGTATAAATTTTTGATATGCGTTTCCCATGTAGATCCTTACCAGCGTTCCCAGTGTCGATTCTACCATCGCGTTTGTCCCAGAAAAGCTTATATCGGTTTTCCCAGGTGAGATCCTTACCCATCGCGTTTACCCCATGTGAGATCCTTCCTATGCTTTTTCCCCGTTCGATCTTACCCATCGGTTTTCCCAGGTAGACCTTACCTATCGCTTTTCCCAGTTGTCAAATCCTTACCTATGCGTTTTCCCCAGTTAGATCTTACCTATCGCGTTTTTTCCCCGGAGATCCTTACCTATGCGTTTCCCCCTGTTAATTTTACTATCGCGTTTCCCGAAGATTTTTACCTATCGCGTTTTCCCGTGGGATGATCCTTACTATCGCTTTACCCCCGGGGAGATTCTTCCATGCGTTTTCCCGTGTCAGATCTTTTCCTATCGCTTTTCCCAGGGTAAAGATCTACCTATCGCGTTTTCCCCTGAAAATCCTACTATGCTTTTCCAGTGTTCTTTTCCTATCGCGTTTTTCCCCCCTTTCGCCTTACCCATGCGTTTTCCCGTTAAAAATCCTACCTATGCGTTTTTCCCCCCCTGTAAATCCTACATACTTTTTCCCCCGTTAAATCCCAAAACCCACGCGTTTCCCAGTTAGATTCCCTTTCCTACGGTTTCCCCGTGAATCCTTTCCTATCGCGTTTTCCCCCTGTGATTTTCCCATCGCGTTTTCCCCGGGCAAACCTTCCCCATCGCTTTTTCCCCGTGTAAAATCCTTTCCTACGCGTTTTTTCCCAGTTCAGTTTTTACCTATCCGGTTTTTTCCCCTTAAATTTCTTACCTATCGCGTTTTTCCCCGGTTGGATCCTTTCCTATCCTTTCCCAGTTAGATCCTACCCATGCGGTTTCCCATTCAATTTACCTTCGCGTTTCCCCTTGAAAGATCCTTACCATCGCTTTCCCTTCAAAATCTACCTATGCGTTTTTCCCCGTTAAATCCCCACCTATCGTTTTTTCCCATGTAAAATCCACCTAGCGTTTTTCCCCCCCGTGTAAAATCAAAACCCATCGCGTTTCCCAGTGAGACCTTACCTATCGCGTTTCCCCATTAAAACCTTCCTATCGCGTTTTTTTCCCTTCGATCCTTACCTATCGCTTTTTCCCGTTAAAAGCTATAGTTTTAAATCCTTACCAAAAAGGTTTTGGAAAAAAAAATTTTTATGGGTTTTTTCCCCCCTGAAAAACCTTACCTATCGCGTTTTCCCCCCGTGTAGATCCTTCCCTAGGTTTTTTCCCCGGGATCCTTTCCTATGCGTTTTCCCCCCGTGTAAAATCCTTACTATCGGTTCCCAGTTAAATTCCCCACTAGGGTTCCAGTGTCAATCCTTACCTTAACGTTTCCCATTAGATTTTACCCATCCCTTTTCCCCCGTGTGAGTCCTACCTACGCGTTTTCCCCCGTTGTAAATCCCTCACATTCGTTTTCCCCCCGTTAGTCCTTTCCTTCTTTTCCCCCCCTGCAAATTTTTACCATCCTTTCCCAGTTAAGATCCCACTATGCGTTTTTCCCCCGTGTAAATCCTCACTGCGTTTTCCCAGTGTAAATCCTTACCATCCGTTTTCCCCCTGTCATCCTTACCTATCCGTATTCCAGTTAAAATCCTACCCCATCGCGTTTTCCCGTGTAAAAACCTTACCCATCCGTTTTCCCCCCTGTAAAATCCCTTTCCTATCGCGTTTTTCCCCGTGTGATCCTTTCCTATGCGTTTCCCAGGTAAATCCTTACCTATCGCGTTTCCCCCGTAAATCCTTACCCCACGCGTTTTCCCCCATTGTAAATCCTTACATGGTTTTTCCCCGTGAGATCCCTTTCCCATGCGTTTTCCCCCCCTGTAAAACTTTCCCTTTGCGTTTTTTTCCCAGGTAAATCCTCACCTATGCGTTTTCCCCTGGAATCCTACCATAGCGTTTTTCCCCGTGTCAATCCTTACCTATGCGGGTTTCCCCCCAGTGCATTTTACCTTCGCGTTTTCCCCCCCCCCATTTTAGATCCTAAATTCGTTTTTTCCCCTGTAATCTTACCTATCCGGGGTTTTCCCAGTAGATTTACCCATCCGTTTTCCCATTTTAAAATCCTTACCATAGCGTTTTCCCGTGTCAATCCTTACCTATCGCGTTTTCCCCCGTGTTTAAGTCCCTTAAACACGCGTTTTCCCAGGTAAAACCTTACCTACGCGTTTTTCCCCCGTGTAAGACCTTTCCCATCGCGTTTTTCCCATGCGATCCCTTTCCATAGCGTTTCCCCCCGTAAGTCCTTACCTTCGCGTTTTTTCCCCTGTAGATCCCTTCCTATCGCTTTTCCTGTAAAATTCCCCCTAGGGGTTTTCCCGGGCAAACCTTCTATGCGTTTTCCCCCGGTCGATTCTTTCCTACGCGTTTTTCCCCCCGTGTAAGATCCTCACCTACGCGTTTTCCCAGTGTAATCCTTACCTACGGTTTTCCCCCGTGTGGGGTCCTTACCTATCGCGTTTTCCCCCCCTTTTCAGAAATCCTTACCCTTCGCTTTTCCCAGGGAAATCCTTTCCTATCCGTTTTTTCCCGGTAAGATCTTACCTACCGTTTTCCATGAGATTTACCTATGGTTTTCCCCCGGTAAAATCCTTACCTTCGCTTTCCCATGTAAGATCCTATAGCGTTTTTCCCCCCGTGTAAACCTTACCTATGCGTTTTTCCCCCGGGAGATCTTTCCTATCGCGTTTTTCCCGTTGGGTCCTTTCCACCGTTTTCCCCCGTCAGATCCTTACCACCTTTTCCCAGTGTAAAACCCACTTCGCGTTTTCCCCCCCCTTTTTTTTCGATCCTTTCCTTGCGTTTTTCCCCGGAAAACCCTTACCTATCGCGTTTTCCCAGTGAAGATCTTACCCGCGTTTTCCCCCCCCGGTAAACTTTCCTTTTCGCGTTTTCCCCCGGTAAACTTACTATCCTTTTTTTCCCTGTCAATCCTTACCTATGCGTTTCCCCCAGTGTAGATCCTTAAATATGCGTTTTTCCCCCCGGTCGATTCTTTTCTTCGCGTTTCCCCCGTAATCTACCCACGCTTTTTTCCCAGTGTCAGATCTTACCTATAGGTATCCCAGTGTAAGATGCTTACCTATCGCGTTTTCCCAGTGTAAGATGCTTACCTATCGCGTTTTCCCAGTGTAAGATCCTTAACTATCGCGTTTTCCCAGTGTCAGATCCTTACCTATAGCGTTTCCCCAGTGTCAGATCCTTACATATAGCGTTTTCCCAGTGTCAGATTCTTACCTATCGCGTTTTCCCAGTGTCAGATCCTCACCCATCGCGTTTTCCCAGTGTCAGATCCTTACATATAGCGTTTTCCCAGTGTAAGATTCTTACATATAGCGTTTTCCTAGTGTACGATTTTTGGCAAGGTAAGAAACTTACCCGTAAGTTTCCGATGTGCTAACGCGCGTTAAACCGCCGCCTTTTCACTGAGTCACTGAGAAAAGTATCTCGGTCTGGTTTGTGCGCTGACAGGCAGTCTACTGACCCCCAATTGTCGTAGGCTGCGTATCAGTTACAGACCGAAGATTCCAGACGATTCGGTGGGATGTATGATATGCGATGACAGGCTTCCAGGACAATAATGTAGATCGACATGCTCAGAGCTCGCGCGCAGTCGGCCCCTTTCCCCTCCTCGCACCCGCAAACCTCTCGCGACAGACTTCAAGGACAATCATCTAGATCAACACGCCATTGTCCTTGAATGTCATTGAAGAGCAAATTTTTGGATTTTGTACCTGGGAGAAAGCTTGGCGGAAGATGTCATATACTTCAGGACATTCTACCACACCCATCGAATGTGCATGAAGAATTTCACGTCACTCGGTCTAGCCGTCTCGGAAGAGTTCATCCACTGACATGTGACACGAGCTTTTTATATATAAGGTAACACATCTATTTTGCCAACTTTGAGATCTCCCGGCCATTTTTACATTGTAATTGAACCCATATGTAGATCTGATGGTCTATTTCTTGTTCTAGACAATGGGTAACATATCTTATCTGAATATATCTCATTTGAGTGATTCATCATGAAATACACGCTGCTGGATTTATCCTGAAACGCACCTCCACAGTATTTCATACACACTTCAAGTCGACGCTTCTATGTTTCTCTCAACTCAAACATGAATCGGAAAATAGTTGTGTATTGCACAAGAACCTGTAGTGAATCTAAGCCTTCTAGACTTATATCTCGGTAGCTCAGTGGGAGAGCAGCGGACCGGCAATCAGAAGGTACCCGCTCGAGACGTATCTTTCATGACATGGCTAGAACATACCATATATATATATATACCGGTATATATATATATATATATATATATATATATATATATATATATATATATATATATATATATATATATATATATATATATATATATATATATATACACACATACATAATGACAAATGATTTGACCCTAACAATTATCATCATCGGCTATTTCACCATTTATAGTCTATCTACTGATTCTTGTAGTAATCTACTTATTATTTACAAAAGCCCCAAAACTAGTTTTTTCATATAGTTTTGGGATTAACCCAATATCTTTGATTAATTGACAACAATTCATTTAGATTCAGATGCATTCCAAACATAGATGTGGATGCAAAACTGAGAACATAATGAAACATGGATGATAATGCCATTGTGTGCTTAAGAAGGCGAACAGTCAAGTCAAGGTCAGGGTAGTTTCCTTGTCAACCACAACTCGCTGTGTTGCCAGGCAACTCACTTCTGACCTTACGCTTGACAATGACACCGCGACTACACTTTCCTCCCCCCCCCCCCCCCCCGTCTCCCGCGGGACGCACATTTATATTCATGAACTGGGAACGGGAGACTCGATCCGACGCCTGTAATCGGCGACAACGCAGAGCACGTGACACGAGGCAGCGACTGCGCGTGCGTGCGTGTGTCACACTCGCAACGGCAGTCGTATCGAGATAATCGTAGAAGCTGGGTTCATCAGGATAGTAATAGCCCAAATGTGTGCTCGTTCTGAACTCACCCACACTTGTGAAAGCCACATGGTAACTTTGATGACGACCCCACCAGCAACTAGGCTAAACGGGGTTACGAATGAGTGGGTGATAATGAGGTGACGTAGAATGTGTTGTTCACAGAAACCCACAGAGTCTCCCAGATCTGTCTGTCACGAACCAGTTCCGCAGCATTCCGGAGGACGAGGTGGGAGGGGGGGGGGGAGGGGCCGGCCGAGGTCAGAGCAAGGTCACGCTTTTGACGTGATCTGATGTTCTGTGGTGGGTGGGAACTGCGTCTTTGTTGGGAGATGATTCGGCACGGCCGAGCGGCTATATTGCTCGTGTTTGAAACACGGGAGGTGAAGCTACCCTGAGACATGCCTAGAGCTTTCTTCCAGGGCAAGTGGGCGATATCCAATAAGATTATAGAGATGGGGAGGAAGCGAACTTTTACCAAGGTCTTTTCTTTTGTGTGGATGAGTTCGTGACAAGGAGAAAGAAACAGAAAATGGGTAGCACCAGATAGGCATACAGGGTGGTCGAGCATTGGGGTCATCACCATATAATGTGTATATATATACATATATATATATATATATATATATATATATATATATATATATATATATATATATATATATATACGCACGCCAAGACTACGGATCCCCTGAAGATGGCAAGTCGCATCTTGCCGAAACGTTGTAGAGACAACGGCCAGTGAATTTGCGTGCAAATAACGATCAGTATGCGTTGGCTTACGATATACAGCGTGCCATAGATTTCCGTCGAGTTGTCTGGTAACCAGGACATACAAAAACGGTAATTTTCTGTTCACCTCCAACTCCATCGTGAACTTGATGTTTTCATGTTGAGAATGTAGATGTTGAAGAAAGATGTCAAGTTCTGTTCGGCCATGCTGTCAAATCACATACGTGACGTCACAATATCGTAGCCCACATCTCGGCCTCAGCGCTGCTGAACTTGAAACTTCCACCTCGAAAGCTGCCACCGGTGACAGTGAATCGGTGCCCCTTCAACGTGCCAGCTGCTCATACATTGTCGAGCCATCATTAGATGAGCGTAGCGGAGATTTACACTCAACTCTTACGGAGCTTTGTCGGTCTGTCTGTTTGTTTGTTTGTTTGTTTGTAAGCACTGCGCAGGTCGCAGGGTTTGACCGATCGACATGATTTTTTTTTGTATACGCAAACTCATCCAACTTGGAACCCTATAGTTTTTGGGTCAAATCGGCTGGACCATTTTTGAGAAACATCACCTAGAAGTTTCTAAAAACACCATAAGATTAGACCAGGCAGAAACAATTGAAAAATAAAATCTCTGCAATATAATTCAAATTTTCATCAAATGTAAACACGGAAATAATACACATTATTGAAAATTTGTAGGCCTATGCAATTCGAGCCAGCCGTTTTGAGGAAAATAATGTACTAAATGTTTTTTATCCACTGAATGAATAGGCCTAATAGCAGTAAACTGTTGCAGTGATACTCACAGCCCACTAGATATAGATTCGTTGCTATCGAATGGAATATTTTATATGATATCAAGGTGTGCAGAGTTTTCGATTATACTTTATGTAGATATCTCGCTCATCGTACAACGCACATCCTGCGTTTGCCTAGTTATTAGATTTTCTGGTATTTGTCGGATTTCCATTATCATATCCAATGCTTCCATAACTGGGACTTTAGTAACCCTATAACCCTAAAGCAATGTGTGATTATAATACTGAACGATAAAGTTTGAAGAACCCGGTGAGCTTTAGCGACGATTTCCATGCAACTTTTACGGAGCTTTGTCAGTCTGTTTTGTTTTTTTGTTTGTTTGTGGGCACTGCACAGGTCGCAGGGTTTGACCGATCGACATGAAACTTTTTCTGTATACGCAAACTTATCCAACTTGGAACTGTTTAGTTTTTGGGTCAAATTCAAATCTGTTAGACCAATTTTCAGAAACATTATCTCAAAGTTTCTGAAACCCCATAAGATTAGGCCGGGCGAAAAAAATCGGAAAATAAAAACTCTCCAATAGAATTCAAATTTTCCTCAAATGTGAACGCGGGAATGATACACATTATTAAAAATTTGTATACAATTCGGACCAGCTGTTTCGAAGAAAATGATGTAATACATTTTCCTTCATTCATCGAATAGATATAGAAATAATAGCAGAAACATGTTGCAGTGATAGATTGACGCCTCCTTAGATTCGTTGGTATCGAATGAAGTATACTTTATAATGATCAAGTCGAGTAGAGTTTTAGATTTTACTTCACAGATATCTCGCTCATCGTACAACGCATATCCTGCGTTTGCCTAGTATTGGAAGACCTCGCTATCCCACGGTTTGTGAGACCGCCGCTTCTAGAGCCGCCTGGGACATCGAGTACAGTGAGCCATTACGTCTTCCTCCGCGCCGTCTGTTTCTCTCTCTCCCTCCTAATGCCGCTCCAGACTTTATCTCTTTTCCCACCATTTCTCTCTTCTTCATGTCTTCAACAATCAACATCTCCTTCAACGCGGCCTGCCCTCCTTTCCCTCGTGGCGCTACCATGAAATACCTCTAAATACCCCGGCTAATAATATTTAGGGATCCAACATAAGAAACACAGTAACTTGAGGATAAATGACAACTATTTATTTCAACTCGTAAGATACAGTGTATAGGCAGAGCATCCGTGGATGGTTACCAGACGAAGGTCCGTAGATCACTTAAAGTTTAGTTATAATTTTGATACATAGTTTGCCAACATATAATACAAACACTTCACCCTATTGGTCACTTACAAAATGGTACAGATGATTGGTTGCTGGACTTGACCTAAATTGAGTGCTTCTCCCCCAACAACATCATTGACAACAATTTCCGACAAAATACTTTATTGTAAGAGAAGTTAAGTGCTGATGGACGAACCTGGTTGTAACTAAAATTTGGATAACAATGTTTGAAACGAAGACATGACAACCAGTATACCAGAAACCATGAAATTACTATAAAAATACATCCTCAATAAAACTAGAAGATGCTATTCATGTGTCGGCATTATAACGAAAATTTTACATAGAATACAAAAAAATAATAAAATATTGTATAGAACGACCAGACATAGGGCTGCAGGGTGGTCGAGGATTGGGGTCATCACAACCATCTTCTCGGGATTCTCTGTTCTCCCATTCTTTCCATATACCCATACCACCATAATCTTTCTCGACCCAACTTCCAACTTGACTTGTCCACTCTTAGGTCCTTCCCAATCTTCTGATCCTGCTGATCTTTTTGACTCCTGATCATCTCCTGGTCACTCCCACCACCCCTCTCGGGAACTTCATCTGCGCTGCTTGGACGTCTGGTTCCTCTTTCCCCCCATTGGCCATGTTACTGCACCGTATGTCAAGATTGTTATGTAGTAGCACTTGTAAATTAGTAGCTTGCATCTTCTTGGTACACCTTATACTCTCCTTACATATTATTTCCCGAACACACTGGTAGAAACACTGTTCTCTCCTTGATCTCACTCCCCACTTTACCATCACACTCCCTAAACATTTGAAATCTTCTTGTTCTTTTAAAATATTACTCATTCAATTCTAATCTTGCATTTTGCCTTCTTTCCTCTGTACATCGTCTCTTGTCGCGGCTAATACATAGTCAAACTTCTCTGTCACCCTTTCCCGCCTATCTACGCTTGATTGTATCTCTACGTTCGACTCACCCTGAATCATAATATCTTCCGCATAAATGAACGTATTTGAGTCCGCTTCTTCTCGCAACATCTCGTCCATTACACCACCGAAACAGTTTGTGATAGCTCACTTCCTTGTTTCAATCCTTCACTCACCTCGAACCCTATACACACAACTGCAAACAACTTCAGGGCTGCTCGCTTAGAGTAGCCCGGGGCAAGAGTCCTATTTTTAAACTTACCGTAAAATATTTTAGTGTGGCTTTCCTGGTCTCAAAAGTTCTGAAGGACATCTATAGATGGAGCTGTGTATACCTAGTTTTAGGCGTCCCAAGAAAGAACTGACTGAATTACGAGGTAATTGAAGCCTCAAATTACCCCGAAATGCTCACTTTTGCTCCGGGCTACTCTATGTCTTTCTTTCTAAACTTTTCCACCCGAGCAGGGCCACAATAATACGTGCGATGTTGGAACCTGGAAGTTCTATCCACGAAAGTATTGAATACGAATGATTTGAATTTAGCGTCCGAGTGTGGGGAGTAGAACCACAATGATACGATTCACAAATAAATAGCCATTCTAAATGCAAATATCAGTTTTAAATATATATGTAAAATGATAAAATATTCATAGCCCAGCTACGGTCTCTGACCCACGTGGGGTGTCATAACACTGAGACAAGTGGTCGAGTGGCTAGCACGACGAACATTCAATCCGGAGACCGGGGTTCGATGCATCGTGGTTTACTCGGGCGTTCAAGTTCATACTGGAATGGTTTGTTAGATGAGCGTAGCGAAGATTTTCATTCCATATACCGAAAAATTTTGGGCTTGGTTATTATTTTTATTTTTTTTTTGTTTTTTTGTTTTTGTTCTTTTGTGTCTAATTTTGTATGCGGCATACAGGTCAGGAAAAAGTTTCAATCAACTCGAAACTTTTTTTACAAATTGGTGTTATACCAGAATAGGTTGGGATTGTTTTTCAGCAAAATCGGTCGGACGGTTTCTCCGGAAAAAATTGGAAAGTATGGAAATTCCCCATAAGAATGAGCCAGGGGAGAAATACTTGGATTTTTTTTTCAAAAGCTATCAAATTTATACTGAATGTGGAAAGATCTATCATACCTATTTTAAGCGATTTATGGAACAATCGGATGTGAAATAACGAAGAAAACGGATTTTAAATGTACTTTTTTACACATCAATAAAAGCAATTAAGAAAGCAATTAAGAAACTATTAAATGTGAGCAACAAGTGTCACCAATGAATTAAAACGTTCAAAATCTGTGATGGATATGAAGAAGGCACTGGTATAATTGTTCGGAAACCAAGGTCCATATACCAACAGACAGCCGCGGTTCTTAAACCTTTGAAGTGATCCATGGCCTGTATATGTACATTGAGCTGACAAAATGTTCTTAATTCTACATTTCCATACTTCTAAGCTCATCTCACAACGCATATGAGGCGTTTTCCTAGTTATTTCAAACGCGGCATACAGGTCAGGAAAATTGACCAATCGACTCCAAACTTTTTTTTCGAATATTGGCCTCACACCAGAATAGGTTGGGATTGTTTTCCAGAAAAATCGGTTCAACGGATTTTCTGGAAAAAATTTGGAAACTTTGGAAAACCCTCATGAGAATAACACAGGGGGAAAATACTTGAAACCAAAAATTTTCATCAGCTTTCAAATTCATACAGAATATGAAAAAACTATGATACAAATTTTCAATAATTTGTACAACAATCGTATGAGAAAAAACGAAGAAAAAGCAATGAAAGTATACAGGATCAAAACATGTAATGCAAAGTGTATATGCAACAGGTTGCACTATGAATAGCAACAAGTTGCAGATAAGGTTTTTGAACGTTTGAAGTAATCCAAGGTATGTAGATGTAGATTGAGCTGCATACTTAGATGAGCGTAGCGAAGATTTTCATTCCATATACCGAAAAATTATGGGCTTGGTTTTTATGTTGTTTTTTTTTCTTTTTTTTGTATGTTTTTTTTGTATGTAATTTTGTACGCAGCATACAGGTCAGGAAAAATAACCAATCATCTCGAAACTTTTTTTTCAAATTGGTATTACACAAGAATAGGTTGGGATTGTTTTTCAGGAATATCGGTCAAACGGTTTTTCTGGGAAAAAATTGGAAAGTACCAGAAAATCCCTATTAGAATAAGCCGGGAGAGAAATAATTGGAAAACAGAGATTTTCCAAAAGCTCTCAAATTTATACTGAATGTGGAAAGAACTATCATACATATTTTAAGCAATTTATGGAACAATCGGTTGTGAAATAACGAAGAAAACGCATTTTTAATGTAATATTTCACACAATAATAAAAGCAATTAAGAAAGCAATTAAGGAACTATTAAATGTGAGCAACAAGTGTCACCAATAAATTGAATCGATTAAAATCTGCGATGGATATGAAGAAGGCACTGGTATAATTGTTTGGAAACCAAGGTCCATATACCAACTGACAGCCGCGGTTTTTAAACCTTTGGAGTGATTCATGGCCTGTATGTACATTGAGCTGACCAAATGTTCTTAATTCTACATTTCCATACTTCTAAGCTCATCTCACAATGCATTTAATGCGTTTTCCTAGTATTTTTCAATCACAGATTTCCATACTTCTACGCTCATCTCACAACGCACATTTTGCGTTTTTAGATGAGCGTAGCGAAGATGTTCATTCAATATACCGTACCAAAAAAAATTGGTCTTTTTTTTTGTATGTAATTTTGTACGCGGCATACAGGTCAGGAAAAATGATCGATCAACTCGAAACTTTTTTTTCATATTGGTATCACACCAGAATAGGTTGGGATTGTTTTTCAGAAAAATCGGTCGAACGGTTTTTCCGCAAAAAATTTGGAAAGTGTAGAAAATCCCCATAAGAATAATCCGGGGAAGAAATACTTAGAGCACAAAGATTTTCCAAAAGCTCTCAAATTCATACTGAATGTGGAAAGAACTATCATACATATTCTAAGCAATTTATGGAACAATCGGATGTGAAATAACAAAGAAAACGCATTTTTAATATACTTTTTCACACATCAATCACAGCAATTAAGAAAGCAATTGAAGAAACTTTTGAATGTGAGCAACAACAGTGTTGAATCCAGAGATTTTGTTGCGGGGGAGCTTTCGTGTTTTCCGGGGGGGCAAGGGATACGTACACAAAAGTAAGCATGATAAGCTTAGGCCTATAATCTATATATATATACAAATTAAAATACGAAGTTTTTTAAATTTTCAAGTCAGTTTATTATGAAACGATTATGCTTCTAATTCATAATAATACGATGAGAGGTAATTACAGTATAACGGGTACCGGTAGTGTACACTCGACTGATCCATATGAAATTGACTCCACTCCAGCCACTTCTGATATTTGAGGCGTCACTTACCAGGATTCACGGGCAGAATGGCAAATAACTAGGAAAACGCCTTATATGCGTTGTGAGATGAGCTTAGAAGTATGGAAATGTAGAATTAAGAATATTTGGTCGGCTCAATGTACATATACAGGCCATGGATCACTTCAAAGGTTTAAAAACCGCGGCTGTCTGTTGGTATATGGACCTTGGTTTCCAAACAATTAAACCAGTGCCTTCTTCATATCCATTACAGATTTTAAACGTTTTAATTCATTGGTGACACTTGTTGCTCACAATTAATAGTTTCTTAATTGCTTTTCTTAATTGCTTTTATTGATGTGTAAAAAAGTACATTAAAAATGAGTTTTCTTCGTTGTTTCACATCCGATTGTTCCATAAGTCGCTTAAAATGTGTATGATAGTTCTTCCCACACTCAGTATAAATTTGAGAGCTTTTGAAAAAAATAAAATTCCAAGTATTTCTCCCCTGGCCTATTCTTATGGGGAATTTCCATACTTTCCGATTTTTTTCCGGAAAATCCGTTTGACCGATTTTTCTGAAAAACAATCCCAACCTATTCTGGTATAACACCAATTTGTAAAAAAAGTTTCGAGTTGATTGAAACTTTTTCCTGACCTGTATGCCGCGTACAAAATTACACACAAAAAAAAAAAAAAAAAAAAAAAAAAACATAAAAACCAAGCCCAAAATTTTTCGGTATATGGAATGAAAATCTTCGCTACGCTCATCTAAACAATACAAATGAATAACATCTAGCTTTTTTCCCCTTAGTAATTAGATGAGCGTAGCGAAGATTTTCATTCCATATACCGAAAAATTTTGGGCTTGGTTTTTATTTTTTATTATTATTATTTTTTTTTTTTTATTTTTTTTTTGTGGGTAATTTTGTACGCGGCATACAGGTCAGGAAAAAGTTTCAACCAACTCGGAACGTTTTTTACAAATTGATGTTATACCAGAATAGGTTGGGATTGTTTTTCAGAAAAATCGGTCGGACGGTTTTTCCGGAAAAAAATTGGAAAGTACGGAAATTCCCCATAAGAATAGGCCAGGGGAGAACTACTTAGAAATTTTTTATTCTCAAAAGCTTTCAAATTTATACTGAGTGTGGAAAGATCTATCATACCTATTTTAAGCGACTTATGGAACAATCGGATGTGAAATAACGAAGAAAACGCATTTTTGATGTACTTTTTCACACATCAATAGAAGCAATTAAGAAAGCAATTAAGAAACTATTAAATGTGAGCAACAAGTGTCACCAATAAATTAAAACGTTTAAAATCTGTGATGGATATGAAGAAGGCACTGGTACTAGGAAAACGCCTTATATGCGTTGTGAGATGAGCTTAGAAGTATGGAAATGTAGAATTAAGAACATTTGGTCAGCTCAATGTACATATATAGGCCGTGGATCACTTCAAAGGTTTAAAAACCGCGGCTGTCTGTTGGTATATAAACCTTGGTTTCCAAACAATTATACCAGTGCCTTCTTCATATCCATCACAGATTTTAAACGTTTTAATTTATTGGTGACACTTGTTGCTCACATTTAATAGTTTCTTAATTGCTTTCTTAATTGCTTTCATTGATGTGTAAAAAAGTACATTAAAAATGCGTTTTCTTCGTTATTTCACATCCGATTGTTCCATAAGTCGCTTAAAATGTGTATGATAGTTCTTCCCATAAACAGTATAAATTTGGGTGCTTTTGAAAAAAAAAATTCCAAGTATTTCTCCCCCGGCCTATTCTTATGGGGAATTTCCATACTTTCCAATTTTTTTCCGGAAAAACCGTCCGACCGATTTTTCTGAAAAACAATCCCAACCTATTCTGGTATAACACCAATTTGTAAAAAAAGTTTCGAGTTGATTGAAACTTTTTCCTGACCTGTATGCCGCGTACAAAATTACACACAAAAAAAAAAAAAAAAAAAAAAAAAAAAAACATAAAAACCAAGCCCAAAATTTTTCGGTATATGGAATGAAAATCTTCGCTACGCTCATCTAATAATTGTTTGGAAACCAAGGTCCATATACCAACAGACAGCCGCGGTTTTTAAACCTTTGAAGTGATCCATGGCCTGTATATGTACATTGAGCCGACCAAATATTCTTAATTCTACATTTCCATACTTCTAAGCTCATCTCACAACGCATATAAGGCGTTTTCCTAGTTAGATGAGCGTAGCGAAGATTTTCATTCCATATACCGAAAAATTTTGGGCTTGGTTTTTATTTTTTATTTTTATTTTTTTATTTTTTTTATTTTTTTTTTGTGTGTAATTTTGTACGCGGCATACAGGTCAGGAAAAAGTTTCAATCAACTCGAAACGTTTTTTTACAAATTGATGTTATACCAGAATGGGTTGGGATTGTTTTTCAGAAAAATCGGTCGGACGGTTTTTCCGGAAAAAAATTGGAAAGTATGGAAATTCCCCATAAGAATAGGCCAGGGGAGAAATACTTGGAAATTTTTTATTCTCAAAAGCTTTCAAATTTATACTGAATATGGGAAGAACTATCATACACATTTTGAGCGACTTATGGAACAATCGGATGTGAAATAACGAAGAAAACGCATTTTTGATGTACTTTTTTACACATCAATAGAAGCAATTAAGAAAGCAATTAAGAAACTATTAAATGTGAGCAACAAGTGTCACCAATAAATTAAAACGTTTAAAATCTGTGATGGATATGAAGAAGGCACTGGTATAATTGTTTGGAAACCAAGGTCCATATACCAACAGACAGCCGCGGTTTTTAAACCTTTGAAGTGATCCATGGCCTGTATATGTACATTGAGCCGACCAAATATTCTTAATTCTACATTTCCATACTTCTAAGCTCATCTCACAACGCATATAAGGCGTTTTCCTAGTTAGATGAGCGTAGCGAAGATTTTCATTCCATATACCGAAAAATTTTGGGCTTGGTTTGTATGTTTTTTTTTTTTTTTTTTTTTTTTTTTTTGTGTGTAATTTTGTACGCGGCATACAGGTCAGGAAAAAGTTTCAATCAACTCGAAACTTTTTTTACAAATTGGTGTTATACCAGAATAGGTTGGGATTGTTTTTCAGAAAAATCGGTCGGACGGTTTTTCCGGAAAAAAATTGGAAAGTATGGAAATTCCCCATAAGAATAGGCCGGGGGAGAAATACTTGGAATTTTTTTATTCTCAAAAGCACTCAAATTTATACTGTTTATGGGAAGAACTATCATACACATTTTAAGCGACTTATGGAACAATCGGATGTGAAATAACGAAGAAAACGCATTTTTAATGTACTTTTTTACACATCAATGAAAGCAATTAAGAAAGCAATTAAGAAACTATCTAATGTGAGCAACAAGTGTCACCAATAAATTAAAACGTTTAAAATCTGCCATGGATATGAAGAAGGCACTGGTATAATTGTTTGGAAACCAAGGTTTATATACCAACAGACAGCCGCAGTTCTTAAACCTTTGAAGTGATCCACGGCCTATATATGTACATTGAGCTGACCAAATGTTCTTAATTCTACATTTCCATACTTCTAAGCTCATCTCACAACGCATATAAGGCGTTTTCCTAGTGTGTAAAAAAGTACATTAAAAATGCGTTCTCTTCGTTATTTCACATCCGATTGTCTCACAAATCGCTTAAAATATGTATGATAGATCTTTTCACATTCAGTATAAATTTGAGAGCTTTTGGAAAATTTTGGTTTTTCAAGTATTTCTCCCCGGCCTATTCTTATGGGGAATTTCCATACTTTCCAAATTTTTCCGGAGACACCGTTTGACCGATTTTTCTGAATAACAATCCCAACCTATTCTGGTATAAAACCGATTTAGGAAAAAAGTTTCGAGTTGATTGAAACTTTTTCCTGACCTGTATGCCGCGTACAAAATTACACACACAAAAAAAAAAAAAAAAAAAAAAAACATAAAAACCAAGCCCAAATTTTTTCGGTATATGGAATGAAAATCTTCGCTACGCTCATCTAATAATAATATTAATAATAATAATAATATTGTAATAATACGTTAATAATATTGGAAAACCACCCGGACTTATTAGAATAAATATTAAGTTACAAATTTGATCTGTAAAAATGATTCAACATTCACATCTATATAAAATCTGAATCAAATTAAATGCGATGTGAATGTTACGAATTCGTCGATTTACTCTTGTTATATTTAGTCTTAGATTCCTATAATTGAGATTCACTTTGGGGTTGTTCATTTGATTGTGAAGGCCTATAGGGATGGATATATAGACCTACTTCGATTTTGATGCATATACGTTTTTCATAGATGCCATTTTAACGCTTATAACTAGGAAATCGCAACACATGCGCTGTGGGATGAGTGACATGGGAATATTTTTATGAAATATAATGTAAACCTCTACACACACAATTTGATTTTGAAACTGCCATGTCACTGCCGCCCTGTTTCATCGTCGCTTATTGAAATCGTCGCGATTCAATCGGTTTCACTTGTTCCTCTTTTTAATGACTTTGAAGCTTGAATTGATGTCAAAAAACATTAAAAATAAGTGGAATTACATGTATCTCAATGTGAGCGCCTGCTCCGGTGAACTTTGAAATAATAGTATCATTCGTGTCCTTAATTTCCGCGAGATTTTGCATATATTCGAAAATATATTTTGTTCGATTTTTCTTCTCTGGGTTATTCGTGAGAGGATTTTCAGAATTTATTATTTTTTCCCAAAAGTGGTTCAACCGATTGCCCATAAAAAATATACAGTATCGAGTTGAGTAATGACAGAAGGGAGAGGCAAGTCCCATCAAAATGTGTCCTCTCGTTTGACCTGTCGATCGCGAAAAATCAATAGTTTTTTCACGTTCGGTAAAATCGACTTTTTGCTTAAAAATATAAAATCCACATGTAATACTGAGAATAAATCCCTTTCCTCACAAACTTGTTAACTTTCCCAACCTATATCATATTAAACTATTAAACCCTTTTAAGTGTACAATATCATCCTTCCAGGTGACAAATTTGATTCTTACAAGAAGATTGCATGCTGATCTGAAGCGGAAGGGTTAGAATAGTACACGGAAAAGCGTCGAAAATAATTCCTCAATTGTTATCGAAACGATTCACAGCAGGGAAGGTTAAGAAACATCACTTGAAAGGTTGCATTAGTGTTCTTTATGGGTTTGTATAAGTCGTTGGATTGAATGATTGCGATTTATTCAAAATAAAGGAGCCTTTAAGGGTTCAAATTTTCTCTTTTTTTGATCACGTGATGTTTTCCAGTGACATGATTCGTCCAATTTCAATTATGATGCCAATTATGCGCATGCGCCTCAAGAGTGTATAACGGTCACTCATCAGGCGAGGCGTGGGCTGGGCAGAAAACCGTTGATGTTCGGTGGGTAAACCAGCGGAGCGTTGCTTCTGTTACGTTTTCTCTTGATATCGGCTGTGTATTTTACTTGTCGTGGTGTTCATAATATACTCCCAGATTGTAAACCATCCATCATTTGAGGTAAGTGGACAGTTATTACTAATTCTTCCAATCCTAACTGAATCATGAGCAGACAGGTCTGTTAGAACTATCACTGTTAATTGAATTGAAACCTTTTGGGTTTCTCAAACCGGTTCTCAAAACAATGACGGTTCGAATAGAACACCAAAACGGATCTATACCAGGCTCTTATGGGTTCATCAACGTTATAGGCCGAGGTATGAAACTGATGAAACCCTTAATGGATTATATTTGCCACCTAAAAGGTTACAATACATCACAATAAATTGATACATATTCACTCTAGGTTTCAATTCGAACCCTTTCTGAATTAAATGTGTCACCTAAAAGGATGAAATACATCACCATAAAGGGTCTAATATATAAACCAGGTTTGAATTCAAGCCTTTTTGAGATTGCATCTACCTTAATGGCACTAAAACATCACCATGTGGATGGGTAACTATGGAACTATAAACTTCAAACTCCCATGTGGAGCTACTCCCACAGTCAAAGTTCACTGTTTATATTCAACATAATCAAAATAGGGGGTAAGATCGCCCTTGTGGTGCTCTATCCGAACAATCCTACTCTGAGCCATATAGGCTATAGCCTTGATTGGGGACCAAAAATTTCGTATCCGAGTTCCGATGTTGATAAAAAAAAATGAAGCTGAAAAAATATTTGATATGGTGATGAACATCACTTAAAAATGTTGGAAGAAATGCAATTATTGTAGAAATTTAAAATCCTCCATCATGTTCTTGTCTGTTTGCTTGTTTTATTACAGACCAAAGGGCAGACTTAGCGATCACGCTCATCCTAAGCGGATGACCGCAACAATTGGTTTGTGACTGGTAAGTGGATGTTTTCTTGTTCCTCTCAATCTCAGAAATATGATCCATAATCAATGTTGATTTCACACTTACTTATCATTGGACCATGATGAAAAAGTACACTCGTATTTTCCGATACTTGCATTTTGATAACTGAGCAATTTTGCGAATGTTCTGGTAATTAACTCTAAAAGTCAAGTCGAAATATTTAATCTACTGAATTCTTCAAATTGTGTATAGCATATGCCTATATCTCTCTTCATTATTATATTTACCACACGAGGAAAAAATAGACCCCAAATAATATAGAATGAAATCTATCGATATTCCTTCGCTCGTTCGGGGACATAATTTAATGGAATGTGTGTTCATTTACAGGGAAGAAGAAAAAAGCTCACCATATCCGAACCTCGAAATCGGCAACACGGACAGTTTGTGCGAGGTGTTCAATAAGTTCCATGCAGAGACAACGCGCCCAACCTCGGATCAGCTTTCGATGCGCTCATCGGCATTTACATTCTCTGGGACGTACAATTGAGGAAACGTTGAGGTTTGTTGCCGATATAATACATGGCATTAAATTTGATATCGGAACACCCAATCGGTATTCAACGTTTTATGAAAAAACTGTGATAGTATCTGCTGAAGTCAATTTGTAATGCAGCAAAAATACGATTTTTCATTCACTTTGTTCTCTACTGTTTTCTTCTTGTCCATTTTCTGTCGTACACGTTTTAATGACATTTCAGTGTTTGTGTTCACTATCGACCACTAATTGTTACTCTTACATAATATGGTTCCTTCTTGTCTAGAAGATTGTGAATTGTAACAATTTCGTGTATCATGAAATGGTAATAAAGTAATGTTGATGTAATTAACTCTCCAGTGGTCGCGTGGACCGCAACACTTTATTTATGTTGATATAACATAGATGACATAACTTGTAATTTTTGGGAGTCTCTATACCTTCAAGTTGAACCCTCTAATAGCCAACAAAAGAAGTTTCATCAAAAAAAATTACGTCATGTGACTATTGTAGTCAGAACTTTTTTGGGGTCCCTTGGACCCCACGCGACCAGTCACGTCACAGAAACTGTCTCTTTTTCAGCAGATAAAATATTATTTTGTTCAATTCTGACGTATTTTTATGATGCGTATTTCATAGATACATAGCTTCGAAACTTTTCGTACACTATCTAATCATGGAATATTGTAAATCAGCATAAAACAGTTTTTAGAATTATATTAAGACCAAGTACACATGTCTTCTCTGTCACAAATAGCTTTGTTTGGATCATGTCACTATATCGTGCAGCCGTCGTAGTATCGGTATGATCATGGAAGTTGAGGCCGAATAAATGAGATGAATGCTGTAATTCTAGTATGTTCAGTATGCTGAATTCTATGCTGAATATGGATCAATAAAATGTAAAATCTTATAAATTGAAGTAATTGGTACAGTTTTACTCAAAAATATGATATAAAATTATCCATTTAAAATGGCATAAGTTCAAACAAAAAAAAACATGTTTGTTTTATGTTTTTCTTCGACAATGTATGATAATGTCATTGTTAGGTACAACACTAAACTAAGCAATCAATTGAAAGTAAAAAAATCTTACATTTTTCTTTTTTTTTATCAATTTTCATAAAGTACGTTGTTTATTATTTGGACTTTTTACCAAAAAATGTCAACTTGAAATTCCAAACAATATTTGGAACCTATGAGTACAAAAATAGATTCTAATGCTCACCCAACCACGAAATAACATTTATATAAAAAAATATATCTAAAAAAGTGATTCACAAAAAAGATAAAGCAGAAACACCGCGGGGTCTGGTAGACCCCGCGCGACCACTGGTGTTTTAGATTAGGGCGCGCCTACTGGAGGGTTAATGTGATAGTATGATATAGTATTCATTCAAAATGGCCCAATCATTGTTGCACTCCTGTCCCAGTAGAAGACTTTCGTTCTAACAATGCAGGGACGTATTAAACCAATAACTTATGAACATTATTTTCAGAAGATAAAGTTCAAGAATTTGTATGAATTCATGTGAATGTTGCTGAATAAGATGCTGAATATTTACTCTTTGGGTTCTTATTCCAAATCTTTCAGGATTATATCTCCTACTTGAAAGGCTATGAACATAACCATAACGTGCTGAATTCCTACTCTTTGGGTTCATTTTCAACCTTTCCAGGATTATATCTTCTTCATAAATGTCTATGAATCATCATAAGGCGCTGAATACCTACTCTTTGGGTTCATATTTCAACTTTCGAGAATTTCAGCTCGCGCGGTCTTTCGTCGCCGCGCATTCACAGTTATACATTGCCATTGACAGAAAACTACCGAGTCTACATCAATGAACAATATGTCATTGGAACGGAAATTGTTTGAAGAAGATCAAGTATTTTTGAATATTCCATGCTCGTAATATTGACGGAACTAAAAATATTCAAAGTCTTACAGTATTTCATATTTATCGAGAGAACGGGTGAAGATAATTTAAAAACTCTTGAGGCGAGCCCTCGATGCAATAATTTACAAGCGATCACCTGAAATAACAATCGTTGAAAAAAATACTACAACCCACAAAACATGTTTAAAACATGGCGTTAATTTTGGCGAATTTGCGTGTCGTTGGGCGCTGCGGTATTTTGTGGCAGTCTTCCACACTACTTCAAGTTTGTCGAGGGGTCGCTAGCTCGCTCGCAGCAATCCTTCCTATGCCAATCATCAACTGAACAATTCTGAGAAACTACCTGTTTCGATGTGGATTTTCCAACGAAATCCTTTGCTACTCATTTATAAATGTTACGACCGATGTGCAAATGTTTACACATTTTATTGAATTGCTGGAGTTCATCCATAATGAATAGTCACCAAACATTTCATTCATGATTTCAATCCATTCGAGATATTCATCAGCATATGCTATAGATATGAGGACTATTATGCAATGTGTTTGATTTCTGTAATAGGCCTACAATCATGTGAATCATGTGATATGAATATGATGATTGAATAAGTTTCACGATCTGTCATTCTAGGATGTGGGCTCTATGAAGTTTTAGAAGTTTTTAGACGAGCTTTAGCGCGGATTCAATTTGACATACGGTACTGAAAAAAATTGGTGTTCGTTTTTTTTTTTCATTTCGTGTTTTTTTTGACGGTTCTCCACAGGTTAAACGGCTACAGGTATCAACTTCAAACTTTTTTTCAATATAGTTCCTCATCTAACTTAGATCTGTATAGTTTTGTGGTATTATCGGGTGGTAACTTGTTTTTTTTAAAGAATTTTAGAAATTTGAAAAATACTCATTAGAATAACATAGCGGAAAAAAAAGAAAATATTTTTTTTTTCAAAAAAAATGGAATTTTCCTTGAAGTTGTATTACATTTTGATACACATTTCTAGAAAATTTCAGCTTGATCGGGTCAGCCATTTCGAAGAAAAAACATGAAATGTGCTAAATTGGTACCACTCGAAGCAGTTCTTAACCATTACTACCCATACTATTACTATCCGCTCGTCTAACAACGCATATGGCGTTTTCCTAGTTATACAATACGACAGTTTGTAAAAAACTTATTTCGGTAATAAAGTGCGCAAGAATCATTTGGAATTTGTCACTTTATTTATTCATCATAGTTTCTAAAAATAGAATCGGAAGAATTGACCCAAAATAAGCACAATACATAAGCGATGTGTATTTGTACATTATGTAATAGTGGCTGCGTATTGAACTTGAAATAACAAATAGAACGAGAAATAAATTGAATAGGTTTTTATGACCATTGCGTTAAAACTACTAGGAACACGCAGAATGTGCGTTGTGTGATGAGCGAGATGTCTGTGTAAAGTATAATTAGACGAGCTTTAGCGAGGATTCAATTTGACATACTGAAAAAAATTGGTGTTCGTTTTTTTTTTTTTTTTTTTTTTTTTTTTCTATGTTTTTTTGTCGGTTCTCCACAGGTCAAACGGCTACAGCTATCAACTTCAAACTTTTTTTAAATACGGTTCCTCATCTAACTTAGATCTGTATAGTTTTGTGGCATTATAGGGCGATAACTTTTTTTTTTTATGAATTTTAGAAATGTCAAGAATACCCATTAGAATAACATGACGGGAAAAAAGGAAATATTTTCATTTTCAATGAAGATGAAATCTTGCGTGAAGTTGAATTACATTTTGATACACATTTCTAAAAAGTTCCAGCTTGATCGAGTCAGCCATTTTGAAAAAAATAAATAAAATGTGCTAAATTGGTACCACTCGAAGCAGTTTTTACCCATTTTTACTCATTCATACTATTACTATTCGCTCGTCTAACAACGCACATATGGCGTTTTCCTAGTCGAAAACTCTACACACCTTGATCATATAAAATGAACTTCATCCGATACCAATGAATCTGGGAAGCCGTGACTTTGACAATGCAACATTTTTCAACTAATATTTCTATCTTTTCGATGGATAAAATACATTTATTATATCATTTTCTTTAAAACGGCTGGTCCGAAATTCAAACTAAAATTTAGAAGTAGAACAAAAGGAACAAAAACTGCTTCGAGAGGTACCAATTTAGCACATATTATGTTTTTTCTTCAAAATGGCTCACTCGATCGAGCTGAAAATTTCCAGAAATGTGTATCAAAATTCAAAATGTAACTTAACTTCACGCAAAATTTCATTTTTTTGAAGAATATTTTTTTTCCGCCGTGTTATTCTAATGGGTATTTTTGAAATGTCTAAAATTCATAAAGAAAAACAAGTTACCACCCGATAATGACACAAAACTATACAGATCTATGTTAGATGAGGAACCATGACAGAAATAAGTTTGATGCTGATAGCTGTAGCCGTTTGACCTGTGGAGAACCGACAAAAAAACATAAAAAAGCGAACAAACAACAACAAAAAACATAGAAACGAACATATATATACGAACCCCTAGAGTAGGTATTCAGCGCCTTATGATGATTCATAGACATTTTATGTAGAAGATATAATCCTGGAAGGGTTGAAAATGGAACCAAAGAGTAAATATTCAGCACATTTTGGTGACGTTTCATAGTCCTTCAAGTGAGAGATATAATCCTTGAAAGGTTGGAATTAGAACCCAAAGAGTAAATATTCAGCACTTTATGGTGACGTTTCATAGCCCTTCAAGTGGGAGATATAATCCTTGAAAGGTTGGAATTAGAACCCAAAGAGTGAATATTCAGCACCTTATGGTGACGTTTCATAGTCCTTCAAGTGAGAGATATAATCCTTGAAAGGTTGGAATTAGAAACCATAGAGTGAATATTCAGCACCTTATGGTGACGTTTCATAGACCTTCAAGTGAGAGATATAATCCTTAAAAGGTTGGAATTAGAACCCTAAGAGTAAATATTCAGCACATTTTGGTGACGTTTCATAGTCCTTCAAGTGAGAGATATAATCCTTGAAAGGTTGGAATTAGAACCCAAAGAGTAAGTATTCAGCACCTGATGATGACGTTTCATAGACCTTCAAGTAAGAGATATAATCCTTAAAAGGTTGGAATTAGAACCCAGAGAGTAAGTATTCAGTACCTGATGGTGACGTTTCATAGACCTTCAAGTGAGAGATATAATCCTTGAAAGGTTGGATTTAGAACCCAAAGAGTAAGTATTCAGCACATTATGGTGACGTTTCATAGTCCTTCAAGTGAGAGATATAATCCTTAAAAGGTTGGAATTAGAAACCAAAGAGTAAGTATTCAGCACCTCATGATGACGTTTCATAGACCTTCGAGACAGAGATAGAATCCTTAAAAGGTTGGAATTAGGAACCAAAGAGTAAGTATTCAGCACCTCATGATGACGTTTCATAGACCTTCAAGACAGAGATATAATCCTTGAAAGGTTGGAATTAGAACCCAAAGAGTATGTATTCAGCACCTTATGGTGACGTTTCATAGTCCTTCAAGTGAGAGATATAATCCTTGAAAGGTTGGAATTAGAACCCAAAGAGTAAATATTCAGCACCTTATGGTAACGTTTCATAGCCCTTGAAGTGAGAGATATAATCCTTAAAAGGTTGGAATTAGAACCCAAAGAGTAAATATTCAGCACCTTATGGTGACGTTTCATAGCCCTTGAAGTGAGAGATATAATCCTCAAAAGGTTGGAATTAGAACCCAAAGAGTAAATATTCAGCACCTTATGGTAACGTTTCATAGCCCTTCGAGTGAGAGATATAATCCTTAAAAGGTTGGAATTAGAACCCAAAGAGTTAATATTCAGCACCTCATGATGACGTTTCATATAGACCTTCAAGTCAGAGATATAATCCTCAAAAGGTTGGAATTAGAACCCGAAGAGTTGATATTCAGCACCTCATGGTGACGTTTCATAGCCCTTCACGTGAGAGATATAATCCTTAAAAGGTTGGAATTAGAACCCTAAGAGTACGTATTCAGCACCTTATGGTGACGTTTCATAGCCCTTCAAGTGAGAGATATAATCCTTAAAAGGTTGGAATTAGAACCCAAAGAGTAAGTATTCAGTACCTGATGGTGACGTTTCATAGCCCTTGAAGTGAGAGATATAATCCTCAAAAGGTTGGAATTAGAATTCAAAGAGTAAAATTCAGCACCTTATGGTGACGTTTCATAGCCCTTCAAGTGAGAGATATAATCCTTGAAAGGTTGGAATTAGAACCCAAAGAGTAAATACTCAGCACCTTATGATGACGTTTCATAGACCTTCAAGTAAGAGATATAATCCTCAAAAGGTTGGGATTAGAACCCAAAGAGTTAATATTCAGCACCTAATGATGACGTTTCATAGACCTTCAAGTGAGAGATATAATCCTTAAAAGGTTGGAATTAGAACTCAAAGAGTTAATATTCAGCACCTTATGGTGACGTTTCATAGCCCTTCAAGTGAGAGATATAATCCTTAAAAGGTTGGAATTAGAACCCAAAGAGTAAGTATTCAGTACCTGATGGTGACGTTTCATAGCCCTTGAAGTGAGAGATATAATCCTCAAAAGGTTGGGATTAGAACCCAAAGAGTTGATATTCAGTACCTGATGGTGACGTTTCATAGCCCTTCACGTGAGAGATATAATCCTCAAAAGGTTGGAATTAGAACCCGAAGAGTTAATATTCAGCACCTAATGATGACGTTTCATAGACCTTCAAGTGAGAGATATAATCCTTAAAAGGTTGGAATTAGAACTCAAAGAGTTAATATTCAGCACCTTATGGTGACGTTTCATAGCCCTTCACGTGAGAGATATAATCCTCAAAAGGTTGGAATTAGAACCCAAAGAGTAAGTATTCAGCACTTTATGGTGACGTTTCATAGCCCTTCACGTGAGAGATATAATCCTTGAAAGGTTGGAATGAGAACCCTAAGAGTAAGTATTCAGCACCTCATGATGACGTTTCATAGCCCTTCACGTGAGAGATATAATCCTCAAAAGGTTGGAATTAGAACCCGAAGAGTTAATATTCAGCACCTAATGATGACGTTTCATAGACCTTCAAGTGAGAGATATAATCCTTAAAAGGTTGGAATTAGAACTCAAAGAGTTAATATTCAGCACCTTATGGTGACGTTTCATAGCCCTTCACGTGAGAGATATAATCCTCAAAAGGTTGGAATTAGAACCCAAAGAGTAAGTATTCAGCACTTTATGGTGACGTTTCATAGCCCTTCACGTGAGAGATATAATCCTTGGAAGGTTGGAATGAGAACCCTAAGAGTAAGTATTCAGCACCTGATGGTGACGTTTCATAGACCTTCAAGTGAGAGATATAATCCTCGAAAGGTTGGAATTAGAACCCAAAGAGTAAATATTCAGCACCTTATGGTGACGTTTCATAGCCCTTCACGTGAGAGATATAATCCTTAAAAGGTTGGAAATAGAACCCTAAGAGTAAGTATTCAGCACTTCATGGTGACGTTTCATAGCCCTTCAAGTGAGAGATATAATCCTTAAAAGGTTGGAATTAGAACCCGAAGAGTAAGTATTCAGTACCTGATGGTGACGTTTCATAGCCCTTGAAGTGAGAGATATAATCCTCAAAATGTTGGAATTAGAACCCAAAGAGTGAAATTCAGCACCTTATGGTGACGTTTCATAGCCCTTCAAGTGGGAGATATAATCCTTGAAAGGTTGGAATTAGAACCCAAAGAGTAAATATTCAGCACCTTATGGTGACGTTTCATAGCCCTTCGAGTGAGAGATATAATCCTCAAAAGGTTGGAATTAGAACCCAAAGAGTTAATATTCAGCACCTTGAAAAGGTGACGTTTCATAGCCCTTCAAGTAAGAGATATAATCCTTAAAAGGTTGGAATTAGAACCCGAAGAGTTAATATTCAGCACCTCATGATGACGTTTCATAGCTCTTGAAGTGAGAGATATAATCCTCAAAAGGTTGGAATTAGAACCCAAAGAGTAAATATTCAGCACCTTATGGTGACGTTTCATAGCCCTTCAAGTGAGAGATATAATCCTTGAAAGGTTGGAATTAGAACCCAAAGAGTTAATATTCAGCACCTTATGGCGACGTTTCATAGGCCTTGAAGTGAGAGATATAATCCTTGGAAGGTTGGATTTAGAACTCGAAGAGTAAGTATTCAGCACCTTATGGTGACGTTTCATAGACCTTCAAGTCAGAGATATAATCTTTGGAAGGTTGGATTTAGAACCCTAAGAGTAAGTATTCAGCACCTTTGGCGACGTTCCATAGGCCTTCCTGTGAGAGATATGATCCTCAAAAGGTTGGAATTAGAACCCAAAGAGTAAGTATTCAGTACCTGATGGTGACGTTTCATAGACCTTCAAGTCAGAGATATAATCCTTGGAAGGTTGGATTTAGAACCCTAAGAGTAAATATTTAGCACCTCATGGTGACGTTCCATAGGCCTTCCTGTGAGAGATATAATCCTTAAAAGGTTGGAATTAGAACCCAAAGAGTAAGTATTCAGTACCTGATGGTGACGTTTCATAGACCTTCAAGTCAGAGATATAAACCTTGGTAGGTTGGAAATAGAACCCAAAGAGTTAATATTCAGCACCTTATGGCGACGTTTCATAGCCCTTGAAGTGAGAGATATAATCCTTAAAAGGTTGGAATTAGAACCCAAAGAGTAAATATTCAGCACCTCATGGTGACATTTCATAGCCCTTCACGTGGGAGATATAATCCTCAAAAGGTTGGAATTAGAACACAAAGAGTAAAATTCAGCACTATGGTGACGTTTCATAGCCCTTCAAGTGAGAGATATAATCCTTGAAAGGTTGGAATTAGAACCCAAAGAGTTAATATTCAGCACCTTATGGCGACGTTTCATAGCCCTTGAAGTGAAAGATATAATCCTTGAAAGGCTGGAATTAGAACCCAAAGAGTAAATATTCAGCACCTTATGGTGACGTTTCATAGCCCTTCACGTGAGAGATATAATCCTTAAAAGGTTGGAATTAGAAACCAAAGAGTAAGTATTCAGCACCTCATGATGACGTTTCATATAGACCTTCAAGTCAGAGATATAATCCTCAAAAGGTTGGAATTAGAACCCAAAGAGTTAATATTCAGCACCTCATGGTGACGTTTCATAGCCCTTCAAGTGAGAGATATAATCCTTAAAAGGTTGGAATTAGAACCCAGAGAGTAAGTATTCAGTACCTGATGGTGACGTTTCATAGACCTTCACGTGAGAGATATAATCCTCAAAAGGTTGGAATTAGAACCCAAAGAGTAAAATTCAGCACCTTATGGTGACGTTTCATAGACCTTCAAGTCAGAGATATAATCCTTGGAAGGTTGGATTTAGAACCCAAAGAGTAAAATTCAGCACCTTATGGTGACGTTTCATAGTCCTTCAAGTGAGAGATATAATCCCTTAAAGGTTGGGATTAGAACCCAGAGAGTAAGTATTCAGTACCTGATGGTGACGTTTCATAGACCTTCAAGTCAGAGATATAATCCTTGGAAGGTTGGATTTAGAACCCAAAGAGTAAAATTCAGCACCTTATGGTGACGTTTCATAGCCCTTCAAGTGAGAGATATAATCCTTGAAAGGTTGGAATTAGAACCCAAAGAGTAAATACTCAGCACCTTATGATGACGTTTCATAGACCTTCAAGTAAGAGATATAATCCTCAAAAGGTTGGGATTAGAACCCAAAGAGTTAATATTCAGCACCTAATGATGACGTTTCATAGACCTTCAAGTGAGAGATATAATCCTTAAAAGGTTGGAATTAGAACTCAAAGAGTTAATATTCAGCACCTTATGGTGACGTTTCATAGCCCTTCAAGTGAGAGATATAATCCTTAAAAGGTTGGAATTAGAACCCAAAGAGTAAGTATTCAGTACCTGATGGTGACGTTTCATAGCCCTTGAAGTGAGAGATATAATCCTCAAAAGGTTGGGATTAGAACCCAAAGAGTTAATATTCAGTACCTGATGGTGACGTTTCATAGCCCTTCACGTGAGAGATATAATCCTCAAAAGGTTGGAATTAGAACCCGAAGAGTTAATATTCAGCACCTAATGATGACGTTTCATAGACCTTCAAGTGAGAGATATAATCCTTAAAAGGTTGGAATTAGAACTCAAAGAGTTAATATTCAGCACCTTATGGTGACGTTTCATAGCCCTTCACGTGAGAGATATAATCCTCAAAAGGTTGGAATTAGAACCCAAAGAGTAAGTATTCAGCACTTTATGGTGACGTTTCATAGCCCTTCACGTGAGAGATATAATCCTTGAAAGGTTGGAATGAGAACCCTAAGAGTAAGTATTCAGCACCTCATGATGACGTTTCATAGCCCTTCACGTGAGAGATATAATCCTCAAAAGGTTGGAATTAGAACCCGAAGAGTTAATATTCAGCACCTAATGATGACGTTTCATAGACCTTCAAGTGAGAGATATAATCCTTAAAAGGTTGGAATTAGAACTCAAAGAGTTAATATTCAGCACCTTATGGTGACGTTTCATAGCCCTTCACGTGAGAGATATAATCCTCAAAAGGTTGGAATTAGAACCCAAAGAGTAAGTATTCAGCACTTTATGGTGACGTTTCATAGCCCTCCACGTGAGAGATATAATCCTTGAAAGGTTGGAATGAGAACCCTAAGAGTAAGTATTCAGCACCTGATGGTGACGTTTCATAGACCTTCAAGTGAGAGATATAATCCTCGAAAGGTTGGAATTAGAACCCAAAGAGTAAATATTCAGCACCTTATGGTGACGTTTCATAGCCCTTCACGTGAGAGATATAATCCTTAAAAGGTTGGAAATAGAACCCTAAGAGTAAGTATTCAGCACTTCATGGTGACGTTTCATAGCCCTTCAAGTGAGAGATATAATCCTTAAAAGGTTGGAATTAGAACCCGAAGAGTAAGTATTCAGTACCTGATGGTGACGTTTCATAGCCCTTGAAGTGAGAGATATAATCCTCAAAATGTTGGAATTAGAACCCAAAGAGTGGAATTCAGCACCTTATGGTGACGTTTCATAGCCCTTCAAGTGAGAGATATAATCCTTGAAAGGTTGGAATTAGAACCCAAAGAGTAAATATTCAGCACCTTATGGTGACGTTTCATAGCCCTTCAAGTGAGAGATATAATCCTCAAAAGGTTGGAATTAGAACCCAAAGAGTTAATATTCAGCACCTTGAAAAGGTGACGTTTCATAGCCCTTCAAGTGAGAGATATAATCCTTAAAAGGTTGGAATTAGAACCCGAAGAGTCAATATTCAGCACCTCATGATGACGTTTCATAGCTCTTGAAGTGAGAGATATAATCCTCAAAAGGTTGGAATTAGAACCCAAAGAGTAAATATTCAGCACCTTATGGTGACGTTTCATAGCCCTTCAAGTGAGAGATATAATCCTTGAAAGGTTGGAATTAGAACCCAAAGAGTTAATATTCAGCACCTCATGGCGACGTTTCATAGGCCTTGAAGTGAGAGATATAATCCTTGGAAGGTTGGATTTAGAACTCGAAGAGTAAGTATTCAGCACCTTATGGTGACGTTTCATAGACCTTCAAGTCAGAGATATAATCTTTGAAAGGTTGGATTTAGAACCCTAAGAGTAAGTATTCAGCACCTTTGGCGACGTTCCATAGGCCTTCCTGTGAGAGATATAATCCTCAAAAGGTTGGAATTAGAACCCAAAGAGTAAGTATTCAGTACCTGATGGTGACGTTTCATAGACCTTCAAGTCAGAGATATAATCCTTGGAAGGTTGGATTTAGAACCCTAAGAGTAAATATTTAGCACCTCATGGTGACGTTCCATAGGCCTTCCTGTGAGAGATATAATCCTCAAAAGGTTGGAATTAGAACCCAAAGAGTAAGTATTCAGTACCTGATGGTGACGTTGCATAGACCTTCAAGTCAGAGATATAAACCTTGGGAGGTTGGAAATAGAACCCAAAGAGTTAATATTCAGCACCTTATGGCGACGTTTCATAGCCCTTGAAGTGAGAGATATAATCCTTAAAAGGTTGGAATTAGAACCCAAAGAGTAAATATTCAGCACCTCATGGTGACATTTCATAGCCCTTCACGTGAGAGATATAATCCTCAAAAGGTTGGAATTAGAACACAAAGAGTAAAACTCAGCACTATGGTGACGTTTCATAGCCCTTCAAGTGAGAGATATAATCCTTGAAAGGTTGGAATTAGAACCCAAAGAGGTAATATTCAGCACCTTATGGCGACGTTTCATAGCCCTTGAAGTGAAAGATATAATCCTTAAAAGGCTGGAATTAGAACCCAAAGAGTAAATATTCAGCACCTTATGGTGACGTTTCATAGCCCTTCACGTGAGAGATATAATCCTTAAAAGGTTGGAATTAGAAACCAAAGAGTAAGTATTCAGCACCTCATGATGACGTTTCATATAGACCTTCAAGTCAGAGATATAATCCTCAAAAGGTTGGAATTAGAACCCAAAGAGTTAATATTCAGCACCTCATGGTGACGTTTCATAGCCCTTCAAGTGAGAGATATAATCCTTAAAAGGTTGGAATTAGAACCCAGAGAGTAAGTATTCAGTACCTGATGGTGACGTTTCATAGACCTTCACGTGAGAGATATAATCCTCAAAAGGTTGGAATTAGAACCCAAAGAGTAAAATTCAGCACCTTATGGTGACGTTTCATAGACCTTCAAGTCAGAGATATAATCCTTGGAAGGTTGGATTCAGAACCCAAAGAGTAAAATTCAGCACCTTATGGTGACGTTTCATAGTCCTTCAAGTGAGAGATATAATCCTTAAAAGGTTGGGATTAGAACCCAGAGAGTAAGTATTCAGTACCTGATGGTGACGTTTCATAGACCTTCAAGTCAGAGATATAAACCTTGGAAGGTTGGAATTAGAACCCAAAGAGTAAATATTCAGCACCTCATGGTGACGTTTCATAGCCCTCCACGTGAGAGATATAATCCTTAAAAGGTTGGAATTAGAAACCAAAGAGTAAGTATTCAGCACCTCATGATGACGTTTCATAGACCTTCAAGTCAGAGATATAATCCTCAAAAGGTTGGAATCAGAACCCAAAGAGTAAGTATTCAGTACCTGATGGTGACGTTTCATAGACCTTCAAGTCAGAGATATAATCCTTGGAAGGGTGGATTTAGAACCCAAAGAGTAAAATTCAGCACCTTATGGTGACGTTCCATAGCCCTTCAAGTGAGAGATATAATCCTTGAAAGGTTGGAATTAGAAACCAAAGGGTGAATATTTAGCACCTCATGGTGACGTTCCATATCCCTTCAAGTGAGAGATATAATCCTTAAAAGGTTGGAATTGGAACCCAAAGAGTAAATATTCAGCACCCTATGGTGACGTTTCATAGCCCTTCAAGTGAGAGATATAATCCTCAAAAGATTGGAATTAGAAACCAAAGAGTAAATATTCAGCACCTTATGGTGACGTTTCATAGCCCTTCAAGTGAGAGATATAATCCTCAAAAGGTTGGAATTAGAAACCAAAGAGTAAATATTCAGCACCTTATGGTGACGTTTCATAGCCCTTCAAGTGAGAGATATAATCCTTAAAAGGTTGGAATTAGAACCCTAAGAGTAAGTATTCAGTACCTGATGGTGACGTTTCATAGCCCTTCAAGTGAGAGATATAATCCTTAAAAGGTTGGAATCAGAACCCGGAGAGTAAGTATTCAGCACCTGATGATGACGTTTCATAGACCTTCAAGTAAGAGATATAATCCTTAAAAGGTTGGAATTAGAAACCATAGAGTGAATATTCAGCACCTTATGGTGACGTTCCATAGCCCTTCAAGTGAGAGATATAATCCTTAAAAGGTTGGAATTAGAACCCTAAGAGTAAGTATTCAGTACCTGATGGTGACGTTTCATAGCCCTTCAAGTGAGAGATATAATCCTTAAAAGGTTGGAATAAGAACCCAAAGAGTATGTATTCAGCACCTTATGGTGACGTTTCATAGCCCTTGAAGTGAGAGATATAATCCTTAAAAGGTTGGAATAAGAACCCAAAGAGTATGTATTCAGCACCTTATGGTGACGTTTCATAGCCCTTCAAGTGAGAGATATAATCCTGGGCAAATACGTATAACTTTATATTGTGATGTATTGTAACCTTTTAGGTGGCAAATATAACCCATTAGGGGTTTCATCAGTCTCATCGTTCGACCTATGCACGTTGATTAACCCATAAGGGCTTGGTATAGATCCGTTCTGGTGTTCTATTCGAACCGTTATTGGTTACATGCTTCAGAATGGGTTCAAAATTAAGGGGAAAGAATTCCATCCTTTCATATATCCGAACCCTTCGGAAAAAAGGGTTACGAGGGTGAGAAACCCAAAAGGGTTAGTATATTACATCATACGATTAACTGTTATATCATACACATTTTCGATAAATTGTACTATAATCCTTGACTTGCGGTAAATTGCAATCAATGAATAATATTATCTCAATTAGATGCACCCAGAGTCTAGACGAATTTTGGGAAACTAGGAAAACGCCTTATATGCGTTGTGAGATGAGCTTAGAAGTGTGGAAATGTAGAATTAAGAACATTTGGTCAGCTCAATGTACATATACAGGCCATGGATCACTTCAAAGGTTTGAAAACCGCGGCTGTCTGTTGGTATATGGACCTTGGTTTCCAAACAATGGTACCAGTGCCTTTTTGTTATCCATCACAGATTTCAATCGTTTTAATTCATTGGTGACACTTGTTGCTCACATTTAATAGTTCCTTAATTGCTTTTTTAATTGCTTTTATTGATGTGTAAAAAAGTACTTTGAAAATGCGTTTTCTTCGTTATTACATATTCGATTGTTCTAAAAATCGCTGAAAATGTGTATGATAGTTGTTACTATCTTCAGTAGAAATTTTTGGTCATTTAAGTATTTCGCCCCCGGCTTATTCTTGACGGGATTTTCCATACTTTGGCACATTTTTTCCGGAAATACCGTTCTACCGATTTTTCTGAAAAACAATCCCAACCTATTCTGGTAAAACACTAATTTGAAAAACAGTTTCGAGATGGTTGATCCTTTTTCCTGACCTGTATGCCGCGTACAAAATAATAAAAAAAAAAAAAAAAATAAAAACGGAGCCCAAATTTTTTTAGTACCGGTATATGGAATGAAAATCTTCGCCACGCCCATCTAATAATTTCATGACAGAGCAACAATTGAATCAAGATTTGTCTAATTTGATGGTTTTCATTCTTTAATTCCCGATTAACGTATGAAGTATGAAAGAAAAAAATTAGAGACAACTTTGCTTATCAATATTTATATATATATATTATTTATTCGAACAGATTGGTAATTACATGGGTATGTTTACAATTACAGTGTCTGAGTAGCTTGCTAATTCCTGAAGGGTCTAATTCCATATAATATAATAATACTTCTTAATTCCTGAAGGGTCTAGCTTACCATCTACGAATTTAACAGTCCCTTCTCCCTGAGAGTTGGATTATCCTAGTAATTGCTTAATACCTAGTCTGAATGTATTTATATTTTTAAATAAACTCTTTTCACATTCAACATTAATACTATTCCGTTCTATTATTCCTTTTTCTACCAGTAAATTTTGTCCTTTTCTCTTTCCAACATGTTTCCTTTTTATTTTGTGGAGGTGGTCTTTTCGTCCTAGATAACTAGCTTTTTCGAACCTGCTTCCTATCTCTTTCCAAGCATTTTTTCCCATGTAGGCTTTGTGAAGACAAATTAGTCTGGACCTTCGCCTTCTGAGTGATAAGTTTTCCCATTTAAGATTGTTAATTATCTTCGTTATACTTCTATATTTATGCCTCTTGATTTCTACTTCTTCTTCATTCTTTTCGAACTCCTTCTGATTTAATGTTCTTAATTTATTTATAAGTTCAACTTTATTTCCTGCAATTACCTTGACTCCTCTACTCCTAAGTTGAATCTTTACTTCGTCGAGTTTCAAGTTGTCTATATTCACTTTTTTTTTACTTATGACTAAATTTCTACCCCCTGCTACATACTTAGCTGCTCTTCTTTGTACAGCTTCTATTTTGGTAAAGTTTATGATCTTATTTGTTCCGGTATCCCATATAGCTGAGGCATATTCTATTTTGGGTCTAACTAGTGTAAGGTAGGCCTTTTCTTTGGCTTTTCTGCTGCTTCCAGCCAGATTTCTCATAACGAAATGCAATCTTTGAAATGCCTGTCCAGTTATTATTTCGATATGCTGACTCCATTCTAACTTTTCGTCAAATGTCACCCCCAAATACTTTGCGAACTTCTTTTTTACTATTATTTCCGTTCCTATCTTGTATACCATCCTATTATCAACACCATCTTCCTTCTCTACCCCAATTGTCAAAACTTCACTCTTTGTACAGTTAAGATCTAATCCCATATCTGCTAGTCTCGCGTATATATTATTTACATCCTCCTGAAGTTTTATTTTATCATGTCTATTTTCTATTTTCCTATAGATTGCGCAGTCATCTGCAAACATTTTTATGGTTGAATTAATATTTTTTGGCAAGTTATTCACAAAAATGAGGAACAGTAAAGGTCCAAGTACGCTTCCCTGGGGTACTCCTGATGTTACCTTTATCTCTTTGGATATTGCTTCTCCCACCCTCACCTTCTGTGTTCTCTCACTAAGAAACTCCTTTATCCACAATTTAACCTCATTGTCTATTTCCATCTCCTCTATTTTATTAATTACCTTCTCATGACAGACTGAGTCGAAGGCTTTACTTACATCTAAGAATATTACATCAGATTTTCCCCCTTGATCCAAGGTGTCACTCAAGTCTTGAACTAGACTGGCCAGCTGCGACTCACAGGAGTACTCCTTTCTGAACCCATGCTGCCTCTTGTCAAACCATTCTACACTCTCACAATAATGTCTTATATAGTTCCCTATCAGGGTCTCCATAATTTTACAGACCACTGACGTCAAACTTACTGGCCTATAATTACTAGGATCTTTTCTATCTCCTTTTTTGAAAATTGGCATCACAATAGCTTTTTTCCAGTCTTTGGGAATTTGTCCATTATTCATAGATACTTGGAATAATACTTCAATATAAGGTACAATAGCTTTATGTGTCAATTTGATGAAATCTATACTAATATTATCTTCTCCTGCCGCTTTGTGGGGCTTCATGTCATGAATGATTTTATAAATGTCTCTATGAAATATTTCAAAACTACTTGCTTTTTCCCAGTTCTGTTCCGATATGTTTACTTTTTCATGAGTGGTGTTATCTTTATTAAAATTATTATTTGATTTGAATATGCTCCCATAGTGAAGGTTTAATATGTTTGCTTTATCCTCATCATCTACTTTTATGTCTCCACTATTCTTGCAGTACATACTTTGAATTGTATTTGAGTTAATACCTTTCCTTCTCAGGTATCTATAGAATCTCTGCTCTACATCCCCTTGCGTTTTATCACTATCTTCTGTCAGTATCCGCTTTATAAAATCATCTTGTGCCTCTTTTTTTCCCTCTTAAGTTTCTTGGATAAATTATCAAATATAAGTCTATCTCTATTACTATTATTCCTGTCTTTGTATTTGTCTCTACATCTTTGTTTGAGTTTTCTTATATTCCTAGTGAAGTATTCTGGACCTGGATTCTTTTGAATCAACTTTGATGGTATGAATTTCATACTTTCCTTGATTACTGTTTTAAAGTTATCCCACATATCCTCTAAGCTTTTTCCCTCCGTCACCCATGTTCTAAATTTTCCAAATAAGAAGTTTTCTATTCCTACAATGTCTGCTTTTTTATACTGGAAAATTGTCTTCCTTGCTGCACATTCGGGAGGTTTCCTTTCCTTTTCTATTTCCATAATGATTAGTTTGTGATCGCTCAAGCCTTCAGCTATTTCTACGTGTTTAACAATATCTCTGGGTCGAACTAGAAAAATATCAAGTAAATTGTCTCCACGTGTATTCCCTTCTACGCACTGCTCTAGCCCCTCCTCTCTAAGAAGGTTGTTTATTTGGTCCTGAGTTGTACCACCTCCTATACCGTTAGCCTGCCATAAAATGTGTGGCAAATTAATATCTCCTCCAATAATAACTGTCTTGTCTTTACACTCAACTTGCGTTAACACTTGTGCTAGTTTTTCGATTATCTTGTCATTCTTATTCGGGGGTCTATATAACCCTATAATCACTATTGATCTGTCTCTCCCATTCTTAACTTTGACTGCTTTAATCTCCTCTTCCTCGTTCATTATTGCCATGTGGACTTCTTCAGTCACATATTTGAAATCCTCATTTGCCTATAATTTTACAGTCTTCCCATTTTCCTCGGCCAAACTGTGTAATGTAACTAGATTTTGTCAAGATTAAAATATGTAAAACTCCTCGATCTGGCGGTGGTTACTGGAACTTCCCACTCACATCACTGGTAGGAAGTGTAGCCCAACTATGCATGCTGTCGCCCTGAATACACGCATGTCGGAGAGAAACATTCTCAGCCAAGATGCGGGCTCTTAATGCCAGTATCAATGTTATCATGTAAATCAGCCAGTTCGAGTTCCGTGCGATATTGTATCTGAGCCACGAGTACACGCACAGTGCGTGTGCGTGTGCGTGAGGTATTCAGGACATGTGACGGCATGCTAGTCCAGCTATATTCAGATGACTATCGACCAAGAAGGCAGTGGAATAAGTTCCATTGTTGCAACAATCGGTCTGTAAGTGAAGAGTATTGTTGTCAAATCTCATTTTATTCAAACTGTTGTTTTCAAATAATAAAAGATTCAATTAGGCCTGATATCATTGTTATTTTAATGCCATGTTTCGACAAATTGAACAAAGGGAAGCTGGCTAGAAACTAGAACTAATACCACATTTTAATGCGAGATTAAATCAGTGCATGTCTATATTGTTGTACCATTCAGCGCAAAACTAATTACTGTACGCCGAAATAACAACACAATCTTTCCGATCGGGCGGCATTATTAGAACAGCATGATGTACCGTACGACACCGGGCCACGTGATAATCAACATTTCGAACACATATATTTCACTTCAATCTGTTTCATATGCAATCATTCACAGACAAGAGAATCGTTTCCAAGGAATGTTATTGTACTTGAAATATATATTATGTAAATAATGGATCTGAATGAATAATTGTTTTAATATGATAAATAATTTATGCACTCTACTGGCGACACTCACATAGGGACAGGATGCAAAGACACGGTCGGTCAAGAAGTATACGGAAGGTAGGACTGTGTTATCGGCTCCGGCAAGGGGTTTACGGGGATTTAGAATTGAACAAATTGGCGTAAAAAAGAAAATGTGTGAATATATTATTTGGTACCGGGAAAGTCCGTTCAAATCTAAAAATGTAGTGAAAAAGTCAACCGGTGCTTCAATATTGTGAATTGAATTTAAAAAAATTGGAAATGTCAACTGTCAGTTTCTGAACAGTCTTACTGCTACTTCCTCAGCCTCAATTGGCAAACAATCACTGAATAGCAGTATTCAGATGTTGATACAAATGGCCTCAACGAATAGCGAGGGGTTAACAACTCGACATTTCAGTGTAGGCTCTACACATGATTTTGTCTTTATTCATTTTTACTTCTCCTGATTTTTCCTATTTATGTTTTCTCTTCTTTTTTCTTTTTCGTGATGCTTCTGCTTTTCATTAATCTTTTTTTGTTTAAATCCTTCTCGATTTTCTTGTTTCTCGTGATTTTTCTTGATTTTTTCGTCTTTCCGTAATTTTTTTATTTTTCTCGATTTTTTTTTCCATTTCTTTGGGATCATTTTTATTTTTCTCTGGTTTTACTTCATTTCTTTGAGTTTCCATGATTATGATTTTTTATTTCTTTCAATTTGTTCAAAGTGTACACCTGGTTTGTTAGTCGTTAACCCCTCGCTATATGGTTACCAACACTTCAATTGGATACAATATGTTTTTTCATAGAAACACGCCGTAAATATCGTCGTGTGATTATTATGTCAGAACTTTTTAACTGTCAAAACTCGGCAAAGATGATTATTTTTGATACTGTATTTAGAGTAGTAAGTCAACCTTGTCGAGCAATAGGAAAACCAAATCACTGATGTCAGCTAGTAAATAAAAGCGTATAAGTTGCGTAATTCGTCTCTCCTCTGGTTCAGTCCATTCGTGTCCTGTCAAATAGAATCAATATTATTCTCGTCAACAAATCGACTGTATGGTTCAGATATTAGAACAGAAATTTGAATATGGATTTGTTGATACATTATGGATGCTGGTGCACCTGAATGTAACTCTTTTAATGGATTCAACTCAACATCATGAATTACAAACTTCTCTAGCACGACTAATGTGTGACCAGGTCTAGGCCTATCTCAGCGACGAGCCGTACACGGCGGCCATGTTCGTTCCACAACTGCCAGTTGGAGCTACTCCCACGTTGGCAATTCAGCAAGGCCTTCTTTATTATTAGGCCTACTGGGTACATTATGTAATTAGACGAGCTTTAGCGAGAGTTCAATTTTACATACCGAAAAAAAGGTGTTCGTTTTTATGTTTTTTTTTATGCTTTTTTGTCGGTTCTCCACAGGTCAAACGGCTACAGCTATCGACTTCAAACTTTTTTTCAATATGGTTCCTCATCTATCTTAGATCTGTATAGTTTTGTTGCATTATCGGGGGGTAACTTTTTTTTATGAATTTTAGAAATTTCAAAAATACCCATTATAATAACATGGCGGGAAAAAATTTCATTTTCCAAAAAAATGAAATTTTGCGTGAAGTTGAATTACATTCTGATACACATTTCTGGGAATTTTCAGCTTGATCGGTTCAGCCATTTTGAAGAAACAACATAAAATGTGCTAAATTGGTACCACTCGAAGCAGTTTTTACCCATTTTTACCCATACTATTACTATTCGCTCGTCTAACAACGCATACATGGCGTTTTCCTAGTAATATATAGAAGGCCTTGATTTCAGACACTGAATATAAAACAAGGTGTCGTTAGGCCTCCACCTCGCAACAATCAGCTTGAGCAGTGAACATGGCCGCCGTACACACACGGTCTAGTGTGACCAAGTGGGACGAGTTTTACCCCCAGTACAACAACACAACTTCCGACCCAAGATGTGCATTGAGGGCTGCGTTGTTCGCCGTGTTGATTTGGTGTCTCGATCAACTCTGAATCTCGTTCCATTTCCTGATCTCTCTCCTCGGAACAACCTATCGCGGCTCTACCCAGTGTTCTTCTGTCGAAACTTGATGTCATGCCTTCTATATACCTCAAATATTGCCATCCAAGATGCGGTGGAAGTAAACAACTGCGCTGGGCTTATGAACGAGGATATTTAGATGAGCGTAGCGAAGATTTTCATTCCATACACCGAAAAAATTTGGTCTTGGATTTTATTTTATTTTTTATTTTTTTTTTGTTCTCTTGTATGTAATTTTGTACGCGGCATACTGGTCAGGAAAAAGGATCAATCAACTCGAAACCTTTTTTTTGATTGGTGTCACACCAGAATAAGTTGGGATTGTTTTTCAGAAAAATCGGTCGAACGGTTTTTCCGGAAAAAAATTGGAAAGTATAGAAAATCTGAAAATGAAGTGTAAATAATAAAAAATGAAAAATAAATTATTAGGGGTGTGCGAGTCCGAGTCCGAGTGTCGCCGGACTTGTACACGTGATTTCAGATTCGATTACCGAGTCCATTCGAGTCTTTTAATCTGGCGCCGATTCTGTTCTTTGAATACTCGATTCTCATTGGCTGCTATCGGGAGTCGGCTATCAGGAAATTACTACGGTTTTGAAATGGCATGCAAATATATTCTCATATATACTCGCCATATTCAAGTAGGTAAATTAAGTAGTAAATTAAGAAAACAATTATGAGAATCAGTAATAAATATGGAAAGAATTATAATTAAATGGACAAAATAAAAATAATTCAAAGTCACACTATTAGAAGACAAAAGTACCTACGTTATGATGAGATTCAGATTGTACTTTGTAGCCTAATTTATGTATATACTTTTATCAATTTCTGGTTTCTAGATATATGTAATAAGTTTTTATTGTTTATATTCTTCACTTCGGAATGTTTGTAAATCATGGCTTTGAGAAACGCTGTCAGCTATCCAATATACTTGAACATATACATCATATAATCACTTTGTATTGAATGTTTCTTCATCAAAACGACCAGAATGAGCGTAGGCCTATATCTATCAGCATAAAACATTTATTATATATATATATATATATATATATATATATATATATATATATATATATATATATATATATATATATATATATACATATAGCCTATATGGCAAGTTCATCTTTGCGGATTGCCCTTGTTCGAGGAGTGTTGTTGGTTCCTAAAAGAAGCCCGATATTCGGCGTTTCAGGACCAAAAACACTCTTCAAAAAAGGGCAAAAAACCCGCAGAGATAATGAGACTTACCATCAACCACCGGCCCTCAAAACTCCAGACATCATATATACATGTTATTATTCAACTTGGGACGTATTATAACGTAACTAGGGACATGAGAGAAAAGCAGAAACGTGGAATATGTTCCTTGTTCTGTCAGGATGGTTTCAAGTTATGTTATCACACTGTCTTTTGTAGAATAGAATTGTCACAATTATTTTTGATAATGGGATGCAATTATACTCACTTTTACAATGATTCTGTCGAAAAAAAGTTATATTATTTTTAGTGTGATACGCGAGTTACCTTTTTTGGGAAATGTGAGAATTATCAATAAAAAAAATTGTAACATCTAAAATATGGGTCTATGATATTTTACCTCAAAATTTTCCCAAGCATTCCTATCCTATTACCATAGTTGCAATAAAATAAAAAGATCTGTAGTGACAGAAGTTGATGAGAAATTGATATAACAGTAATTACAGGAATATTGGACATCTTTTCTGCGATATGTGAGTTACCGCACGTTATCGAAGTAATTTTTGAGGAAGTAATTTTTTCATATTTTTTTCTTCGATTCCTAAATTACAAATTAGTTTTGGCAGATTCAACTGATTTTTTCGGAAACAGCAGCTTGAAATATCGAGACTTGGGAAGCATTTGTATTCAATAAAATTGTATTAAATGATACGTGAGTTACCATGGAATGACCCTTATATATATATATATATATATATATATATATATATATATATATATATATATATATATATATATATATATATATTTATATATATATATATACATGTGATCATTAAACTTCTTGGATACGATCCAATATCGAGATGTGTGGAATATTTTAAAGCCATGTCGTAAAATATTCAATATATATATATATATATATATATATATTAAAAATTATATATATATATACATATATATATATATATATATATATATATATATATATATATATATATATATATATATATATATATATATATATATATATATATGTATGTATGATATTGAATGACATTCCGGTCGATAAAATACAGGTTTTATTTATTTCAGAAAATAATAAATAAATAAACCAACGTTTCGATATGTTCCCACATATCCTGGTCACAGACACAAAATGAACTTGTAAGAAAATTCGATACTAATGCCAAAACAATACTTAGAATCAACTTCAACAATATATATATATATATATATATATATATATATATATATATATATATATCTATCTATATATATATATCTATATGATGAGTGAAATTGAGTTTGGAAATCAATCAGAGCCGCATGCCCATTGAAATGATCAATAGGTGACATCGATTGAAGTTTGATAACGAAGGATGAAAGCTCCACATGTGTAGCATTCCAGGACTCCCAGTCATCCTGCTTCCTCTTCAAAAACCATTTCATTCCCTTATTCGCCCAATATTCCCGACCCAGCCGCATGCCGTGTGGGTCGCGGCCCCTCGACCGCATCAAGCTATGCTAATTCCTTCAATAATGACACAAATAATTCTACGCGATCGGAATTAGAATATCAAATAGAATAAAATAATGTCGAAACATTTCCATGTTGATATTTTAATATTGTAAATGTGTAAGTGGGTATAATTAGGTAGCATGCCGTCGCCCCATTTATTCACTATTATTATTTCACCAGAAAAAGATAACATTGAAACGTGGATAATTGCATCCTTCCTATTCGGTACAGCAACATTTCACCGATATTTTAATAACTCTTTTAATTGCGGTTCACATTTGCAAGTCCACGAAAGAATTAAGAGTGTTGTGTTGTTTGGTTGGCGGCCCCGTGTTATCACAATCAGCCATTCCAGAGCGATTTATAAAGTTGGTATCAGAAACAATTAGCGTCGACGTCAGCAATAAATCCTGGAAGAAAGTTTCGTTTACGTGTTTCGCTTTTCTTCCTGTTTCAATAAATAGTAATGATGATTACACAATCAATTACGTGGCTTCTGGAGTAGATTAGATCAGTTTACTCTGGAGAGCGCTAGGAGGTCGTTTGCGCCACGCTAGTCAGCTTTAATCGCTCGTGATAGCTCAGTTTTATCCGACAAAAAGAGGCTACCCTGTTGTGAAAGAGCTACTTCTTTGATTGATCTGAAAGTATTAGCCTACTAATATTTCCTCAGAGTACTGGCAGAAGAAAACATAGGGCTTATAACTTATATGCTTATGCTGCTTAGAGCGATGCTTATATAGGCGTATGAAACATCACTCGAATTTTATGTTTCTTTTTCGGGTGAAAAGTAATGTATTTACCTCTTTTTTTCGTCATTTTTATTAGCTCCAATTGATTTTAGCTGCCCATTTCAATCGTTATGAAGCATTAATCAATTTTTCACTTAATAGTCTTTGTCTTTGTTTTATATAGCAACATATATCAAACTGTTTGAAATGAAAGAATAGTAAAATCCAAAAGAATACAATCTTCATGTTCTTCGAAAAACCAGCTTGGCCAAATATCTTCCAATACTGAAATATACCAATACTGAAAGACTCGCATTTTAAGCGTAAAATTTGATATTTCTTTTCCCGTTTTCGAACGGAAAGCCGAATCAACGACATTCTCAGTTTGGCGCGATTCTTTTTAGATTGTAAGCCCTCATTTTGTTGAGTTGAAAGACAGAAGCTAAGAATCAGAGAATGTGTTGGTGGCGTCGATGCCTAGAACACTTGAGATACGTTACAACAGGGGTCTCCAAACTGTTGTAATGTTGTAATGTTGCTTACCGACCCCACCAACAGCTAGGTTATACGGGGGTACGAATGAGCGGATGATAATGAAACGATGAATAGATGATAGATGAAAGGACGTTTACAAAAACCCATGCCTTATGCGGGATTCGAACCCACGCCCAACGGTGACTTCAGTTACTATCGCTAGCGATAATTGACTCAGCCACCGGGGCGGCTCCCAAGAGCCAACACTAGTACAAAGCCATCTAGTGGGGAGCTACATGAATCTCGTTAATTAGACGAGCTCTAGGGAGGATACAATTTGACATACTGAAAAAAATTGGCTTTCGTTTTTATCTTTATGTTTTTTTTTTTTTTTTTTTGTCGGTTCTCCACAGGTCAAACGCCTACAGCTATAAACTTCAAACTTTTGTCAATATGGTTCCTCATCTAACTTAGATCTGTATAGTTTTGTGACATTATCGGGTGGTAGGCCTAACCCTTTTTTTTATGAATTTTAGAAATTTCAAAAATACCCATTGGAATAACACAGCGAGAAAAAAAAGGAAATATTTATATTTTCCAAAATAATGAAATTTTGCGTGAAGTTGAATTACATTTTGATACACATTTCTGGGAATTTACAACTTGATCGGGTCAGCCATTTTGAAGGAAAAACATAAAATGTGCTAAATTGGTACCACTCGAAGCAGTTTTTACATATTTTTACCCATACTACTACTATCCGCTCGTCTAACAACGCATATATGACGTTTTCCTAGTCACTAAGAAACCGCCATATGTGCGTTGTTAGACGAGCGGATAGTTATAGTATGGGTAAAAATATGTAAAAACTGCTTCGAGTGGTACCAATTTAGCGCATCTTATGTTTTTTCCTTATCACTGGTCTCGCGACAGGCGGGCCGGCGATCAGTGTCACGGGCCCCGGGACTCGCAAGGGCCCGAAGCTGAGACTCACTTCTCCCGGTCTTGAAGCTGTCGTCAGCTGGGATACTGCGTGTCAGTCGTCCAGCGTGTTGCCTATACTGTGACGGCACAGGAGTAGCCTGTCCATCGTACACTCTCAAGTAACAGCTAGTTGATCTTGGCTTCCGAAGTGTGAAACCGATGGGATTCAATTTTGTGAAAGATTTGACTAACTTTACCATATACATTCCTATAAAATTGCTCTATTAAAATTAATTTTATCTGTGAGTTTTGTGGCATTATCGGGTGGTAACTTTTTTTTATGAATTTTAGAAATTTCAAAAATACCCATTAGAATAACACAGCCGAAAAAAAAGAAAATATTTTTATTTTCCATAAAATGAAGTTTTGCATGAAGTTGAATCACATTTTGATACACATTTCTGGACATTTCCAGCTTGATCGGGTCAGTCATTTCGAATAAAAAACATAAAATGTGCTAAATTGGTACCACTCGAAGCAGTTTTTACCCATTTAAACCCATAATATTACTATCCGCTCGTCTAACAACGCAGTTTGTAATGATTTTGAATGCAATTGTTTGGTTTGTTCCTAACAATGGCGTGTTGCGTGTTAGTACAGGTGTGCTCTCTCGGTAACATCGAACATATGGCGTTTTCCTATCGCTATACAAAATAAATTAGTTCTGGTTTTTAAAAGACGATATACTCCCCCTCCTCCTCCCCCGTACGGTCATCCTACTGATCCCGCAATTATTGTTATTCCTGTCCTTTATTGATGACTGTTGGCTTTGTGTTAAGAGTGCACGGGAGTCGATTTAGCGGAATATCAGGTTTTGATGATAACTTTTGAACGGTATGAGATACCGAGATTCTGTAGACAAGGAAACACAGATATTGTCAATACCTTCAAGACAGGGTAAGTATAATCTATTTTTCTAATATCGTCAATTTTTCAGACGTACACGCTTAAAAGTACTCAATTTTTAACCATACACGCCTGACAGTTATATGATGTGAGATAAATAGTTATTACTCATACCATTTTGAAGGTATTGGATTTATCTGTGTTTTCTCGTATTCAGAATTTCGATATCTCATACCGTTCAGAAGTGATATGATGAAACAAGTGATGTTCCGGTGAATCGCCTGCCTAGAGCTCTTAATGAATGAAACAAGGTGTCGCGCGTCTGTCGACTAATCGAGAGCACACACAGGTGCTTGCTTCACACTGTCACGCCATCCCAGTGGGCACTCATTGTGCGCCAGCAGTGTCTGCGTGAATCAGGCACGGAGAGCGGCTAAACGATGGAGACTTGATGTGCGTAACGGCTGGGCCAACTTTAATCCAGGAGGAATATTGAGTTTGATCCAATGTTTTGCGGGGTCAACCAAATCCCAACTTTACTGCGGTAATAAAATGGATAATACTTCATTTATTCTCGTCTACACATAGCAGTGAATTAACGAACACAATTCACATTTTAATGTTTTAAATGATACAATGAATTAAGACACAAATAAATCGGCGAGGTTCATATGCATGAGCATTTAGTCCTTTGCACAACCGTTCTTTGAGTTTCAGAATTGGGGTAAAGGTTGACATACGGTACATCAAATGGAAGCTTGCGATGAGACCTTTCCAAAAAGTCATGATACTCTGGCGATGGTAGCTTTCTATGTCAAAATCAGGTCAAAGGTCATATTTTCAGTTTTTTATAATATTGTTATTGATAAACGAGCACCCATTTCAATGTTTCAAGTTGAGAACAATGATACTCAATATTTCCGTAATATGTAAAGAATTAAAAAATTTCAATTTCACATATTTTGACATTATATTTTGTCAATTATTTGAATGTATGCAAAATTGCAATCTTCTTCATTTTTCATTGTTTAATCGATGATCACAACATTCGAACGTAATGTATTGATTGAATTAGGTGTGCTTACACTGAATAATGTTTTTTCCAGTTATATTAAGGTTTAATCCCCGATTATGCTCATGGGTACTCTAACAACGTGGAAAATCGAAGGGAACCATTTGGTGATGCTGATTATTGTTTCTTCAACGATCCCAGTAGCAGCTACTATATCTGGGGGTACGATTGAGAAGGTAATAATGAAAATATAGTCGAATTGTGAGAAATTTAGGACCTCTATCACTTATTCTTCTATATCTGTTACACCTCAAAATTACACGCATTCCTTTATCTCGTAGAACTTGTAGCATGTCCAGATCTTTCTCATTTCTATTCCACAGTAAGATACAACAAAAATCTACATGAGGTGCAACAATTGTTTTGTAAATAAGTGTGCGTAGCCACGGAGAGAAACCCAGTCTTCTTCCTCATTTAGCCTGCTATGGACTTTACATGTTTCTTCAATATCAATAGCTACACATAGATATTTAAATTCATCAACCAGCTCTAGATTCTCATCATCCATTTGTAGACCCCGTATTATCTAGAGTATCTCAAATTCCTCTGTATACCTTGTTAGAGGAAGTTAATATTATGCATTTAGTTTTACTTATATTGAGTTTCAACTTATTTTGTCCCAACAAAATGCTCATCTTTGCTAACTGCATATTTATAGAATTCCGTACTTCAATATAATCGAAACCAGAGACTGATACTAATTTATCATCAGCAAATACATTTACAAATACATTTTCTATACATAAGTGCATATCGTTGACATAGATGATGGAAAGGAGAGGCCCTAATACGGACCCTTGTGGGACTCCAAAGTCATTTATAATTTCTTCTGATATTTTATTTCTGAATTTTGTCTTCTGTTTTCTGTCAGTCAGGTAACTACGAAACCATATTATGATGACTGATTTACCTAAATCATAAGCCACTAGTTTGCACAACAGTATTGCCTGTCTATTGTTTCGAACGCTCTCTTGAAATCGTCAAATACCGCTCCAATAGTTTTATTCAAGTCGAGGTCGTTGTGCCATTTGACCATTAAAAGTTGCACTGCCGTCTCACACGAATCATTTTCACGAAACCCGGATTGGTTTTCATACGACAGTGAGTTATAATGTCTCTTATACACTCAGAGATGTATATTATAGGTGAAACATCAACATAAAACATATATATGATTTGATTTTATTTATTTGTCGAAGGATACAGAATACTGTCACGCGCGTACCTGTGAACAGTTTGATAGCTACTAAAAATAACCAACTAACTTGGGGTGCCGTACCACCAAACACAAAACAGACCAAAACAGACCACCGCCTCAAAATACACCCCCTTCCACTCCAAGGTGGCGCCGTGGCTCTGGTCACCCTCCAAACATCTTCCTGGAATTGAGCACATGTGGCGGGAGAGTGTTGAGGGAAACGGAGATCAGGTATCTGGAATGTGGACACACATCTCGAACAGGGTGGTCGGCGAAGGATCATCTCGAGCGCATGCGCGTTAACAACAGGGTGGTCGGCGAAGGATCAGCTCAAAGTACACCGCTGTTTCCAACACCTTTACATACACTGGTAGCATATTGAATGGTAGCGAAATTCATGTGCCAAATTGGTCCCTTTGACCTTAGGGATTGGAACAATGCCTTCCTTCAGAGACATATTAATGACATCAAGAAGAGGAAGTTCTATTTGTTTAATGCAATTTTTTTGAATGTCAGTAGTCACTCCTTCATCTGCCCGACGTATGCTTTGGTTTCATTATAAAATTCCGAAGATCTTACATCAAACTCATGTAGTATGGGCCGAGCTTGATTCTTTGAAACGTAATCTGTAGTTTCATAGTTTATCATTTCATTAGAAGTAGTAGTGGTAGTAGTCTTGGTGTTTATTCCTTCAACCCAATTTCGAGGAAATCGGTACACAAATGACATATTTTACAATATAACTCATAGATAATATTAAACGCTTGAGTGTGGCAGTACCACCATTTACAAATTACTAGTAGATTAGTGATAAGAGTATATTAAACAAGTAGTAAAACAAATAATGATACATTCGAAGAACTACATAAATATAGATAGCTAGATACTATACATAATCATTTGAATAGCACAAGAAAAGATGACTTTAAAAGCCCCTACGTAAATTCAATAAGTACTACGAAATCCAGCATCAACAAACTCTTGCACAGAATAGAAACTATTAATTGTAAGGTGCTCTTTGAGGAGTGATTTGAATTGATTACTTTCATCAATTGAGTTGACAGTATCCTCAATGCTTTTAACAAAATATCGATTGAAGATTTTAGCTTCTGTTTCACCAATATGTGGTCCACAAAGGTTACATTTGTACACTCTATCTCGTCCTCACAAATAATAATATCTTTCAGTGCTCGCCACATTTGTTTGGAATCGTGTTCAGTTTCATTTTTTTTTTATCATTGTAATCTCTTTTAGTTAATTTCGATAGAAATTTATTTATGTTTACTTTATTAGACGAGCTTTAGTGAGGATTCAATTTGACATACTGGAAAAAATTGGTGTTCGTTTTTATGTTTTTTTTTAATGTTTTTTTGTCGGTTCCCCACAGGTCAAACGGCTACAGCTATCAACTTCAAACTTGTTCCCAATATGGTTCCTCATCTATCGTAGTTCTGTATAGTTTTGTGGCATTATCGGATTGTAACTTTGTTTTTTATGAATTTTAGAAATTTCAAAATTACTCATTAGAATAACATGACGGAAAAAAAGGAAATATCCTCAATTTCCCAAAACAATGAAATTCTGCATGAAGTTGAATTACCTTCTGATACACATTTCTAGAAATTTCCATGCGATTGGGTCAGCCATTTTGAAGAAAAAACATAAAATGTGCCAAATTGGTACCACTCGAAGCAGTTTTCACCCATGTTTACCCATACTATTACTATCCGCTCGTCTAACAACGCATATATGGCGTTTTCCTAGTATGCTTCCCAATCCTCATACACACCCGTCACCTGAGCTTTCACGTCACTTGAATCTCTAGCTTTCTGAGATCTCCATTGAACCAAGGATTCATGTTCTTATTTCTACTAGTATTATTGTACCTACTAAGTTACACGGGAGCAATGCTCGTAGTTACGTTAGAAACAAATGTGGCGGCTATTTTATTAACATCAGTTTCTTCATATTTCAAACCCTTTTCTAATAGTTCATTGTTAACCAAAACGTGCTCTACATTACTTCATTTGTTTCACACATACACTGTACTTCGGTCTATCCTTTACCAAACTTTCTTGTTTAATATGGGGGCATGAATCAATAATTATGATGATGCGGGAATATAAGGTAATTGGATTTTACATTCCCTACATCAACAAAAAATAACTAATACATATATCATAATTTTAATACATTCATTATTAGTTAAAATAAAAACACCTACATATTATAAAGTTGGATTAAAAACACATATTCCTAAAGTACAGGAGTCCTGCCAGACAGTCTCGTGCCGGGGATGAACCTGATCACTTGTTCTGCTTACGACTGCCAAAATAAGACTGACTGAACTATCCCAATCTTTAGGGGATTCTCAACTTGAAAAAGAATGATTTTATAACTATTGGGTTCGAGACTAGCATCGGGGCTCAATTCGAGGCTTTTGCCCTTGGGCTTTACCATTCTGGCCAATGACCATCGAGAGTGACATTGAAACCCACCTCACTCGAGGATGACCTTGCGACTTACTAACTAGGCCATGTCCTCTTGATGGTCACCGAGACCCCGCTAACAATAGGTATTCACTTTGCAATATTGACAGGTAGTGCAATAAACCATCGCTAGGTGTAGGTGCTTGCTATCATAAATATAAGAAGAGACATTACCAACTTTTCCCACGTCCTAATATAATGTCTTATGATCTGACATATTTATTAGAAAACAATTTAAAACGAGGGTATTTGAACAATCCTGGAATAGAAAACAACCGTTCGTAGTTGTGAGACAGTATGGTTAAATGTGTGAAGCGAGTAAAAGTGAGATAATTGACTGAAAAGTGAATAAATCATTCCTAGTACCTCGGTGGTAGAAACGAAGAGCTTCAGTAGAAGCGGCATCAAATGTATCCATTTTTACATGATATTTTGCGCCATTTTCTATTCAAAAAATTGATGAAAATTATCGTTTCTCATCAAGTGTAATAATTAGATAAAATATCACAACCCAGACCGCTATAGTTCTTTTCATGTTATATTTTTATGGACATAAACAGAAAAATACACGGAAGACAAGAAATCACCAAAGATTGGTTGCTTCTGGAATCCAGACCTACGACATCTTGGCACAAGTGAATAGAATGCACAATATTCTTAGAGAATACATTCTCAAAACTTCCGCCCGAAGAAGAAAGTAGCCGTTATTCGCTCTAAAACAATTGTCATCATATTCATAATTTGTAACGTATTTTCAAAATGACGGCAAATTTCACATTTTTCCGATAGAATTTATTCAAAATGAGCAATGCAGTGAAAGTAAGTTGTTTGTGCTAAAATATACTCAACATTATAATCCTTGGACTATTTAAATAAATCCAAATATTTGATCAAAGTTTGAACACCCCTGGAAGCCAAACCTACGTAACGTTGGGAATTCAACAGGCATCAATAATTGAACGTACAATATTCCCCGAAAATCCTTTTTTTAAACTCCCGTCCCGAGAAAAGAGTGACCAATACACATTAACATTTTTATACATTTTAACATTTTTTAACTGAGACATTTTTCACCAATTTCATGAATAGTGACGTAATTAAAAAATTGAGGTAATATTTTCTACTTTTCTGATAGGATCGTTTAAAATTAAAGATGCAGTGAAAGTATGTTAAGTGCTCATAATTACTCAAAATTATGCTCCTAATATAGGTTGATTTTTAAAATAAATCCCCAATATTTCCCCAAGTTGGGAAACCCCTGGAAGCCGAACCCACCTGACGCCTGGAATCCAACAGGCATCAATAAACAAGTGTACATTATTCCATAAGAGAACACTTTTTCAAGTTCCCGCCCCGTGTAGAGGGTGGCCAATATCGTTTCTAAGACATTTTATCACCAATTTCATGAATGGTGACGTATTTCAAAAATTGCAACAAAATTTTCAATTTTTCTCATGGGATTCGCTCAGAATTGAGAATGCAGTGAAAGTGTCTTGTTCAGTGCTCACAATTATTCAACTTGATACTCCCAATATAATGTTGATGCTTTCAATAAATCCAAATATTTTACCAAAGTTTGGACACCCCTGGAAGCCAAACCCACTTACCGCCTGGAATTTAACAGGCATCTGTGAACAAAGTGTACAATATTCTATAAGAAATCACATTTTTAAGCTTCCGCCCCGAAAAGAGGGTGGCCAATATCGTCCCTAGAACTTTTTCCCACCAATTTTATGAACAGTGACGTATATGAAAAATGGTAGTGAATTTTACATTTGTTTTTCATTGACTTTGTTCAAAATGAAAAATGTAATGAATGCACATGAATTTATATTCAAAATAACTCGACTATACAATGTTAATAAGATGTTTTTTTCCGAATCAAAAGTTTGATCAAAGTTTGGACACCCCTGGAAGACAAACCCACCGGCTTTCGAGCATCCAACAAGCAGAAATGGAAAGAGCGTTGAAAACTCTATGAGAAACTTACCTCAAACTTTCCGCCGCCGAGGGGGGGGGGGGGGGGGGGATGGTTGGATGTTTCCATTATTAGCTCATAGTCAGGCCGATAAGAGAGATGATGGTACATTGTGGGAGGAGCAAGTGATATGGGAGTAATGAGGTGGGTACAGGTTGGAGGGAAAACATAAGACAGACCACAAAAACACACACACAATTTAAATTAGGTAAGAAATAATTGGATGAGCGAAGCGAAGACTCAATTTCACTTGACCCGAAAAAAATGTACATGTTTTTTTTTTTTTTCGCGCTCTACAGGTCAGACGAAAATTCAAATTCGATTGAAACTTGGCATGCCCATGTGTCATCATTTGGATTGAATCCCATTAGTTTTTATACGCAATCGGTTGCACCACTTCTGAGAAAACTAATTTTCCATTTTCCAAATAACCCATAAGAATAAGCCAGAGAAGAATTTTCGTAAAAAGAATATCCTTCGAAAAAATTCAAACTTTCACCAAATTTCAATATAATAATGATACACATTATTCCGAACTTTCACTGAAATCCAATCAGTCGTTTTGATATAAAAAATTATATAATGACAAAAAAAGCAAAAGAAGAATTTTCGTACAGAAAATTTCTTTCGAGAAAATTCAAATTTTCACCAAATCTCAATACTAGGAAAACGCGTTGTGTTTTCGCGATGATGGATGAGCTAATAAGGATGACATTGAATTCTTCCAAAAATTGTTATATCAAGTTGATGTTTTGACGGCATTCAAGTCAAAAATCAATCTTTCCATTTGGTTGGTTTTATTTCGTAGACTATTCTAATGAAGGAAATATTAGATGCAATTTAATATTATATTATATTGTAATATTAGACTACTATATGAAACGTGATGACAGCTGTATACATATACACACCTTGAGACCATTCTTTTATATACATTACTCATTCTCAATAATTTCTTCGATAATAAAGAAGGTCTTGTTTTAATCGTTTTCCATTAATTGGTGACACTTGTTGCTTGGATTTAATTGGTTTTCCTAATAGCTTTAAAACATGTGTAAAAATGTAATTAAATAATTTTTCATATCTAAACGACTGATTGGATTTCAGTGAAAGTTTGAACAATTATGTATCATTATTATATTGAGATTTGGTGAGAATTTGAATTTTTTCGAAAGACATTTTTCATACGAAAATTCTTCTTTTGCTTTTTTTTTGTCATTATATAATTTTTTATATTAAACGACTGGTTGGATTCACATGAAAGTTCGGAATAATGTGTATCATTATTATATTAAAATTTGGTGGAAATTTGAAATTTTTTGAAGGACATTTTTTTTTATGAAAATTCTTCTCTGGCTTATTCTTATGGGTTAGTTGGAAAATGGAAAATTAGTTTTCTCAGAAGTGGTGCAACCGATTGCGTATAAAAACTAATGGGATTCAATTCAGATTGTTATACATCTAGCAAAGCTATTAAGAAAACCAATTGAATACAAGCAACAAGTGTCACCAATTAATGAAGAACGATTAAAACAAGGCTTTCTTTATTATCAGAGAAATTTTTGAGAATGAGTAATGAATATAAAAGAATGGTCTCAAGGTGTATTTATGAATACAGCTGTCATCACGTTCCATATATTCTAATATTACAATATAATATAATATTAAACTGCATCTAATATTTCCTTCATTAGAATAGTCTACGAAATAAACCAACCGAATGGAAAGATTGATTATAACCTGAATGCCTCAAAACATCAACTTGATGTAACTTTTTGAAAAAATTCAATTTCATTCTCATTAGCTCATCCATCAACGCGGAAACACATAACGCGTTTTCCTAGTTATTAGATGTTCGCCTTCTCGCGGTCGGATTCCTAGTCCCCATTCCCGCAACACCTCGCGATCCCGGAACACCTCGCGCATGCGCGCATTGGGCCATCCACTCGGTCAGCTGACTTTACTCCTGGACTCCTGGATACCGCCTGCAATACACTGATGTGGTTGTGGTTGCAGCTGTACAGGCGTGAGGACCGGAGATGGGCCACAGCGTCAGAAAGATCACCTCTCGCCGTCGTGACAATATCGATATATTCATTGGGTCTTGATTAGGATATATTGGCGTCGCATGATTGATGGGATGATCAAATGAAGGTTCCGTAGGTAATGGGAAGGAAGCGGTCGTAGCCTCCACATTCATCTCCTCCATACATAGGAAAATCACGAACACCTGTACGTGTAAGTATGGACCGAACCGAGGACCGATCTTGTGCTACACTATGTCAGCCTCGACTCGCTACGTCACAACATGCACACGATGTTGTTGTTGTTGTAGCGAGCAACCCAATCTGCCAAGGGGCGCCTGAAGAGAGAATACAGGAATAAAGTCGACTCGGTTGTGTGACATGGGTTTGTGTGTCCAACCTTACCTGAACCCTGACCACATTCCATTGAAAAGTATCCCGAAGCCCATGTCACACGACCGAGCAGCTTTATTCCGGTATTCGCTCTTCAGCGCCTCCTCTGCCAACTTCGTCAACCTAAACGAACCTAACCGAACCTAAACTAACAGAGCAAACACCTAAACTGATTTAATCTAGTTGAGTCTCGTGTAAACAGGTTGGGTGAGCTAGCCTCGGGCAGCTGCTGTGCGCGAGTAGGAGGGGGGGGGGGGGGGGACGAATGCCGGTTGTTAGGGGCTGTAAGAGGGGGAGGGGGGGGGGGACAGTGAGCGGTTTGCCGCAATTACTCCTACCTAGGACAATAGCTATCTACGATGGATACGCGACTGTGACGTCACTTACGTTAGTTCAAATGCAGAGCGATTTCAGAAACATTGTAAGAGATGTTGGTGGCACGCCACGGCACTGTAAGGTACTTACATGAAATCAAGATGGAAGACAAACACAGCTGGAATCGAATGTTTTTTTAATGGTACTTCATAATTCGTTTTTACATGAATCCAGAATTCGAGTTGTATTATGAATGAGATTATTGTTTTCTTCGACATTCACTGGTGAGCACTATCATGTTTTTATCATGCATATGAGTTATTTTCTACACCCTATGACAAGTATGAAAGCTGCACAGTTATGCCTAGGCTATATGCCACAAACAGAAAAAACGGTGTCAGCTATTGTTTATTTTTCGTTTTATACATGAACAGCGTGAGAACTACTTACATGACACTCATCGTTGGACATGTAATGCAACATAGAATATGACTATATACTTTTTATGCGATGATAGAACTGTGATCTAATTTTTTCTCTTGTTCAAAAGATCGCAATTTTGACAGTTGACAGCCATCGGTCAATGCCTATTTTCATCGCTTGCCTATGAGTGCCTAGCCTAGGCAATGCTTAAGCCCTAGGCCTATGTGCAGAAATTATAACCTGAGCTAGAATGCCTAAAATTCAAACTATCAACTCTATAATTATTCAATAATTCTATAATTGCTAACTATGAACTAGCTTTGAATGATCTACCGCGCTTTTCGATTTTGATGCGATAGGTCGACCGTGATTCGATACGCGGCATTCCTTTCTTACACAGTTCCCGAGTGACCTTGAACGCAGTCGCGTATCCATCGTAGATAGCTATTGTCCTAGCTCCCACACGATACGAGAATCAGCTTCATTAGAAGAGCGTTAAGCGGGCCTTACATGACGCGGATTGTGCGCGGATTCAAACCACGGAAGTTTGCGGATCGGCCATATTGGAATATTGGCCAATCAGGGAACAGTGCGGACAGGCGGACGAGAGTTGGGCTGATCTCTACTTTTTCTGCGGATTCCGCGCGTATTACCGGATGTAGTTTTAATGAACTTTAGTTTCAAACAATCCAGTAGATGTCGTGTTATTCTGTTTCCGATGCAGAAGCTATACTGTCTTTTTCTTGTTCAATTGTTGTGCATTGACATAAACATAGACAAAAACAAAAATGGAATACACTTCTGAGTTATTTATTGAAGAAGTACGAAAACGGGAAGTTTTGTATAAAATAACATTGAAATCCAACAACCGGTATCAAGCTGCATACTTTCATAGTTTCTCAAAATGACCACTAGGCAGCACTCCCTTCAGAGTCCGCATAACATACGGTCCGCGTCCGCTCGCGGTAGCGGAGCGTATTTTATCCGTGGACAATACGCGTCATGTAAAACCCGCTTTAGTAAAGATTTCCATCCCAATCTGATGGAGCTTTGTCTGTCCATTTTTTGTTGTTTGTTTGTTGTTTGTTTTTGTTTGTAAGCACTGCGTAGGTTGTGGGGTTCTACCGATCAACATGAAACTTTTTCTGTATACGCAAACTTATCCAACTTAGAACTGTATAGGCCTAGTTTTTGGGTCAAATCGATTGGACCATTTTTTAGAAACAACATCTCAAAGTTTCTTAAAACCCCATAAGATTAGGCTGAGCGGAAAAAATTGGAAAATGAAATTCTCCAATATAATTAAAAAATTCCTTACATGTAAACACGGAAGTGATACACATAGGCCTAATTAAAAATGTGTATGTAATTCGGACCAGCCGTTTCCAATAAAATAATGTAATACATGTTCTTTATTCATCGAATAGATTGAAATATTAGCAGAAACATGTTGCAGTGTTAGATTCACGGCACCTTGGATTCGATAGTAACCGAATGAAGTATGTTTTATATGATCAAGGTGTGCAGTGTTTTATAGCATGGTCTATTAGATGAGTGACTGTGAAGGCTTCCATCCCACTCCATGGAGCTTTAGGTATGTCTGTTTTTGTTGTTGTTATTTGTTCGTGAGATTTGCACAGGTCAAACGGCTCGACCAATCAGACACTTGGACGTATTTATCTAGGAACTGGGCCCAATCAATTGAAACACATCTGAGGCGAATCGTCTCGAGATCGAATACATCTCATAATATTGGGCTTGCGGAGAAATTTAAAAAACATCTCTTTGAATGAAATATGTTTCTCAGTGGATGTGAATATAGGCACATGGATAGGTCTATAGAAGATACAGATTATCATGAACTTTCATTCAGAATTAAAGTAGAAAAGTAAGAACACACGGAACTCATAAATACACTGAAGGGGCAATAATCTGGTAAGTGAATATATTTCTTATGCTGAAGGTAAATGATTTGTCCTAATGTCCGGAAGCATATGTTTTACCATCCTGGCTTGTAGGTTACGGATCTTTTGAATAAGACTTGGTGACGCATTGCCCCAAGTTGAAATACCATAGGATATAATCGACTCTACAAGTGCAATATAAACAGTACGTAAGGTATTAAAAGGTAATACATATTTTAAATTATACATGCGAAACGAACAGCATCTTAATCTTTTACACAAAGAGAGCACGTGAGCTTTCCAGCTGAAACTTCTGACCACTGTGACACCTAGATATTTATAAGAGTGTACGTTTTCGATTCGTTCTGTACAATTACATGGAATTTGTGTTGGAGAATGGTAACGTAAACAATTATGAGAATGGCTAATAATTTCAACATCTGTATAAAACAAGGGATCCGAAGGAGAACACACATGGATTAATTTGGTTTTACTGGAATTTATAACTAGGTCATGGTCGTGTGTCCATTTTAGGAGCTCCGTGATCATCCTATAAGTTGTTAACAGCTATATGAATATCCTTATGTGCCGGCAGAATAACTGTATCGTCTGCATACATGAATATTTCACAGTTTTTAACATAGTCCGATATGTTATTAACATAAATCAGGTACAATATAGGCCCTAAAATCGACCCTTGTGGTACCCCCGTGCTTGCATTCTGTATCAAACTGTAACCATCACCAGTTTCGAACATTATTTTCTATCCTGCGAGTAGTTCACGAACCAGTTCAGCAATTTGCCACTTACCCCAATATGTTCTAAAGCCTGTGTAAGTTTGAAGTGATTTAGAGTATCGAAGGCTTAGAAAAGTCAATAAAAAGACCTAACACGCGTGATCTATCGTTTAGTTTGTGGTTTATAAAATCTGAAAAATTTAGAAGAAGATCAGAAGTGCTAATTTTTCTTTGAAACCCATATTGCTTATTTGTTATTATTTTATATTTCTCAAGATACGATATTAAATTAGCTGCAACGCATTTCCCCATTATTGTTTCTAAAGAAGGCAAAATAGCTATCGGTCTATAATTTTCGTATACCAAGTTATTTCCTTTTTTGTATACAGGCTTAACAATAGATACCTTTAGTTTTTCGGAGGTGAAACCTACATCAATACTCGAGTTTATAAATCTAGCAATTAAAGGAGATTTTTTTCAGTAGTTACTTTCAAATCTACAGTTCTGATATTATCAAATCCTGCCTGTTTTGTTCTATCAATCTCGTTAATGATGTCGTATACTTGGTAACCCGTCACTGGCCGCATATATATTGATTGAATCTGTTTGTTTACATAACAAGGGGTAATTAGGGGTAACATTTTGCTACTAGATTATTTACTTCATTGATAAAGGAACAGGCGAAGTTGTTTGCTGTGGTTTCAAGAGAATGTTGTTTACCTAAATAGCGGTCTATTACCGCGTCTACAGACAAACGTTTTTTATTTCCGATGCATTCATTAATTTTTTGCCAAGTGTCTTTAATATTCCCTGTAGAGGACTCAAATGATTTTTTATAGAAGTAAAATTTTGCTCTGCTGATCATCTTGTTGAGTTTATTACGATAGATTCTGTGGGTATCCCTACAAGTATTCTTGAGTGGGTTCGAAATATTACAATTTGTCCAAATTTTAAAAAGTCTGTCACGCTCTTTAATGTCCACCAATAAATCAGAAGTCATCCAATCTTTGGCCTGCCTTGCACGATGCTTGAATGTTTTCATTTTCAATGCAGTGACGTATTCCTGCGTAAAGTGTTTGTAAATACAGTTATAGATGGTATCAGCATGTTCGACGTGAAGATAATCTGACCATGCTATTGCTTATAACTTGCGTCATAGAATTGTATCGTCAAAATATGAAATTTTATCTATGCTTGTATTAGCTCACAGTCCTTTGTGATGGCGATGCACATTAGAATCATGTAGTGATTGGATATTTTTGTTGTTAAAACTGCAGATTTATAATTATTGTTATTCAAAGTTTTCAGAAAGATGTGGTCGATACAAGAACCTGAAATTATATTGGCACGAAAATCCTCTCTTGTTATTTTATTTATGATTTTATAAAATCCATGTGAAGCAAGCATAACTTCGTATGCCACGGTGTAAGGATCTTCTTCTAGTGATAAGTCAATATTAACGTCACCTGTCATTACTGCGTTCAATCCAGTATTATGTACACTTTCCAGACACATAGTTACTTAATTCTTCTATAAAATGTCCTTTATTAGTATTTGGGGGTCTTTTGTCATGTTCTTATTCTAGTTTAGTAAAAGTACACTGAGTTTAGGTTCAATACAGCTATGTATTACTATCTGAAATATATCATGAAACCACAAGCACACTGGTTCCACACCGAGTCTGGTCTGTAGCTGGTGCCTTGTGCTTTCTCATACTTACAGTCGTGCCAACTACTAAACCTAAATGTTACTAGACATTTTAAATACACAACATCTCTCTTTCTCCAATCACTGTTACAATGACATATTTCAGGTTTATTTACCCTCCTGCCACTTCTAGTACAAGCATTACTATTCATTGATAAAGTAGTTGCAGCTGGCATTTCAAAGTTCTGTCTCTTGTCATTTCCCTTATTTCTAACCTCCGTTGTTGCAGAGGACATCAGAAGATCTCGCCTATTTCTCCTCCTTCTGAAGTCTTAACAATATACGATCTAGGAGTCGAGTGTTTCCTCACAACCACTGCTGGCTCCCAAACATCATCTTTCCTCATTCTTATAGTTTGTCCATCATCAAGTTCAGGAAGCTCCTTTACATGTTTGTCATACTATAACTTTTGTGTCTTTTGATTGCGTTCTAGACTAAGGTGTACATCTTTTACAACCTCTGGTACGAGGAGTTTACATGCTACAGAGAGTTTTGTCCTAAGCCTACGGCTCATTAAAATCTGAGCAGGTGAACAATTCATACCGGTAACTGGTGTGTTCCGATATTCCATCAAGCCAACATAAATGTCTTGCCCACTTGCACTTGTCTTTCGACAGCCTTCTCTGCCATGCCATTGGATTGTGCGTAAGTTGGACTAGACGTTGTCAGAATGAAGTCCCACTCTTTTGCAAACATTTGACATTTCAAACTGTTAAACGGCATATCATCTGCTATTACTGTCTCTGGAATTCCATGCCTAGCAATGATAGACTTCAATTTACAAATAACCTCTTTTGCCGTTTTCGCCACGGTCTGTACAAGTTCTATCTACTTGAAATAGTAGTCAATAACTACTGAGTAATTCTTTGCGTTGAACTCTAACAAATCTGTCCCTACCTTTTCCCAAGACCTGCCAGGAATTGGATTGGGAAGAAGAGGTTCCTTTTGCTTTTGTGAACGGAACTTCTCACAAATTTCACTCTTTGAAACTGTTTCCTCTATATCCTGCGACATCCCAGGCCAATACGAGCACGTCCTAGCCCTTGCCTTGCTCTTCACAATGCCTTGGTGACTCTCATGAATTGTTTCTAGAATCCACTGCCTACAATCAACTGGTATGATTAGGCGATTCCCCAGGAACACCATTCCGTCCGTAGAAGTTATTTATGACTGATGGCTTCAGTATTGTCACACTCTGAATGGAACTAAGGTCTTATATTTTGGCCAACCTTTCTCACACAAGTGTATGAGATGTTGAAGACATTCATCCTCCTTCGTACCCTTTTTTAAAACTTCACGTTTCGCAGGACTGACCGGTAAGTATTGTGATACCAAGTGTACTACTTGCTGGAGTTCCACATCATCCTTCACAGGATCTTTAAGAAATGCTCTCGACAATGTGTCAGCGATAAACATTAGCTTCCCCGGTAGGTACGTAACATTGAGCTGATATTTAAGTATTCGCAGTCTCATTCTCTGTAATCTAGCCGATATTTTGCAGATATCCTTCCGCAATATATCTCCAATGGCTTGTGGTCTGAATGCACTTCTACTGCTCTACCCTATGTAAATTCATGACATTTCTCAACTGCAAATACAATTGCAAGAAGTTCCTTCTCAATTTGCGCATAGCGCTGCTCAGCCTCCGTCAGGCATCTAGACGCGTAGGCTATTGGTAATGTTTTTTGCATTAAACAAGCACCTAGGCCATTTTGCGAAGCATCTGTTTGGATGGTTACCCCATACTCACAGTCGAAAAACTGAAGAACTGGGGACTTGCTAAGTCTTTCCTTCAATTTGGTTAATGCATTGGCATGCTCATGTAGCCAAACCCAAGGAGCATCTGCTTTGAGCAATTCTCTCGACGGAGCAATTAACTCTGACATGTTTGCCACAAATTTTCCCACATAGTTAACCATACCTAGTATACGTTTCAACTCTGTTTTATTTGTAGGTGTGTCCAATTTGAGAAGCGCTTTTACCCTATCCTGATCTATTTTAAGACCCTCCCTAGATATAATATGTCCTATGTACTTGACTTCTGGCTCCTTGAATTGGAGTTTTTCCTTATTGAATTTGACATTCATATCTCTAGCTCTATCTAATACCTTACGTAAAGTTGCATCATGGGGCTCCTCCGAGTCACCTGCTATGATGACGTCATCAAAGACTATTTCCACTCCCTCAATGTCACCAAATGTGTCCATGTTCTTCTTTTGAAACACTTCTGGTGCCGAACTAATGCCAAATGGCATTCTTTTGAATTTTTACTTGCCATACGGTGTATTGAATGTGCATAGATCAGAGCTTGGCTTATCCAAGGCAATTTGCCAAAAGCCCTCCTTCATATCTAAAGTCGAGAAATACTTCTTCCCACTCATTCCATCAGCTACATCCTCTGGTGTAGGAATCACGTGGTGTTCGCGCTTAATTGCTTCATTTGAATCTTTAGGGTCGAGGCAAATTCTGAGAGACCCATTCTTTTTTTTCACTATGAACATGCTACTAACCCAATCAGTAGCCTTATCTACCTTTTGAATGACTCCCTTTTGCTCTAAACTCCGTAACGTAACCTGAAGTCTATCTCGAATCGCTAGGGGAATACGACGGACATGATGAATGATAGGAGTGGCATCTTTGTCAAGGTCAATATGGTAATTACCAGGAAGGCAACCTAGGCCATGAAATACATCTGAGTAGTCTGTCATTAACTTTTCTTTGTTGGTAAACTTCATCTTCCTAGCCTCTCCTACTCGGCTAAGAAGACCGAGTTCCATGCATGCCTGGGCCCAGATTCACAAAGAATGTCATCTTAAAACATTTTAGCGCTTAACCCGTTCTAAGTTAAAACCGAGATAACACGTTCTAACTTTATCACGGTTTTATCTTTGAACCCCATTCACAAAGAATTTTAAGGACAACAATAATAACCCCAACTTACCGTGCCGTGGCATTGACAAGTCATTGTTTTCGACTGTCAACCAGTGTGAGCAAAGAGTGGGACGTCAATGAGTTTGTAATAACGCAATTTGAACATCATTATTGGTTTTCTACAACAAGATAATATTTAAAATAAAAATGAAAGAATAAAATGTTCTACATATTTCTACATTTGTTTTCTTATAATCGTTGTGAATCTTTTTGACGTTGATCATCAAGAAGGCTTTGCATTTTGTTTACCGCCAATTCTGTCAGCTGTCAGTCGAACTTCCCAAATGTGAGGTTAGGATAAAATAATTAATATAATAATTGAAAATAGGATCGTGTCTTTACTCCCAAACTCTCCCAACATTCATCTTCATCTTCGAAACATGATACTGAGTGAATTTGAGTGAGGACAATATCCAAAATCATCGAAATCAATTGCGAGGTGAGTGTTGTATCTCCACTAGAACCAGTCAAGACCGGTGATAACTTTAGAACCAACTATTGTTAAAACTTTTGCTTAACATTTTTCGTGAATACGAGTTGTAACCAAGTCTGGTGATAAGTCCTTTTACTGTTATAACTTAGAACGTTTTAAGAGATAAAATTCTTTGTGAATCTGGGCCCTGTAAACTAAGTTTGGATCACAATCCCCGTCTTTACAAACAATGATCTTCAGATTGACTGTAGACTAGCAACTTGTCTTGCACTCAAGAACTACCTCTCCAATAGTGTGAAGTTTAAATCCACCATATGCAACTAATACCGCCTTGGTCGTATATAAAGTAGTTTCACATTTATTTCCTTCAACAACCAAGTTGTAAACATTTTCAGGCAAGACATTTACTCCCGCACTTGTATCCAATTTGAATTTTACTGTCTGACCACCCATTATTAGGGGCTCATACCAGGCCCTCACTTTATTTGTAACTGTGCGACTGGCTACAATACCAACGTAGAATTCCTCGCAATCCCCGTTATTACTATCCTTAGTATCTACCTCCCTGACTTCACGAACTTGCTTACCCTTCTGAGCTTCATACTGTTTTACACAAACTCTAGCAAAATTATTGAGTCCCTGGCGAAGCATGCATTGTTTATACCGTAAGCCGGACATTCCCTGGCTTTACGGTCGTAGCCACAGAACTTGCAACTCGAAATGTACCCAGTCGTCTGGTAAGATCCAGGTAGAGCACGTTTCACAACGTTGGCCTGAATGTTCCTCTTTCACCCTGCAGAGGTTAAGCTTGTTGCCGGCTTCTTTCTGCTGCTCGGCAGATGGTGCAGGCTTTTCCAGAGTTATGTCTGGATTGGCTAGGAGCCGCTCTCGAAGAGAAACATCTCGAACTTCTGTGATGATCATGTCGTATATTAGGCGGTCCTTCAACTCACCAAATTCACAGGTTGCTGCCCTCTTCTTCAATTCCGTGACGAACTTGTCGAAGGTCTCTCCCTTTTTTAGTGCATAAGTAAAGAACCGATTGCTTTTGTGACGGCGGCTCACCCTAGGGGACCCGCGTCAATGCCGACGGCTAACTCCTCGGGTCGGTAGGTAGGGGTGGGGAATGGAAACTGGGAATACTCGGTATAGGTCCCAAAATATGGTTAGGTAGAATTAATCAGGTATTAAAATCAAGTTGAATCCTGTAGGGCGCCACGTAGTTATAAAATAGCTTCACTTTAGTAGAATTAAACTACGAACATTCTAGAGCTTTGGGTATGGGTTGGTTTTTCAGTCAATGACAAAACAATGTACAACTCAGAATTAATGTAGAATAAATCCATATAATGTAATGAAAAATACAATGAGCAATTGACGTATGGTATGCGTATCGTACTCCAGATACTCAGTATCCCTTTTCCTAATGGAATCACACATCAATATACTAAATGAAAATTATAATAAACCACTCAGGTCTGTTATTGACCACAATGAGGTCAAACAACTGGTCGAGTGGACAACTCCGTCCTAAACAACAATAGGCCTAGTTGTCGTCCTTTGTTAGGTAGTACTTGATAGTTTCTAGTAACAGTACATTAAATGTCAATAAAGAAAATACATTATATCCTAGATTTTATGTGGCCTATAGATGGCATGAGGTTCAACAAACTAGAACATATTATCAGCTAATATCAATAATGTGCGTCAACCAGATAACTGCCGCTGAGGGCAACACACAGATATCTCGGCGGTGAGTCACTGACCGAGTCCACGCATCAGGAATGTAACGGCCCAACAAACAAAACATGGCCCGCTCTTGCTCGTCGTCGAATTCGTAACGTGCATTCTCTGTCCACCATGGCGTATAGTTGAGGTGTTTGCTCTTCTTGACCTGCTTGCCTGTACTGCCATTGCTCCTGCAGGTGTTTTCTCTTGGCTTGTGGGATGATCTTCTCTAGGTTCCCGAACTGCTGCTGTGGATTACAACTATATTCTGTAAAAGATGATTCTGTTAATGACCTTTCTTTTTTTGGTATTTGTTTCAATCCAATTTCCTCCAATTTTTCCCCCTGTTAGAGGTTTCCTGTGATACATTGTCGTCATTGCTGAAAGTTGCTGTGTCGTCATTGCTGAAGTGTGATTGGAAAGTGGTCGCTTACCATTGGGTCTTTTTGGACTCTCCAATTAATAATCTTGGTGCCAAATATTGTTGAGCAGATTGTGATATCTACTGCACTATTCCTTCTGTTGATATGTGGGATTATAGTAGTTGTATTATCGTTGGTGATTATCAGGTTTTCTTCGTCAATGTACTCTAAAATTTGCTCACCTTGAAAATCATCATAAGCGCAACCCCATGTATTGCCGTGTGCATTGAAATCTCCCTCTAGTATGAGGGGATGATTTCTTTTTATTCCAAGATTTTTATATTGATTGGTGGATGTTCTGTGACCTGGTGCTATGTATATTGAGTATATTTCCACTGTTACCTTATTAATCACTGTTTTAATGTCAAGGATCTGTAGCTCTTGATTGACTTGGTTGAAATGTATAGGTTCTATGGGTAGAGAGCATTTGGAAAGTATTGAACCCCCCCCCCCCCTCCTTCACCATCTGCCCTATCTTGCCTGGTTATGTGATACCCTTTGAATGTAACTGGTGAATCTGGTTTAAACCAGGTTTCTGGTATAGCTGCAATAGCAATGTTTTGTTCATTTAGATAGTGTAAAAGGTCCTCTTTGTTACTTTGTACACTTCTTGCATTCCACTGAAGGATTTTGTACATAATGTTATGGTGTTCTTTCAATTAAGTTGTTATTTATTGTTTTCACCGCTCCCAAATTTGGACGGTAATTCTAATAGGATTTGATCTATTTTATCCCATGCTGGAGGCTTTTTATTTCCAACCGACGAGTCTATGGTTTGAGAGATTATGTCTCTTAGCTGAATGATAAACTGTTGCAATGTCGACTTTACATGATCATAGTCTTGAAGTCTATTTTCTGCATTCTCATTACTTTGATTGGTCTTTCGTGCCTCGAACCGATAAATGGGTGGAATCCAGGAGCCGGGGGGGGGGTATATGATGTAGGTACTGGCCTTGACCAGTGGTCCATTGTTAGGTTGTCTGATCGTTGTGTCTGGATGACTAGGTTGATCAGAGCATATTAGCTTCGGTAATGATTTTCTTTGGTATTGATATTCTGAGGTTGGGTTCCTTGGTGGTGTTGATGTTTGATTTTGCTGTAGAGATAGAGGTGATTGAGCTACGTAGAGTTACGTTACGTACGTTGAGCTAGGTGAGCGATCCGTTTGTTTAGGGTATTGTGGATCTCCTTTGTTGGTAGCTAACGCTTCAGCAAAGGAATGTGAAACTTATACCGTTCACCAATAAACGCTTAAGCAGCTTCTTGAAACGAAATGTTTTCCTCTGCCATTTTTTCTTTGATGTTTTTCTGCCTGTTCCATTCTTTGCCATTTTTACCTGTTGCCATATGATTACCGCTACAATGTGTACATTTGCATTCTTCTTCCGTTACGCTGCAGCTTTGAGTTGTAGCTTTGCAGCTGTTTTCGCCCCTGCATTGCTGGCCGCTATGACCAAATCTTGGACATACATTACAAAACATAATTGATTATACATATGGTGGCACTTGAATTATGGAACAAAGATGTTCTATTTGTTGATCTCTGTCCCTCACAGGTAATGCCCATTGTTTTGATTGGAACTGTGGTAGGTTCGTTATTCACTATAACTGTGCAAGCCGTCTAACAGCCTTGCTCCATTCTAACACGTCTTCTTCTGTGATGGATGTGTCTACTCCCTTAACGACGCCCACCCGTTGGACCATGAACCTGGGTACGTAGCATGTATAATTGTTATCCACTAGGAAAACGCGTTATGTGTTTTCGCGATGATGGATGAGCTAATGAGAATGACATTGAATTCTTTCAAAAAGTTATATCAAGTTGATGTTTTGACGGCATTCAAGTTAAAAAATCAATCTTTCCATTTGGTTGGTTTATTTCGTTGACTATTCTCATGAAGGAAATATTAGATGCAATTTGATATTATATATTGTAATATTAGACTACTATATGAGACGTGATGACAGCTGTATACATATACACACCTTGAGACCATCCTCTTATAATCATTACTCATACTCAAAAATTTCTTCGATAATAAAGAAGGCCTTGTTTTAATCGTTCTCCACTAATTGGTGACACTTGTTGCTTGGATTTAATTGGTTTTCTTAATAGCTTTAAAACATGTGTAAAAATGTCATTAAATAAGTTTTTATATCTAAACGACTGATTGGATTTCAGTAAAAGTTTGCAATAATCTGTATCATCATTATATTGAGATTTGGAGAAAATATGAGTTTTTTCGAAAGACATTTTCTGTACCTAAATTCTTCTCTTGCTTTTTTTTGTCATTATATAATTTTTTATATCAAAACGACTGATTGGATTTCAGTGAAAGTTCGGAATGATGTGTATCATTATTATATTGAAATCTGGTGAAAATTTGAATTTTTTCGAATGACATTTTTTCCACGAAAAATTTTCTCTGGCTTATTCTTATGGGTAACTTGGCAAATGGAAAATTAGTTTTCTCAGAATGTGTGCAATCGATTGCGTATAAAAACTAATGAGATTCAATCCATATGATGACACATGGGCATGCCAAGTTTCAATCGATTTTGAATTTTTGTCTGACCTGTAGAGCGCGAACAAAAAAAAAAAAAAAAAAAAAAAAAAAAAAAAAAAAAAAAAAAACATGTACATTTTTTTCGGGTCAAGTGAAATTGAGTCTTCGCTTCGCTCATCCAATCAGAATTTTGCTCCGAGTAATCTCGTTTGCAGTTTTGTAATTCTTCATGGTTACAGACAGTGTATTTGCCCCAATTATTTTCACCAGAATAGTGTCTTTGGTTATTGAATGTAATAATTTCCCTGTTACTAGCGGGTCCAGAGAGAGTCTGCCCCGGTATCACACATTATCTGCAGCTTTTTTTCAATATAGCCTGTGAAAGGTCCTACGTCGTTTGCTTTGTACCAGTGGGATATGTGCAAATTTTTATTCAACGTTTTGGCTTTTTTCCCCTTCTCTTCTTCTTGTGATTTGTCAATGTCTGATTCTGTGCTCTGTCTTCTCTTGGCACTGTGTCTATGCTGGCAGGATTCATCAGTTCCCGCCGATTCAATGTTTTCTGTATGGACGTTGATTTCGTTATATTATTATCGTAAATAGAGCTTGGGTTGCCCTCTTTTCGATTATTTGTTACTGTTTGGGTAATAAATGAATCTGGCAACTCCCATATCTCAGGAACTTACAGAGCACTAATTCTGATACTTTGCAAAAGTGTCGCACTAATTCAGCACTAAATCCTGGTCTAGTTTCAGAATTAGTGCTCGAGTGGGGGGGGGACAGGTTCAAGGACCTCGTGTTTGATCACCATAGTTCAGACCACCCATGTTAAAAGAAGAGAAAATACGATTAGAGGCCTACACAAACAGAATTCACGTTTTAACAAATCTATGATGTAAGAAGTCAAGATTTGCGTTGAATGCAGTCACATTGACCTGAAAAAGTGAAAAGTAACTAACGCTAAGATGTGCTAAAAATATTTCTGAAAATAACTCTCACAATAATTACAAAGACATTCTTATTCATTCGAAGGTTTTATATAATCTGAAAGAAGCACGAAAAGTCAAAATTACAATAGTGCGCTAATATTTGATGTCAATGTAGCCCCTCCCCCCACTAAGTATTGACGGAATCTGTAAATTTTCATCATAATTATTTGTATTATCATCAGACATGTGAATTAAAGAAATGAAAAAACACAAACTAACTATGAATACAAATGAAAAGATGATATTAATTGATTTATTGGTTGTTGTTTTCTTGACGTATGAAAATACGGCAAGAAAGCTATTTATTGTACAAGCGCAGTAGGCCCAACCTCTTCAGCCTAAATTATACATCCAGATAAAAGAACGTGTACTCTTCCGCCAGGCCTTCTTATTTGAATCCTCTGTGCACTGTACACAATGCTGGTATCAGGCTTTCCCTGGGAGCTTTCCGGACGAGTCCTGTTACTAGCATGTACTGTGAGGCTGGCGAACCCCCTCTAGACTTGAGAAGGAGATACCTCATGTTCAGCTACATATCTGCTCTCAGTAGCAAGTCCAAACATCCGACATATGGGAAGGTATTCCGTCCTTGTTATGCGAGAGTGTATGACGCACGTGACCGAGCAACAAGGCCATTAGCCATTCGAGCGAAGGAGCTGTATGGGAAACCACTGAGCGAGCTTCCAGCTGTATACGCCTCAGGTTTCAGCGAAGTCGCCCCATGGACCGTTCCTCGACCAGTTTGTCTCACTCAGCTGGCAATGCACGCTAAGGCCAGCACACCTGACACTGTCTATAGGCAATATTTTTATCTGTTAGCAGCCTATTTTTCGGACCATGTTCTCATATTTACTGACGGTTCAAAGACAGACGATGCGGTAGGTTGTGCCTTCACTATAGGTTCAACTAGTTTTAAATACAAACTCAACTCCCTGTGTACCGTGTATAGCTCTGAACTGTTCGCGATTTTCCAAGCTTTGAAACACATCAAGCAACACATCGAAAAAAGTTCTTGATTTGTACCGACTCGCTCAGTTCCCTGCAAGCCCTGGATGTTTTCTCACCAACCGACCATCTTGTGCAGGACATCCAGACCCTCCTAGCTGAGCTTGCGGCTCAGCGATGCGAGGTTGTCTTCTGCTGGGTGCCAGGGCATGCAGGAATACCAGGCAATGAGCGAGCTGACAAGGCGGCGAAGGAGGCTACTCTTCTTGCAGCTACCTTTGATTCCCGTCTCCATATTAATGACCTGAAGAACCTTTTTAAACGAGAAATGAGGAGTGACTGGCAAGTGTCGTGGAATGCTGTAACAAACAACAAGCTGAAGGTCATTAAATCAACAGTTAGACATGGCACTCGTCTTGTAGAAGAGGCCGCAGAGAGGAGGTTGTTGTTGCCCGCCTGCGCATTGGACATACTCTTCTGACGCACGGATTCATCCTGAGAAGAGAAGAGCCGCCTGAGTGTGAGGAGTGCCTTGAGCCACTCACTGTTCACCACTTCTTGGTCGACTGTGACAAGTTCCGGGGTCTGCGCCGGAGTCTGCGTATGCCGGATGACTTGTCACGGATCCTTGGTGATGACTCAGATAGCGTATCCTGTGTTCTTGAGTTCATAAGAAAGGCAGGACTTTTGAACTTGATATAACTTGACTTGACGATGATCGTAGTTTTAGTTGCAACTCTCGTGTGTATGTTCCTGTTTGTATGCATGTATTTATTAGTATGAGTGTGTGTGTGTATGTGAGTATGAATGCAAACTTGACATTATCCTAACTTTACGACACACCTCTCTCGAGATTTAATCCTTTTATTATTGAACAAACGACCAAAATGACGTTTTTTATACAATCATTTTGTTCAGCTATCAAGTGTATCAGTGTGTGTATGACGATTTACATCATACACACAGTCGTTCAATGTTGTGTTCATAAAATGTGTGTATGACATTTTACATCATACACGCGTTTGTTTACTTGTTTCGTGTTTATGGAGTTTCCATTGTTGGTTTCATGATCATCATGATGATGAATTATCACCGAACACGATCATTTCACATGATCAGCAAACGGTTCATTACAGCGTACAGGCGCAAAATGACCTCGGTGTCGACGCGCCTCTAAACCCAACATTCATTCATCATTCATGTAGAGTTTTTTTGTATATATTGGGTTTAACGACGCACTGTTATGATAGCGCAGATCTATTGGCGTCAGATGGATGATTTATGAGATAATGGGATGCTGAGATGAAGTTTTTTTTGGGTAATGGGAAGGATAGTGTGAAGGAAGCGGTCGTGGCCTATATTGTGGGAACCATCCCGGCATTAGCCTAGACTAAAGAGGGAAACCACGAAAATCCTCTGTAAAGATGGTCGGCGGCGGGGATCGAACCAGATCCGAAAACCCCTCGCCTCCCGGATCACATGAAGCGGCCGTGTATTCTCTGTTATTTTTAACCCAGGCTTTGTTGTTTTGTTATTTTTAACCCAGGCTTTGTTAAAAAGAGTTTTATTCTTGTTTAACAAATTACTATCATCAATCTCATTTATTTCACGGTATTTTTTTCTTTTACTATCTAGAACATTTTTGTGTCTCGCAGTATATATTATTGAAATTGAAAAAAGTGTCAGTACCCAAATGGACCCATTTTTGATCAATTTGTGTGTACTATTGATATTACCAATATTATCATGACTTGACAGTTTCAAAAATATACTCTATCATTGTGTCATTTATAGCCTAAATACTTTTCGAAACCAAATGTTCGAATACTGGCTACACTTATGTATGTTTTTCACAATTTTGTACAACTGTCTATGTTTTACTTTTTCTCGTCACTTGATGTTGCTTAAAATTAATATCTTTCAATGATTCTTAAAACCTTAAAGAAAGAATATAATTTTTTTCAATTTTTTTTACTTCAACTATACTATGTTAATTTTTATGTATGTGAAATACGTCCGAATTTGAATTTGTAGTCCTGCCCGTCACTAACTATTTCAACCCACAGTTAAGCCTTTTCAAAGAGCTTTGTGGATGTTTATGTTGTTGTGACTGATTTTCTTTCTGTGTATCATACATTTTACCAATTAAAAAAGTCTGATTCGGTCATTTTCGTATTTCATGCCTTCTCTTTTTTTTTATTTCTCCAATGTGGTTGTTTTAGCGTCCCCTAATAGAGCCGAGAGCGCAGGCTTACCACGACCGAGGGGTGAACAAATGAAAAAATCAGGTGTACATTTGAAAAAAATAATAAAAAAATCACCCGAATCAAACAAATCACCCGAATCAAGCAAAAATCACGCGAATCAAGCAAGAATCACGCGAATCAAGCAAGAATCACGCGAATCAAAAAAAATCACACGAATCAAAAAAAATCACCCGAATCAAGCAAGAATCACGCAAATAAAAAAATCACACGAATCAAAAAAATCACATGAATCAAAAAAATTACCTGAATCAAGCAAGAATCACGCAAATAAAAAAAAAACGCGAATCAAAAAAAATCACGAGAATCCAAAAAATCAAGATTCAAGTGTACAAAAAAGTATGAGTTGTTCACCCCTCTGCCACGAGGGAGTAATGGTAATGAGTAATGGTCGGAGGACAATGAGAGGCTGCGGCGGGAAACAAAGCCGAGACCGACCTGTGAACAAAGCCGGCCACGAGCTTTTACAATACAATTAACTTCGCAACGAGAATGTTCTCCACTCCAACAATAACCTTCATGTAACAATATAACTCAACAAAGGGACTATTTCCTAGTACTAATGTCCAGTTAAAGGTTACTACCGGGCGACACGCAGCTTGATTGTGATTGGCTGTTTTGTTCGGAGGCTGGAGAGTGGAGCCACTCGGTGTTTGAAAATAACAACCATTTCGATTTCTCCTGAGTGGCTATGCTATAGGCCATACATCGGGGGCGAGAACTTTTCTGAGAGTCTCTTTTTAAATGGGGCTATACACTAGGAAAACGCCATATGTGCGTTGTTAGACGAGCGAATAGTAATAGTATGGGTAAAAATGGGTAAAAACTGCTTCGAGTGGTACCAATTTAGCACATATTATGTTTTTTATTCAAAATGGCTGACCTGATCAAGCTGAAATTTTTTAGAAATGTGTATCAAAATGTAATTCAACTTCACGCGAAATTTCATTTTTTTGGAAAATGAAATTTTTTTTTCCGCTGTGTTATTCTAATGGGTATTTTTGAAATATACCACCCGATAATGCCACGGAACTTTACATAACTAAGTTAGATGAGGAACCATATTGAAAAAAAAGTTTGAAGTTGATAGCTGTAGCCGTTTGACCTGAGTAGAACCGAAAAAAAACATAAAAACGAACACCAATTTTTTTCAGTATGTCAAATTGAATCCTCGCTAAAGCTCGTCCAATTATTATTTGCTCTTAGTTATTTCAAATCAATTATAATTCTAGTAATAATACTAAAAGTCATTAACAGTATGTTTTATAATGCAATACTATTTCATCTGCCTTTATATACACTTTTAATCCCATGTTTGGTTATCCTATGTCTTATGGCAACCTGTCAAAAGGCAGAGTCTTATTTTATGAATAAAGATAAAGAAAAAAAGCATAACTTTTCAACAAATTTCAAATTTGTAAACACTTTTCAGGAAAATATTCATGAAACATTTCAGCCCTACACTTTTGATGAAATGTTACCTCACTCTACAGGGTCGACATTTCGAAGCTACCTGTAGTTCTCTGGCCCAGTATGTTGGCTGGTGATTGTTTGTGCGGACTCTGAACGGAGCTTCGTTTAATCGTGGCCTATCTATTGATACAGCTTCACTCTCTCGTTAAACACGTCACACCCACCCTAGCCACTCGACCACCCGTCTCACTGCTCTGTCACTCTTGCTGACCCATTTCCTACTCGGTGCATCACGTCTCTCCTCGCGCTTTCATCTCGTGTGCTGCAAGATGCATTGCGGGTTGCGTTGTTCGCCGTCTCGATATGGTGTCTCACCTCCCATGGTGAAAATATGTACCAATTTACCAGCCAATTCGTTAGAATAACTGATCATGCGCAGTGGAGTGGCCAGTGAGTATAGTGATAAAAGGAACTAACTTTGTTTTCAAATACACGCAAAATGATGTTTCAGTGGTCTGAAACAGTTTCTTGTGAAGTAAAACGGAGATAGTGAGGTTAAATTGTGCATCATTTAAAGTGTGAAGTAATTCATACCAACGCATGCTATAAGTTATTGCAAGTAACTTGATGATGATTATTGTTTGCTTAACGACCCCACCAACAGCTAGGATATACGGGGGTACGAATGAGTAGGTGATAATGAAACTATGAAGTGATGGTAAGTGAAAGGACATTTACAAAAACCCATGCCTCATACGGGACTCGAACCCACGCCCAACGGTGACTTCATTGTCTGAAGCGTGCCTTAGCTGACTGAGCTAACGAGGCGGCTGCAAGTAACCTACATCTGGACGATTTGTCAATGTAATCGACGCCATTAGATCTGCGCTATCGTAGCAGTGCGTCGTTGAACCCGATATAAAAAAATGATAATGTAATCGAATTCGTGTGAGAAGTTCACATGGCACAAACAAATAAGTATCCACATTTCATTTGATGAGGTTCAAGCCCAAATGTATTTCAGCTGTGGGAAAACTATGCGATATAATTGTTAACTCATACCACCTTGAAGGTATTACAAATATCTGTATTTCTGTCTCATCAGAGTTGTCTTCTCCCATCTCGCTCAAACGTCATCGTACAAAAACTGATATTTCGCTATCCAGATGCATTTCGACTAGAAATCTATTCTTTTCTTTTGTATTCTTTTGAACCGATTTTGGCGAAAACATGACCTTGAAAACTCTTTGAGATTAGCAATGACACGAGTATTGTGGTTTAACGACGCACCAACGACGTGTCTGGCTCGAACGTTTCGCTCTCAAACAAGGATTTGTCTCAATCCGTAGTAGTAGTAGTGTTTATTCCCTCTTTCGAGGAAATCGGTACACAAATGACATGTTTCACAATATAACTTACAGATAATATTAAAAGCTTGAGTGTGGCAGTAAGCCACCATTTACAAATTACTAGTAGATTAGTGATTACAGTGTATTAAACAAGTAGTAAAACAAATAATGATACATTCAAAGAACTACATAAATATAGATAGCTAGATACTATACATAATCATTTGAATAGCACAAGAAAGAAAATGATTACTTAAAAGCCTCTACGTAAATTCAATAAGTACTACGAAATCCAGCATCAACAAACTCTTGCACAGAATAGAAACTATTGACTGTAAGGTGCTCTTTGAGGAGTGATTTGAGTTGATTTATCGGTAGAATCTTGATACTTGTTGGGAGAATATTATAAAGTTTATAAAGTTACTAACAATATTCCCATATGGTTTGAGAACCATATTATGAGAATTGATGATAAAATAATGCACATGATCGAGAGTGCTAAATACGTCGTTCGTTGAATGAGGTTTCTTCGGGCACTTTCCACCGGGCCGGGAATCTCGTCTAGGCCCTAATACATTTCACGTTCCTGTGTTAACAGCTGAATGGCCGGGGGGGGGGGGGGGGGGAGCTTTGCTAATTAATGACCCGCGACCTCGTTTTTTCGAAAATAGATTTCGGTTGATTTTCAGATCAGTGGTATAAGGGAAGGAGAAGGGGGAAGGGGAGGGGGGTTTCGCTCAATTTTACAAGGAATACACTTCAGTCGGGCGGTTATAACCCCCCCCCCCTCACAACCCCTAACCACTCGCTCAACAATACCCGGCTAAGAGCCCCCCTCCCCCTCCCCTCCCCCTCCCCTACCTCGAGCCATTGTGAACACACTCGACTGCAGCGTGAGTTAACAGCCACAGTAATTAATTGTAACTATATCCAATCTACCCTTAAACTCCCTCTTGCGCGCGCATTGTTCTCGAGCGGCGCGCGCATCGTGCACAACGCGAGAGAAACAAGTAAATCATCTCGTCGGGAAATGACTCCCACGGACCCCCCCCCCCCCCCCCCCCCCCCCCGCTAACCGGAGGAAATGGGGGGAGGGGGGAACGAATCAAGTCAATCGCACCCTGGGAACACAAAAGAGTTTAATCTTATTCAAGATGTGCAATGTTAACATTTCAAGTGCAGTAAATCTTGTTTCTAGCAGGCTGTTTATGTTCAGATCTTACTTCTAGTTGACTACAAGGATAAAGATCAAGGTAAAGCTTGTTTCTAGCAGGCTGTTTATGTTCAGATCTTACTTCTAGTTGACTACAAGGATAAAGATCAAGGTAAAGCTTGTTTCTAGCAGGCTGTTTAAGTTCAGATCTTACTTCTAGTTGACTACAAGGATAAAGATCAAGGTAAAGCTTGTTTCTAGCAGGCTGTTTAAGTTCAGATCTTACTTCTAGTTGACTACAAGGATAAAGATCAAGGTAAAGCTTGTTTCTAGCAGGCTGTTTAAGTTCAGATCTTACTTCTAGTTGACTACAAGGATAAAGATCAAGGTAAAGCTTGTTTCTAGCAGGCTGTTTAAGTTCAGATCTTACTTCTAGTTGACTACAAGGATAAAGATCAAGGTAAAGCTTGTTTCTAGCAGGCTGTTTAAGTTCAGATCTTACTTCTAGTTGACTACAAGGATAAAGATCAAGGTAAAGCTTGTTTCTAGCAGGCTGTTTAAGTTCAGATCTTACTTCTAGTTGACTATAAGGATAAAGATCCAGGTCATTACGACTGATATTGTTGAACGAGCGATAGCAAAGACTTCCATCCCACTCTCAAGAAGCTTTGTCTTGTCTGTGTGTTTGTTTGTCTGTGTGCTGATATGATTAGAAGATTTCATATTTTAACTTCACGATCTCTTTATATTTTTATTCCCATTATGTATGTATATGAGAACAGAAATATTTCAATAGCAAACAGGGATATTCATGGTTATTTTACAAGAGGACGATATTCATATAACAAAGAATAATCTCAAGATGTCCAAAAATTGCCCCAGATATGCAGGCTCAATGCTTTATAACAATTTACCGAAGTAATTTGAAAAAGAGAATGCGATAAAATTCAAATCAACTTTGAAGGAATATCTCATTGAAAAATGTTTCTATAAAGTGAATGATTTCATTCAATTTTAATTTTATTTATATGTTCTTCATATCATAAGAATCAGTAATATTTTCTATTATTTTCAATGATATTTATATGACTGAAGTGATGTCTTCATTATTTCATACATTGTGAGGAACTTTAATCGTGTTTTCACTGGGAAATATGTTGAAGAATGTTTTGTTGGACGAGCTTTAGCGAGGATCCAATTTGACATACTGAACAAAATTGGTTTTCGTTTTTATGTTTTTATGTTTTTTTTTTGTCGGTTCTCCACAGGTCAAACGGCTACAGCTATCAACTTAGAACTTTTTTCAGTATGGTTCCTCATCTAACTTAGATCTGTATGGTTTTGTGGCATTATCGGGTGGTGGTGAATTTTTAATTCTATGAATTTTAGAAATTTCAAAAATACCCATTATAATAACACAGCGGAAAAAAAGAAAATGTTTTTATTTTTCGAAAAAATGAAATTTTGCGTGGAGTTGAATTTCAATTTGATACACACTTCTGGAAACTTTCAACTTGATCGAGTGAGCCATTGTGAAGGAAAAACATAAAATGCGCTAAATTGGTACCACTCGAAGCAGTTTTTACCCATTTTTACTCATACTATTACTATTCGCTCGTCTAACAACGCATATATGGCGTTTTCCTAGTAGTTATAATAGGAATTTACTTGTCCAATACCGTACTTTGTTATGTTTAAATTCTGGACCAATAAAGTTTTTACTATTATTATTATTATTATTATTATTATCATCATTCTAAACTTCTACCTGTCCATAACCTTTTTCTATATAAATTCATTGTAAACTTCTATTATTCAAACAGACATAAAACGCTACTAAACCCATTACAACTAGATCAAGTAGTACAGTTATATATAATATTCAAAATTTCAATAATAAACATGGGAAGAGACAATTGCAGCATGCCATCCCAGTTATTTTTAATAAAGTTCCAGATAATTTATCGAATTTACCTAATATCAACGCGGTTAAAAGAGAAATGAAAACCTGGTTACTTGATTCTATTGTTAGTAATCAGTTTCAAGATATCTTTGGTTAAAAAAAGGCACCTTTACGCTGTTAAGGAATGACTTGATGGCTATATATGTAGCATAATAGCAACAGTTATAGAAACAGTTATAAAATGAATAATTATTATGCTGATCATCACTATTCTTGAATCAGTGATGATAACTGATTGGGAATAATCAAACTGATTTTCCATATTTCATAATCCATGGGAGAAGTTGAAATTATATTTGCACACTCATTCTATGTTATAGCTTATTTTTCTCGATATTGGAATTGTATGTGATGGAATTTCTGTCCCAATCTACCAGTATAATTTTGTTTTTGTTATTTCTGTTTTTCTGTGTTTTTCTGTAATTCTGTTATTCACTGATTTATTTATCTGAGGAATCGATCCTAGATTGGGTCCAAGTTCTGGTACGCAAACAATGTATAGTAAATGTTTCATCTCAAGAATGAAATTGAGAGCCACTCACTCAATTCTGTATTTAACTATAAATATATATTAATTTCTCCTTGTTTCAGAACTTGGTGATAACTTTCAATTTTACGTATGGATATATTATTCTTTGACTATGTATGTATTATACCCTCTGAGATATAGATGATTGTTTATAGTGTAAACGAGTCACTGATCATATAAGGTGTTAATATCTTATTCTGTATATTTTGCATCTTGGATTCATATTATTCATCTGCTAATCATTTTATTTTCTTCAACGTGGAAATGACTATAATTTGACATGTGTCTTATGTGAATTTATTTTTGAATTGTTAAATTTTCTTTTGCATTTAATCTACATGCATATTATAATTTACAAACATCAATATTTAATTTTACCTCTAGGTACGCAGATATAGAGTTTATGTGATTTGATGAATCTATTCAATCCACAGATAAGCCTTCTTTTAGGCTTTGTGGGAAAAGTGAGCTTAAATTTGTATCATAAATGAGTGCCAATGAAAAAATATATATATAAAAAAAAAAAAAATTATTATAAAATATAAATATAAACCAATATTATTGTGTAATACCCTCATTTATGAAGAGTTACGGGAAGAGATTATTGATGGTAACTGTTCCAACTTTATTCAATGCCATGCCAGCAAATCTACGTAGTCTAACATATATGTCCGCTATTAAACTGAATGTTAAGAAGTGGATTATCAACCTGGAATAAATCTGAATTTAATATAGAATTTAGTACAGAATTTGAAGAATTTGTTATATACAAAATATTAAATTACCTTAACTATGCATATTTGATTCAATAACATTGTTTTTGTTTGTTTGTTATATTATATATATATATATATATATATATATATATATATATATATATAGGGGAGGGCGGGGTAAGAGTGTCATAGGAGGCAAGAGTAACCATTAGTTTATTAAATACACCGATTCTCGTATCACCTCGTAACGAGTCTAGAACGATACAGAATAATGGCTGCCTTCTTGTGAAACAAGATTTCGTCGCTCCAACATATTTAGAAGAAACCAAAGGTAAAAAACGTTTTTGGTACCAAATCGAGTTTGTATGTGCATGTTATTCGTAAGGAGTTCATCAAAAGTAGTGGGGTTTGTGCTGAAAGTACTCATTTTATTCAGAATCAACGTTTTATACTCGAATCAAACACAACAGCTTATTTCGTCTATCTCGTTAGCCTCAAAGCATGTACGGCAAATATTATCAAAATGTGTAGATGGGGTAAGAGTGGCCAGCTGATGGGGCAAGGGTGTCCACATGGCATTTCCTCATTTGACAGTATAACACAACCTCAGAATTTCTCAGAATGTCTCAGGGATCATTAGTCATTGAAAGTATTGTGATATCAGAGTTAATTTCAATTTGTGCAGGTGAATTTATAATCATTAAACTTATTTTTACTTCATTCTAGGCTTACATTTATAACCATGTCTCAGGAATCAGTAGTCATTGAAAGTATTGTAATATCAGTATTAATTGGAATTTTGTACGGTCAATGGAAATTTATAATCATTAAACTTATTGTTAATTCATTCGTCTTGAATGAAATTGTAGAATACTTCAACCTGTTATCCTTTGGAAATTATTCCCTATGTCACTCTTGCCTCGTGCCCTGGTTACTCTTGCCTCGTGCATGGGGCAAAAGTAACCACTTACCATTTTCCATTCATGTGATGATAACAATTGTTAAATATAGTTTCTACCTCGATCAGATTTTATTTTAGCACAACGATAGATTACTTTAGCTACCTGTACATTCAGTTTCAACATTGGACGAAGCAATTAGCCATAATCTGTATTCAAACGTTAGGGTGTCACACTTGCCCCGCCCTCCCCTATATATATATATATATATATATATATATATATATATATATATATATATATATATATATATATATATATATATATATATATATATATATATGCATATATATATATATATATATATATATATTAGTGATGCCTTCGGGTACCCGGGTACCCGGGTCGGGTACGGGTAATGCATTACCCGGGTAATATTCTGTTACCCGGGCACCCGGGTACCCGTCTAGGTTCCGGGTAATTGTGCTAACCAGTACCTATAATATAGAAAATAACTTTTATAAATCACTCAAGCTACCGAGAGAAATTCAACTTCGCATTCTACAGAAGTTTTTTCACCTACCTTCCCAGACCTTCCTCAACTTGTCATAATGCGCTCGTCAAATCTAGTCGCACCACCTACCGTTATCTGTGGTCACACGTGCAGTGCAGTGTACTGAATCCCTTTCCTGTCAACCGCTCTCTAGTTGCCATGCCAAATACTATTATTTACCGAGAACTGAGAAGATTATGAAACGTCAGAACCACGGAACTAGACAGGGGATGACGTAAATACGTTTTTTTTTAATTACCCGGGTAATACCCGGGTAATTTCGGCGGGTACCCGGTTCCTAATTTGTTACCCGAAGGCATCACTAATATATATATATATATATATATATATATATATATATATATATATATATATATATATATATATATATATATATATATATATATATCTTCTACCAATTCATTCCATTCCTGCGTCGTTCTTTGTATGAATCCATATTTACCTACTTCTCCATCCACTTTTTCCACTTCCATTCTCACCCCTCCCCTTGTACTTCTTAGTAGGCCCAAGCCATCTCCAGTTCTATTGCTTAATTCGTCCCATCCTGTATATTTATTGTTGACTCTGACAAAACGGCACAATCTTTCTATTTGTCTCTGTTAATTGCAGCTGTCAGATTGTGAACGTTGTGTAGGCACACGCAACAACGAAAACTGTGTTGTGGTAAACAATCATCCAATTGCATTATATATACATAGATATATATTCAATTATCCATAATATATTTCTTATATTTCATTAATTTAATTGAGATGACTGAAAATTACACTTTAATCAAATTATATAAATTTGAATTATCAATTGTATTGACGAGTCAATGGTTGGAGTAAGGGATCAACAACTTGACATTTTAATGTACACCGAATTTTTTATTTTTCTTGATTTGAAAAAAAAAATCTTACTTTTTCTGATTTTTCCTTGATTTTTGTGATTTTTGTGATTTTTTTCTTCCTTTTTTCTTTTGATTTTTTCAATTTCTCACGATTTTTTTTTTTTGGTTTTCCGTGATATATATTTTTTGTTCATAGTGTACACCTGATTGTTGAAGTCGTTAACCCCTTGGGTAATAGTTCGACGTATCACGTGATTGAATGGGGGGGGGGGTCAGCCCCCCCCCGGCTCCGCGGCCCATGGTTGCGCTACCAGTAAATGGGACCTGTAAGCAGATTCCGAGCCCGGAATCAGCCTGTGGGTATCGGTACGTCGTGGTTACATGTTGTCGAGTATTTCCGGGCGGTCAGTGACGCCTGCAGTGGACGCTACCCGCAGCACAGCTTGGTGGACACATGAATGAGTCAGCTAGAGGCCCGGGGCAGTACGGTTGTGAACACGGGCCCACCGTTATTAGGCCTACGAATAGTTCTGTGGAATAGTGAGAATTCTGTTTGCAATGATCACGATTAGGACCCGTCTGCGGGTCAACTGCGAGTAGTCTCATCACGATGATTACTGCTCATTTTCACATTTATCTATTTGTTGATATAGGCCCTATCATTTTGTTCATTGGATGAGCGAAGCGAAGACTCAATTCCACTTGATTCGGAAAAAAGTGATTTTTTTTGTTCGCGCTCTTGAGGTCAAACGAAAATTCAAATTCAATTGAAACTTGGCATACCCAAGTGTCATAATTTGATTTGAATCCCATTGTTTTTTATGCGCAATCGGTTGCTCTACTTCTGAGAAAACTAATTTTCCAGTTTCCAAATTCCCCATAAGAATAGGCCAGAGAAGAATTTTCGCACAGAAAATGTAATTCGAAAAAATTCAAATTCTCAATGAATTTTAATATAAAAATGATACAACTTATTCCAAACTTTCACTGAAATCCAATCAGTCGTTTTGATATAAAAAATTATATAGTGACATTTTTATACATCTTTCAAAGCTATTAAGAAAACCAATTAAATCCAAGCAACAAGTGTCACCAATTAATGAAGAACGATCAAAACAAGGCTTCCTTTATTATCGAAGAAATTGTAGTGATGAGTGAGTAATGGATATAGAAGGAGGGTAATGACATAATTGTTTGGATCTCAAGGTGTGTATATGTATACAACTGTCATCACGTTTCATATAGTAGTCTAATATTACATATAATATTCAATTGTATCTATTATTCCCTGTATTAGAATAATCTACGAAACAAACCAACCAAATGGAAAGATAGATTTTAACTTGAATGCCGTCAAAACATCACCTTGATATAACGTTTGGAAAGAATTCAATTTCACTCTTATTAGCTCATCCATCAACGCGGAAACACATAGGCCTAACGCGTTTTCCTAGTAGCTTCATTCCGACTGAACTCGAATGTCATGAGTGTGTGTAGGCCTATCTTGTCTTGATTATTTGTATAGTCAACAGATGTGTGTATATCTGCCGCCTGGTGCGAGGTTAGTGCTTCACAATACTTTGCAGGTCGAGATAACGCTGTCATATTTGTTCCTACTACTTCTTGATCGTTATGACTTGCAGGTTCGAGTTTCTGTTTTTGGATTCCCATTTAATTGTTACATTGTACTTTGTATCGCTTTAGAACTATCTAGAGTCGGTTATTGTAGATTGATTATGAATAGCCGCCCCGGTGGCTAAGTCAACTATCGCTAGCGGTAGTAACTGAAGTCACCGTCGGGCGTGGGTTCGCGTCCCGCATAATACATGGGTTTTTGTAAACGTCCTTTCATCTATCACTTCATCGTTTCATTATCATCCGCTCATTCGTACCCCCGTATAACCTAGCTGTTGGTGGGGTCGTTAAGCAGCATTGAAAAAAAAATGAGAAAATCTGGATGTTTAATTTTGTGCCATTTCAAACATTTGTAAAACAGTCGATCTTGAATATTTTTGAAAAACAATACAAATTTGTATGACACCAACTGTTTTGAATATCAATAGGAATGAATAAAATACGTGGAAACAAAAATGAGAATATGGAGAAGGCTTTTTTGTAATTCAATATTTAATTGAGTTTTCAGTGAACACTCCCCTAACGACCCCATCAACAGCTCGGTTATGTGGGATAATGATGACCAGGATGTTAATCAAACGATTAACTGATGATACCTATGTGGAAGAACGATTACAAAAATCCATTTCTTAGCGGGTTTCGAACCCAGGCTTGAGCGGTGCCTCAGCTGACTGAGCTACCGAGGACGGCTTGCCACGATATGGTCTGGATGAGAACAAATGGTGGAATAAAGCCAGGCTAGATATCGGGATACGAAGTCAAATTATTCAATTTTCTCAACTTATACCATGCACCCTACACGTGGGGCTTACAACTCGAAAATTTGGTGTAGGCCTGATTTCAGATTTCAAGATTTCAGGTGATTTCAGGGATTTAGGGTGATTTTAGGTATTTGAGGTGATTTCAGGTATTTAAGGTGATTTCAGGTGATTTTAGGTATTTCAGGTGATTTCAGGGATTTCAGGGATTACAGGTAAATTTCTGGATTTCAAGTGATTTCAGGGATTTCAGGGATTTCAAGTGCTTTCATGGCAAGTGTACACCTGATTTCAGGAGTTGTTAACCCCTCGACCCTATACCTTCAAATGACATGCTTTCTTATTATCCAATATACTATTATCATATTTACAAACTATCATGCCATACACGCAGTGGCGTAACTAGGAATTTTGGGCCCCGGGGCAAAGGAGTCACATGGGCCCCAACCCCCCCAAAAAATATATATTGAATAATCAACATTAAATTATTTGTACCTCCATATGATGTGTAAACTGTGGAAAGTATTGACAGAGCTACGTAACTAGCAGGTTGTAAGTACTTTCAGCTGATCTTGTGCAGGGACGTCCCTGTGATTCGTGTATTGAAGGGGAGGGGGGGGGGGGGGGGGGGGGGGGGGGAGGGGTGCCGTTAATATATAGAAAATAACCGTTCAGCTGTACACCAGCCCCTCAGCAGAGCCCTGTAGAGAATTTTTGAAATATGGTCATTTTTCAAGTGATTTGAATTGCGATTTACAAGCAGTTTTGAATTCCGAGAAGTGAACCATTTTGAACATTTCGAAGTTATGTTCGAATTGAATCACTATGGATTCTTTTTCGAAGTTTTCCTGCAATTTCCTTCAGAGAAGCTCCGCAGGGAATTTTTGGAAATATGCTAATTTTTCAAGTGATTTAGCGATTTACAAGCAGTTTTGGAGTCTTGATAACTTAATCAATTATGGACGTTTCCGAAGTTATTTTAATTAATTCAAATGGTATAAACATTTTTGCACTCATTTTCGCGTTTTCTCCCAACAAAATTCTTAACAGCGAATTGTTTAAAATATTGTCATTTATGAAGTGATTTTTATGAATCACGAGCAGTTTTGGAATTTAATAATTGAATCAATAACCACAACGAATATCATGAAGAAAACTCGACACAAGACAAAGATGCTCCAGCCCCGCAGGAAATTGAATAACGGTAGATGGAGTGTCCTTGCGTATTCTCTGTCATTTTTTTTCTGAAACAACTTTTGCAATTATGGGATCATAATTAAAGTCATATTTACATGAATATAATTTTAAAATGGGATCACAGGCCTGCAGAACGGTCGAGGCCTCGAGGATACACGGTATTATGTAATTGATATTATAGTATCAAATAATTGCCATGGTGAAGACGGCCGACGACTTGTGGATCAGACACCTCGAACCTCCAGCTATCTTCTCCGATCACACATCCGGCGCTAGAGCCACTCACTATTGGCGCCACGGCTGCTGCCACGCCCCTAATGAGCGCTACCGAGCTGGGAGAGAGAGAGAGGGGGGAAGAGAGAGAGAGCAAGAGAGAGAGAGAGGTGAAGAGAGAGAGAGAGAGAGAGAGAGAGAGAGAGGGGAGAGAGAGAGAGAGAGAGAGAGAGAGAGAGAGAGAGAGAGAGAGAGAGGAGAGAGAGAGAGAGAGAAAGAGAGAGAGAGAGAGAGAGAGAGAGACAGAAGGAGGTGAGTATAAAATAATTAATAGATCAGTAGATGCCAAATGAAGATATAGTCTATGTAATTAAAGCTGTCTCAACGGACCACATATACTTGCAGCCAAGTAAGCAGGTCGCTCAGTAACTAAGTCATTATTGTAAACACCTCGGTGGAGAGTTTAGCGTAGGTGAAAATAGTTGTGCTTCAAATTGTTGAAGTTTGAGGTCAAAATATGTTCTTAAAATCGATTATTCTGATATCTTGGAATCCAGTTCCTATCATTCTGTGTCATGAGGTATGTGGACGTATAAAACGCGTATTAGGCCGTCACATATTAGCCTTTGATCTAATATCGTGTTTCTGTTGCGTGTGATTGTCCCACACAAAGTCCAGCTGCTGTTGATCCGGTGTAAGGAGATAAACAGAGGACGTAATGACAATATAACGACATTAAACTGTGGCTGTAGATCTTGTCTCCGGCAACAGGTAACGTCTCCCTCTCCCCTAGTTCCCCCCCCCCTCGCCTTCAGGTGTCTGGGAATCGGCGACTTCATAACAGCGACAAACTTGGATAAACACTCGATCTATTCAGGAAATGTAATATTATGACCTCACCATGTACACATAATACAATTCTCTATGTATCTTGTAACACCAGGAAGAATAACATGAATGTAATAAAGCACAACCTATCAATTGTAAAGAAAGGACCCATACATGCTGAGACTACATTTTATAATGCATTACCTTTAGGGATAAAAAATGACAATTCTTTCAAAACTAGGAAAACGCCATATATGCGTTGTTAGACGAACGGATAGTAATAGTATGGGTAAAAATGGGTACAAATGGGTGAAAACTGCTTCGAGTGGTACCAATTTAGCACATTTTATGTTTTTTCTTCAAAATGGTTGACCCTATCAAGCTGAAAATTTCCAGAAATGTGTATCAAAATGTAATTCAACTTCAAGCAAAATTTCATTGTTTTGGAAAATGAAAATATTTTCTTTTTTATTCCGCCTTGTTATTCTAATGGGTATTTTTGAAATTTCTAAAATTCATAAAAATAAAAGTTACCTCCCGATGTTGCCACAAAACTATACAGATCTAAGTTAGATGAGGTACCATATTGAAAAAAAGTTTGAAGTTGATGGGTGTAGCCGTTTGACCATTTGGAGAACCGACCAAAAAACATAATTCAAACAAAAAAAAAAAAAAAAAAAAAAACGAACTCCAATTGTTTTCAGTATGTCAAATTGAATCCTCGCTAAAGCTCGTCTAAGTAAACTTAAGAACCACCTTATCAGTGAATGTTACTATGGCGTTGAAGAATTTCTAGAAGACCAACTACATGTAATTTCCTCATCGACAGCCTGTAGTCCTGTTCCAAGTGTCTTGAGGTTCCAATGTATTAGGCCTATTGGCATTCACATGGAATAGTTATTAAACATGACGATGACAATATCATGGACTTGGAGCAAACAAAATAATAATAATAATTATAAGAGCTTCAGAGAGGATTCACACTTTTTTTTCAATATGGTTCCTCATCTAACTTAGTACTGTATAGTTTTGTGGCATTATCGGGGGGTAACTTTGAAGTTGAATTACATTTTGATACACATTTCTGGAAATTTTCAGCTTGATCGGGTCAGCTATTTTGAAGAAAAAACATAAAATGTGCTACATCGGTACCACTCGAAGCAGTTTTTACCCATACTATTACTATCCGCTCGTCTAACAACGCATATATGGCGTTTTCCTAGTGATTATTATTACAACCAATTCACAAGATATCTCAGTTGAGATCTTATTGGAGATAATATTGCATCTCATTTGGGATCATGGAAATAGGCTGTCTTTTCCACTTTTAATTCGATCTGCAATTCCGTGTAGGATTACAAGTAATATCTGTTATTTCAGGACGTCAATCATCTTCGTATACAAACAGAAGTTGACATCCTGACATCCTCAACGGTTCCAGAACTTGTGACCACTTGGGTCCTTGTTGCCAAACACTGGCACATCTCAATCGCTCATGTTGTGTCGTCGAGCGGCGGGTATACAGGCTCCAAGTGACGCACCCTCGTTACCCGACCGTGATAAATGCTCCCGCCATGATGAGCTGGATTACAGCAGGACAATATTTGTATTCGGAACGGTTTTTAATGGTGTTGGTTTTCACAGTTTCAGTGGCGGCGAGTTCAGGTAAGCTCGAATTATGCCGAGTCACCGGTATTAATAAACCCGCAGCTGTCTGTCGAGCGGTGACGGCTCGAACCGGCCGGTCGAACGTGGTGGGAGGTGGGGGGGGACGGCCGATCGCTCGCGTCCAGTACACGCAGGGGACGGGGTGTATTATTTTAATAGGATTCAAGTGAGTGTTGTCGATCTTTTGTGTGCCACTCAGCATGCGCGCGCAACTCTCGACTGTCGGTAAAGCAGTAGCCTGCCACCTGCCGCAATGTTCACACCTTGGGAATATCCGGCGTGGATTATTCAGTCGTCAAATCGTACAGACGGTTAGGTCAGAGGGGATCAGTGGTCATTGATGCTTAACGACCCCACCAACAGCTACGTGATACGGGGTACGAATGAGCGACTGATGATGAAGAGCTGAAGAGATTCTGGTATCCCATCGTCATGATCCTCAAGAGAGATCGTGGGATCATAGTTATACATTGGAATTTTCAATAATACATAAATACTAGGCAAACGCTATACGTGTATCCCTCGCGAAAAAAAAAGAAGTAAAAAATAATAAAATAGTAAAAAAGTAAATAATTTTTTTAAAAAAATGGGTAAAACAATAGATAGCGATCGTGCTAATGCTGAACGGTGATTGGGTGAAGTGTGAACGAGATGACGTCACAGCGGTTGTCCAGATAACCCCCTTGCAACTACTATGATAACCCAATCTACGGTCGTGAGTGGCCGTGTGCGAACGATAGTAAATTGAGGGCCCATATTGCCAATAGTAAAAATGTGTTAATTGAGCTAATTATCAATTGAGGTACAAAATTAACATTGGTAACCAAGGGTGATAACAAGTTAATCCACTTAGGGGGAACAATGATTTTGTATCAAGTTTCGATGTTATTAAAAAAAAAAAAAACTTATTAACGCTTAATCAACAAATTTATTATCTGTAAAACGGGACCTGATTACTACACATTAGTAACACGCCAGTTGGGGTGGTAAGATCGCCCTTGTGGTGGTGAGATCGCCCTTGAGGTGGTGAGATCGCCCTTGTTGTGGTGAGATCGCCCTTGAGGTGGTGAGATCGCCCTTGAGGTGGTGAGATCGCCCTTGTGGTGGTGAGATCGCCCTTGTGGTGGTGAGATCGCCCTGGTGGTGGTGAGATCGCCCTTGAGGTGGTGAGATCACCCTTGAGATGGTGAGATCGCCCTTGAGGTGGTGAGATCGCCCTTGTGGTGGTGAGATCGCCCTTGAGGTGGTGAGATCACCCTTGTTATGGTGAGATCGCACTTGTGGTGGTGAGATCGCCCTTGTGGTGGTGAGATCGCCCTTGTGGTGGTGAGATCGCCCTTGTGGTGGTGAGATCGCCCTTGAGGTGGTGAGATCACCCTTGTTATGGTGAGATCGCCCTTGAGGTGGTGAGATCATCCTTGTTATGGTGAGATCACTCTTGTTATGGTGAGATCACCCTTGTGGTGGTGAGATCACCCTTGTGGTGGTGAGATCGCCCTTGTGGTGCCCCGTTCAAACGATCTCATCTTTCATGCATAGCCTTAAGGCGGTGCATGCACGGTCCTCATAAAAATAGAGGTACTTTTTTTTGTCTTCATCACGAACAAGTGTATTCGAATAAAAAGTATACCAAACCCAAGATAATGTTATGCTCTTAAATTAATATGACATTCTATTTCTGTGAATTCAATCAGTTTTAAGATAATACGTCAATACATTTTATCACGTTCTTGATATTTATTGACGTATTGAATTTGAAAAAATAGTATGTCATATTAAATAAAGAGCATGATAATTATCTTGGGTTTGATATACTTTTCATTCAAATAGGCCCACACTTGTTCGTGATGAAGCAAAAAAAATAGTAAAGATGAATTCTCTATTTTTTTAAGCACCGTGCATGCACTGCCTTAATTGAGGAACAATGATTTTGTATCAAGTTTCGATGTTATTAAAAAAAAAATATATATATATATATATATATATATATATATATATATATATATATATATATATATATATATATATATATATATATATATATATATATATATATATATATATATATATATATATATATATAGGAGGATTTAGAAGGATTCATTTTAGTGGCTTTCAACTCATTTATTTGTTAATGTATTTATTTATATTGGGTTTAACGACCCCACTAACAGGTTGGTTATTTGGGGGTACGAACGAGCAAGTGATTGTGAAACGTTTTTATTATATTGTGTTTAACGACGCACTGTTATTGAAACTATGAAGTGATGATATGTGAAGGACGTGCCCTTCGAACGGTGACTTTAGTCTCTGAAGCGGTGCCTCAGCCGACTGAGCTACCGAGGGTGATGACTGAGATATATTGGCGTCGGATGGACGATTGGTGAGATGATGGGATGTTCCTACCTCTTCTGACACGCCTCTGTGATTTACCTGTTAACGAGAGTTTTATTTATCAAATGTAAACTATTTATAAGTTGCTTAAAATCCTATCAGAAGTGTTTGTCAGTCACAACACAAGGGATCGGAAGAGAGACTAAAACAGATTTATTATTTGATAAGAATACAAGTCACGTTTCACTGACCACGCACAGCGCCGTGTTACATGCGGTCGGCAGTACATACATGTTACACGGGAAGCCTACCTGCAAGGAGTACTTGGATCTCTGTGAGCATTTCAAGGAACCGATGCGAGAGACTGAAACAGTTCCATTCCGATTCTATTCACTCAAGTTAGTTGTGTGATGAACTTCTTCTCAAGTGAGTGACTTCAGGGGGTAGCCATAGCATGGAGTAGGCTAATTATGACTAACTGTAGGAATTATTTCCTGCTCAACCATCCAACGTAGAGCACAGTATATACATCATTCTATCACTTACATATAATCAGAACAAAATGAAAAATGAATGAAAAAATAATTATTTTAATATAATTTGAGCAATGTTATGCTTTTTTCCGACACACGAAACATGATACCACATACGTCACAAGGTGTACAAATCGAAAGTATAGAGTTATCTTTGTGAATTTTGGTGAATATTATTTTTCATACACCATGTTATCTTGTGAAGCTCCAGAAAAAATCTATTACAATTTTCAGTTACATTATTTACATAATCAATCATTTCATATCTTTCGCAGATTATATATGATTTTGAGGCAACATATTCACACCTGGGTTCTCAAATACACTGATAATTTGCATAATTTTGCTTTGCACGATGATCACAATTAAAATACACATTTTGAATCCATTGTTTTCCAAATCGGCCCAGTAGTTCTTGAGTTATGCTGCTAGAGGTCAGACAAGACGTACCATTGTATAGTAAAGCTGGCAACATTCAGAACACCATAACAGGGAATACATACTAGCAATATTCCAGCTAATTGATCCCACTTCTTGGTGAATATGTTGCATTCAAATCTTGAAATCTTGAAATCAAATGACCCACATGATCTACGTTCACAAACTCTTCGAATAATTACCAACAAAAGTTCAGAGAAGAATAAACTAAAAAAAAAAAGTTCAAAAAATAAATAACATGCTATGGCTCCCCCCTTTAGTTCTATTCTCTATTCAGGCTTAGTTCTATCTTCGCCTTGGTGATAACTGCATGATTTCAGCTATGGACTACAAGCGACTAACTTGTAGGTTGAAGGAGAAGATTCAACACTTTTTCCCCCCACTTGTTCAAAGTTCCCCCCAATTGTTTTCCAACCCTGAAATTATTCCCTCAGAATTTGTTGATGGTTGAATGAGCCATCTCATTTGTAATTATTATTCTTTGGGTTGGTGAGACCGCCCTCGTGGTGCCCCGTTCAAACGAGCCTAACTCTCATTCACGGCCTTGAACAAGGATTTGTATCAAGATTCGATGTCATTACAAACGATCAACTCCTCGGCGTGGATCCCCATTCATGACGTACGAACGAGTTGGGAGTTCTTCGACCCACGTCAAATGGTTTCATCCAGAAATTGAATTTATTTTTTATTCAAATCTATGCACACTTAAGAGTACCTGGGAGTCGATTTAGCGGAATATCAGATTTTTGGTGATAACTTTTAAAAGGTATGAGAAATAGAAATTCCATAGAACGAGGAAACACAGATATGTTCAATACCTTCAAGATGGTGTGAGTAATAAATATTCATCTTATATTGCATAAGTATCAGGCCTATACGTGCGCATATGCGTGACAATGATGGAATATGAGATTAATAGTTATCACTTATTACTGTCACCAACTTGGAGGTATTAAAAGACCGTATTTCCTTGTTTTATAGAATGTTGTTATCTCAAACCACTCAAAAGTTGGCACGAAGAACTGATATTCCGCTGAATCGACTCGCACAGCCTTTTCATACACTTCGCGTGGAGCTTCGTCCTCTAGTTTCACCACATTGAACTCCAGGGGACTTGCCGCTTCTTGGGACCGCAAGACTACATATGACAGCAATTAGACGCCCTGATTGGAAATAATACACATGAATATTCATATAGAAAAAAAAATAAAAAAATAATATATATATGGTACCGGTATATATATATATATATATATATATATATATATATATATATATATGAGAAAATGATTATATTTAGAGGTATTTTAGTCGTTTTATAAGAATTATTATTTTATCAGAAGCTCAATATTTCGGCTGAACTATGCCAGCCTTTGTCAAGAGCAAAAATTATCAAATATAGAGCCTTCTTCTAATCTTTAAACCAGAGTCCTCCTTTCTCTATTACCTCATCAGAGCCTTCTGTCTTCTTCTTTTTCTTTCCCTTAACTTTTGTTGTTTTTTCGAATCTTGTATGCTTGTGTGTAGATTGTTGTAATTTTGATAATTTTTGCTCTTGACAAAGGCTGGCATAGTTCAGCCGAAATATTGAGCTTCTAATAAAATAATAATTCTTATAAAACGACTAAAATACCTCTAAATATAATCATTTTCTCATAATATGAGTCGTTCAAGCCTACGTGAAACCATATATATATATATATATATATATATATATATATATATATATATATATATATATATGTATATATATATATGTATATATATATATATATATATATATATATATATATATATATATATATATATATATATATATATATATATATATATATATATATATATATATATATATGTATATATATATATATATTTACATATATATATATATATATATATATATATATATATATATATATTATATATATATATATATAATATATATATATATGTGAGTGTGTGTGTGTGTGTGTTTTAGTGTGTGTGTGTAGGAGAGATTGTATTACGTATTCATTAGTGTGAGTAGGGCCGGCTAGCGTGTCTGGTGTGCTGGATCATTCAAGTGTGTGGATTGAAGGGTTATTTATCCAACCCTTCTGGTAATTGTGCCCACCCCCCTCCCGACACCCCCGGTCCACCCCCGACAACCGATAATTTACTCCGCCAAACAGAAAGAACGCTACCCCATCATTAAGGTATGAATGAGTATCAACCCGGGCGCCACTGAATAAAAAGTCACAGCCTTCTCGTTCCCAGACTAACCACAAAAATGTATTGTTTTTGTTCGAATGAATTAAACAGAAAAAAAACGTCAACTCTAAATGCTTTGTATTTCCCACCGTTTCCCAGTACAATAAATAAATACGGAACCCGGGGCAAGAGGGGGAGGGTAGAGGGGGGGGGGGAGGGGTGATTCCACTTGTGATTTCACTTTCTCTGTAAAGCCCGAGGGTTGAAATAATGACAACTGTGGGCCGAACAGATCAAATAATGCCTATAATTGGAATGAAATATCTTGTATATTTCATAAAGAGTACAATTTATTCATGAGTTTCCCCTGAAATGTTTTCTACCTTGCAGTAATTGATGAGCGCAGTGTCCAGAACTCAAGTCCGGGCTCGGGGTTCGAACCCAATCACCGACATTAACTGCCAATTAAACCTAGCGCTCCGTTCGCCTCATTTTTCTCGGTAAATACATCAAATATTTATCTGTAGAAAATGGGATTAATATATTAGTCCGGTCTAGTATTAGTTTGTGCCCTCCCTCCTCTGGCTGGCACTGAGGGGGTTTCAATATTACTCTTGAGGAAAATATGCATAACGCTCGTCTTTTTAATTAGACGAGCTTTAGCGAGGATTCAATTTGACATACTGACAAAAATTGGTGATCATTTTTATGTTTTTTTTTTTTTTTTTTCTTCATGTTTTTTTGTCGGTTCTCTACAGGTCAAACGGCTACAGCTATCAACTTCAAACTTTTTTCCAATATGGTTCCTTATCTAGCTTACTTCTGTATAGTTTTGTGGCATCATCGGGTGATAATTTTTTTCTATGAATTTTGAAAAAATAAAAAATACTCATTAGAATAACGCAGCGAAAAAAAAAAATTTTTCCCAAAAAATGAAATTTTGCGTGAAGTTGAATTACATTTTGATACACGTTTCTGGAAACTTTCAACTTGATCGGGTCAGCCATTTTTAAGAAAAAACATAAAATGCGCTAAATTGGTGCCACTCGGAGCAGTTTTGACCCATTACTACCCATACTATTACTATCCGCTCGTCCAACAACACATATATGGCGTTTTCCTAGTTTACTAACAACAAGATCAATATCTTTGAAATATATCGTCAATGACTGAATCACATTTCCTGTTCTCTTGTGTGAATCCTACTGGACCATACAAGTGTGGCTTGGTACGCATGTCACACGGTTATAATACGGGCTACAAGATTACCATACACCACACCAAGACACACTCAACCGTCATCCTGGAGACCGGGCTTCGATGCCTTCTGTCGACACGACCGACTCATTTCTGCCCAACAGACTGTATGACTGCTCAGTTGTTACATTGCACTCATACCAGTCTACGACTGAACCAAACTAATAATACAATAATACCACATTATAAGCTGGGCTATTATTACATAGATTTCAATGGACAAATTTAAGTTTGATTGATAGTCACACAGTTGCACGGTTCTTTCCGGCCCGGTAGAACACGTAAACCAGTGAACTTGACGGATGGATACTGACTGGTTCAGAGAAATCCGTGACAAATCCCAGACGTGAATGAAAAGTATTTAAAATAGACAATTAGCAAATAACGTTCAGAACGTATTTGCTGGAAACTGTGTAGCTCTATTTGGCGGTAAATGGTTGTTGAGGGGACATTTTTCTATACGGTGGAATTTCAACTTTTTTCAATTCCAATTAATTTGATATCCACTTTTTGGGCTGAAGAAATAATGTGAATGAATTCACTGGTATATTCTATTCGGAACTTTTGACGACCAAGGTGTCGACCAAATCGCTCTGGAATGGGTGCATTGTTCTTTTGTCGGAGTAATTTTGCTCAGAATATTTTTCTCAGCGTATTTTGGAATGGAAAAGTGACTATCTATTCTAGTGGATTTTTGTGTGTATTTCATGAACTAGATAATGAATGGAGTTATGCTTTATCATCGATCTTGAAAAAAGTATGCATGAAATGATTGGTAATTGATGAATAATTTTTATTTAAAAATGTGTGAGATGAATTAATTTGTTATTCATATGAAAAAAATATATATAAGGTGATATCAATGCATAACTTCATCAAATGCACTTCCTAGAACACTGAGTTTTCAGAAACTGCTTCCGTCATGAACTAGAAAACAGTGTCACCATAACAATAAAAATAATATTTGAAAAAAACATTTTACACCCAACTAAGTTTTTTTTTCACTATGGTCTTATATTACTCACAATCACTGGCGTCAGAACCGGGGGGGGGGCAGGGGGGGCAAGGGGGGCAAGAAAAAGGTCTTGCAAAAAAAATTGAAAAGACGAGAAATAGAAAAGACGAAAAAAAGAAGGAAGAGAGAAGGAAAGAAAGAAAAAAAAAGAAAGAAAGAGTAGGAAGGAAAGATGTAGACTTATTTAGATAGATAAAATCGTACATAGATTCATATTTCACATTGCATAGAAAATCAAATATCAGATGGGCACCTTCAGTTTTAGGAGAAAATTGATTTTTGCATCTAAATCTCATCTGGAACACGTTGAACCATATTGAAAAAGGTGTGATTTAAAGGAATTTGGTGTACTGTTTTGGAATGATAGCTCTGGTAAGTAGTTATTAGTTATCAGAAAACAACAAACAACCCTACCGGCAGTGCTTCTTTCAGATATAAATTATTCATTACAATTTTTGTAAATTTTGTAAATTTCCAAAATTCCAACAGTCGTAACAATGACAATACAATGAAATGGAGAAAGGGAACTTCCAATAAGGGTCGTTCGGTGACTGCCAGGGGCGTCAAATTTAAGGGGCGCTATCGGCGCACATTTGTAACATTCTATTAATAATAATATGCCATAAATCGTATTCTATTTTACTTGTGCATTATTGGGTGGAGAAAATGTTATCATTCGAACAGCATTGTTATCGAAAGACATAGATTTTTCTTGGATCAGCCATTCAGCAAAACTAGCTCTTACCACACTTAAGAATTCATGAATTCCAGAAATTTCGTCCAATTCCCAAACCCGTAGAATCGTATTTAAAAAGATAAATTCACAAAAATTTCCCTGCGGGGCTTGGTTCCTCCCTCACTCGCATTCACTTTCACTATGCGCATATAGTTTTTGGGGCTCATAATATAGTCCTTGCCCGTGGCGCTAAAATGAGCCAGAATGAACCTGCAGTTACAATAACTATGTTTGGCAAAATATCAGTTGGGCACATCTAGTTCTTCAAAACAATTAATTTTGTCATCTAAATCTTATCTGAAACACGTTAAATCGTGTTAAAAAAAAGGTAATTTAAAAAAATTCCCTGCGGGGCCAGAGGGGGTCCTTCCCCATTGCCCCCCGCGGGTCGCATGCTTCGCGTTAACTGGCCTTTGTACAACTGTTCTTATATGGCATTTTCTTTTCCAAACTGAGATCCCCCCCTCCCCATCTTGGTATTCTCAGTATTTTGTCCTTCTATCCTGAAAAATACCCAAATGTTATTGAATGTGTGGCACCCCATACTTTCTTCCTCCGCGGGTCGCAATTTTTGAGCTTGCCCCCCCCTACTTTGAAAACGTTCCGACGCCCCTGCTCACAATACATATGTATAAAAATCTTTATTTCGATCTCTGCCCATGTATATTGGGTTGCCTTGATGACACAGAATAACAATTGAATTAAAATTTAGATAAATACAAATGAATAACAATTTGAATATAAGCTGAATTGAGACTAAAATGATGAAATAATAAATAATGAAGCTAATTTTGACTGTGTAAATGATTTCTAAGAATGATGATTGAATCGCGTAATACGCTCAGTACTATGTTCCTAATAATTGAAGCTATACCAAATTTGACAAAACACTCTTCTAAAAATTTCGGGATAGTCCCCCTAGCACCAATTAGCAGCCCGGTGACTTGGATCTTCTTGATGTCATACTTATCCAAGTAGTACGGTATGGTGGGTTCATAAATCTTTTTCTTTTCTTGATTTACTTCTTGCACCTGATCCACACCTCTCTCGAATCTTATTGTTGGATCTAGTATATCCGCTGTCATAGCTTTGGTGTTAATTGCTATGATGTCTATACGGCGTGTACTTCCTTTGTCAGACAAACCGTGTACTTCTTAAAAACCAAATACTTTTCAGTTTTTCTCAGCGCATCCGCGATCATTTTTCTTACTTTATTATGGCGGTTGATGATGAGCAGTTCCCCATGCTGACAGAAACACAACACATGGGCAAGAGTTTCATACTCACCGCAATGTCTGCAGTGGGTTGTGTTTGTGCTTCTGCCAGGGACTGTTCTCACCGGTGCCACGTTACAAGTGAGTTTGATTGCGTCTCGCCATTCAGAGCAAGAGAGACCCGATTTATTGCGAATCCAAATGTTAGCAGAAGTGACTTCTTTATACAGTATCACTCCCTTTCCTTTGTGAGGTAAGTTACACCATTTGGTGAACTCTCTTTCACGCAGGAGATCTCTCAGCTTCCTTCCCGTTAATACACCACTTATATTCGATAGTTCTTGTTCTCCTACCTCCAGTTCTCTTATACAAATCTTCTTCTCTTCTTCCAGATCTCTCGAAATATTGACATGCTGGTTATTTGTCTTTTCCAGTACGCTGCAAATGTTGTGATGCTGAATAAATGCCTCCCATGATGTGTTAATAATTCCAAGTCCTTTATATTTTCTATTAGCATATAGCATGCTATTCGGAGCGTCGTGAGGTACTTGCAGAATTTCCTTTACAGCGCTACGAATCAATTTGTCTGCGTTTGAAAGGAAAGATTTGGGTAATTGGCCTAATGGTGCATTCTGTAAAGGATAAATCAATGTTGGTCCTAAAAACTGGTTGAATACATTCAGTTTTTGCTCCGCATTGAGGAGAGGTGAAGTTGTGAGGGAATCAAGGTTTTTGGTCAATTTATTAATTACTGTAGCCGGATCGAAAACTAGAGTTTAGGAGAAGTCGACTCCCAAGTATTTTATTTTTTCCTTTGCGGCGAGAGAGTCAATTTGCATTGTTTCGTCAATGATTATAGATGATTGGACCAATTTCCCTTTTTCTATCACTATTGCTGCACATTTCTTGGCATTAATCGAGAGTCCTATTTCATGAAATCTGGCTCGTGCTATTTCTACAAGCGTGACAGCCGATTCCTTATCTTTACCAATGACCACAGTGTCATCAGCAAAACCAAGAGCACTTACTTTTTCGATATCCCCTGAGAAGTCGTAGCCATATTTCGATTTGACTTCATGTTCTGTTAGTTCATTTAAGATATGATCTGTTGCCAAATTATACAATGTCGGTGACAACGGTGATCCTTGAAAAACACCTTGATTCATATTTATGCTTTTAGTTTTATCACCGTTTGCTTCTACGTGTGTCTTATTATTAATCAATAACTTGGAGATTAGATGACGCAGTTTTGTTGGTACTGGAAGATTATTGATGGTTAAATTGAGATGTTTATGGCCCACAGTATCAAATGCCTTTGATAAGTCTAGGAACACTATTGTTACATCCTTTTTATGTTCAGCTGATGACTTCAATATACCACCTATTATACTGGTATTTATGAAGGTACCTGGCGTACTGATGAACCCTCTTTGGTTCTCGTTGAATGTTACATAACTTCTTAATTGACGATCAAGAGTCTTCTCTATAATTCTACGCAACAACGAGCAAATTGAAATCGGTCGAAAATTAGATGGATTCCTTACATCCCCGCTTTTATATATTAGTACTGTTCTTGCTTGTTGATACACTGATGGTACATAACCAGTATCCAACATTCTTGAAGCAATCAATGAAATAATCTTCGCAATACGTTCACTTTTAAGTACTCTCATGATCACGCGGTCAGGACCTGCAGCTGTGTCCGCAGATATTTTTCTCATTGTAAAAAGTATTTCCTCACAGGAAACCTGCCCTTTATATACTTTGTCTAGTCTATCTAATTCTTCGAGATCAAAATTTCTTGGATACTCACTTCGAATAGCGTCATTTGTGTGAGAAAACACATCCACAAAATGGGAATGTAGCTCTTCACGGGGTATTTTACACGTCACGGTATTATTGTTTAAAACTCTTCGCACAGCTTTTCTCCTCTGATTGTAGTATTGATACTGTGTTAAATCATATAAATATTTCTCCCTCCTCTTTTCTCTGTCTCTTTTTGAAGTCCTTTCTGGATTAGATTGAGTTGCATGTGTCCTATCGTTAGTCTTAAACTTTCCACTCTTCCTAGCTTCATAGTATTTTTTAGCCGGATGTTTTGGTCCCGGAAGGTAGTCAAGAGAGTTGGCAAGAAAAGTAGAAAATTTGGTAACATTATCATCAAACTCTTCATCCAATACTTGTTTTGAGAACTCCTCCGTCCAAATTTTGACTTGCGTTAAATACACTTCGTCTAGGCAACCACGAGATTTAAATGGTGAGACGGAGTCCGTATTTGAATTATTGACAGTATATTGTTGTTGATTATCAGTGTTTTCAATCTTAGATGTCTGATACTTTTCTACATACGTTGAAGCTATCTTTAGTCTTTGATGATCAGGGTGTGCTTTGGATATATGAATATTCACGCTCAAGTAGTTTTTCCCACAATGAGGACATTTCTCCTTCTTCTGACTTCCGATGATGGGCGAAGTGGTAACACTTGTGTCAAGGACCATAACCGCATCTGTAATCTCTTCATTTTCTGATAATTCTGTTCTTGTTTCATTTCCTTCTGTTGATATAGAACCTTGCCTCGAGAACTGTCGATTATTGTGTGCCTTACGTATGTGCATTTTCACATTAATAAACGACTTCACACAAAATGGACACTCCATTTTTTGTTAATTCTTTTTAGACACATTGATAGGTACAGTCTCTGAATTAGGCAAACTAACAGAGTTTGATGAGCGAGTGAGGCGGTCATTAGCAATAGCCAAAGTAGTCACATCCAAGAAGGACCCATCACACACTTCAAAGTGATCCAAGAAAAGTAAATTATCACTTGGTAGAAAATTCTTATCACAAGTTGGGCATATTATAGTGTTGACATTTTGCGTTAATTGACCTGGACTTATATCCATGGTGCATAGCCAGATGTCGTGGAGAATGTCAGTATATAATTACCTCTGTATATCCTACAGGAAGAGGTCTAACTCATGAGACCTGTGATTTTATTCTTACTCAGTCAGAGCCCTCCTCTTGCGTGACAATTACATATCCAATTCCAGTATGCTTTGATTTATCTGTTATAAGCTATCCTATACTCTGTGTTTTTGCGAAATATTTTGTTTTTCCCAAAATATTGAACAATTTAAATTATAAGATTTAAAACTCACTATATAAAACCAAATGAAGATTTATATATCAAAGTATTAAAAAACGTATAATGATCACTTACATAAACTTCTCGAGACACACAGGTAGGCAGTTCTATTAAAAATGGATTATGAATCAGGAGTATGTTTCGCAAGTCCTGTTCAATCGCGGCCATTTTTTTCTTTTTTTTCATTTAGTTATATATATATATATATATATATATATATATATATATATATATATATATATATATATATATATATATATATATATATATATATATATATATATATATATATATATATAATTATATTATGAGTAATATAAGACCATAGAGAAAAAACAACTGAATTGTGTGTAAAATGTAAGAGTTGTGGATTTGAGTGTGAGGGGGCGACACTTGTCTCTGCACGGTCGCTCTCCTCTCGTGGTCACAAGTATACACACATCTTGCCGTCACACACGCGTCACGAGCGGCCGGGCGTATATATAACACTCTCTAGCACGAAAACCTTTTTTATTTTTATATAACACTTTTATATAACGTTCCCATTTGATTCGCATACAGAAGCCACCCCCTCCCTCCCCTCCCCCCCTTCCCCCCCTCTCCTCCACCCCTGCTTGGGTGTCTGCCAGCGACGCATCCCGACACTCGCAGACATTTCATTTATTGGATCATTTTTTCCCCCGTTTTCTGTCGCTTCAGATTCATTTGGCGGCTGTTATGTTGCGTTGTGCGCATGCGCAAGCTGATGAGCCTAATGAACCGTTCTATCACACACATGGCACGCGTGCAACATACTGATATGGCATAGAGAGAGACAGAGAGAGAGAGAGAGAGAGAGAGAGAGAGGGAGAGAGAGAGAGAGAGAGAGAGAGAGAGAGAGAGAGAGAGAGAGAGAGAGAGAATATCGTCAATATTTTACACATTTCGGATAAAAATTATGAATTCCTGATTCCTTATTGCCCGATTGTATACTTTCATACAGAGTTTGTTGCAAAAAAACATGAGTTTATTAAATTCACCTCATAATCCGGTTCTAAAATGACATTAATCTTGACGTTTATATTTACTCACGCCCGTGAAGTTGCCCCCCCCCTCCCCTTCTGCGAACAGATTCTGTAACTTGAGTTAGTTCTTCTTCAGGCGATGACGTCTATTCAGTTTCCCCAGAGTTTGTTCCGTCATGGTTCCTGAATGAAATGATTCGAAAAATGAGGGGCCAACAAATCCTGAAACTGAAGGATCAAATTTATTTCTGCGTCCAAAGAACTAACTACCCACAATGTCTCAGGAATTGTTCTCAAAGCGGTAGGAGGCTGTGGGGGGGGGGGGGGGGGGGGGGGGGGGGGGGGGGGGGGGGGGGGGAAGCCACTTTCCGGACGTGCATATTTACATTTGTATACATAGGGATGCTAGTTGATTATTATCATTATTGAGCCGCCCTCGTTAGCTCAGTCAGCTGAGGCACCGCTTCAGAGACTGAAGTCACCGTTGGGCGTGGGTTCGAGTCCCGCATAAGGTATGGGTTTTTGCAATCGTACTTTCCCCTATCATCACTTCATCATTTCATTATCACCTGCTCATGTGTACCCCCGTATAACCTAGCTGTTGGTGGGGTCGTTACGAGCACCGTTACAAAAAATATTATTATTGTTTGTTTGACGACCCCACGAACAGCTAGGTTATACGGGGATACGAATGAGCGGGTGATAATGAAACGATGAAGTGATGATAGGTGAAAGTACGATTGCAAACCCACGCCTTATGCGGGACTCGAACCCACGCCCAACCTGACTTCAGTATCTGAAGCGGTGCCTCAGCTGACTGAGCTAACGAGGGCGGCACTACTCTATATAGTCTTATTGACGATTATCATTCCATCATGCTCAGGCAGCGATCACATTGAATCAATTTAATTATTTCTCTTTTGTCTCATCTTTATTGCCTAATGATAAACGTCACACGTGGTGTGTTGGGAAGAAGTGAACATTGCCTGAGAGATTTGGTTCCACGTGGAAGATATCAACATGAGGTTCACTCTGTGCCAAGTCGGGCGATGTCCGGATATATCACACGAACGGTTTCTACTTGGGTGGTAAGATCGCCCTTGTGGAGCCCCGACCAAACGATCCTACCTTCCATCCATAGCCTTAATAGGGCAACACTGATGTTGTATGAAGTTTCTATGTTATTGAAAAAAATTAAAAAAATTACTGCCTATATTTTGTAAGGCCTATTGATAATTTGTTTCATCTATAAATATGTGTTGTCGATTTGTTTCCGGATAGTGCTGTTCGTAATGAACAAAAGCTCTGGAGACCCCACTCCCCACACGTTGTCCAGCTCCTTTGGATCACACCAGCCATCCTCAGGGATAGAATGAAACTGATCTGGTCTCGCGAAACAGGACAGTGTGTAGTTGCGTGTAGTCGCGCTAGCAGCAAGTGGGACTGGACTCGGATTCTGACCCGGAATACTTCACTTGTAGGACGCGAGTCGGCGCACCTGCATGCTGCTGTTGTGTGTGGTATATACACACATGGGCGTCGGCAGGGGGGAGGGGGGGCAAGGGGGTGCACTTGCCCCCCCCCCCGGGACCAGGCAGAGGTGTTTTTTGTTTAAACAATGATGTTTTTATAAACTTCATAAGTACCGACTGTACCGGTGACATATTTGAACATGTCTTGTTACGCGGGTGGTCATCGAGTCTGATGTGACTGGGGTGGGTAGGCCTCGCCGACTGACGAATATGATTTATTGGGCTGTTCTTATTTCCTGGAAATTTCGATATTGGGTATCATACAGACCAATCAGATTCTAATAACTCATTTTGGCTATTTTGTATGATGAAATATTCAAAAAGATGAATAGGATCAACTACTTGCATAGAATTCAACCAATACAACATTTTCTGTCTTCTTTCTCAATAAAAATCAAGAGCTCATTAAATAGTCACAAAACACTATGGAATGATGAAATTTCAAGAAATCCCCTTGGAGAGCCCTCTCCCCCCACTCCCATTGAGTCTTGTGCATTTTCTAATTCTGGATATTTTGCCCCCCTTGAATGTGTTCCTGCCGACGCCCATGTACACGCAGCATGCACATCTTGTCGAACCTGAGCCTGCCAGCAGCCAGGGCACACTCCGATGTTAGCGACACATCTCTTTGTCTTCGGCTGAATCGCACAGTGTGCAGGTCATATCGCCCTTTTCATGTCCCGCTGTGACTTGCCATGCTCAGCACAACTCCAAGTATATTGCCCTTGTTAACTGCCGCGTCCGAACAATACAGCTGCATTGACATATCTATTGGGAGAGACACAATTTCACCCCACTTGAAAGAATGACGTTACTCGTGATGTAAGCACTGTAATCAGACGAGCTTCAGCGAGGATTAAATTCGACAATTGGTGTTCGGTTTTTGTCGGTTCTCCACAGGTCAAACGGCTACAGCTATCGACTCCAAACTTTTTTTCAATATGGTGCCTCATCTAACTTCGATCTGTATAGTTTTGTGGCATTATCGGGTGGTAACTTTTTTTTATGAATTTTAGAAAATTCAAAAATACCCATTAGAATAACACAGCGGGAAAAAAAGGAAATATTTTTATTTTCTAAAAAAATGAAATTTTGCGTGAAGTTGAATTACATTTTGATACACATTTCTGGAAATTTTCATCTTGATCGGGTCAGCCATTGTGAAGAAACAACATAAAATGTGCTAAATTGGTATCACTCGAAGCAGTTTTCACCCATTTTTACCCATACTAGTACTATCCGCTCGTCTAACAACAGATATATGGCGTTTTTCCTAGTTTATCACAGTAATGACTTCACATCCTTCACTTGAAGAAACGTTTGTTGGTTCTCGATGCCACATGGAGTGACCATGTCTATCGGTCCTGCGTGGTTCCCAGGCGCAGTCGCCGGTCGAACACGCTGGAAAACAAAATAGGGAAATTATGAATAGACCCGTGAGGTTTAAAGGCAGGAGACAAAATAAGGAACACAAATTCCTCCGAATAAATCAAAATGTCCATGATGTGTGAACACAGCTCAGATAGGCCCACACACGACACGTTGGTCTACTTCGGATCGAGGGGTGAACAACTAATACTTTTTTTGTACACTTGATTCTTGATTTTTTTTGATTCGCGTGATTCTTACTTGATTCGGGTGATTTTTTTGATTCGCGTGATTATTTTGACTCGTGTGATTTTTTTTTTATTTGCGTGATTCTTGCTTGATTCGGGTGATTTTTTTGATTATCGTGATTTTTTTGGATTTTTTTCCAAATGTACACCTGATTTTCTTAGTTGTTCACCCCTCGCTTCGGATAAACCATGATGGAGACAAATCATTCAACAAGTAAAGCAGGTGGCAGCAGCCAGGGGCAATCAGATCGTGGAACTATTCAGCTTTCCTTGCCATCTCGCTCATCCTGCAAGGCTTGTGCAGCGTTCTCCTAGCACAGCTTCAAGGGGTAACAGACGGGAGTGAGTCAACAGTCAGCCTCGCGTGCCCCGCACATCCAGCAATCCTGGATCTTCTGGAACATGGATCAAAACATGGATAATCAAAACAGTAATTTAGACTTCGTTAGTCTTATATTCCCATAGAAGACCTGAGACTGAATCCTTTGCTGTCATTTCGTAGGCCTGGAGCTTCTTTAACTCATCATTGTTCTTCTAATCAGTCTCAGTCCCCATTCGAACCTAAGACTGATGCAATGCTGCGTAGTGTGGTGTGGTAGTGATAAGACATGAGACTGTACTTTGGCATTCAGATCATTCATGTTATGTTTTATTGAAATATTTCTTTATTTAAACATTTGAGACAAGAATACATAATGTTCACATGAATCTCCACAGATAGGCCTGTATTACAGGCTTATCTGTGAAGTTGAATAATTTTTAATCTTGCATTAAATGAAAAGAAACATAATTTCTGAAAAGTATACATTCAGTCCAGTAATCAACAGAATCAAGAATTAAGAATGAAGAATTATACATAAATATGAATGAAAACAAGAAGGGCATTTGATGTACTCTCACATTCAACTTCATTTGAAGCTAAATTAGTATTTGCATGAAGTTAATGTGAATAATAACATTGACAATATTGGCATGATTGACAGTGGTCATTATTTTGTAATGTAGGCCTATATTCATGATTATGTCACCCTCTATATTTTTTTTATATATATATAAATTATAACTATGAATTGACAATTGTTACCCTTAATGTGACTATGTGATAATGTATGTACGTATTTATTCATCTGAACTTTTAATGATTCTCAATTAATTTCATATTCATTAACTGACATACCTTTAACAGTACTTGACTATCCATATATATTGTATTTTAATATGTTTTTTTTAATGATTCTACAATATCTTTTGGATGAAAATAAATGAAATGAAAAAATGAAATATAATATATTCCTATTTTACTTCTCGTTGCACCAGTTGAGTCATCTCAAGACTCTTGTCTAGTTGCTATTATTATGTTCATTTTCCACATGCACAATATTACGATTCGTTCCCAATGTACAGGCCTCCAAGTATGGCAATTATATTTCTCAGCGGTGTTTTGTTCCTTGTCATATTTTGTGATGACATATTCTCTGGTAGGCCTACATTCTATTGTGACAAATAATACATTGTAGAAATGATATCTCTTATTTTTGTATTCATAGTTGCCACTCAATTTATCAACCATATTTACATTTTCTTCATCACCTTCCTCATAAATTCAATATGAACATTTAGAATATACATATTATAATATTCTTTCGTCTCCCACAGTTTAAGTCTTTCTTGGAGACTTTATGGATTTTTTACTGTTATGTGTATTTTTATCTGTGAAAAAAAGAACAATAAAAAACCTCATCGCTCCTAATTTGAAAAGTATTATAAAACGTGGGTTCAAATACAATATAATTATGAGCAGCATGAGTCGAACCTTCACCTGCATTCTATATTTGAATCCTATAAAGTAAATGTGTGTGAACATTAGAATAATATTGTATAACCGTCAAGGCATGTACTGGATCATGCTCATCCAGCCTGGCTGGCATTATACAACATGGTTCAAATACAGACACCAGGTCTGTTTGTTTGTCCTGCACTAGCTGCACTAGTTCTCCAGCTCCTGCACTATCGTGTTTGTTTGTAACCGTGGTGCTGCACCAAAGCCACCCTTTCTTGTTTGTTTGTCCTGCACCACCTGAACTAGTTCTCCAGTTCCTGCACTATCGTGTTTGTTTGTAACCGTGGTGCTGCACCAAAGCCACACTTTCTTGTTTGTTTGTCCTGCACCACCTGAACTGGTTCTTCAGTTCTTGCACTATCGTGTTTGTTTGTAACCGTGGTGCGGCACCAAGCTGCACTTTCTTGTTTGTTTGTCCCGGTTCACTTGCACTAGTTCAGGTAGTTCTACACCAGCTGGTGTGCTTAGTTCAGTGCAAGATGGCAGGCGCCAAAATCAAGTCGTAGGCGGACGCTATGTTGGCTTACCAGTTGTTGATGCTTAAATTCGTGTTAATGAGAATGAAAAAATATTTAATCGAATAAGGGTTGTCATTATTAAATATTTACTATTCATTAATCACATTCCATGATATTTAATATCTCTTTCTCCATCAACGGGTCTGCTTCCATTTCAAAATTCGCGTCTAGGAACCGAAAAATCGGCAATTTCGTGTTTGTTTGTACCTCATCATTTCGGTATCATTTCCTGCACAAAACCCGTATTATGATGCACTTCCTTTTTACACCAGCTACACTTTAGTCCAGGTTGGTGCAACACAAACAAACAGACCTATGGATGTATGTTATACACGGCCGGTGAGATTGTATTAGAAATCCAGTTAAACTCGGCCGTAATTTGTTGGCCAGAGAAACCCACCTCGGTATTGCGATCACGTATTCGTGTTACAAAATGGCCACTTCTCCGGTATCATTGTGCCGGGTGAGGGGTGCCGGAGGGGGGAGGGAGGGGGGAGGGGGAGGGGGGTGCACGCTTGATTAAACACTGCTCGTAATCATGTTTTATTTATGCCGTCTGTAAGAGAGCTCATCTGCAAGGCGCCGCTAAACACGTGTAATGACTGCTCTTGAAACCGGCCCGGGTCGACATGTCACCGCTTGACGCGTGCATTTAGACTATTTAACTTTGATCGAATGAATAACATTAACATGTAATTAAATTAGGGGTGTCCACGTATGTGTGTGATGACGAAGGTTTGTAAGGATTGGGCAAACGCTGAAAATGAGCGGAAATTGTAAGATGAGCGAGATACATATCATCTCATTACCATGCTTCGTTTGCATACAGTGTAACATATTCTTCATTCGGTTACTATCGAATCTAGGGAGCCGTGCATCTATCACTGCAACATTTTCCCGCTATTATTTCCATCTATTCCATGAATAAAGAACATGTATTACAATATTTTCTTCAAAACGGCTGGTCCGAATTGCATACAAACTCGTAACTTGTAATAGTGTGTATCATATGTGTCTATACATTCAGTGAAAATTTCAAGTTATTTAGGGATCTTTTATTTTCATTTGTTTTTGTCTCAGCCTATGATGTTGATTTTTTCTAGAAACTTGGAGATGGTATTTCTCAAAAATAGTCCAACCAATTTAACCCAAAAACTACACACAACCAAGTAGGATAAGTCTGCATGTCCAGAAAAGGCATTCAAACCTGTGCTACCTGCGCAATTTGCTTATAATAATGATAACTAGGAAAACGCCTTATATGCGTTGTGAGATGAGCTTAGAAGTATGGAAATGTAGAATTACGAACATTTTGTCAGCTCAATGTACATATACAGGCCATGGATCACTTCAAAGGTTTAAGAACCGCGGCTGTCTGTTGGTATATGGAACTTGGTTTCCAAACAATTATACCAGTGCCTTCTTCATATCCATCACAGATTTTAAACGTTTTAATTTATTGGTGACACTTGTTGCTCACATTTAATAGTTACTTAATTGCTTTCTTAATTTCTTTTATTGATGTGTAAAAAAGTACATTGAAAATGCGTTTTCTTCGTTATTTCACATCCGATTGTTCCATAAATCGCTTAAAATAGGTATGATAGATCTTTCCACATTCAGTATAAATTTGAGAGCTTTTGAAAAAAAAATCCAAGTATTTCTCCCCTGGCCTATTCTTATGGGGAATTTCCATACTTTCCAAATTTTTTCCGGAAAAACCGTCAGACACCGATTTTTCTGAAAAACAATCCCAACCTATTCTGGTATAACACTAATTTGTAAAAAAAAGTTTCGAGTTGATTGAAACTTTTTCCTGACCTGTATGCCGCGTACAAAATTACACACAAAAAAAAAAAAAAAAAATAAAAAATAAATAAAAATAAAATAAAAACCAAGCCCAAATTTTTTCGGTACCGGGTATATGGAATGAAAATCTTCGCTACGCTCATCTAATTGGACGAGCTTTAGCGAGGATTCAATTTGACGTACTGAAAAAAATTGGTGTTCGTTTTTATGTTCTTTTTTTTTTCATGTTTTTTTTCGGTTCTCCACAGGTCAAACGGCTACAGCTATCAACTTCAAACTTTTTTCAATATGGTTCCTCATCTAACTTAGATCTGTATAGTTTTGTGGCATTATCGGGGGGTAACTTTTCTGTTATGAATTTTAGAAATTTCAAAAATACCCATTAGAATAAGATGGCGGAAAAAACAGAGAATATTTTTATTTTCCAAAAAATTGAAATTTTGCGTGAAGTTGAATTACATTTTGATACACATTTCTAAAAAAACTTCATCTTGATCGGGTCAGCCATTTTGAAGAAAAAACATAAAATGTGCTAAATTGGTACCACTCGAAGCAGTTTTTACCCATTTTTACCCATACTATTACTATTACTATTCACTCGTCCAACAACGCATATATGGCGTTTTCCTAGTAGACTATAATTGAGGTTTTAAAAACAATAAACTAGAAGATATTATATAATGCATCACTGTTACTTCTCCTAGGTGAGAACATTTTGTGCTCAGGAGCATTCATCTGATGCTCGAATCTGCGAACCAATCAATCAGCTGTCGATCAAGCTGTTATCGACTCCCAGCCCAGTGCTTTGAAGCTCGATCAGCTGATCAAGAGCATCACTTCCTTCAGATCCGGTTCTACAAGCGGCTAGCAATGGTGCAGCGACTTGTTGATATGTTATTTGTGATTAGTGCTTGTCTGAGATTCGTTCAAGTGGCTCTTAGCAAAGCAGCAGTAATCTTCAATTATCCGTTAGTTACTTAGTTATACACATTACAGATTGTTCATCAAACAGGTGGTAATGATTATACTAACATGAATTTACAATCAACTATATTCAATAAAATTTGTTATTTTTTTCTTAGCTCTCTTCTTAGATCACCGATCTTCGTTACATTCTTTATATCTTCTTTATAATCTTCTTCTTTCAGTTAACTTGTAGATCTTCCAGTGAAATCGAATAATCGACTTTTTCAAATAGCTTCACGTAACCAAGGGTGATATCATGATTAAGGCGTCCCCAGTCACCAGAGCGAAAAAAAGTTCTCACAAGGGTGATTATTCTTGAAAATATTGTGGATGTTTATTTTGGATCGACCGTATTTCAGAAGGTACTTCTCTGTATGGTGTGAAGCAGTTTCACAACAATACGTTCATCCGGAAAGCCACTACGATTGTTTATGCTTTAGTTGACACTGAAAATGGTCACAAAACATGCATCTCGCGTTACATACACCACTTGATTACTTCTTGAGGTATTGTACCGTGTGTGGTATCGATGTGTTTATAAACAACTGGCTTTGGGCTCAGCTAACAATAAACAGTTGAACCTTATGCGTTTGGCACACAAGACCAGGGAAAGTCACGCAATTGTTAACCGAAACTCTAGTTATTTGTATCAAAACGGCCACAGGTTTGCAGATTAAATTTAGCTCAGCTGATAGAGGAAGGATTACTCTACTAATGTGTCAATTGTCATCTCGATGTTAACTATCCACTGGTTTTCCTGTATGTAACAGTTTAACGTATTTTACAACTAGTTTTTCCAAAATATCTATAAATTCTCATTTTTTTCCCTTTCAAATTATTAATATATTATTTTAACTTTGATACATCAATAACTAACGCAATATTTGATACATTTCTGTGGGTGGGTTTCCCTCAGTATTAATTGCTCATAATTCACAGTTATCTCAACAATCTTCTCATCATATGAATCGATTATTATCATTGTCAATGATCTGAAACTGTTGGTACCGTATTTGTTTTCACTTGTAAAGTCGTATTAATGTCACAGCCGGTTTAAGTTTCCTTCCCCAGCCCCAGCTCTTGTAATTGCCCCACTAATCATGTGGTTCTATACCCTTGGTATGCGGCGACCTGTTTGAACAATCGAGACCGAGTCAAAGCAAACACTTCAACACAATGGGTAATCTGTGTTTGCCAACAGTATCTATTAGTTTACCATAACTCTCTCGGCCACACACGGCGCCGCGAGACGACAAACAACAAACAAACTCTCAACAAACAGAAACTAATCGATGGAATCGGCTGTGAATGTGTGCGTATCTCGAGAAGCCTGTTGCCGATGTGAGTGTCAAGTTTCGACTTGCTAGGGTGTGTAGTTGTGGTGTTGTCGCAGGTCTAGTGTGGGGGCTCGTCGCGTGTCGCGGGGCGCGGGGCGGCACAAAGGAGGTGTCGCGCGTGATGGGTGGTTGCGATCGCAGTGACGTCACGGATAATAATACAGTTCACAAATATCACAATTAAAGGACATCACAGCCTTGAAACTTGATTTAATCAATAATGGATATCGTTCATAGATTGATGAATGATGGTTCATAAATGCACAATCTTTCACTTTGGTAATATATTTAATACCTATTTACTGATGTCTTTTGTTTCCCAAATTGTGTTAACACACAAGAATATTATATTCTTGCGGGCTTCTGTTCTGTATTCTCTTGTTTTTGTTTTGTATAATGTTATTGCTCTGTATATAACAGTTTATCTACGATATTCATTTAAAAATACTAATTATTGCATGGGTACATTATCATTTATTCAATTTTTTTCTTTGCTCATTATTACTGTTTCTTTCTTTGTTTACTATTCAATACTCTTGAAATTAATTGCTTCTGTATTGAAATAATAATGAAAACAAGACGATATTTTATTCGTCTAATTTGAGATAAAACTAGAAATGATCATCTGATTGTCAGAAATTGAGATTAACATTTCCGCTCTCGAGAGACCTTGAGTAGTGACGTGACATTACCGATTCTGTGTAGAAATATTGACAGAATCGAGTCATGTCTGCTTCACGACTTGGAGGATTCCTGGAGGACAAATAAATTGATTATTATTTCTGGAATTGAGATGATGATTTCTAGTGTGATCTGGAATTGGGGAAATGAATATCATCACCATTCATTCAAATCTAGTTTCAGGGTTGTGATGCCCTTTAATATGTGAGATGTTTGTCACCAGTTGTACGGATGTTGAGAATGGTTGGATGGCAACGTTAACTTATTAGTTTCAGTATATTCTAGCAGAATTATAGCCAGCATATCAGGTTGACAGACAGAATGTAAAGTGCGTTGTTTGAGGCTCTCGCGACCCGAATAGGAGGTATAGATATTGGGTTGTTTGAGGCTCTCGCGACCCGAATATGAGGTATAGATATTGCGTTGTTTCGTCGCGTCGTTTGAGTTGAATTCTTCCTCGACGTTTCGGTCTCCGTGTTGAGACCTTTCTCAGGAGTTAGTCTGGTTCAGAAGAATAGAACCGTCTCAGAAGAAAGAGACTGAACCAGACTAACTCTTGAGGAAGGTCTCAACATGGAGACCGAAACGTCGAGGAAGAATTTAACTCAAACGACGCGACGAAACAACCCAATATCTACACCTTGTTATGTGAAGTGTCCGTAATACCGACAGCAGAAGGCGTGTTGAGGTGTTGGGATAGAAGAACGCGCGAGTCTATAGTGTGGCTGCCAGGGTGCTTGCGCGGTGCTCTTCACCTCCTCTCTGTGCTCACGGAACACTGCAATTCAATACAAGGTACGACAACACTGATGTAATTGTATGCTCTTTAATCAACACGACATTCTGTTCCAGTGAAATCAACCAGTTTCAAGAGAATACGTCAATGAATGCCTGGTATAGTATCTGATGAATTTCATTGACGTATTTTATACCTTAAGACTGATTCAACTCACAATAATAGAATGTCATATTGATTGAAGAGCATAGAATTATCTTGGTGTTGATATACTTGTTATTCAATGGACTGGTTCGCGAACACAGAACAAAAAAGTGAAGACAAATTCATTAGACGAGCTTTAGCGAGGATTCAATTTGACATACTGACAAAAATTGGTGTTCGTTTTTTTTTATGTTTTTGTCGGTTCTCCACAGGTCAAACGGCTACAGCTATCAACTTCAAACTTTTTTTCAATATGGTTCCTCATCTAACTTAGATCTGTATAGTTTTGTGGCATTATTGGGTGGTAACGTTTTATGAGTTTTAGAAATTTCAAAAATACCCATTAGAATAACACAGCGGGAAAAAAAGTTTTTTTTAATTTACCAGAAAAATGTAATTTTGCGTGAAGTTGAATTACATTTTGATACACATTTCTGGAAATGTTCAGCTTGATCGAGTGAGCCATTTTGAAGAAAAAACATAAAATGTGCTGAATTGGTACCACTCGAAGCAGTTTTTACCCATTTTTACCCATACTATTACTATTCGCTCGTCCAACAACTCATATATGGCGTTTTCATAGTCTATTCTATTAAGCAGCGTAAAGATACATCTAATCACGTGCAACATGAGGCGAAGAAATGGTACATTAACAATCTTGTCAATATCAAGATCGGTCGCTTGAGATAACATTCGGTGTATTCCTTCGGGCATCTCGATCTCCTCGGTGGAATCTGCTCTTCTTCAAGTGTTTCAACTTTCCTAATTCTATGTAAGCTTTACAATATAAACTTCCCATTTTCTCAACATTTATTCATTCATTCATTAATCAATTAATGTATTACCTTTTTCTTATAAATAACTTATCACAATACACATAAATCACACGGATAATCGGGGGTCAGATGATAAGTAATTGCATCTGGCAGAATATTAGGTGACGAATTGTAATAATGATAATGATGATGACATAATGATAATAGTGTTAGAGATAGTGATAAAAGTAATAATAATGATAATGAAATTGATATCAGAAAATGTATGACTGAATTATAATATCGAAAAATGTATGAATATATTAATAATTGAAGTACCAACAATTACATCTGGTGAAGAAGGAGCATATATTACTGAGTGCAAGAGAGAGAGAATCTTGTGTTTGCACTCAGACTAGGAAAACGCGTTATGTGTTTCCGCGTTGATGGATGAGCTAATGAGAATGACATTGAATTCTTTCAAAAAGTTATATCAAGTTAATGTTTTGACGGCATTCAAGTTAAAAAATCAATCTTTCCATTTGGTTGGTTTATTTCGTTGACTATTCTCATGAAGGAAATATTAGATGCAATTTGATATTATATATTGTAATATTAGACTACTATATGAGACGTGATGACAGCTGTATACATATACACACCTTGAGACCATCCTCTTATAATCATTACTCATACTCAAAAATTTCTTCGATAATAAAGAAGGCCTTGTTTTAATCGTTCTCCACTAATTGGTGACACTTGTTGCTTGGATTTAATTGGTTTTATTAATAGCTTTAAAACATGTGTAAAAATGTCATTAAATAAGTTTTTATATCTAAACGACTGATTGGATTTCAGTAAAAGTTTGCAATAATCTGTATCATCATTATATTGAGATTTGGAGAAAATATGAGTTTTTTCGAAAGACATTTTCTGTACCTAAATTCTTCTCTTGCTTTTTTTTGTCATTATATAATTTTTTATATCAAAACGACTGATTGGATTTCAGTGAAAGTTCGGAATAATGTGTATCATTATTATATTGAAATCTGGTGAAAATTTGAATTTTTTCGAATGACATTTTTTTCACGAAAATTTTTCTCTGGCTTATTCTTATGGGTAACTTGGAAAATGGAAAATTAGTTTTCTCAGAATGTGTGCAATCGATTGCGTATAAAAACTAATGAGATTCAATCCATATGATGACACATGGGCATGCCAAGTTTCAATCGATTTTGAATTTTTGTCTGACCTGTAGAGCGCGAACAAAAAAAAAAAAAAAAAAAAAAAAAAAAGAAAAAAAAAAAAAAAAAACATGTACATTTTTTTCGGGTCAAGTGAAATTGAGTCTTCGCTTCGCTCATCCAATTGAACAGGGATTGAAATTATAATAAGTCTTCATTCTATAAATATGATGATTCGGCCAAGAGACTATTATGACACAATAATAGCTAATACTATGTTGGAGAACTGATGGACGAGTGAAGTGAATAGGATTTCACAATAACACATAACGACAGAACACATTATTAATTCTGATGGTCCACTAAAACTGAAGTACCAGAATGTAGGCCTATATTTACGGTACTCAAATACTCATTAGAATCTATGCTATACAGGCCTACTTCAAAGGTATGATTGTTAATTAGTATGTATTGCTTTGTTGTTTAGTATTCATATAGGCCTCTATTTGTTTTCCAAGTGGTACCTTCTGTGGTAGGATATTGTTGGTTTCTTGTTCTAACCAAGCCCAAGCCACGGCGTCAATACTCTCCTTCCCTTCATTGACACCAGCTAGATTCGTGCCGTGGCTCCTGGATCATGTTTCCGTCAATAGGCCCAGGATAAGCTTAGGTATACATCTTCAGCTTGGGCTTTATTTACTTGAGTAGCAAACATTCGTTGAACCCGTCTCTCTCTCTCTCTCTCTCCATATATATATATATATTAAATATATATACACTGGCGTCGGAACCGGGAAGGGGGGGTGGGAGGGGGCGTATTGCCCCCCCCCCAACTTTTGGCCAAGGGGGGCAATAAAAAGTTCTTGACACAATTTTAAAAGACGAAAAAAAAAAGGAAGAGAGAAGGAAGTGAAGATGTATATAGATAGATAAAATCGTACATAGATTCATATTTCTCATTGCATAGAAAATCAAATATCAGATGTGCACCTTCAGTTCTGGGAGAATTGATTTTGGCATTCAAATCTCATCTGAAATACGTTGAACCATATTAAAAAAGTGTAATTTGAAGGAATTTGATGAACTGTTTCAAAATTACAGCTCTGCTACGTACGTAGTTTATGAGTTAGCAGAAATCAACAAACAACCCTGTGCTTCTGTCAGATGTAAATTATTTATTACAATTTTTGTAAATTTAAAAAATTCCAACAGTCATAACGATGACAATAAAGTGAAATGGAAAATGAGAACTTCCAATAAGGGTCGTTTCTAGGGGTGGGCAAAGAGCGTGACTGCCAGGGGCGCCAAATAGAAGGGGCGATGTAAGCGCACACTTGTGACATTCTATTAATAATAATATTGTATCAATCATATTCTATTTTACTTATGCTTTATTGGGTGGAGTAAATGTTATTATTCGAACAGCATTGTTATCGAATGATGGATTAATCTAGCGTATTATTTATTTGGATCAGCTATTCAGCAAAACTAGCTCTTATACCACACTAAAGAATTCATGTATTCCAGAAATTTCGTGTAGTTCCCAAACCCATAGAATCGTATTTAAAAAGAGAATTTTCGAAAATGTCCCTGCGGGGCTTGATTCCTTCCTCACATGCATTCACTTTCACAATGCGCATACAGTTTTTGGGGCTCATAATTGAGTCCTTGCCCGTGGTGCTAAAATGAGCCAGAACGACCCTGCGGTTACAATAACTATGATTGACAAATATCAGTTGGACACCTCTAGTTCTTCAATACAATTAATTTTGTCATCTAAATCTCATCTGAAACACGTTAAATCGTGTTAAAAATAGGGTTATTCAAAAGAATTCCCTGCGGGGCCAGAAGGGGTCCTTCCCCCCTTGCCCCCCGCGGGTCGTAGGCTTCGCAATAACTGGTTCCTTATTTACTTGTCATTTATTATGGAAATTTGAAATTTTATGAGTCAGGGATATTAGGCCGAGTGCTGTTCTACCTGCTAACAGCCGAGTATAGCCGAGTACAACCGATTACAGCCGAGTGCAGCCGAGTTCAGCCGCGTACAGCCGAGTACAGCCAAGTGCAGCCGAGTACAGCCGGGTGTAGCCGAGTACAGCCGAGTACAGCCGAGTACAGCCGAGTACAGCCGCGAGTGTAGCCGAGTGTAGCCAAGTGCAGCCGAGAGTGTAGCCGAGTTCAGCCGAGTACAGCCGAGTGTAGCCGAGTACAGCCGAGTACAGCCGCGAGTGTAGCCGAGTATAGCCGAGTACAGCCGAGTACAGCCGAGTACAGCCGAGTACAGCCGAGTACAGCCAAGTGCAGCCGAGTATGCAGCCGGGTGTAGCCGAGTACAGCCGAGTACAGCCGAGTACAGCCGAGTACAGCCGCGAGTGTAGCCGAGTGTAGCCGAGTGCAGCCGAGAGTGTAGCCGAGTTCAGCCGAGTACAGCCGAGTGTAGCCGAGTACAGCCGAGTGTAGCCGAGTGCAGTCGAGTACAGCCGAGCACAGCCGAGCACAGCCGAGTACAGCCGAGATCGATAGTCCCGGCTTCGTGCTGCGGTCGCTGCAATGAGCCGTGACCACAGACACGTACCAACCTAACTGCTAAACAAATATCTCTCCCACCGAATCCAAGGCGGCGTGTTTACTGAACAATGACATCGGTGAGGTTGGCAGGCCTACTCATTCAAATCTCCGCTTATTGGTCCATTATCTGCCGGCCATCACACACACACAGACACACACACAGTAGCACGGCTTTTTACTCATTATCTAACCGATTGGAACAATTGAACAAGTAAATTCGATCTAATGTTGCTGGAAGCCTTCACGTACCTCTGTGGCTGAGGCTCCATGATTGTAGAGAGAGAGAGAGAGAACGTTTTCACGTACAGATTGCTACTAATCATGTGGGCCGATTGGTTTGGACGATCGCTAATGTAATGAGAGTGGTTGTGGGGGGGGGGCAGGTTTAGTTCCGTCATGAGTACAATTCCTGAACAAATTGAAAATTACGATGGAATTGTTTTTTTTCTCTTTCAAATAAATCTAGTTGATTTATGAACTCGCTGTGACGGTTCGAGCTCTCCACAAAAAGTCGGTTAGGCAGTTTTTAAATCCTCTTCAAGAATGTATCCGATGAGTTGAGAGTGTTGTTTACGGATCACCAGAGCTATGTGAGGATCGGGAGGACATTTCCGTGACTAGAGGCCGGGACACAGCTCCTGAAACACTTCTCATTTATTTAAAACTTGAAACTAAATAAAACTAATCAAACAATAATGGAACAGAATAATGAAATTGAAATAGAATAAAACCAGTGAATCTCCTCGTATTATGCTCACCAATCTTCAATCCTTTTCTCTACCTTTCTCTGAACTTATTCAATTTTACCTCTTCTCCATTTATATAAAATATTTTTCCATCCAAATTGTACCACTCCCTTCCGATTTCCCTTCACTCATTTCCCCTTCTTGCTGAGTAGGTAACGGTTTCCCTCAGTCGATGAAGTCTGAGGGATTTATATTTCATGAATTCAATCAGCCACGACCGTCTTATATTGAAGAAACGAAGGAAATCAGACATATTATACAATTACAATAGAACGAGAAGAAAAATCGAAACACATTTGAATCATTTTTGTAGTACAAGAAGGTAGAAAAAGAGAGATGAAAGAAGATTTCAAGAAGAAGAAGAAGATCAAGATAATGAGAAGATTCAAGACTTTTTCTCCCCACTGTGAATGTTTGAATTGTTTTCTAATCCTGAAATTACAACCATTTTCAAGTTTGATTAGTTTGTTGAATGAGTTATCATAATTTATTATTCATTGGGGTGGTAAGATCGCCCTTGTGGTGCCCCGTTCAAACGATCTCATCTTCCCTCCATAGCCTTAATTGGGCAACAATGATTTTGTATCAAGTTTCGATGTTATTGAAAAAAAAATCTCCCACAATATTAATTTCAAACACGTATTCAATTGAGAATGAATGATCTTCAATTGGTTTCCAGCATGTGCCTAATTCAGTTAATTCGAGTGAAACCCAAACACCGTGTGCCTGATAGAATCAGATAATCGTTATTAATTATAACAAAACCGAGCATTAATTGACTTCACCCTCCATTCAAGTTCGATTACTTTCACCTGACGCCTGTCTCTCTCTCTCTCTCTCTCTCTCTCTCTCTCTCTCTCTCTCTCTCTCTCTCTCTCTCTCTCTCTCTCTCTCTCTCTCTCTCTCTCTCTCTCTCTCTGTCTCTCTCTCTTTGTTTGTATTGTCATGCATATTTACACTGCACGCCTGGAAAACATCATTATACTCACGCCCCGCACTGACGGGTCGAGACTCCCGGTCGCTGACGAGTGACGAAAGCAGAGACGGTCGATCGGGATCTTCATGAGGGTGGAGCTAAGCGCGTTATTGAAAGGCAGAAAGGTTCTAGTATTCATATCAAGTCGGAGTGACTGCACTTGTGTGCGTGGAACAGCATGACTATCCGCACCAATCAGGGGCCATCAGCTGTTCGCACTGATCATCGATCTGCTACAAGAGCTTACAATCAGCGGTGCGATCAACGCCCAAATCGATCCTCGCCCGCCTGTTCTCTTCTTGCATATCATATATAAATATATATATATATATATACATACATATATATACATATATATACACATATATACATATATATACATACATACATATACATACACATATATATATATATATATATATTTATATACAAATATATATATATATATATATATACATATATATATATATTTATATATATATATATATATATATATATATATATATATATATATATTATTGGATGAGCGAAGCGAAGACTCAATTACACTTGACCCGAAAAAAATGTACATGTTTTTTTTTTTTTTTTTTTTTTTTTTTTTTTTTTCGCGCTCTACAGGTCAAACGAAAATTCAAATTCAATTGAAACTTGGCAAGCCCAAGTGTCATCATCTGGATTGAATCTCATTGATTTTTATGCGCAATCGATTGCACCACTTCTGAGAAAACTAATTTTCCATTTTCCAAATTACCCATAAGAATAAGCCGGAGAAAAATTTTCGTACAAAAAATGTCCTTCAAAAAAATTAAAATTTTCACCGAATTTCAATATAATAATGATACACATGATTCCAAACTTTCACTGGAATCCAATCAGTCGTTTGGATATAAAAAATTATATAATTACATTTTTGTGCATCATTCAAAGCTATTAAGAAAACCATTAAAATCCAAGCAACAAGTGTCACCAATTAGTCAAGAACGATTAAAACTAGGAAAACGCGTTATGTGTTTCCGCGTTGATGGATGAGCTCATGAGAATAAATATAGAATAAAGAAGGCCTTGTATTGAATTGAATTGAATGTTCTGTTTTAGGTGCTTCGACGTCGAGGTCATTTTGCACCGCTTCAATATTTGTAAGCGAACACAACAGTGTCCTCAGATTGTATCATCGACAGATGGGAATTTCGTGTAGAAAAATACATCAATCTCAATTGGTAAAATATAACACAACTACATGCATAGAGTTAAACTTAGGTCTAATATCACAATTTATAAATATTATAATCTAAAAAGTAAACAAACCCATTGTATCGGCTGGGCATCTACTAATTATTAACAACATTAAAAACTTACTACTATTATAAAAGCACTATCTATAAGCGCATTAAAAGTGGAATGAATAATTAATAAAGATGAGATCAATTCGATCACATCTTGTCAAGTAAGTTTGAATGCTTTAGGAAGTTGATAACCTTGTCTACTTCTCTTCTGTCATTTGATAATATCGCTGATAAGCTGTTGGTCATTTTTAGTCTCTGTCTGATACCTCTATATTTGCTACAATCGACCAGGATATGCTTTATCGTGAGGGCTTCATGACAGTGATCACACGTTGGAGGTATTTGGTCAGGAGTCAATAAATATGAGTGTGTCATCAGCGAATGACCTATTCGTAATCGAGACAGTACGACTTCCTCGCGACGTGAGCCGCGAATGGACGAGTCCCAAGGTTCGATTGTTGCTTTTATTTCCTTCAGCTTGTTGTTGCTCTGTTCGTCCCATTCTTTTTGGAATTTCTTTTTATGAATTTGCTTAAAATGTGCTTTCAGGTCACTAGGTGGTACTCTGGTATCGTCAATGCTGGCTCTTTGGGTGGCGTCTCTAGCAGCGTCATCAGCTATTTCATTCCCTTTGATTCCCACATGTCCAGGTACCCAGCAGAACACTATCCTGACATCCTGCGAAGCAAGGGTGGTCAGGAGTGTCTGCACTTCCTGGAGAGGGCCTTGTTTTAATCGTTCTTGACTAATTGGTGACACTTGTTGCTTGGATTTAAATGGTTTTCTTAATAGCTTTGAATGATGCACAAAAATGTCATTATATAATTTTTTTATATCTAAACGACTGATTGGATTCCAGTGAAAGTTTGGAATCATGTGTATCATTATTATATTGAAATTCGGTGAAAATTTTTTTAATTTTTTTGAAGGACATTTTTTGTACGAAAATTTTTTTTCTCCGGCTTATTCTTATGGGTAATTTGGAAAATGGAAAATTAGTTTTCTCAGAAGTGGTGCAATCGATTGCGCATAAAAATCAATGAGATTCAATCCAGATGATGACACTTGGGCTTGCCAAGTTTCAATTGAATTTGAATTTTCGTTTGACCTGTAGAGCGCGAACAAAAAAAAAAAAAAAAAAAAAAAAACATGTACATTTTTTTCGGGTCAAGTGTAATTGAGTCTTCGCTTCGCTCATCCAACAAGGCCTTCTTTATTATCAAAGATATTATTTAGAATGAGTAATGAATATAATTGGATCTCAAGGTGTATATATTGTATCTTAGATTGCATCTAATATTTCCTTCATGATGAGAATAGTCTACGAAATAAATCAACCGAATGAAAACATTAATTTTTAATTTGAATGCCGTCAAAACATCAACTTGATTTAACTTTTTGAAATAATTCAGTTTCATTCTTATTAGCTCATCCATCAACGCGGAAACACATAACGCGTTTTCCTAGTATATATATATTAGTGATGCCTTCGGGTAACAAATTAGGAACCGGGTACACGTCGAAATCACCCGGGTATTACCCGGGTAATTTGAAAAAAAACATATTTACGTCATCCCCTGTCTAGTTCCGTGGTTCTGACGTTTCATAATCTTCTCAGTTCTCGGTGAAGAATAGTATTTGGCATGGCAACTAGAGAGCGGTTGACAGGAAAGGGATTCAGTACACTGCACGTGTGACCACAGATAACGGTAGGTGGTGCGACTAGATTTGACGAGCGCATTATGACAAGTTGAGGGAGGTCTGGGAAGGTAGGTGAAAAAACTTATGTAGAATGCGAAGTTGAATTTCTCTCGGTAGCTTGAGTGATTTATAAAAGATATTTTCTATATTATAGGTACTGATTAGCACAATTACCCGGAACCTAGACGGGTAACCGGGTACCCGGGTAACAGAATATTACCCGGGTAATGCATTACCCGTATCCGACCCAGTTACCCGGGTACCCGACGAAGGCATCACTAATATATATATATATATATATATATATATATATATATATATATATATATATATATATATATATATATATATATGAGTTATAAGTATAATTTATTCGATGAGCGTTAGCAAAGAGTCTCCATCCCACTCTTACGGAGCTTTGTCTGTGTGTGTGTGTGTTTGTTTGTATGTGAGCACTGCACAGGTCGCAGGGTTTGACCGATTGACATGAAACTTTTTCTGTATACGCAAACTTATCCAACTTAGAACTGTATAGTTGTGGGGTCAAATCGGTGGACCATTTTTGAGAAACATCATTTCACAGTTCCTTAAAAACCCCATAAGATTTGGCTGAGCGGAAAAAATTGAAAAATAAAATTTCTTCAATATTATCAAAATTTTCCTCGAATGTGAACACGTGAAGTTTAATTACATTTTGATACACATTTCTGGAAATTTTCAGCTTGATCGGGTCAGCCATTTTGAAGAAAAAACATAAAATGTGCTAAATTGGTACCACTCGAAGCAGTTTCTACCCATTTTCACCCGTAATATTATTATCGCTCGTCTAACAACGCATATATGACGTTTTCCTAGTATTTCTTAACAGTCCACGGGAGTCGATTCAGTGGAATATCAAGTTTTTGTTGCATACTTTTGAACGGTATGAGATATCGAACTTCTGAAAACGAGGAAACACAGTTACTTCTAATACCTTCAAGATGGTGTAAGTAATAACTATTTATCTCAGATCACCTGATTGTCAGACTAATAGACATGAATAGTTACTTCTCACTCCATCTTGAAGCCATTGAAAATATCCGTGTTTCCTGGTTTTCAGAATTTCGATAGCCGCCCCGGTGACTCAGTCAACTATCGCTAGCGGTAGTACCTGAAGTCACCGTTGGGCGTGTGTTCGAGTCCCGCACAAGGCATGGGTTTTTGTAAACGTCCTTTCACCTATCATCACTTCATCGTTTCATTATCACCCGCTCATTCGTACCCCCGTATAACCTAGCTGTTGGTGGGGTCGTTAAGCAACATTTAAAAAAAAGATATCTCATAACCGTTGAAAAGTTATCACCGCAAAACTGTTACTCTGCAGAGTCGACTCCCGCTGAAGACTCCGTCCTGATATCACGCCACTGTCACCATACTCGTCACGCCACTGACTTAATCTCGTCTTGATTTATTGCTTATTATTACATGTGTACAGACATAAGGTACATAGTCAAATAGGTATTAAATATCACAGTTTGTGAGATCACACACAGTCCTGTAGAAACAACATCGTGGAGGTGGTTAGAGATAGAGTGAAACAATGTTCCTGAAGATATCAATGTAAAGCTAGTCTGAAACTGAAAGTGGTGATATTCGAGAGAGATTTGATGTTACCTGGAAGTCGATTCAATCATCTCGCTCATGTTGTACAACACATGCAGGCGATAACAATTAGAACCGTGCAGGGAGGGAAACAGTTGCGCAGCCAACGTGAGAACACCAACACATGTGTTATCTTCCCCCCTCCCCTCAGTCCACACCGTCGTTTTTCTACCATTAAAAGTGACGTGCTATGAATACATCCACCTAGCGAGGTTCCACACCCCGGGGGGAGTGATTGAAAGTGGAGTAGACACAAAGCGCGTCTAAAGATTGAGTATTGACCAAAGAACTTACAACAAAGACTACCCAGCCGTGGTGATCGCAAGCCAATGAATGGTGTCAGTCACATCACCAACAGCTAATAATAGCCACGTCATTCAACAACAACAACGACAACAGCGACGAGAAGTTATCGACTGAATAAATGATGAAGCGATCAGTTGCTTGGTGTGTGACAAGATTGATAACGCCACGAAGCTAGGCAAGCTGTGACTCTCTAGGCGACCAGACTCGTTCGCTCAACGACCGGGTTATCTCGTCTATCGTTCGCTCAACGACACGCCAACGACCAGCTTATCTCGTCGAATCTTTTGTGTGAGAGCGAACAAGTGAGGAAGAGACTATAGATATATATAGATCACACAGTAAGTCACAAAAACCAAACAAAAACATTTGATTGAGCTCTTTGGATTGCTGTTTTGACCTGATTGGCCTGGTTACAGCTATCGTTCCTATGTTTGTGTCTGGTTTGAAAGAGCTCTAAATACCCCGTCTAATAATATTCAGGGATTCAATATAAATAACACCTAATCTTGCGAATAAATGAACATTATTGATTAAACGTGAAGACGCAATTTGGGCCGAGCACCCGTAGGTGTTGATCCGATCAAGCTCCGTGGAGTATTTCAGAATATCATTTCTACACTTCGCCCTATTGGCTAGTTACAAGATGGTACAGAATGATTGGTAGCTGGACTTGACCTAAATGGACATGATCCTCCCCCAGCACGAACACTGAAAACTTCATCATTCTGCTGTCAAAGACTATATTCTAAAAGAAGCTAAGTTGAGTCTGAAGAACCAGGTTTTAAATTAAATTTGGATGCAGAATGTCCCTAATGAAGAGATGACAACCAAGACACCAAAAACATGAAAGAACTATAATAAAACATATCATCTTCAATATAACTGAAATATACGCTATTCATATTTGGTCGTCACATTATAACAAATGGTCTACACAGAATTCAATTAGGCAATATGATATTGTGTAGAGAGACAAGATGGGAGAATGGGAATGTTGAGTGAGATGACATGACAACATGTACGTAGGCCTATGAGACTATTGTACACCTTGCCAAACAGCATGAAACATCACAGGTTATAGCTATCGTTGCTTAACGACCCCACCAACAGCTAGGTTGTATGGGAGGTTATAGCTATCGTTGACAACGACCCCACCAACAGCTAGGTTGTACGGGAGGTTATAGCTATCGTTGCTCAACGACCCCACCAACAGCTAGGTTATACGGGAGGTTATAGCTATCGTTGCTCAACGACCCCACCAACAGCTAGGTTGTACGGGAGGTTATAGCTATCGTTGCTCAACGACCCCACCAACAGCTAGGTTGTACGGGAGGTTATAGCTATCGTTGCTCAACGACCCCACCAACAGCTAGGTTATACGGGAGGTTATAGCTATCGTTGCTCAACGACCCCACCAACAGCTAGGTTATACGGGAGGTTATAGCTATCGTTGCTCAACGACCCCACCAACAGCTAGGTTGTACGGGAGGTTATAGCTATCGTTGCTCAACGACCCCACCAACAGCTAGGTTGTACGGGAGGTTATAGCTATCGTTGCTCAACGACCCCACCAACAGCTAGGTTATACGGGAGGTTATAGCTATCGTTGCTCAACGACCCCACCAACAGCTAGGTTATACGGGAGGTTATAGCTATCGTTGCTCAACGACCCCACCAACAGCTAGGTTATACGGGAGGTTATAGCTATCGTTGCTTAACGACCCCACCAACAGCTAGGTTATACGGGAGGTTATAGCTATTGTTGCTCAACGACCCCACCAACAGCTAGGTTATACGGGAGCTTATAGCTGTCGTTGCGATGGATATCTCTGTTTGAAGCCAGCTCTAAGCAATGTACACTGTATCATCACAGTGTGCTGGGTGATGTGCTCACGGCACGAGATACTGGCCGCTTACATGACGTAGATATCGACGCTCGATCGATCCATCGAGTGGAAGATTGTGAGCTGATGATTATATCGCTCGCTCATCACAGGTTCCAGGCGGCCATTTGCTATTCGTTACAGTGGTCGGTACGTGACTGTGAGTCGGTACAGGTAGTTACTTGAGCAGGTCGATAAGGCAGTTCACTGCGGCCCTGAGCCTGTTAAGAGCACATGGGAGTCGATTTAAGTAATAACTCAGTGTTTTGGTGATAACTTCAGAACGGTACGAGATATCGAGATTATGAAAACGAGGAAACACAGATATTCTCAATACCTGCAAGACGATTTAAGTAATAATTATTCATCACAAATTACCTGATTGTCAGGCGTATAAGGTTAAAAATACACACTTTTCAACCGTATTCCCCTGACAATAATGTGATATGAGATAAACATCTGTCACTTACACCGTTTTGAAGGTATTGGAAATATCTATGTTTCCTGGTCCTCAGAATTTCGATATCTCATACCGTTCAGAAGTTATCAGCAAAACACTGATGTTATCGCTAAATCGACTCCCACGGCCTCTTAAACACATTCCCGACATTTCTTCAGGGATATATTGATCATGTGAGACTTGACATACACTCTGTTGCTAGAGATGTTGTTTAGAAATTGTAAATAACTAGGAAAACGCCATATACGCGTTGTTAGACGAGTGAATAGTAATAGTATGAGTAAAAATGGGTAAAAACTGCTTCGAGTGGTACCAATTTAGCACATTTTATGTTTTTTCTTCAAAATGGCTGACCCGATCATGCTGAAAGTTTCTAGAAATGTGTATCGAAATGTAATTCAACTTCACGCAAAATTTCATTTTCAGATGAGCGTAGCGAAGATTTTCACTCAAGTCTTACGGAGCTTTGTCTGTGTTTTTTTTTTTTTTTTTTTATGTTTGTTTGTAAACACTGCACAGGTCGCCGGGTTCGACCGATCGACATGAAACTTTTTTTTTATATGCAAACCTATCCAACTTAGAACTGTATAGTTTTGAGGTCTAATCGGTTGGACCATTTTTGAGAAACATCATTTAGAAGTTTCTAAAACCCCCATAAGATTTGGCTAGGCGGAAAAAATTGAAAACAAATCTCTTCAATATGATTCAAATTTTCCACAAATGTGAACACAAGAATAATATACACTAGGCAAACGCAGGATGTGCGTTGTACGATGAGCGAGATGTCTATATAAAGTATAATCGAAAACTACAAACCTTGATCATTTGAAATGAACTTCATCCGATGTCAATGAATCTAGAAAGCCGTGACTTCGACAATGCAACATTTTTCAACTAATATTTCTATCTTTTCGATGAATAAAATACATTTATTATATTATTTTCTCCAAAACGGCTGGTCCAAATATCGAACCAAATTTGTATTCATGTATATTATTCTTGTGTTCACATTTGTGGAAAATTTGAATCATATTGAAGAGATTTAATTTTTCAATTTTTTTCCGCCCAGCCAAATCTTATGGGGGTTTTAGAAACCTTTAAATGATGTTTCTCTAAAATGGTCCAACCGATTAGACCTCAAAACTATACAGTTCTAAGTTGGATAAGTTCGCATATAAAAAAAAAGTTTCATGTCGATCGGTCAAACCCTGCGACCTGTGCAGTGTTTACAAACAAACAAAAAAAAACACACACAGACAAAGCTCCGTAAGACTTGAGTGAAAATCTTCGCTACGCTCATCTAATTAGTTGAAAAATGTTGCATTGTCGAAGTCACGGCTTTCTAGATTCATTGACATCGGATGAAGTTCATTTCAAATGATCAAGGTTTGTAGTTTTCGATTATACTTTATATAGACATCTCGCTCATCGTACAACGCACATCCTGCGTTTGCCTAGTTTTAGATAATATATTTATTTCCCGCTGTGTTATTCTAATGGGTATTTTTGAGATTTCTAAAATTTGTAAACAAAAAGTTACCTCTCGATAATGCCACAAAACTATACAGATCTAAGTTAGATGAGGAACCATATTGAAAAAAAGTTTGAAGTTGATAACTGTAGTCGTTTGACCTGTGGAGAACCGACAAAAAACATGAAAAAAAAATTAAAACCGAACACCAATTTTTTATCAGTGTGTCAAATTGAATCCTCGCTAAAGCTCGTCCAACAAATCAGTAACGATGCTTTTCTGAAACAAATTGAAGCTGTCATTTTCTGTATCTTGAATGTCGCAGGGCCACGTATATTGTAACACGGCACGGTCGTACGGTTTTCCGTCCCGGTAAGGCACGTGAACCAGGCAGAATCTTCACGGACCTTCACGGATTTTTTCCGCTCAGCCTAATCTTATGAGGGTTTTAGAAACTTTGAGATGATGTTTCTTAAAAATGGTCCAACCGATTTGACCCAACAACTAAGTTGGATAAGTTTGCGTATAAAAAAAAAATCATGTCGATCGGTCAAACCCTGCGACCTGTGCAGTGCCTACAAACAAACAAACCACAATTAAACCTGACATCCAATTTGTCATGTGGTCAAATCTGAATCCCTAAGCTCGCTCATCTAATCAGTACGGATGCATTTTCCATTGAGTCCATCGCATTGCATGTACTCTGTGTCCGAGCGGACACATTGTAGTACACGGACAGGCTCGTAGTTAGTCACTCGAGTGCAATGTTGCCACAGAATCTCAGTCGTACAGTTCCCGCGCCAGTACATCGTGACGGCGTTTTAGATCACTGGACATGATGTTTCAATGGAGTCCAACCGAATTGCCTCCATGTAGTCCAGCTCGGAATTGCCCATGTCTGCTCATGTGATCCAACTCGGCATGTGCCCATGTCCTGCTCCATGTGAAGTCCAGCTCGGACATGTGCCCATGTCTGCTCCATGGAGTCCAGCTCGGACATGTGCCCATGTCTGCTCCATGTGAGTCCAGCTCGACATGTGCCCATGTCGTCCATGTGATTCCAGCTCGGACATGTGCCCAATGTCTGCTCCCATGTGAGTCCAGCTCGGACATGTTGCCCATGTCTGCTCCATGTGAGTCCAGCTCGGACATGTGCCCTGTCTGCTCCATGTGAGTCCAGCTCGGACATGTGCCAATGCATCTGCTGCTCCATGTGAGTCCAGCTCGGACATGTGCCAATGTTCGCTCCAATGTGAGTCTCCAAGCTCGGACATGTGCCCATGTCTGCTCCATGTGAGTTCTCCAGCTCGGACATGTGCCCATGCTCTGCTCCCATGTGAGTCCAGCTCGGACATGTGCCATGTCTGCTCCATGTGAGTCCAGCTCGGACATGTGCCCATGTCTGCTCCATGTGAGTCCAGCTCGGACATGTGCCCATGTCTGCTCCATGTGAGTCCAGCTCGGACATGTGCCCATGTCTGCTCCATGTGAGGTCCAGGCTCGGAACAGTGCCCATGTCTGCTCCATGTGAGTCCAGCTCGCGACATGGTCCCCTGTCTGCTCATGTGGTCCAGCTCGACTGTGCCCATGTCTGCTCACATGTGAGTCCAGCTCGGACATGTGCCCATGTCTGCTCCATGTGAGTCCAGCTCGGACATGTGCCCATGTCTGCTCCATGTGAGTCCAGCTCGGACATGTGCCCATGTCTGCTCCATGTGAGTCCAGCTCGGACATGTGCCCATGTCTGCTCCATGTGAGTCCAGCTCGGACATGTGCCCAATGTCTGATCATGTCCCACTTGGCTCTTGTGCTTATTGACCGCCACAGAGATATGGAAGATTGAGGAAAGAGAGACATACGTCACGAGTAATACATATTTTCTCTCACCAACTTTCTATTCATTATTTGAGGCAAGCTGAATGATTTGTTCTGGGCTCAGCATGCAAATATATTTCAAACATACCACTAGGAAAACGCAGAATGAGCGTTGTGAGATGAGCATATAAGTATGGCCATCTGGGATTAAAACATATTCTGTCAGCTCAATCTACATCTACAGACCTAGACCTACTTCAAACACTGAAAAACACTACCTGCAACTTGTTGCTATTCATAGAGCAACCTGTCGCATATACACTTTGCATTACATGTTGATCCTGATATTCGAAGAAATGTGTACTCTTATTGCGTTTCTCATCTGATTGTTGTACAAATTATTGAAAATGTGTATGATGATTGTTTTCATATTATTTTGTATGAATTTGAAAACTTTTGAAAACTTTTCGTTTTCAAGTGTTTTACCCCTGGGTTGTTCTTATGGGGATTTTCCAAACTTGCCAATTTTTTTTTCGGAAAAACCGTTCAATCAATCGATTTTTTGAAAAACAATCACAACCTATTTTGGTGTGACACCAATATTTAGAAACAAATTGAGTCGATTGGTGTTTTTTCCTGACCTGTATGCCGCGTACAATGCGGCGTGGAATGGACGCTCATCTGACTAGAGAGAGTCGAACTCAGTTCGTATCTCTATCAGAAGTAGTCGACGCGAGAGTACGACCGGCACACGTAGCGCAGTGGTTAACGCCCAGTTCGATCCCCGCCGCCGACCATCTTTACAGAGGTTTTTCATGGTTTCCCTTTGTAGACTATAATGCCGGGATGGTTCCTACAATAAGTCGGCCATGACCGCTTCCTTCCCACCATTACCCTTCCCATTACCCAAGAACCTTCATCTCATCATCCCATCATCTCATTAATCATCCATCCGACGCCATTAGATCTGCGCTATCATAACAGTGCGTCGTTAAACCCGAGTACGCCCCAGGATGACGTAAGGGGGAGATAAGCGAGCCAATCAGCATCAGGCAGTGTTTACACGTACCTGTGTTGTGTAACCAAACAATCGAGCTCTACAGTCAACAGGTCAACAGGTCAACAGGTCAAAGGTCGAACACATCGAACAAGTGTAATCATTTCATTATTGATGATTTTGTCCTTCAAAATTCAGAAACTGAAATCATGAAAGGGTATTTATTCTCTTTTCCATGACCTCAAAATACTTATCTTTGCAATCGAATTCCTTCACAACCAGTCACCACTCGACTATAGCCTGGTGAATGTTGGACCAATAATTACATCGCTTAGCTCTGTGTTTTCTGTCAGGCGAGCTTAAGGGGAACACGCACACAAAAATGTAGTAAATATTGCGTTATTAATTGACGTATCATATGGTTGAATTAGTATTATACAAAATTTGAAATGAGAAAAAAGTTGAAAATTCCGAGAAAATTTTGTTAAACTAGGAAACGCCATGTATGCGTTGTTAGACGAGCGGATAGTTATAGTATGGGTCAGAATGGGTAAAAACTGCTCCGAGTGGTACCAATTTAGCACGTTTTATGTTTTTTCTTCAAAATGGCTCACTCGATCAAGCTGAAAATATCCGGAAATGTGTGCCAAAATATAATTCAACTTCACGCAAAATTTCATTTTTTTGGAAAATATATATATATATATATATTTTCCGATATGTTATTCTAATGGGTATTTTTGAAATTTCTAAAATTCATAAAAAAAAGTTACACCCCGATAATGCCACAAAACTATACAGAACTAAGTTAGATGAGGAACCATATTGAAAAAAAGTTTGAAGTTGATAGCTGTAGCCGTTTGACCTGTGGAGAACCGACAAAAAAACATATAAAAAAAATAAAAAAAAAACATATAAATGAACACCAATTTTTTCCAGTATGTCAAAAAGAATCCTCGCTGAAGCTCGTCTGATGAGAAATACGTTGAATCGGGACATACACGGAAACAAGTAGATAGTTTGCATTAGGATGACAATTGATACATATTGGTGAAGTGAACTTTCTTCTATTTGCTGAGCTAAATTTCAACAGCAAATCTATGACCGTTTCGATACAAATTAGTGATTCGGCTACCTCGATTTACGAAAAACAATTGCGTGACTTTTCCTGGACTTGTATGCCAAACGCATAAGGTTGAACTGTTATTTTCAACTAAGCCCAAAGCCAGTTGTTTATAAACACATCGATACCACACATGGTACAATACCTAAAGAAGTAATCAAGTGGTGTATGTAACGCGAGATGCATGTTTTGTGACCATTTCCAGTGTCGACTAAAGCATAAACAATCGTAGTGGCTTTCCGGACGAACGTTTTGTTGAGAAACTGCTGCACACCATTCAGAGAAGAATATTTTCAAAAATAATCACCCTGGTGGGAACTTTTCCCCCTCTGGTGACTGGGGACGCCTTAACGATTATACACATAATAATATCTCTCAAAACATACCAAATTATTGAAATTGCAATTTTTTCTGTGAATACCGATTGTTGGATGAGCTTAGTGAAGACTTCCATTCCACTCACTGGAACAAAACAGGCTTCGTTTTCATTTTTTTGTAATTTTGTGCTTGCTATACAGGCCAGGAAAGAAGACAAATTGAAATGAAACTATTTCTTCATATTTTATTAGAGTGGGTTGAGATTGCTTTTCAAAACAATAGGTCAAAAGTTTTCACGGAAAAAATTCGGAAAGTTAGTAATAAAAAAACAGAAGTATAACTATAGGAGGGAAAAAATTGGTAACACATTTTTTTCAAAAGCATCAGAAGTTTCATTGAATATGAAAAAAGTATCATACACATTTTCAGTGATTTTTACCACATTCGGATGGGAAATAACAGACAAAACGCATCTAGGCCATCATTGGATGAGCGAAGCGAAGACTCAATTACACTTGACCCGAAAAAAATGTACATGTTTTTTTTTTTTTTTTTTTTTGTTCGCGCTCTACAGGTCAAACGAAAATTCAAATTCAATTGAAACTTGGCAAACCCAAGTGTCATCATCTGGATTGAATCTCATTGATTTTTATGCGCAATCGATTGCACCACTTCTGAGAAAACTAATTTTCCATTTTCCAAATTACCCATAAGAATAAGCCGGAGAAAAATTTTCATAAATAAAATGTCCTTCAAAAAATTTCAAATTTTCACAAAATTTCAATATAATAATGATACACATTATTTCGAACTTTCATTGAAATCCAATCAGTCGTTTTGATATAAAAAATTATATAATGACAAAAGAAAGCAAAAAAAGAATTTTCGTACAAAAAATGTCTTTCGAAAAAATTCAAATTTTCACCAAATCTCAATATAATAATGATACAGATTATTTCAAACTTTTACTGAAATCCAATCAGTCGTTTAGATATAAAAAATTATTTAATTACATTTTTACACATCTTTTCAAAGCTATTAGGAAAACCAATTAAATCCAAGCAACAAGTGTCATCCATTAATGGAAAACGATTAAAACAAGGCCTTCTTTATTATCGAAGAAATTATTGACAGTGAGTAATGAATATAAAAGGAGGGTCTCAAGGTGTATATATTTATACAGCTGTCATCACGTTTCATATAGTAGTCTAATATTACAATAGATAATATTAAATTGCATCTAATATTTCCTTCATGAGAATAGTCTACGAAACAAACCAAACAAATGGAAAGATTGATTTTTAACTTGAATGCCGTCAAAACATCAACTTGATATAACTTTTTGAAAGAATTCAATGTCATTCTTATTAGCTCATCCATCAACGCGGAAACACATAACGCGTTTTCCTAGTGTGAATATGTATTTTTCTCTCATCAATCAATCAATGCAATCAATATCAATCAATAATCTGAGCAACAAGTCGGATCGATTAAAATGCGTGACGAATAAAACGGAAAAGCAGGAACCCAAGGTCTGCAGATGTGGATTGGGCTACAAAATATTTTTTATTCTAGATTTCCATACTCGTAAGCTTCACTCACAACGCATGTACTGCGTTCCCCTAGTTTATTCCTATTGGTGGATCGCCAACTCAAGTATAACTTTCTTATAAACATGTTGTAATTCCAATAGCAATGACATTCACTTCAGTTCTTTCATTTAATTCACTTCCACATTATAGTGATTTGTGTGTTGTTTTTGTTCTGAGGTTGGTACTGGGTGTGGCAGCTGAAGCTAATTATTGTGATTGGTACGACTGGAATCGCACGACACAAGCATTATGTGTTTTCAATGGCGCTGTTTAAATGTATTAAAACTGTAAAGTTGGTATTAGTTTCTGTTTTCCAACCTTTCAGCCGAACAGTCGTGACGTCATTCCTCTTCCACTCGACTGTTGTTGTTGTTGTTGTTGTTGTTGTTGTCGTGAACGGAGGGAATTAATTGGATGAAACAAAAAATGTGAAAATAGTTCACTAATTCTAAAAGTTGAAAGATATTAATGTTTGTAATCTGAAGTCACAATCATCACTCTATTCATGTATTTATTAGTTTATTAATATATTCATTTATTCATTCATTCATCGATTAATTTATTCATTTATTCATTCATTATTATTCATTAATTATTTATTCATTCATTGATTGAGTAATTATTTATAGATCTATTCATCAAATCATCCTTTCATTTATTCATTCCTTCACTAATTTATTCATTTATTCATCACCCATTCATTTATTCTATATATTTATCTATCCATTCTTTTATTCATATATTCGATCATTCATCCATTCATCCATTCATCTTATAATTGTTATTCATCCATTTGTATTTAAAGATCTGTTCTCATTCATCTATTTGTTCATCCATTTATTAATGAATTGATGAATTTATCAATAAATTAATTGAATAGTGCCTCATTCTACATTTCATTCAAATCTTCATTCATAATTATATTCATTCATCAACAAAACATGCCTCATGCGGGACTCGAACCCTAGACTAATGGGATCTTGTGTTTTTAAAGCGTTAACTTGGTAAACTGAGCTGCGAATATCTGTGTTTCCTCGTTTGCAGAATTTCGGTATTACTCGAAATTACGAATTCAGTATTGGAAACAGATTTTACACGTTTCCTAGTTTTAGGAAAAATTTCAAGAAAATAGATTACATGAAAGCAAGACATGACTGCCGATATAACCGTACCACCCTCACTGGCTCAGTCAACTATCGCACCGCGCTGCGAACTGGAGTCACCGCTGGGCGTGGGTTCGAGACCCGCGTGAGACATGCCATCCCTTGATCCGCCACTGCTCGTACCCCCATGTGTGTCGGGCCAGTGCGCAGGGCTTGTGCGCAGGGGGAGGGGGCTGCTTGATATTCATGGCCTGGGACTCGTGTGGCGGGAACACGTGGCTGACGTCACGCCGGGACCCTCGCAGCGCGCCGCAAACAGACCTCAGCCGGGGGTCGAACTGGGCACAGATTCACCGAGGATTTTATCTCTTGAAACGCTGTGAGCTGAAACCGTTTTAGGACTTATCATCAGACTCGGTTGCAAGTCTCGGCACGAAAAGTGTTGAGCAAATGTCCCACAAAATACTAACACTTATACCTTCTTATCTGAGCACGACATTAGTGCGACGAGGTGAAATTCATTCAAGACTTACCAGAAACAACAATCACCTCAGTATTACTATACGCACAAAACAACCAAATTCAAGTCTTCCTTCAAATACAATGCCACTACGCTATACAACGCAGTTCCTGAACAGTTCAAGACATTAGGCCACAATGCATTCAAAGCTGCAGTGAAAAGACTACACAAAGATCGGATCAGAAGAATAGCCATCAGTTATAATTATACATCGTATTTCATACTGTTTCATCATAATATTCATTCATACCATCTTGTTTGTATCTCATTATATCATTTAATTCTTATTCATAGCTCATAAGTAAAAATAATATTGGTTATATGGAAGAGCAGAATATTTTAGCCATGCTAAAATCTGAATATCGCCATTTTTGGGGGAAAAATAAAGACAATTGAATTTGAATTTGAGAATAGTTTGTTTTAAAGTTATCACCGGTCTTGACTGGTTTTAGTGGAGATACAACACTCACCTCGCAATTGATTTCTATGATTCTGGATATTGTCCTCACTGAAATTCACTCAGTATCATGTTTCGAAGATAAAGATGAATGTTGGGAGAGTTTGGAAGTAAAGGCACGATCCTATTTTCAATTATTATAAGAATTATTCTATCCCAACCTCACATCTGGGAAGTTCGACTGACAGCTGACAGAATTGGCGGTAAACAAAATGCAAAGCCTTCTTGATGATCAACGTCAGAAAGATTCCCGGCAATAAGGAAATCACTCCACCCTGGCTCAGAGTGTCTTGCTGCTCTCAACTCGGCTCCTCCACCAGACTGCTCTCAACTCGGCTCCTCCACCACCCTGGCTCAGAGTGTCTTGCTGCTCTCAACTCGGCTAATCCACCACCCTGCTCTCAACTCGGCTCCTCCACCACCCTGGCTCAGAGTGTCTTGCTACTCTCAACTCGGCTCCTCCACCACCCTGCTCTAGACTCGGCTCCTCCACCACATTGCTCTCAACTCGGCTCCTCCACCAGACTGCTCTCAACTCGGCTCCTCCACCACCACGCTCTCAACTCGGCTCCTCCACCTCCCTGGCTCAGAGTGTCTCGCTGCTCTCAACTCGGCTCCTCCACCACCCTGCTCTCAACTCGGCTCCTCCACCTCCCTGGCTCAGAGTGTCTTGCTGCTCTCAACCCAGGAATAAACAGGAACCAACAGGAAGTGTCCCACGTCCAGGCCTGGATAAATGGTCCAGAAAGCGGTGGGAGGAGATTCAGGAATATATCAGGTCTTTGTTGATAGTTTTCTGACGGTATGAGGCATCATTAGATGAGCGTTAGCGAAGATTTTCATCCAACTCTTACGGAGCTTTGTCTGTGTTTTCTTTTGTAAGCACTACACAGGTCGCAGGGTTCGACTGATCGACATGAAACTTTTTCTGTATACGCAAACTTATCCAACTTGGAACTGTTTAGTTTTTGGGTCAAATTCAAATCTCTTAGACCAATTTTCAGAAACATTATCTCAAAGTTTCTGAACCCCCATAAGATTAGGCCGGGCGAAAAAATCGGAAAATAAAACCTCTCCAATAGAATTCAAATTTTCCTCAAATGTGAACGCGGGAATGATACACATTATTAAAAATTTGTATGCAATTCGGACCAGCTGTTTCGAAGAAAATGATGTAATACATTTCCTTCATTCATCGAATAGATATAGAAATAATAGCAGAAACATGTTGCAGTGATAGATTGATGACTCCCTAGATTCGTTGGTATCGAATGAATTATATTTTATATCATCAAGGTATGTATAGTTTTCAATTATACTTTATATAGACATATCGCTTTCCCTAGTAATCTATCTCGGGTGAGATTAAATCATCAGCTTCTGATTCTAAGAATTGCACAGATATTGAGCTGATGATGTGATCTGTGTACCTGATTGAGAGTGAACTGGGTTTCACTCATACCGTCCTGATGGTAGTAATAATGTCGGTGTCTCGGTTTGTTAGACGAGCTTTAGCGAGGATACGATTTAAACATACTGAAAAAAATCGTATTCGTTTTTTTATGTTTTTTGTCGGTTCTCCACAGGTCAAACGAATACAGCTATCAACTTCAAACTTGTTTTCAATATGGTTCCTCATCTAACTTAGATCTGCATAATTTTGTGGCATTATCGGGGGGTTACTTTTTTTTATGAATTTTAGAAATTTCAAAAATACCCATTAGAATAACACAGCGCAAAAAAAAATTCATTTTCCAAAACAATGCAATTTTGCGTGGAGTTGAATTACATTTTGATACACATTTCAAAAAATTTTCAGCTTGATCGGTTCAGCCATTTTGAAGAAAAAACATAAAATGTTCTAAATTGGTACCACTCGAAGCAGTTTTCACCCATTTTTACCCATACTATTACTATTCGATCGTCTAACAACGCATATATGGCGTTTTCCTAGTTAGAAACCAAGTTTCGTGCGAATAGCTCCTCCGAGCATCCACATGTCCGTGCATCAAACATGTTTCAATACTTGAACGTGACAAAAAGAGGCTCAAGGGAAACTCACCCGCAAAAATGTAGCAAATATTTGGTTATTTATTGATGTAACAATGTTGAAATAGTGAGCCTATATTGTAAATGGAAAATGGAAACGAGAATTCCGCAAAATGTTGGCAGTACTGAGAAATGCGTTAGACCGTTATGCGAGAAAACCAGTGTTTGGTTAGCAAGATCACAATCGCTGCTTGGTTGTGAAACCTTCTCCTATAACATCAGATCAACTAAACTTCATCAGCAAACATACAGACGATTCGATACAAATGAATAGTTTCTGCCACTTTGAACTTCAACAGAAGATGATGTGACTTTCTTGGTCTTGTATGCCAAGCGCATGTGGTTGCACTGTTTTTTCAGTTCAGCCCAAAGGCAGTTGTTTTACGAACACTTCGATACCACACACGATAAAATAAATCGTAATCAAATGGTGTATGTAACGCGAGATGCATGTTTTGTGACCATTTGCAGTGTCAACTAAAGAATAATTATCGTAGTGGCTTTCTGGATGAACGTATTGTTGTGAAACTGCTTCACACCATTCAGAGAAGTACCTTCTGAGTTCTAAAATAGCTCGATCCATGATAAACAATCACAATATTTTCAAAAAAATCACTTTGATGGGAAGTTTTTGCTCTGCGGTGACTGGGGAGAGGTTGATTTGGCGATTTGTCAGTTATTTGCTGATGACTTGAGAACGGTATCAGATATCAACATTCTGATAGGAAAACGCCATATATGCGTTGTTAGACGAGCGGATGGTAATAGTATGGGTAAAAATGGGTAAAAACTGCTTCGAGTGATACCAATTTAGTACATTTTATGTTTTTCCTTCAAAATGATTCACCCGATCAAGTTGAAAGTTTCCAGAAATGTGTATCAAAATGTAATTCAATTACACGCTGAATTTCATTTTTTGGGGAAAATAAAAATATCTTCTTTTTTCCGCTGTGTTATTCTAATGAGTATTTTTGAAATTTCCAAGATTCATAAAAAAGAAGTTACCCCCCGATAATGCCACAAAACTATACATATCTAAGTTAGATGAGGAACCATATTGGAAAAAAGTTCGAAGTTGATAGCTGTAGCCGTTTGACCTGTGGAGAACCGACAAAAAAACATGTAAAAAAAAAATAAAAAAGTTAAAACGATCACCATTTTTTTTCAGTATGTCTAATAAAATAAGTAAATGACTAATCCCTGAGTGTTGTTGCCAGTAGCCGTTCGGCCGCGTCGTGGTGTGACGTAATACGGCTGTGCGTGGTTGGTGTCTAGGTTGTTGGTGCCACGAGCGCCCTGCAGTGAGGTGTGGGGTGTGAGCTCGTCTTCAGAGACCGGGTGGGGGGGAGGAGGGGGGGAGGGGGAAACCCACCCCGATTGACGGCGATAAAGGAATGAGATAGCGGCCACTTCACTGCTTACACTAATTTACATACTAAAATGAAGAAATCCTGCAGCTTTCCGCATCACTGGCCAGGACATTTCTCAAATAGAAAAGAGAAGAAAAAACACACCAAAATAATGATAAAAATCAGAAAATATCCATTTGAAATTTGCAATTCCTTGCCACCTCTTTTTTAAATTCTTTTGATCGAGAATATCAAAGTGGGAGAATGTTTGAAGTGACATGCAAACAACTTATAAAACACAAACAAGTTGCAAACTAGGAATATAGAAGTATGTCGTATGTACAGGATTTTTTTTTTTTTTAGAAAAAGCTGTTAAAAAGACTTCAAAGATGAAAAAAACTTCAATTATGTTTTAGGAAAATGTCAACCCCTTCCCTTTGGACTCTTTCCCTCGCTCTTCCCTCCCCCTCCCCCTGATCTCCCCCAGGAATCGAAGGTGTTTGATCGTATCCAGGGAAAGTCCCGCAAGGAATGATAACGACGCGCGTCAGCATGGCACTACTACCCAGGGCAAGACAAATCCGTTCTTAAACGGGAACCCACACACAGATATGTAGCAAATATTACGTTATTAATTCATGGCTTAAGATTGAATTAGTATAGGTATTCAAAATTTGAAAAGAATAGAAAAGTTGAAAGTTCCGAGAAAATTTTGGAAAACTAGTTGAAAATTATGTTAAAGCGTTACATACAAGAAAACAAGTATATAGTTAGCATAACGATGACAATTGATACATTAGTAGATTAAGCCTCCCTCTATCAGCTAAGCTGAATTTCATCAGAGAACCTTTGGCCGTTTTAATACAGGTTAATGGTTTCAGTTACCTCGACTTACGAGAACACATCGCGTGAATTGCCCTGGTCTTGTGTGCCAAACACATAAGGTTGAACTGTTTACTTGTAGCTGAGCCCAAAGCCAGTTCTTGTACGAACACATCGATACCACACACGATACAATACCTCAAGAAGTGGTGTATGTAACGCGGGATGCATGTTTAGTGACCATTTCCAGTGTCAACTAAAGCATAAACAATCGTAGTGGCTTTCCGGATGAACGTATTGTTGTGAAACTGCTGCACACCATTCAGAGAAGCACCTTCTAAAGTAACGTTGATCCATGATAAACATCCACAATATGTTGAAAAATAATCACCCTGGTGGGAACTTTTCTCCCTACGGTGACTGGGGACGCCTTGAATGGGACTAAAAACAATGGTAACAAATCATAACAGTTTTGTAAATATTTTTGTTTCTGTCGTCAAATTGAAAAAAAATCCAACCATAACCCTGCGCTCGACTCAACGTTTTATAGTTATTCTGAAAATGAGAAAAAGTAACAGCGTCGGGAGTCGAACCATGGACTCTCAAAACGTGAGGAAGCTATATGGTGATAACAGCACCACACAGACAAGTGCTTACCCGTAGCTATTTTATCATATCATAGCACGGGTCGGCAACTGAGTCATGACGTCACAAATAGTGGCGCTCCCATTGGACACTTTTAGTCCCGTATTTAAAAGCCGACTGGCAGAAAAGTTCTCGCCGTTGGAAAACATCACTGACCTCTGGGGGGAATATATATATATATATATATATATATATATATATATATATATATATATATATATATATATATATATATATATATATATATATACATATATATATATATATATATACATATATATATATATATATATATATATATATATATATATATATATATATATATATATATATATATATACATATATATATATATATATATATATATATATATATATATATATATATATATATGTGCTAACGTAGGTTCTCGTGGCCTATGATAGTTGGTAGTACAATTTTTGCGGTAATGCCACGCTGCTCACATTTTTCATGTCGACGTTTCGGCGGAATTTGCTCCGCCATCTTCAGGAAAGATCCAACTGGGTCGATGGTCAGCACTTGAATGGAAACCATGGGCTCCGTGCGTCGTCTTATACTTAAAACGAGGAATCCAGCTATCCAATGATCGCTGTTAGTCAGTTTAATACTGACCCAGTTGGATCTTTCCTGAAGATGGCGGAGCAAATTCCGCCGAAACGTCGACATGAAAAATGTGAGCAGCGTGGCATTACCGCAAAAATTGTACTACCATATATATATATATATATATATATATATATATATATATATATATATATATATATATATATTATATATATATATATATATATATATATATATATATATATATATATATATATATATATATATATATATAAATATATATATATATATATATAAATATATATATATATATATATATATATATATATATATATATATTATATATATATATATATATATATATATATTACATATATATATATATATATATATATATATATATATATATATATATATATACATATACACACAAAACCTGATATTTCGCTAAATCGTCTCCCATCCACTTTGAAGCAGCCAACTTATACAGCAACCATTCAATATGTTAATCTATTGGTTTAAGTAATCGAAATCTCATATACTAATTGAGTTATTCCAACAGAAAGTTCACATAGAAATCAGAGTCTTCAGAAAAATTCATATCGGTTACAAACTCCATTGCTGCATGTAGGCCCTACATTTTTTCAATTCATCTCGTATTTTTCATAAAAGCCTAAGTCGAACGTTCAAATGTCAACATGTTAGTTTGATTGACATTTAATAGAAACTGCGAGATTGGAACTGAGAGCAAGCTGAGAGACTGCGCAAGAAGTTATGTTTCCTGAGATTCAGAAACAAAGACGCTGAGATAATCTCACACTTGAAGTTGTCAGTTCATGGCCATGTGGGGACGAGTGACGTGTGGCCTACCGAGATCAAGAAAGCCTTGGACGGATCGGCTTGGGACAAACGTTAAAATGCTCGACACGAAATTAAGAAGTCATCGGAGGGACTTGGAAGTAGGCGAAAAAGAGGTCAACATTCGGGTCGTATTTAGATCGACCGGCAAATAGGCTCGTGTCGCGACGTGAAGAAACCAACATCGTTTCGGCCGTCACTGTGATCAGATGTCGACGACATGACGACATCGTCGACAAGTCGTACTCGGTGATATTGGTAGGGGGAGGGAGGGGGAAAGAAAAAAGGCGCGGAAACTGGAGACACCGACAACAGAAAAGAAATTGTGATTGGTTGAAATTCGGAATTGTGATTGGTTGGTTACTCGCGTATACGGTTACTTGCTGGTCTATTGTGAATAGAGACTTCAAATATTACGATAGCTGCTTGAGTTAACGACTATTGTGAACGGGCCTTATGTGTGCGTAGAAAAGATGACGTGTCAGGTCATGAAGTTCTTCAAACCTGTTCACTCACGGGAACTATACAGATCGGCGCTTTTCTCTGTCTGTGTGTTGTTCGGACCGCAATATCATGTCTCAGCGGATCGCCGTGGAACACACGCCAAATTGCTCGGTGCGGGGAGACGAGTAGAGTACGTAGGGTACTCTGTGGGATTAACAGAGAGTATGTGACGCTCCTATTCCGCGGTGAACTCTGACCTCTCAGGGCGGTGATATCGCCACGGCGGCTCGGCGAGATGGATGCGATGCATCAGGCCGAACTGCAACACTGTGATGCGCCCGACAATATACGTACAACTTCTAGAATGTTGAACTTTGTAGTATAAATTAATTCCATCAGCTATCTTCTGGTACGACTAACAGGTCAAATATCTCACCATGTAGAATCAACGAATTGACAATAAAACATATTATCGGTAGAGTTTTGCTGACCTGTGCGTCCTGCGGTTACGCTGGATCTAGAAAATTCGAGAACATTCCAGAAGATTCGTCGCAGCAGTAATTCGTAATAGAGAGAGAGATATAGATAGAGAGAGAGAGAGATATATAGATATAGATAGAGAGAGAGAGAGAGAGAGAGAGAGAGAGAGAGAGAGAGAGAGAGAGAGAAGAGAGAGAGAGAGAGGGGGGGAGAGAAAGAGAGAGGAGAGAGAGAGAGAGGAGAGCGAGAGAGAGGAGAGAGAGAGGAGCGAGAGAGAGAGATGGAGAGAGGGAGAGGGGGATGGAGAGAGAAGAGAGAGAGAGAGAGAGGAGAGAGAGAGAGAGGAGAGAGAGGAGGGGGGAGAGAGAGGGGGAGGATCGAGGAGAAGGAGAGCGAAGAGGGAGAGGAAGAGAGATGAGAAAGAGAGAGAGAGTAGAGAGAGACGAGAGAGCGAGAGAGAGAGAAGAGAGAGGGTCGGGAGAGAAGTCAAGAGGAGCTAACTCGGAGTCATTAAGATGGTGGTTGGCAAAGCGATGGCACAAGAAAGTGGTCAGGTTAGAGCAACGACACAGAAGGGGTTTGGCAAGTGGCAGGGTAGCTACATAGGAGTCAAGAGGGCAACACAAGCTACATATCAAACGTCGTCATGTTTCGCATCTACAACTTCTTCCAGATCACGATATTCATTAGACGAGCTTAGCGAGCATTCAATTTGACATACTGACAAAAATTGGTTTTCGTTTTTATGTCTTTTTTTTTTTCATGTTTTTTGTCGGTTCTCCACAGGCCAAACGACTACAGCTATCAACTTCAAACTTTTTGTCGATATGGTTCCTCATCTAACTTAGATCTTTATAGTTTTGTGGCATTATCGGGTGGTAACTTATTTGTATGAATTCTAGAAATTTCAAAAATACCCATTCGAATAACACGGCGGAAAAAAAATATTTTATTTTCCAAATAAATGCAATTTCGCGTGAAGTTGAATTACATTATGATACACATTTGTGAAAAATTTCAGCTTGATCGGGTCTGCCATTTTGAAGAAAAAACATAAAATGTGCTAAATTGGTACCACTCGAAGCAGTTTCTACCCATTTTCATCCATATTATTACTATTTGCTCGTCCAACAACGGATATATGGCGTTTTCCTGGTGTATCCACAATGTTGTATCGAGTCGCGTTGAGTGTGGTGTATTGTGGCGAGAGCACATCACGTGCTGATGAGTATTATGAACATGGAATAACTCCTTGCTTTGTTTGTAAAAGTCACACCACACAGATTTATCTGCGCTCAAAGAATAGCGTCCTGCAGTTTCTGATTAGGAACACATCATTTTGTTGCGTGTTATCTACAGAAAAATAAGAATAATAGCACATTTTTCTCCTTTCTTATTTAGTGCGTATATGTTATCTTTGTCATATTTCTGATAATTAATTGTGTTACTCGCAATATTGTCCGTTTATTAGATGAGCGTAGCGAAGATTTTCATCCCATATACCGATTTTTTTTTTATTATGTGTGTGTAATTTCGTACGCGGCATACAGGTCAGGAAAAAGTTTCAATCAACTCGAAACTTTTTTTCAAAATTGGTGTTATACCAGAATAGGTTGGGATTGTTTTTCAATACTTAGAAAACCAAAATTTTCCAAAAGCTCTTAAATTCATACTGAATGTGGAAAAAACTATCATACATATTTTAAGCGATTTATGGAACAATCGGATGTGAAATAACGAAGAAAACGCATTTTTACAGTACTTTTCTACACATCAATAAAAGCAATTAAGAAAGCAATTAAGAAACTATTAAATGTGAGCAACAAGTGTCACCAATAAATTAAAACGTTTAAAATCTGTGATGGATATGAAGAAGGCACTGGTATAATTGTTTGGGAACCAAGGTTTATATACCAACAGACAGCCGCTGTTTTTAAACCTTTGAAGTGATCCATGGCCTGTATATGTACATTGAGCTGACCAAATGTTCTTAACTCTACATTTCCATACTTCTGAGCTCATCTCACAACGCATATAAGGCGTTTTCCTAGTGATACAGTAATACCAATAGAATGAACTTGAACTTGATTCTTAAGATCGGTCAACTGACAGTTTGCGACCGCTTCCTTCCCATGAGGCAGACACACACACACCATCTAACCACTGACACCTATCTTCCCAGTATCACCGCTTGCCTAACGACTCGTTTAACGGCTTGTTTAACGGCTGGTCAGGCTTGACCGCGCGAGGGCTGGCCCACGCAACAAGACCGGAAACGGAACGTTCTGTGGTTAAGTGGATGGCCATTAATCGACCACAAACTTATTATAAATAAATTAATCAAAGTCAATAATGTCGGCTAATAGATGAATAGAAGCGGTCGTTGAGGGATAATTGGAGCAAGAGAGACAGATGCCGTGTGCTCTGACCGACTGAGTCATTGTGAGCACCGGGGAAACGCGTGCGGCATGTGCGTTGGCGGGTGAGCGATAGAGGTACACGCATGTGGAATGAAATGAGCAGGAGAGCTGGGTTTACACAAACTCATCCAATCGCCACTCTAGCGCCGGATTGTGCAATTACATTTACAAACATTTGAGTAATTATTATACTAGGAAAACGCCATATATGCGTTGTTAGACGGGCGGATAGTGATAGTATGGGTAAAAATGGGTGAAAACTGCTTCGAGTGGTACCAATTTAGCACATTTTATGTTTTTTCTTCAAAATGGCAGACCCGATCAAGCTGAAATTTTTCACAAAATGTGTATCAGAATGTAATTCAACTTCACGCGAAATTGCATTTATTTGGAAAATAAAATATTTTTTTTCCGCCGTGTTATTCGAATGGGTATTTTTGAAATTTCTAGAATTCATAAAAATAAGTTACCACCCGATAATGCCACAAAACTATACAGATCTGAGTTAGATGAGGAACCATATTGAAAAGAAGTTTGAAGTTGATAGCTGTAGCCGTTCGACCTGTGGAGAACCGAAAGAAATAAAAAAAAAAAAAACATAAAAACGAACACCAATTTTTTTCAGTAATATGTCAAATTGAATCCTCGCTAAAGCTCGTCTAATAATAAGCTAATTAGACGAGCTTTAGCGAGGATTCAATTTGACATATTACTGAAAAAAATTGGTGTTCGTTTTTATGTTTTTTTTTTTTTATTTCTTTCGGTTCTCCACACGTCAAACGGCTACAGCTATCAACTTCGAACTTTTTTTCAATATGGTTCCTCATCTAACTTAGATCTGTTTGGTTTTGTGGCATTATCGGGTGCTAACTTTTTTTTCATGAATTTTACAAATTTCAAAAAACTCATTAGAATAACATGGCGGAAAAAAAAGAAAATATTGTCATTTCATAAAAAAATGAAATTTTGCGTCAAGTTGAATTACATTTTGATACACATTGCTAAAAATTTTCAGCTTGATCAGGTCAGCCATTTTGAATAAACAACATAAAATGTGCTAAATTGGTACCACTCGAAGCAGTTTTTACCCATTTTTACCCATACTATTACTATTCGCTCGTCTAACAACGCATATATGGCGTTTTCCTAGTACTAGCATTGCTGGCATTGCTAGCATTCCTCATTGCTAGCATTCCTCATTGCTAGCATTCCTCATTGCTGGCATTTCTAGCATTGCTGGCATTTCTAGCATTGCTGGCATTGCTAGCATTCCTCATTGCTAGCATTCCTAGCATTGCTGGCATTTCTAGCATTCCTAGCATTGCTGGCATTTCTAGCATTTCCGGCTTTGTTAACGATACCATTCCTAGTATTATTTGCAAATCCAACCTCATAAAACCTCGCAGCGAACATAACGAGGATCCTAATGCGAATCCAAGCAGCATAATGAGGGTCAGAATGCGAACCTGAGGAACCTAATGAGGATCAGAATGCCGAGAGAGGAAAGACGACGACAGGGATCGAACCCAGGGCCTCTCGGCTCTTCAATACCGTTCCTCTTCACAGTGAACCGCCAACTGCTAATCTCACCACATCATATTATATTAAAAACATGCATAAACAGAATCTTAAGTGCAATATTATACGCTCTAATCCTAGATTATACGAATGTAGGAATTAAATTACATTTTTTGAATTTAGTTGAAATCTGAAGTATGCATGTATTCCGAGGTGTTCCGTTTCCCGTTCCTTGCTGATGTCTGCATGAATGGGAAGTCGCGTCTTTGTTGCTATGTATCACTCAGCCCCATCTCCATGACTCAGGCATTTCCCACAATTAATTAACATTTCGAACATTTCTTGCCACTTGTAATATTTTACTTCATATAAATACCGGAACAGAATGGGATATTATACTGAATGATACGATCGCCTGTTCCGAATAACGGCACAAAAACATCCGATCGTTGCGTGCAGAATATCATATTATTAGACGAGCTTTAGCGAGGATGCAATTTGACATACTGAAAAAAATTGGTGTTCGTTTTTTTTTTTTTTTTCTATGTTTTTTTGTCGGTTTTCCACAGGTCAAACGACTACAGCTAGTAACTTCGAACTTCTTTCCAAAATGGTTTCTTATTTAACTTCTTAGATCTTTAAAGTTTTGTGGCATTATCGAGTGATAACTTTTTGTCTTATGAATTTTAGAAATTTCAAAAATACCCATTGAAATAACACAGAGGAAAAAAAGAAAATATTTTTATTTTTCGAAAAATTAAATTTTGCATGAAGTTGAACTACATTTTGATACACATTTCTGGAAATTTTCAGCTTGATCGGGTCAGCCATCTTGAAGAGAAAACATAAAATGTGCTAAATTGGTACCACTCGAAGCAGTTTTTACCCATACTATTACTATCCGCTCGTCTAACAACGCATATATGGCGTTTTCCTAGTAATGTCCCCAATCCGATGCAGAACTCTCGCTTCACATGTGCCCTGATTCACTTGCCCCTGTCGTGTAGGCACACCCGCCTTACACACGCACACGCACGCACACTTGTAACGCACGTGGGTCGTCTACAAACATAACACACTCACATTTGTGCAGCTGTGGCATTTTCTTGACGAGACTCGCGATCAGAAACGCATCTTCATCTTTCAGAAGCAATGAGTGTTTACTATTACACCGGCTAGTACACACTAAATGATTACAGTATCTACAATCCACAAGAACACAATTATCGATAGTCAATGCAATGCGAATATTTCCAATGAGCAAAATCTTCAATAAACAATTGTGACAACAGATTATCAATCGGTTTGAAACTAGGAAAACGCGTTGTGTGTCCCGCTTTGATGGATGAGCTAATGAAAATGAAATTGAATTCATTCAAACGTTATATCAAGGTGATGTTTTGACGGCATTCAAGTAAATCAATCTTCTCATTCATTTTTTTCTCGTAGACTATTCTCACGAAGGAAATATTAGATGCAATTTGATACTATATGTAATATTAGACTACTATATGAGACGTGATGACAGCTGTATACATATACACACCTTGAGATCCAAACAATTATGTCATTACCCTCCTTTTATATCCATTACTCATTCTCAATAATTTCTTTGATAATAAAGAAGGCCTTGTTTTAATCGTTCTACATTAATTGGTGACACTTGTTGCGTGGATTCAATTGGTTTTCTTAAAGCTTTGAATGATGTATACGAATGTAATTATATAATTTTTTATATCAAAACGACTGGTTGGATTTTAGTGAAAGTCTGGAGTAATGTGTATCATTATTATATTGAAATTAGGTGAAAATTTGAATCTTTTCGAATGACATTTTTTGTATGAAAATTCTTCTCTGGCTTATTCTTATGGGGAAATTGGAAACTGGGAAATTAGGTTTCTCAGAAGTGGTGCAACCGATTGCGCATAAAAAACAATGGGATTCAAACCAGATGATGACACTTGGGCATGCCAAGACTGTTTCAATTGAATTTGAATTTTCGTTTGACCTGTAGAGCGAGAACAAAAGAAAAAAATGTACTTTTTTCTCTAGTCAAGTGAAATTGAGCCTTCGCTTCGCTCATCTAATAATGTAAGCTATCATGCTCGCGTATTCGGTGTGCGCTGTTATTGTTTGGCTCGTAATAAGCGACCGGACAAGAGATCAAGAGACAAGACTGACGTCTCTAAGCAAATCTAGCCGTTATTACAGGTAGATTCTGCACACAAAACAAATTACAGTCAGTTCTTCTGATTCTGTGACGTCACTGGATACGTCCGCAGTTGAGATCACTCAATAGTGACAGTGAATTAGACATAATAACATGTATAGGGTCTGTGTAACGAGCCTTGAAGTCAGCTTTATTGCGATGAGAAATCATTGGAGCTGCTTTCAACGGATTGGTGATTTGGAACTGAGTAAAACTTTTTTATGTGAAGTTAAAAATGTCTTCATTAGGTAAGTGTTTCTCTGAAATCACATTTCGGTTGACTAGGAAAACGCCATATAGGCCTATGCGTTGTTAGACGAGCGGATAGTAATAGTATGGGTAAAAATGGGTAAAAACTGCTTCGAGTGGTACCAATTTAGCACATTTTATGTTTTTTCTTCAAAATGGCTGACCCGATCAAGCTGAAAATTTTTAGAAATGTGTAGCAAAATGTAATTCAACTTGACGCTAAATTTTATATTTTTGTAAAATAAAAATATTCCCTTTTTTCCGCTATGTTATTCTAATGGGTATTTTTGAAATTGCTCAAATTCATAAAAAAAAAGTTACCCGCCGATAATGCCACAAAACTATACAGATCTAAGTTAGATGAGGAACCATATTTAAAAAAAGTTTGAAGTTGATAGCTGTAGCCGTTTGACCTGTGGAGAACCGAAAACAAACATAAAAAAAAACAACGCCAATTTTTTTCAGTACCTTATGTCAAATTGATTCCTCGCTAAAGCTCTTCTAATTATTCCTAGGAGAAGGCTTGTGAAGGTAGAGGCGTAGGGGTCTCCAAACTTCCAATCCAGCCCGCCAGGGTTCATTCAGATCACATTGTTACATTTACAATGTGACGAAATCATACAAAATAATAATTATATATTTTCGTTCAGCGATCAATTAAGAAACATGATAATTGTGCATATAAAAGTCGATCATTTTAACTGTTGATAATGATATGAGATTCATCCCAAATATTTACAATGAATACTTTATTTTTAATGTTGCTTAACGACCCCACCAACATCTGGGTTATACGGGGGTACGAATGAGCGAGTGATAATAGTACGATGATAGGTGAAAGGACGTTCACAAAAAACCAAGCCTTATGCGGGACTCGAACCCACGCCCAGCGGTGACTTGAACTTGTACCGCTAGCAATAGTTGACTGAGCCACGAGGGCGGTTGCTAGTACTCCCGTGCATGAAGATGTAAATGTGTATATTGTCGAGTCAAGGTGAAACAAGTGTAAGTTATGCGGCGTGAAATGATATGTACGGGAAGGAAGCGGCCGTGGTCAGAACAGCAATCTCATCGAGAATCTGTAAACTCTTTAACACCTGCTAGGTGCCACCACGAGGTCGGTGGTCAGAGAGGGGAACCGTCGGCCGTCAGGCTGACACTAGCACACAAGGCGATTCTTCCTTTTACTTCTCTTGCTTCTAGCATTACTTGTAACTAGGAAAACGCCATATATGCGTTGTTAGACGAGCGGATAGTAATAGTATGGGTAAAAACTGCTTCGAGTGGTACCAATTTAGCACATTTCATGTTTTTTCTACAAAATGACTGACCCGATCAAGCTGAAATATTCCAGAAATGTGTATCAAACTGTGATTCAACTTCACGCAAAATTTCATTTTTTTGGAAAATAAAAATATTTTCTTTTTTTTCCGCTGTGTTATTCTAATGGGTATTTTTGAAATTTCTAAAATTCATAAACAAAAGTTACCACCCGATAATGCCACAAAACTATACAGATCCAAGTTGGATGAGGAACCATATTGAAAAAAAGTAAAAAGTTGATAGCTGTAGCCGTTTGACCTGTGGAGAACCGACCAAAAAAATATAGAAAAAAAACGAACACCAATTTTGTTCAGTATGTCAAATTGAATCCTCGCTAAAGCTCGTCTAATAACTTCCAACATCATACCTAACGACGTGTTATAATAATCTTGAATGTTTTTTTGTTTCTGTGACGAAAACAAGAGTAAGTTTAGGTGCAAGTAAATCAATGTAAATAATGAAATCTGTATCAGAAAGTTGTTTGGTTTGTATTGTTTCATCTCCGCTTGACCATTCCTGCTGTCATGTTTTCTTCTCTCGTCTTTTATTTGACGTTTATGTTTCTGAAACGTGTTCCTGCTGGGAATCAGCGGGCTGACCAGAAGGCGCTGACAGCCTCCAGCTTCAGATCCGAGTGATCTGATTGGTCCAATCTCATCGTATTCTTGTAGAAACTCAATGCACGCTCATCCAAATAGAGACATTCATTTTCAATAATTTTCTCCATCCACGCGAACTAGTTTATTGGATGAGCGAAGCGAACACTCAATTTCACTCGACTCGGAAAAAAGTAGGTACATGTTTTTTCTTGTATTTTTTTCGTTTTTTTTTGTTTGCGCTCTACAGGTCAAACGAAAATTCAAATTTAATTGAAACTTGGCATGCCCAACTGTTATCATCTGATTCAAATCCCATTGTTTTTTATGTGCAATCGGTTGCACCACTTCTGAGAAAACTAATTTTCCATTTTCCAAATTACCCATAAGAATAAGCCAGAGAAGAATTTTCGCACAGAAAATGTCCTTCGAAAAAATTCAAATTTTCACCGAATTTCATTATAATAATGATGCACATTATTCCAATTATTTCCTTCATTAGAATAGTCTACGAAATGAACCAACAAAATGGAAAGATTGACTCCAACTTGAATGCTGTCAAAACATTACCTTGATATAACTTTTTGAAAGAATTCAATTTCATTCTTACTAGCTCATCCATCAACGCGGAAACACATAACGCGTTTTCCTAGTAATACTTGAATTATGAGTATATCAACTCCAAGATAACTGTATACTCTTCAATTAATATAGGCCTATCATTCCATCTTTCTGTGGTTCAATCAGTTCTAAAATAATACACGTCAATGAATTTCATCCCACTCTTGGTATTCACTGATCTAATTACCTAAAACTCGTTGAATTCACAGAAATATAATTTGTTATATTAATTAAAGAGCATGCAATTATCTTGGAGTTGACAAAGGCCTTCTTTTCATTCTATTACACTTATTCGCCAACAAGAGTAGAGATGAGTAGACAGCACCTTGCTTGACGCTAAATGTAGGAGTTCGATCCCCTCCCGCAAACAACCTCATGCTTACTCCTATACCCCCATACAACCAAGCTGTTGGTGGGGCCCCGAAGAGCTCAGATCAAGGAGACGTTCTGTGGTGAGAGAGAGAGAGGGAGAGGGAGAGAGAGAGAGAGAGAGAGTGTCCCAGTGACATGGTCTTGTAAGAGGTTTCGGGCGGAGCAGGACATGGGGGCAGCCCAGCGATCCATCATCGCACCGCAGCCATATCTCGACACGCCATCAAGCGACATCGGACGCAATTAGGAGCTATCGAGGGTCAATGACTAGTTCAATAGATCTCGACAACCTGCTGCCTCCAGTTCACGGCATCTTGGCTGAGAATATCTTTCTTCGACATGCGTACTCAGGGTGACAGCATGCATAGTTAGGCTACACTAAGTGGGAAGTTCCAGTAACCACCGCTAGATGGAGCAGTTTTACATGTTTCAGTTTTGACAAAATCTAGTTACATTACACATTTTGGCCAAGGAAAATGGAAAACTGTAAAATTATAGACAAATCAGGATTTCAAATATTGATAAGCAAAGTTGAACTCGAAGATGTGCCTTGTAATTTTCCTCCCCCATCATCAGTTAACTGAGACTTCAACAGCTAAAACCGTCAAATTGGACACATTTTGATTCAATTGTTGCTCCGGCACATGCAGCGCAGTGGTTGACGCGCTCGCTTCATGTGATCCGGCAGGCGAGGGGATTTCCGAACCCAGTTCGATCCCCGCCGCCGACCATCTTTACAGGGGTTTTTCATGGTTTCCCTCTGTAGTCTAGGCTAATGTCGGGATGGTTCCTACAATAAGTCGGCCATGACCGCTTCCTTCCCACTATCCTTCTCATTACCCAAGAACCTTCATCTAATCATCCCATCATCCCATCATCTCATTAATTATCCATCCGACGCCATTAGATCTCAGTTATCATAACAGTGCGTCGTTAAACCCAATATATATATATATATATATATATATATATATATATATATATATATATATATATATATATCATGAAATTATTCCCCAATATTCGACTAGACACATCTAGTTGTGAGGGTATTATTGACTGATTGCAAGGCCCTATGCATGCTGTCGCCCTGAATACACGCATGTCTGTCGAAGAAAGATATTCTCAGCCGAGATGCGGGCTCTTAAGGGAAATTATCGTTGCTATTTTTTCGAATTTAGTCCCTGGTTTGTGATATTATTCAATGCACAACAGAAATTATTCGCACATTCAGTAACCTAATCATAATTAGGGATAAAATGATAAATCATTGAATTATATGTTTGGTTTTCACTTCCGTGTTTATTTTTTATCTCTTCCATTCATTCAATTATTGTTTTATTAAAACTTGTCTGAACTGTTATGGAGAACTTCTCTCAGAATGCATTGTTTTGAATTCACAGGATTGTTTGTGAAAGTTTCTGTCATTTGTTGGAATAACTCGTCCGAATCCCTGAACAGATAGATTAATAGAGCAGCTTGTATCAATAATTCCTCTTCGAAGAAATCGGTAACAATCGGATGACAAGTTGTACTGTATAACTAATTAGACGAGCTTTAGTCACTCGCTTCCAGTCACTCGCTTGCAGTCACTCGCTTGCAGCCACTCGCTTCCAGTCACTCGCTTGCAGTCACTCGCTTGCAGTCACTCGCTTGCAGCCACTCGCTTCCAGTCACTCGCTTGCAGTCACTCGCTTGCAGTCACTCGCTTGAAGCCACTCGCTTGCAGCCACTCGCTTGCAGTCACTCGCTTGCAGCCACTCGCTCGCAGCCACTCGCTTGCAGCCACTCGCTTGCAGCCACTCGCTTGCAGCCACTCGCTTGCAGTCACTCGCTTGCAGTCACTCACTTCCAGTCACTCGCTTCCAGTCACTCGCTTCCAGTCACTCGCTTCCAGTCACTCGCTTGCAGTCACTCGCTTGCAGTCACTCACTTCCAGTCACACGCTTGCAGTCACTCGCTTGCAGCCACTCGCTCGCAGCCACTCGCTCGCAGTCACTCGCTTGCAGCCACTCGCTTCCAGTCACTCGCTTCCAGCCACTCGCTAGCAGCCACTCGCTTCCAGTCACTCGCTTGCAGTCACTCGCTTCCAGTCACTCGTTTCCAGTCACTCGCTTCCAGTCACTCGCTTGCAGCCACTCGCTTGCAGTCACTCGCTTGCAGTCACTCGCTTGCAGCCACTCGCTTGCAGCCACTCGCTTGCAGCCACTCGCTCGCAGCCACTCGCTTCCAGTCACTCGCTTGCAGTCACTCGCTTCCAGTCACTCGCTTCCAGTCACTCGCTTCCAGTCACTCGCTTGCAGTCACTCGCTTGCAGTCACTCGCTTGCAGTCACTCACTTCCAGTCACACGCTTGCAGTCACTCGCTTGCAGCCACTCGCTCGCAGCCACTCGCTTGCACTCACTCGCTTGCAGCCACTCGCTCGCAGCCACTCGCTCGCAGCCACTCGCTCGCAGCCACTCGCTTGCAGCCACTCGCTTGCAGGCACTCGCTTGCAGTCACTCGCTTGCAGTCACTCGCTTGCAGCCACTCGCTTGCAGCCACTCGCTTGCAGCCACTCGCTTGCAGTCACTCGCTTGCAGTCACTCGCTTCCAGTCACTCGCTTCCAGTTACTTGCTTGCAGCCACTCGCTTGCAGCCACTCGCTAGCAGTCACTCGCTCGCAGTCACTCGCTTGCAGGCACACGCTTGCAGTCACTCGCTTGCAGCCACTCGCTTGCAGCCACTCGCTTGCAGCCACTCGCTTGCAGTCACTCGCTTGCAGCCACTCGCTTGCAGCCACTCGCTTGCAGTCACTCGCTTGCAGCCACTCGCTTCCAGTCACTCGCTTCCAGTTACTTGCTTGCAGCCATTCGCTTGCAGCCACTCGCTAGCAGTCACTCGCTCGCAGTCACTCGCTTGCAGGCACACGCTTGCAGTCACTCGCTTGCAGTCACTCGCTTGCAGGCACACGCTTGCAGTCACTCGCTTGCAGCCACTCGCTTGCAGTCACTCGCTTGCAGCCACTCGCTAGCAGTCACTCGCTCGCAGTCACTCGCTTGCAGGCACACGCTTGCAGTCACTCGCTTGCAGTCACTCGCTTGCAGGCACACGCTTGCAGTCACTCGCTTGCAGCCACTCGCTAGCAGTCACTCGCTTGCAGTCACTCGCTCGCAGTCACTCGCTTGCAGCCACTCGCTAGCAGTCACTCGCTTGCAGCCACTCGCTTGCAGCCACTCGCTTGCAGTCACTCGCTTGCAGGCACACGCTTGCAGTCACTCGCTTGCAGCCACTCGCTAGCAGTCACTCGCTTGCAGCCACTCGCTAGCAGCCACTCGCTTCCAGTCACTCGCTTGCAGCCACTCGCTTGCAGTCACTCGCTTGCAGTCACTCGCTTGCAGCCACTCGCTTGCAGTCACTCGCTCGCAGTCACTCGCTTGCAGGCACACGCTTGCAGTCACTCGCTTGCAGTCACTCGCTTGCAGGCACACGCTTGCAGTCACTCGCTTGCAGCCACTCGCTTGCAGTCACTCGCTTGCAGCCACTCGCTAGCAGTCACTCGCTCGCAGTCACTCGCTTGCAGCCACTCGCTAGCAGTCACTCGCTCGCAGTCACTCGCTTGCAGGCACACGCTTGCAGTCACTCGCTCGCAGTCACTCGCTTGCAGCCACTCGCTAGCAGTCACTCGCTCGCAGTCACTCGCTTGCAGGCACACGCTTGCAGTCACTCGCTTGCAGTCACTCGCTTGCAGGCACACGCTTGCAGTCACTCGCTTGCAGCCACTCGCTTGCAGCCACTCGCTTGCAGTCACTCGCTTGCAGTCACTCGCTTGCAGTCACTCGCTTGCAGGCACACGCTTGCAGTCACTCGCTTGCATCCACTCGCTCGCAGTCACTCGCTTGCAGCCACTCGCTAGCAGTCACTCGCTTGCAGCCACTCGCTTGCAGCCACTCGCTTCCAGTCACTCGCTTGCAGGCACACGCTTGCAGTCACTCGCTTGCAGCCACTCGCTAGCAGCCACTCGCTTGCAGCCACTCGCTTGCAGCCACTCGCTAGCAGTCACTCGCTCGCAGTCACTCGCTTGCAGTCACTCGCTAGCAGTCACTCGCTTGCAGCCACTCGCTTGCAGCCACTCGCTTGCAGTCACTCGCTTGCAGCCACTCGCTTCCAGTTACTCGCTTCCAGTTACTTGCTTGCAGCCATTCGCTTGCAGCCACTCGCTAGCAGTCACTCGCTCGCAGTCACTCGCTTGCAGGCACACGCTTGCAGTCACTCGCTTGCAGTCACTCGCTTGCAGGCACACGCTTGCAGTCACTCACTTGCAGCCACTCGCTTGCAGTCACTCGCTTGCAGCCACTCGCTAGCAGTCACTCGCTCGCAGTCACTCGCTTGCAGGCACACGCTTGCAGTCACTCGCTTGCAGTCACTCGCTTGCAGGCACACGCTTGCAGTCACTCGCTTGCAGCCACTCGCTAGCAGTCACTCGCTTGCAGTCACTCGCTCGCAGTCACTCGCTTGCAGCCACTCGCTAGCAGTCACTCGCTTGCAGCCACTCGCTTGCAGCCACTCGCTTGCAGTCACTCGCTTGCAGGCACACGCTTGCAGTCACTCGCTTGCAGCCACTCGCTAGCAGTCACTCGCTTGCAGCCACTCGCTAGCAGCCACTCGCTTCCAGTCACTCGCTTGCAGCCACTCGCTTGCAGTCACTCGCTTGCAGTCACTCGCTTGCAGCCACTCGCTTGCAGTCACTCGCTCGCAGTCACTCGCTTGCAGGCACACGCTTGCAGTCACTCGCTTGCAGTCACTCGCTTGCAGGCACACGCTTGCAGTCACTCGCTTGCAGCCACTCGCTTGCAGTCACTCGCTTGCAGCCACTCGCTAGCAGTCACTCGCTCGCAGTCACTCGCTTGCAGCCACTCGCTAGCAGTCACTCGCTCGCAGTCACTCGCTTGCAGGCACACGCTTGCAGTCACTCGCTCGCAGTCACTCGCTTGCAGCCACTCGCTAGCAGTCACTCGCTCGCAGTCACTCGCTTGCAGGCACACGCTTGCAGTCACTCGCTTGCAGTCACTCGCTTGCAGGCACTCGCTTGCAGTCACTCGCTTGCAGCCACTCGCTTGCAGCCACTCGCTTGCAGTCACTCGCTTGCAGTCACTCGCTTGCAGTCACTCGCTTGCAGGCACACGCTTGCAGTCACTCGCTTGCATCCACTCGCTCGCAGTCACTCGCTTGCAGCCACTCGCTAGCAGTCACTCGCTTGCAGCCACTCGCTTGCAGCCACTCGCTTCCAGTCACTCGCTTGCAGGCACACGCTTGCAGTCACTCGCTTGCAGCCACTCGCTAGCAGCCACTCGCTTGCAGCCACTCGCTTGCAGCCACTCGCTAGCAGTCACTCGCTCGCAGTCACTCGCTTGCAGTCACTCGCTCGCAGTCACTCGCTTGCAGCCACTCGCTTGCAGTCACTCGCTTCCAGTCACTCGCTTGCAGCCACTCGCTTGCAGCCACTCGCTTGCAGCCACTCGCTCGCAGCCACTCGCTTCCAGTCACTCGCTTGCAGTCACTCGCTTCCAGTCACTCGCTTCCAGTCACTCGCTTCCAGTCACTCGCTTGCAGTCACTCGCTTGCAGTCACTCGCTTGCAGTCACTCACTTCCAGTCACACGCTTGCAGTCACTCGCTTGCAGCCACTCGCTCGCAGCCACTCGCTTGCACTCACTCGCTTGCAGCCACTCGCTCGCAGCCACTCGCTCGCAGCCACTCGCTCGCAGCCACTCGCTTGCAGCCACTCGCTTGCAGGCACTCGCTTGCAGGCACTCGCTTGCAGTCACTCGCTTGCAGCCACTCGCTTGCAGCCACTCGCTTGCAGCCACTCGCTTGCAGTCACTCGCTTGCAGCCACTCGCTTCCAGTTACTCGCTTCCAGTTACTTGCTTGCAGCCACTCGCTTGCAGCCACTCGCTAGCAGTCACTCGCTCGCAGTCACTCGCTTGCAGTCACTCGCTTGCAGTCACTCGCTTGCAGCCACTCGCTTGCAGCCACTCGCTTGCAGCCACTCGCTTGCAGTCACTCGCTTGCAGCCACTCGCTTGCAGCCACTCGCTTGCAGTCACTCGCTTGCAGCCACTCGCTTCCAGTTACTCGCTTCCAGTTACTTGCTTGCAGCCATTCGCTTGCAGCCACTCGCTAGCAGTCACTCGCTCGCAGTCACTCGCTTGCAGGCACACGCTTGCAGTCACTCGCTTGCAGTCACTCGCTTGCAGGCACACGCTTGCAGTCACTCACTTGCAGCCACTCGCTTGCAGTCACTCGCTTGCAGCCACTCGCTAGCAGTCACTCGCTCGCAGTCACTCGCTTGCAGGCACACGCTTGCAGTCACTCGCTTGCAGTCACTCGCTTGCAGGCACACGCTTGCAGTCACTCGCTTGCAGCCACTCGCTAGCAGTCACTCGCTTGCAGTCACTCGCTCGCAGTCACTCGCTTGCAGCCACTCGCTAGCAGTCACTCGCTTACAGCCACTCGCTTGCAGCCACTCGCTTGCAGTCACTCGCTTGCAGGCACACGCTTGCAGTCACTCGCTTGCAGCCACTCGCTAGCAGTCACTCGCTTCCAGCCACTCGCTAGCAGCCACTCGCTTCCAGTCACTCGCTTGCAGCCACTCGCTTGCAGTCACTCGCTTGCAGTCACTCGCTTGCAGCCACTCGCTTGCAGTCACTCGCTCGCAGTCACTCGCTTGCAGGCACACGCTTGCAGTCACTCGCTTGCAGTCACTCGCTTGCAGGCACACGCTTGCAGTCACTCGCTTGCAGCCACTCGCTTGCAGTCACTCACTTGTAGCCACTCGCTTGCAGCCACTCGCTTGCAGTCACTCGCTTGCAGCCACTCGCTTCCAGTTACTCGCTTCCAGTTACTTGCTTGCAGCCATTCGCTTGCAGCCACTCGCTAGCAGTCACTCGCTCGCAGTCACTCGCTTGCAGGCACACGCTTGCAGTCACTCGCTTGCAGTCACTCGCTTGCAGGCACACGCTTGCAGTCACTCACTTGCAGCCACTCGCTTGCAGTCACTCGCTTGCAGCCACTCGCTAGCAGTCACTCGCTCGCAGTCACTCGCTTGCAGGCACACGCTTGCAGTCACTCGCTTGCAGTCACTCGCTTGCAGGCACACGCTTGCAGTCACTCGCTTGCAGCCACTCGCTAGCAGTCACTCGCTTGCAGTCACTCGCTCGCAGTCACTCGCTTGCAGCCACTCGCTAGCAGTCACTCGCTTGCAGCCACTCGCTTGCAGCCACTCGCTTGCAGTCACTCGCTTGCAGGCACACGCTTGCAGTCACTCGCTTGCAGCCACTCGCTAGCAGTCACTCGCTTCCAGCCACTCGCTAGCAGCCACTCGCTTCCAGTCACTCGCTTGCAGCCACTCGCTTGCAGTCACTCGCTTGCAGTCACTCGCTTGCAGCCACTCGCTTGCAGTCACTCGCTCGCAGTCACTCGCTTGCAGGCACACGCTTGCAGTCACTCGCTTGCAGCCACTCGCTTGCAGTCACTCGCTTGTAGCCACTCGCTAGCAGTCACTCGCTCGCAGTCACTCGCTTGCAGCCACTCGCTAGCAGTCACTCGCTCGCAGTCACTCGCTTGCAGCCACTCGCTAGCAGTCACTCGCTCGCAGTCACTCGCTTGCAGGCACACGCTTGCAGTCACTCGCTTGCAGTCACTCGCTTGCAGGCACACGCTTGCAGTCACTCGCTTGCAGCCACTCGCTTGCAGCCACTCGCTTGCAGTCACTCGCTTGCAGTCACTCGCTTGCAGTCACTCGCTTGCAGGCACACGCTTGCAGTCACTCGCTTGCATCCACTCGCTCGCAGTCACTCGCTTGCAGCCACTCGCTAGCAGTCACTCGCTTGCAGCCACTCGCTTGCAGCCACTCGCTTCCAGTCACTCGCTTGCAGGCACACGCTTGCAGTCACTCGCTTGCAGCCACTCGCTAGCAGCCACTCGCTTGCAGCCACTCGCTTGCAGCCACTCGCTAGCAGTCACTCGCTCGCAGTCACTCGCTTGCAGTCACTCGCTCGCAGTCACTCGCTTGCAGCCACTCGCTTGCAGTCACTCGCTTCCAGTCACTCGCTTGCAGCCACTCGCTTGCAGCCACTCGCTTGCAGGCACTCGCTCGCAGTCACTCGCTTGCAGCCACTCGCTTGCAGTCACTCGCTTCCAGTCACTCGCTTGCAGCCACTCGCTTGCAGCCACTCGCTTGCAGCCACTCGCTTGCAGTCACTCGCTTGCAGTCACTCGCTCGCAGTCACTCGCTTGCAGCCACTCGCTTGCAGTCACTCGCTTGCAGTCACTCGCTCGCAGTCACTCGCTTGCAGCCACTCGCTTGCAGTCACTCGCTTCCAGTCACTCGCTTGCAGCCACTCGCTTGCAGCCACTCGCTTGCAGGCACTCGCTCGCAGTCACTCGCTTGCATCCACTCGCTTGCAGTCACTCGCTTCCATTCACTCGCTTGCAGCCACTCGCTTGCAGCCACTCGCTTGCAGTCACTGTCCATATCGTCACACACTAAAAGGTTCGGGAAGTTCACTTATCATGTCACGGTTTTTTCTTCACCCGACAATTCGTGATCCGCGGCCCCAAAAACCCATTTGTTGATGGGGCCGCTTTGCGAACAGCAATAATCCTCGTTACCCAGGAAGTAATTCAGCCTGTTGCCTGTTTGACCTTGGGAGGAGATGCTTGTGCACGGCGCTTGTAGAGCCATGTGTTCAAGAACAAGTGTCTTTCAATCAAATCGAGGTATTTCAACTCCGAGATTATGTTATGCTTTCAATTAACATGACATTTTATGTTTGTGAATTCAATCAGTTCTCAAATAATATGTGAATGAATGTGCTGGAGTTCATTGCATCATTGATGTTGAAATCTTTTGAGTTGACAAAGATATATAGGATGTCATATTATAAGAGTCCATCGAAACCGAGGTAGCGGAATATCAGGTTTTCGATGATAACTTTTGAACGGTGTGAGATATCGACATTCTGAGTGCAAAGAAACACAGTTACTTCTAATACCTTCCAGATGGTGTAAATAATAACTATTTATCTCAAATCGGATAATTAATTAATTGTTGAAAAATGTGTATTATGTGTATTAAATGTGACAATCAGGTGATGTGAGATAAATAGTTATTACTTGCACCGTCTGGAAGGTGTTAAGAATATCTGATGATGATGATTACTGTTTGCTCAACGACCCCACCAACAGCTAGGTTACACGGGGTTACGAATGAGCGAGTGATGATGAAACGATGAAGAGATGATAAGTGCCATGCCTTACGCGGGACTCGAACCCACGCCCAGCGGTGACTTCAGTTTCTCAGTTTCTCGATAGTCGACTTTGCCACCGGGGCGGCTTTAATGTACTACTAATTTGTAAATGGTGGTACTGCCTCACTCAAGCTCTTAATGTTATTTCTAAGTTATATTGTAAGACATGTCATTTGTGTACCGATTTCCTCGCAAGAGGGTTAAAGGAATAAACAGTAAACACTATTTTACTGCTACTAACAAGAGTGTAGCAATAGGCCGCGAGTCAGCTCGCTCGACCTTTGTCTCGTCGCCTAATCGACATATAAACGTTCTCAATGAATTTCACAGAAAACATACAAAATACTCGTTTTTATCCATATAATTTACTATTTCCCCGACCGCGATCCGTCGTTTACCTTCCAGCAGTCCGAGAACAAAAAACCGGCCGAGTTATGAATCAAGCGGCCCGTCCCATTCATAACACACGGTTCAACAATGACTCGTGTTTACAACACACCGCCCCCGGCGTGTAGGCAACTAGCGGCTTCCTGTCGCCCGGCCCGGCTAATAGCGGCCCATTAGGGGCAAACTGCCCTCTCTGTTGTCAGCCGTCTGCCCAGTGGCGTAATTACCCCCCCGGGGCCCATGCAGTATCAGCAGATTACAGACAATTGAAATCATACCATCGTTTGGTCAAGTGAAGATGTTATTTTAGAAATAATTCTACATTGAGGAAATTCAAGTTGAGCTCAATTAAACAAGTATATTCCACATCATTGATCCAACTATACGGTCCGAGAAGAATGCTGAGAACCGAGGGAGGTAAATGAGGAGCCAACTGCCAGTTATTATAAAACAAAATATAAGCTGAACACAATACAAGTTCAGGGTTTGAGCTAGAGGAACTATCCCAAAGCTGGTTGAAGAATATATGAAAGATTGGGACATTTCAGGGATAGTTTCCAATACTGTCATCAGTATCATTAGAGATTCAGTCTTCATTCTCAGAAATCATCTTTATGGTCATTCATTGAATTAATCACCTTTCATTACTCACTGTATAAATCATATTTATTTTCACTCACTCCATGCCATCAACACAAACCATATTCACTCTTTTATTATTTTTCATTAAATAATTTTTATACTGCTTGTTATTCTGTGTCATAAGACAGCTCTATTGTGAGCAGAGATTTTTAATCAAGTTTATAGGCCTATATACTTGAATGAGAATGGTCTCAGAAACACTGTCACATTTTCTCGCTGAACTTACAGCACTTCAAATAAATACGAGCTTGCTACTTTGAGTACATTTTGGAAAAAAGTCAACTATTTTTCCTCTCAAGAGCAAGTTTCATTCAATCTTCATCTTCAATAATACCATTTTGTTTTATAGAATGAGATAATTGTTAATGTATTTCAGATTTGTAATCATACTTTCGAGTGAATTTCAACAGTGAAACAACATCAGATATGGAGGTTGCATGTTGATAATGATATCGAAATGTCATCATCTGAATTGACATTATAGTTTTCTGGGGGGGGGGGCTTGTGAGTCCTCTGCCCCGGGGCCCAGAATGCCTAGTTACGCCACTGTGTCTGGGTGTCAACAGGAACTTGCGAAGATATCAGCGACGATCAGCCGATACTCCAACTCGGTTGTTCGAGTGTAGATGGCCCAGAAGGTGGGGCAGAGCTAATGGCGAGCAATTAGCTGGCGTGAGAGAGAGAGAGAGAGAGAGAGAGAGAGAGAGAGAGAGAGAGAGAGAGAGAGAGAGAGAGATGCGTGAGATACCACGTCCAGATAGCACGCGTTACGCACACAACTGCCCGAGTCTTGACTGGCGCGTGATATATGGCGGGCTACGCGGCATACAAGGCATTGAGGGAAAACAACATGTAGGGGCAGCATGCATGACATATTTCAATCATGTTAGATGATAACTAGCAATTTAAAATCAATTAACTAGTTTCCTTTATCAAAAACTAATTGCTCAGTAAATTATCAAATACATACCCCTTCCCACTTCACCTTGGACATGTCTCGGTGTTGCATAAACTCGCCTACCACGTGATGATACGTCATAAGACGCCCTCGTTATCCGTCAAGCTAGATCTCCTCAAAAGCACGCGTCTACAGGTTCAGAAAGATTCACGTATTTCCAATGCTATTCTGAGCCCAATTAGGCTGATACAATTTCAGTTGATTTAAGGCATTTAACCAAATATAAAAATATCAGAACTGAAACTTGATACAGTTAACTTCATCCGGCTTGAATGAAATTATTGTCATGGAAAAAGGTTTGTCCAATTATTATTAGTCTCTTGGTTTAGCTGAGTTTTAATTACGTATACTTCCGAGTGATGCGAGTTCCGAACAAGGCTGTAATAATCTTCTAATATTGTATGATTTTTCTAGTAATTGTTGTTATCTTCTTCATGTTATCACATTTTAAATATGAGCAAGTGTTTGTTTTACAGTAATTCATCGTGTGCTTCGTTGTTTCCATTTGGTTATCTTTGCATTTTGCTTTCGTATTCTTTCGTAGTTTTATGCTGCAAGTTTTTCCTGTCTTTCAACTAATTGTGTGTGTGTATTATTTCTGTTATTTCCACAGCCCGTAAGAGGCTTTGTGGATACGCGATTTGAATTTTGATAATTGGTAATGTTTCTAACTTTTTTGTTTTCTCAATAACAAAATGTTAATTTAGTAGATATTTTGTGTCCCCGTAATATTCCGTCTGTTGAGAATATCGCTTGTTTGACGTCGACTGCAGGCGTGAGGGCAGAGGTTCATGTGGCAAGACAAAGCAGTACGGGTCTATTTGGCTGACCTGTTGCATGCGATGACGTCACAGAGAGATGTTACAGTTACATGTTTCGAGTTATTATCATATCGCAAGAACTTGGGTTTAGCACGAATAACGTTTTCCACGCGTTTCTATTATAAATGCATTCATTTATTTATTCAAATGTGAAACCGGGACCTGAGTTGAACTTCTGTTGCTGCCAGAGCACAGAACAAGTCTGATCTCGCGAGGAGATTACTAGGAAAACGCCATATATGCGTTGTTAGACGAGCGGATAGTAATAGTATGGGTACAAATGGGTAAAAACTGCTTCGAGTGGTACCAATTTAGAACATATCATGTTTTTTCTTCAAAATGGCTGACCCGATCAAGTTGAAAGTTTCCAGAAATGTGTATCAAAATGTAATTCAACTTGACGCAAAATTTCATCTCTTTGGAAAATAAAAATATTTCCTTTTTTCCGCTGTGTTATTCTAATAGGTATTTTTGAAATTTCTAAAATTCATAAAAAAAAAGTTACCACCCGATAATGCCACAAAACCAAACAGATCTAAGTTAGATGAGGAACCATATTGAAGAAAGTTTGAAGTTGATAGCTGTAGACGTTTGACCTGTGGAGAACCGAAAAAAAAAAAAAAAACAAAAAAAACATAAGAACGAACACCAATTGTTTTCAGTATGTCAAATTGAATCCTCGCTAAAGGAAAATGTGATCCCACCGACTGTTTGTTCCAATTGTTTGTTTGTCACGCGAACTTCGGCGTTTGAAATGCTTCAACTGTACTCCGCACACATTCCTCAACTCGCTCGGCTACTCGGGGACAAACCGCAACAAGCAGCCTGCCGACCGGGCACGACGACTCACCGGGGATCGCTCGCTCGACAACGGAACAAATTAAATAGATAAACGTGGCAATTATTTAGCGGCTGAAGTTAAAGTTTTGTGGCCGCTTTCCGTACCGTATAAAGCTGTGATTAGCGGAGGTTTGTGCCTCCCACAACCAGAGGTCGCCTAACTGGTACTTATACCTTGGTAACTTGCGGTTAACAAAGACAGTAATTAGGAGGCGACTCGGTTCTGATAATGTTCTGACTTGTGTGATTCTGTGTATTGGGCTCAGAGGAAAAGTATTGATACCTTTCATTACAGATATAATTATTATTTGAGTATAAAGAAAATGTTTTTATGATGCTCCAATAAATACTGTTGTCTTCAAAATAACTGACATTTCATCTACGAGAAATTCCAGACGAGTTACTGATTTTATTTCTGAACATTTACAGTTTTACTTTTCGAATGTAGAAACATTACAGAATGTGAAATGAATGTGTTACGGTATTGCCACAATGTATTGAATCTATTAAAAGTACAGATCGATGCATTCAATTCAACAAGAGAAATATTTTTACTAAAGAAGACATTATATTATAGCATTGATGAATTGTTAACAAGATGTCAACATAAGTGTGAGTTTTCTTAAATATAGCCTACCATAAGTTCTACCACAGTGTTAAAAGTTTGATGACCATGCATTTTACATCTTACCCTATGACTATTTTAGCATCTCTGAATTAATTTTATATTTGAAGTTATATATCAAATGTATCAGCATGATTTTAATTAACTATCATCTTTGAATTTGCATTTCATTACTTTTTATTTTTTTCTGACTATGTAATGATGTATGTATAAATGTGTGTAATATATAATAGAATGAATGATTGATTATTTATGAATGAATTTTAATAATTGTGTAGTAGTTTCAACTGTATGATTGAGTCTTACTTATCGATTGACTTTCCATACATGTTGCATTATAATCATTGAATGTATATATCCTTTGGAATAAAATAAAACAATAATAATAATGATAATAGATATTAGATCGAACAGCGTGAGTGTTTGTACCGGACCTGGCTACACTTGCCGTCATGTTCGTGCACCTCTTCTCAGCAATGGTTCGAGAGAATAGCAATCATTATTATCAGCTGTTCGCTGACCACTGGGATCCAGCTTGATCATCCAAATAGAATACTATTCAATTACAGAACAAGGATTAAGCCAAGCAAGTCAACTATCGCTAGTGGTAGTAACTGAAGTCACCGTTGGGCGTGGGTTCGCGTCCCGCATAATACATGGGTTCTTGTAAGCGTCCATTCACATATCATCACTTCATCGTTCCACTATCACCCGCTCATTCGTACCCCCGTATAACATAGCTGTTGGTGGGGTCGTTAAGCTACATGAAAAAAAATGAAAAGGGCTTACAAGGAAAAAAAGATTACTATTGAAAAAAAAAGGGTTTGAAGAAGAAATGATTGAAATAAAGTAAATGTTTTGCATCATTTATGACGAGTTATTATATAGATGATTGTAACGAGGGGTGAACAACTGATACTTTTTTGTACACTTGATTCTTAATGTTGTTGATTCTCTTGATTTTTTTTTATTCGCGTGATTTTTTTTTATTCGACTGATTTTTTTTATTCTCGTGATTTTTTTTATTCGCGTGATTCTTGCTTGATTCGGGTGATTTTCTTTGATTCGCGTGATTTTTTCTGATTCGCTTGATTTTTTTGAATCTCGTGATTTTTTTTGATTTTTTTCAAATGTACACCTGATTTTTTCAGTTGTTCACCCCTTGGATTGTAAATAATGAAGGATGAGTCGTTCAAAACTGACGATGTGATCTGAAATTGAAATGGCATATGTTTCTAAGAATGAGTGAGAAAGATGGAGTTACCCCTCGTGCTCTCAGGAAGAGACCAATAACGTCCCAGTACATGATCAAGTACATATTACTGACTGTTTCTTCCTGTTGTTCGGACCTTTCTGTCATGACTCAACACGGAACTGATCCGAATTGAAAAACTAGGAAAACGCCTTATAAGCGTTGTTAGACGAGCGAATAGTAATAGTATGAGTAAAAATGGGTAAAAACTGCTTCGAGTGGTACCAATTTAGCGCATTTTATGTTTTTTCTTCAAAAATGCTGACCCGATCAAGCTGAAAATTTCTAGAAATGTGTATCAAAATGTAATACAACTTGACGCAAAATTTTATTTTTTTGGAGAATGTACATATTTTCTTTTTTCTCTGCTATGTTATTCTAATGGGTATTTTTGAAATTTCTAAAATTCATAAAAAAAAACTTCCCGATAATGCCACAAAACTATACAGATTTAAGTTAGATGAGGAACCATATTGGAAAAAAGTTCGAGGTTGATAGCTGTAGCCGTTTGACCTGTGGAGAACAGACAAAAAGAAGAAAAAAAAAGAACATTTTTTTCAGTATGTCAAATTGAATCCTCGCTAAAGCTTGTCCAATTATTTCATGGTATTTAACATTTTTGTTCAAAAAGTTGACAATTTTCAGGATCCATGACATTTTACTGGTTTCATATATTTCTAAAACTTTGATGTGTTGCCCAATCATTTCCCAGCCTTAGTTTTGTAAGATACATGTACGAATCCTCTTTGAAATGTTGAACAAATTTGGTCCTGTTGAACAAATATTGATAACTAGGAAAACGCAGAATGTGCGCTGTGAGATGAGCTTAGAAGTATGGAAATCTGGGATAAAAACATATTCTGTCAGCTCAATCTACATCTACAGACCTTGGATTACTTCGAACGTTCAAAACCTTACCTGCAACTTGTCGCTATTTATAGAGCAACCTGTCGCATGTACACTTTGCATTACCTGTTGATCCTGATATTTGATGAAATGTGTACATTTATCTTGTTTCTTCTGATGGACGTATTTGAAACGTTTAACGTGTAGCTTGTCGGTCCACCCAACCCCTATCGCTTGACAAGACGAGGCAACGACGCGACAGAGCGGCTGGAGTTGCTTGGCGACGAGTTGAATGGAGTGATGAGGGGGGAGGAGGGGGGAGGAGGAGGGGCGAAGAGAATATACCCATAGCTCCATGTTAACCATTCTCCATAACTGAGGGAGGAGGGGGAGGAGGAGGGTGCGAAGAGAATATACCCATAGCTCCATGTTAACCATTCTCCATAACTGGGGAACGTAATACTACTAGTTTCCAGCAATTCGATGAAGTCTTAGCTAAATACACAGATCAGGTATATTGATTCCGGTATACGGTCTCCAGCGCTCCCGACACCTCGGTGTGAGGGTTTCTTCGCCGGGCAGACTCTCGTACTGACAATCAACGTGACAATTCAGATTATTAGACGAGCTTTAGCGAGGATTCAATTTCATTTACTGAACAAAATTGGTGTTCGTTTTTATGTTTCATTTTTTTTCTCATGTTTTTTGTCGGTTCTCCACAGGTCAAACGGCTACAGCTATCAACTTCAAACTTTTTTCCAATATGGTTCCTCATCTAACTTTGATCTGTATGGTTTTGTGGCATTATCGGGTGGCACTTTTTTTTATGAATTTTAGAAATTTCAAAAATACCCATTAGAATAACACAGCGGAAAAAAAAGAAAATTTTTCCATTTTTCAAAAAAATGAAATTTTGCTTGAAGTTGAATTACATTTTGATACACATTTCTGGAAATTTTGAGCTTGACCGGGTCAGCCATTTTGAAGAAAAAACATAAAATGTGCTAAATTGGTACCACTCGAAGCAGTTTTTGCTCATTTTTACCCATACTATCACTATTCGCTCGTCTAACAACGCATATATGGCGTTTTCCTAGTATATAGGCATATGGGATGTACCCGAGAGCTATATGCCTATTCACAGCTTGACTTTGAAGCTATCAAGTGTGTAGTCATGTACACTTATATACTGCCCAACTCATTTCTCCAAATGAACAATTCCTCAATCAAAAATCACCAGACCAGAATTCTGGAAACTGGATAGAAACATGTGTTCAAGTAACAACATCATTATGTGGTTAAACAAATTCAATTGGATAAAATTGAGAATTTGAAATTTTACCCCAATTCTATGCTTGGAAGGATTTACACTAGGAAAACGCCGAATGAGCGTTGTGAGATGAGCGTAGAAGTATGGAAATCTGTGATTAAAAAATATTCTTCAAGCTCAATCTACATCTACAGACCTTGGACTACTTCAAACGTTGAAAAACCTTACCTGCAACTCGTGGCTATTTATAGAGCAACCTGTCGCATATACACTTTGCATTACATGTTGATCCTGATATTTGATGAAATGTATACTTTTATTGCGTTTTCTTCGTTATGTCTCATCCGATTGTTGCACAAATTATTGAAAATGTGTATGATAGTTGTTTTCATATTCTGTTCGAATTTGAAAGCTTTTGAAAAAATTTCGTTTCGAAGTATTTTCCCCCTGGGTTATTCTTATGGGGATTTTCCGAACTTTCCAAATTTTTTCCAGAAAAACCGTTGAACAGATATTTCTGAAACACAATCCCAACCTATTCTGGTATAACATCAATTAAAAAAAAAGTTTCGAGTTGATCGATTATTTCTCCTGACCAGTATGCAGCGTACAAAATTACACACAAAACAACAACAGAAATTAAAAAAAAAAAAAACATAAAAACCAAGCCCAAAATTTTTCGGTATGTGGAATGAAAATCTTCGCTACGCTCATCTAATAACTTTTCCATTTTACTCGTAACACTGCTCATTAATCAGTGTTATCCCACGCTATTCTAACGCTTTCGGTGGATATCAACAGCTGAACTGGAACTGTAGTGAATATGTTGATTTGTTTGCAATTATTGTCAATTGTCCAGCATGGCTATTCTAAGCTTGATCTCCCTCGACTGATTCGGACACCTTGACGTGGCGTGACCCCATGACCTCCAGAGCTGAGGGTCCAGACCAAGTTCGGACCGTCTCGGATGAGCGGAAGCCTTTTGGTGACCGGAGTAGATGGAGGGAGTACTTTTCTCTCCATCTATCGTCTTCTCTTATTTTATTTTATCTCATATCATCTTATCTTACTTGTCTAGCTCTTTCTATCCCGCTCCCTCCATGTCCTCAAAACATCCACAAACGTTGACAACTATGGCAAAGTACACGGACATGAACATAGGCGCTAAATGACCTCGCTGTCGACGCGCCTTCAAACCCTAACACTAACTATAACCAGGCTTGATGTTTGATCTCTTTCTCTTTGATGCGTTGACTCCTCTTCCAGAACACAATGTTACAATTATCAACAAACTACGGGTGGAAATGTTCAATTATAAAAATATCAACATAATAATATCATATAATAAGTACCTATATGCTTGTTGGATGAAAATGTTTTGATTTTTTCCAGCCTGATAATGAGAAGTTCGTATGTCATCATCAGTGCCCTTGCGTTCACAAAAAAGTTCTGTTTCGATAAACAGTCTAGATTATGTATCTTATGACTGGCTTGTGTAATTAAAGCCGAACATCTCCGTGTCTCTAAACGATCCATTTCTCTGAACTGTATAAAGGCCCATTCACAACCGAGATTAGGAGTCAACTTAGCATTAGCAGTAACGTAATTATCTAGTATCCATTCACAACAACAATTTAGCATTAAGAAACAGCCAATGAGATGGCTTGTTTGCATCAGCTGTTCATCTGCTTTCACTGGATCAACCGCCATCTTCATTTGTGCATAGATTTTAGATTAGGACACATGTAGTAGGCCCTAATATCATTAATTCCCTCTGAACCAAATTGTAATATCATTGATACAATTCAAACTTCCAATTGTGTCACAATCAAGCTTGCATGCACATATTTGCTTCAGAATAGTACATTGAAGGGGGGTGTGTAATAGCTAGGATTGAAGACAGCCTGCTAGCTTATGGCGCGCCAAACGTTACTCGAATCTGATTGGTCACTGCTTACACCAAGCTGTAAGAATTAACAGCAAGGTTTGGAGTTTGCAGACCTTGCGCTTACTGCTGAATCGTTACGTCTAATGCGTCGCATTGAGAACGGTATGCACGAGTGCCATAAGACAAGTATTGCTGCTAATGTTACTACTAATTTCGGATGTGAATGGGCCTTAAGGCTCTGTAATCACTCGATAGTCATCTACAAAACACATAAGCATTTTCATTAAAACAGCATTACCCCTCCCCTTCCCCTCCACGCATGCGCCCCGTCACATCTCAATGACGTCACTTTCTTAAGGGCACACTGCAGTCGTCACATGTATTGTGTTTCATTCATTCATTTGTTATATATTTTATTCACACACAATAAAAAATAAAAAAATACAAAAATACAAAACCACAAGACAATAATGCACATTTAGATGTGTGAAGCCCGCTTAAGGGTAAACCCTTGTGTCCGGGCTCACTAATAGACATCGACAAATAATACATTCAGCAGAGAACATGTGAGAATGATAATAACAATAAATAATAATAATATGAGTGAAGCATTGAGTGAAGTATTGAAATATTTTTATAAAATAAGAAATCTTTCATCATATGAACTAAAAATTGAATTAAATATTCAAATTAAATATTTACCAGTACTCAAGGTTAGTGAATTTTTCTAACCTTGACCAGTACTGTAAGAATTGATGCATAACAATAATACAGTATTGAAGTACCTAAACTTGAAAAGAAATGAAAAAATGGAAATACAAATAATAGTGAAAATAAAAGTAGAGAGTCTGCGTGTTATGTATCTTTAATTATACTTGACATAAGTTGATACAAAAATCCTTAGTCCTTAGTCTCGTTTAGTCCTGTTAAATTCCAGACCGATGAGTCATTTATGAGCTCACTCGGCATACAGTTTTGATTTCACACTTTTCATATGAATTATTTTTTATAGTTGCTAAAATATTTCAGGCCTTGGCTTCAAGTTTTTATCGTTTTGGGTGGGATAAAATATATTTCATTCGGGTTGAGTCGAATCTAGGGAGCCGTGAATCCATCTCTGCAACATTTTTCTGCTATTATTCCTATATATTTGACGAAAAAAACATTCATAAAAATACATTTTCCAAAACGGCTGGTCACAGAATCGCTCACAGATACGTGATAATGGGTATCATGTACACATTCAGGAAAAATGTGAATAATTTTGGGAAGATTTTATTGTTCAAAATGTCTTGCCCAGCATCTGGTCTTAGGGAAGTTTTCGAAACTTCGAGATGGTGTTACTCAGAAATTGTCCAACCGATTGAAACCAAAAACTATACACTTCCAAGTTGTTCAAGTCTGCGAAGTTTCATGTTGATCGTTCTGCGACCTGTGCAGTGCTCACAAACACACATACAAAGCTCCGTAAGAGTGAGATGGAAGTCTTCGCTGGCGCTCATCTAACAAAACCTCAACTATAGTAGAGTCTATTGTGTAATCAAAGCAAATGTATACAAATAGTGAGAAATATGTATTATTTTTTTAATGCTGCTTAACGACCCCACCAACAGCTAAGTTATACGGGGGTGCGAATGAGCGGTTGATAATGAAACGATGAAGAGATGATAGGAGAAAAGACGTTTACGAAAACCCATCCCTCGTGCGGGATTCGAACCCACGCCCAACGGTGACTTCGGTGTCTACCGCTAGCAAAAGCTGACTTGGCCACTGGGGTGGCAATTATATGTATTGATTATCATTGATTATTGTATGCTTAACGACCCCACCAACAGCTAGGTTATACGGGGGTACGAATAAGCAGGTGATTACGAAACTATAGAGTGAAACTAAGGACGTTTATAAAAACCCATGCCTTATGCAGTCGAACCCACGCCTGAAGGTGACTTCAGTTTCTGCAGCGATGCCTCAGCTGACTGAGCTACCGAGGTAAAGGTGTGTTGTGGATGACAATAGGGCCTATGCATGAAATGTTCGTGGTATTCACGTCATGGCAGTCAACAGCTCGAATCAGGGACCCCTTTCTTGGTCAGACTTTCAAAGATGACTAAAGTGCTCGTACACGATCAATTTTAGTTGCATGAAATTCCGAGAATTGCACGGAATTGCAAGACAATTTCAATGGTGTAAAGGCGCTTGGAACTTCTGATGCGAAATTTTCAATCTAGTATCGAAACGGTTTGTAGATCCTACGGAGTCAACGGAAATGCACGTGACCAAAGGCTCCTCGCTCATTGGTCAGCCGGTGAAAGATTGCAGTAAAAGTTGAACGTATTTTAACTTCGTGAAATTCTTGCATGCAAGTGCAAGATTTCCTTGCTCATGTGTAGGCCACATAGGAAACGTGGGTATTCTACTTTTATGAAATTAATTTCAGAAATTAATTTCATGGAAAAGTTGATCGTCTGAAGTGTCTTTAATCAAACGAGGAGTTCTTGGATGAGCGAAGCGAAGACTCATTCAGCTCTCCAAAGAACTAACGCTATTTGTTCGCGCTCTACAGGCGATACGAGTATTGTTTAAACTTGGCCTTCAGACGAATCATCATCGAACAGCCAATCGGCTGAACTACATTCTGAGAGAAATCATCTCGTAATTCAGAAAACCCAGGTGAGAATAACCCGGAGTGGAAAACACGGAGAACATGTCTATTCCGAATACTCACATTATTACATTACAAAGTGTTAAACGAATCGGATGAGCCGTTTCGGTGACAGCAATAATACGTCATTGTTGACACCAATCAGAAGCTCTATTGAGAGAACCAGTCCTCGAACACCTTGACGTGGCGTGACCCCGTGACCTCCACGCCCGAGGGTCACCCGTGGCGATCAGATCTGGAGTCAGGGTCCAGACCCTCAGTACTGAACCTACGTCATTTCGTTTTCCTATCACTTTTCTCTTCATCTACTGTCTTATTTTATTTTATATCATCTTATCTTACTTGTCTATCTACTTCTATCTCGCTCCCTCCTGTGCTTGAAACATCCACAAACGTTGACAACTATGGCAAAGTACACGGACATGAACATAGGCGCTAAATGACCTCAAACCTTCAAACCCTAACACTAACTAACTATAAGATCGTAAAACGATTCAATTGATCAACAGGTAGCTCAGGTGGCAGCGAGTTGATAGATGCAAGGTGTGGAGACCTTCTCCATTGTTTTCTTACTAGGAAAACGCCATATATGCGTTGTTGGACGAGCGGATAGTAATAGTATGGGTGAAAATGGGTAAAAACTGCTTCGAGTGGTACCAATTTGGCACATTTTATGTTTTTTATTCAAAATGGCTGACCTGATCAAGCTGAAATTTTTAAAAAAATGTGTATTGAAATGTAAATCAACTTCACGCAAAATTCCATTCTTTCGGAAGGTAAAAATATTTTCTTTTTTTTTCGCATGTTATTCTAATGGGTATATTTTTGAAATTTCTAAAATTCATGAAGAAAAAGTTATCACCCTATAATGCCACAAAACTATAAAGATCCAAGTTGGATGGGGAACTGTATTGGGAAAAAGTTTGAAGTTGAAAGCTGTAGCCGTTCGACCTGTGGAGACGTAGAACCGACAAAAAAACATGAAAAAATAAAATAATGAAAACGAACACCAATTTTTGTCAGTCTGTCAAATTGAATCCTCGCTAAAGCTCGTCTAATAAAATCTCGCTCATCCTCCAACGCCTCTGCTGCGTTTTCCCAGTGCATATTCTACTGAGTGTCACACTTGCCCTGCCTGCTTGCTCGGAATAATCCCACAGCCGATACGCGGTTATCGGGCTCTAATTGGCGGCTTGTTCTTGTCCGGACGTCTGATGGCCCCAGCCCCACTAACGACTGTTAACTGTCCGCTAACCTGTCGTTAGCTGACGGCGAGGTGTGTTTACACCTCTTCTCAGACTGTTGTCGCCAGCTACACGCTGCTCAATGCACGGCACAAGAAGAGCCAACACGAGACTCAAACTAATCACTGAATAATTGAACCGGGGTCATTGGATGAGCGTTAGCGAGGATTCAATTTGACATACAGATAAAAAATTGTTGTTCGTTTTTATGTTTTTTTGTCGGTTCTCCACAGGTCAAACGGCTACAGCTAACAACTTCGAACTTGTTTTCAATATGGTTCCTCATCTAACTTAGATCTGTATAGTTTTGTGGCATTATCGGGTGGTAACTTTTTCTTTTATAAATTATAGAAATTTCAAAAATACCCATTAGAATAACACAGCGGAAAAAAAAAAATATTTCCATTTTCCAAAAAAATTGAATTTTTTTCACTTTAAATACTTTGTTAATTTTTATGTATGTGAAACACGTCCGAATTTAAATTTGTATACTCATCATTTACTACTTAACCCACAGTTAAGCCCTTTTGAAGGGCTTATGTGGATGTTTTTTTGTTCTAATTGTGATTTTCTATCTGTACCAGTGTTGGCCTATTTGACTTATAAAAAATAAATAAAACAAAAAAAAAATTGTCAAGGGTTAGAAAAATGGCCGATTCCAAAGTTGCTATTCGACCGCAGCGAAAAAAGTGTGATAAATATATTACAATATTTAATGCAATTGAAATTCTAAATGATTCCACTTGTTTATTTGTATTCCAAGTCCACATTTCATGAAAGTTTGCAATCGATTTTAATTTGAGATCAAATTATACACTTACACTGAAAGATATAAGTAGGCCTACCACTCTTACTGAGATCTGTCGGACTTGTCTGTTTGTTGTAAGCACTGCGACATCGAACTTCTTATTCACACGCACAATTATACAAGCTACAAGTCTGTATAGTTTCGGGGTTGAATCGCTTGGACCATTTTGAAGAAATACCATCTCAAAAACTCAAAACCCCGTAACATTGGGCTGAGCAAGAAAATTTGTAGAATAAAATCTCTCCGAATTTCACGAAGTTTCCCTGAATAAACGTTGGACATTATCACAAACGTTTATGCAATTCGAACCTGCCGTTTTGAAGAATTCAAATTTGACAAATGTTGTTGGTTTATCAAATAGATCGAAATATTAGCAGAAAAATGTTGCAGAGATGGATTCAAAGCTTCCTAGAGTCGATAGTAACTATGTAGTAGGCCCTATTATTAATGAATGTACGTAGAGTTTTCCATTGTACCTTAAGCCACTTTAGACGATCAACTTTTCCCTGCAATTAATTTCTGAAATTAATTTCAGAAAAGTAGAATACCCACGTTTCCTATGTTGCCTACACATGAGCAAGGCAATCTTGCACTTGCATGCAAGAATTTCACGAAGTTGAAATACGTTCAACATTTACTGCAATCTTTCACCGGCTGACCAATGAGCGAGGAGCCTTTGGTCACGTGCATTTCCGTTGACTCCATAGGATCTACAAACCGTACATCGTACGGTTTGTAGATCGTACAACCGTGTTTACAAACTTGTTTTTAGAATTGGGTTATATATACATTGCTAGTTGGGGTAAATTGACACTGGAAGCGCGCATGAAAGTCGAAAGTCGATCGATCCTAATTTTCAAATATTGCCACCGGTTTCGCTACTAGAATGAGAATTTCGTATCAGAAGTTGCAAGCGTCTTCACACCATTGACATTTTCTTGCTATTCCATGCAATACGTGAAATTTCATGCAACTAAAATTGATCGTGCAAAGAGCACTTTATAGATACCTCGCTCATACAACGCATAATGCTGCGTTCGCCTCGTAGGTTGCTTCTTCTTGAGCACGGCCTTCTCGTATCAGCATGAAGCTTGACTCTTCTTCCAGGCGCAAGCATTTCATCTCCCACTCGACCAAGTACGGGCTCATTATCTCTCCATATCGACATGAATTACAACAATGATTCCAAAGTTACGCAAACGGAAGTTCCCAATCATTCAGAGGAAATGCAATCCCTTCATTCAATTTATTATGAATTACCTTCATTTACTGCTTGAATGCTTGCCATTATCCCTAGTTAGTGGTCGTGCTGGATATAAAACAAGCCCGACTCTTGCTGTGTGGCTCAGTGGTTCTCTGTTCTCTCGTGTCCTCTCGTGTCCTCTCGTGTTCTCTCGTGTTCTCTCGTGTTCTCTCGTGTTCTCTCGTGTTCTCGCCATGGTCAGAGTATGTGTACTCACAGTCGTCGCAATGCTGTGCTATGTCCAGGTAAGGCCCGATCCACACGACTTACAGTCACTATGAATGTACATGAAGAGGTGTCCTGCCTGTCGTCCAACGGAGCTACAAAACCAGTAGACATAATAGCTATCAGAAATGCCAGGAAAAAGGTTCTCATTCTGGATCCAACGATTCGTTTCGAGCTGAATAGGAATCAGGCGGAAGAAGTGAACGAGGAGAAGAGGGGCCATTACATACCTTGTATTCCCGATCTGTCAATACCATATCAAGGAGGACTATTGGGATGTTCTAGTATTCCCGATCTGTCAGTACCATATCAAGGAGGACTATTGGGATGTTCTAGTATTCCCGATCTGTCAATACCATATCAAGGAGGACTATTGGGATGTTCTTGTATTCCCGATCTGTCAATACCATATCAAGGAGGACTATTGGGATGTTCTTGGCCCGAGCTGCTATATCATCATTCTTCACTGACTTTCTTGACAAACTGGCAATTTCATCCTCAATTCTCGACCACATCATCATTTCCATCCTGAGAGACTCATCGAACATTCTCCATAATCATATTTATAATAATATAGCTCAGTTCCACATCATTCATTCTTAATCATAAATTTCAGTTCGTTTTCAATTGGTAAATTCGTCAAATTTTCTGTTCATCATTTCTGAATTGTTTTTCTATTTATTGTATGTTTTGTATTGAGCAGTACGCTGGATGCCTGTGGTCACCCATGTGCGCGTGCGCAGCTGCCGAATAACAGGATTTCTCTCACAGGCAAAGGCAAAGGCAGTATCTATTCACATCATTCGTATCTATGAGTCTTCATTATCTACATAAACAACAGGTGGTATCTACCTAACTATTTCCTTGGATTACAGCTATCGTATCGACAGGGAGCTGTCAAACCATCAATATACAATAAAACGAAACTGTTATCGCAGTATGAATTACACTCCTCCCTCACATATTTCACTATACGTGAATGTATGGTTGAAGTTATGCAATTCTATGAAAACAGAAAAGCAAATAGATGCAGCATTTCTTCTGTCTACATGGAAGTCTAATATGAAGAAGACATCTCGCACACATAGGAGAAAAACAGTTAGTTACACAATCAAGGAAACGTCGAGGGTCTCAATAATATGGACCCTCATTCTTGAGGTCTGTGTCATGTGAGATGAGTGACATTTGTTCAAGATTCTAATAATTCCACTAATAATGACTGTTTAGTATTCCTGAATTACCTTTTCTCAATTAATTCCATTCCACATTTCACTCGACAATCTCACCACCCATTTGATTAGTGAAATGTCAAAGTGAGTTGTGAATTGTGCAGTGCACTCGAGATGGCTTTGCTAGGATAATTAACTAGGGAAGGCAGTGACTTGTTATTTGTTTACATATTCACGGGCTGCTATTGGCTAGAATCTGCTAGCCTCGTGAAGGGTGTCTCTCATATAATAAGGATAATTCCATTTCATATTTCATGATTTTTCAAGTGAGGAATAGCAAACCGACCATAAGTGAGATGGAATGGTGGAATGATAAAGTTATCTCGCCTCATTCCACAAATCACAACTCACATTCCACAAATATGATTTGAAGTTTATTCACCACGCAATACAGAAAGACCCGACAGTTAGCCTCATGAGTCTGGCTCCGGAGAGAGGCTGCATCAGAAATAGCATGGGTGACCTCACGGCTGCGAAACTATCGGTGCGATAGCTACAATCCCAGAACTATCGAACAGAGAGATGAAGAGTCAGGAGTACCAACAATTAAGATCATCATAATTATTAATCGATCTTTCGTTTTTTTCGTGGAATTATTCAGTTCTAATCAATAAAAAAACAGATGGAACGTAAAAATTTGCCAATGTTATATATTACTAAAATTGAATTCCATCGTTAGTTCTCGGATTACTTGGTATAATAAAAAATGAAAATACAATTTCATTTCTTTTCTTCGTCATTCTCATAGAGTCAGAAACGTAACACTCTTATCTCATCATCAGTGAAATGAATGGAGAGCGTACCAACTGAACCAAGTTTAGGCTCCTCCCCTTTAGGGATGTCATCGGACACAAACCTTACCCACCGATCCCTGACCATCACTACAGCACAAGAACATTAGCATGGCTAAATTATTCTGCTCTTCTATATAACCAATACTATTTTTACTTATGAGCTACGACCAAGAATTAAATGATATAATGGGATACAAACAAGATGGTATGAATGAATATTATGATAAAACAGTATGAAATACGGTGTATAATTAGAACTGATGGCTATCCTTCTGATCCGATCTTTGTGTAGTCTTTTCACTGCAGCTTTGAATGCATTTTAGCCTAATGTCTTGAACTGTTCAGGAACTGCGTTGTATAGCGTAGTGGCATTGTATTTGAAGGAAGACTTGAATTCTGTACAGGTTGCTTAAGAAACATAAGTTGGGCCAGTTGGTTTACAGTACAGTTGACCAATCCCCTAATGACTAAACTAATGTCAACACTGAAGCTCGTCTCTGTGTTCCAGGGGGGCCTCCCAGCGCAGGTCGCCGCGTTAGAAGGCGTGCTGCAAGGCGTCGTCTCTGACCTCGCTAACACTGCTTCCGAGGCGAGAGGCCAGGTCACCAGCACGCGCAATGCCATCCGGACAACCGTTACCGACATCGCCGGTAAAACAGTCGATCCGCTGTTGAAAGTGCTGACAAGTAGGATCCAACAGGTGGCGGCAGGAAGACATGGAGTCAGGGACATGGAGCACGTGACCTGGATGACGAGAAGAAGACAAGTGACAGGAAGAGAGGAATGGAGAAGGATATTCATGGAGAGTCTGGAGAAGTGCTTGAAAGGGACGAGAATGTCCAGGGAGGTTGCAACAGCTGAGACAGAAGACCATGCTAGCCATGACAGCAGAGCAGAAGCTGGATCAGGCAATGTGGAGGTCGTCGTGGTGATTGCCATGCCGGATGGTAGTGGACAAGAGGAAGAGGGAAGCGGGGGACAGCTGGAGGATCAAGGTGTGAGGAATAGGGAAGAGGAAACAAGAGAGGAAGGTGATGAAGCAGGAGGAACAGAGACAGGTGAAAGGGCAAGGGAGTTGGAAGTGATGTCTGAAACTCCTGACGAGAGTCAGATGGATGGAGGAGATGACGTAATGGCTGGAACTCGTGAAGACTCTGAGAGGACCAGAAGGAGCGGACGTGGTACAGGAGGAGACGAGGCTAGAGAAGACTCTGAGAGGACGAAGAGGAGCGGACGTGGTGAGAGGAGGCACAGGAGACGAGGCTAGAGAAGACTCTGAGAGGACCAAGAAGAGCGGACGTGGTGAGGAGCCTTATTCTAGAACTGCTGTCTGCTGCTTGACTGGTCGGAACTGTTTCGATATCGCTTCGGTATTCCATAGCACTGATCAGAATCACAGGCACTCATCAGAAATCACAGGAGTTGGAAAAATTGCGATGTATCGCTTATTTCCAGGTGAAACACAAGCAACGACTGAGCCACCGCAGCTTTTCTTATGACTTGACTCACACACACTTACACACGCACACAAGTGCAATTGTATCCTGTGGGCCGTGACCCTAGTTCGTACAAGTTGAAAATAATACAAACATACAAGTCAAACGTCAACAAATAACATAACCTGAAAGTATTCGTCAATTATCTTGGAAAACACATTAGAGCTACTAGGATGGCAAGTGAATTGTTTTTATTCTACTATCAGAAATATCTTCTCACTTTCGAAACTATTTAAACACTCAACACTCACGATTGCATATTCTATGTAATCATATAACCTCATTAATATCCCATTGCTGGCGCACAAATCCCGCAGTATCCGTTTCGACCGTGGACGAACCGTTTTCTAGTCGAAACGGATTCGACCGCTCGAGAAAGTTGTTACAGAATAAGGGTACAGGAGGAGACGAGGCTGGAGAATGTATCACGTCTTCAATTGAGAGGATGAGAGGTCACAGAACACGAAGGTCCAGCTAGTATAAATAAATAAAATGTAAATTTACAAACTAATGTTTCTATGTAAATATGTACATATTTTACGTGAACTTGTCTCATAAATCATAGAGAATGTAAACTGGAATTCATATGTTAAATAACATATCATTTCCCTAATTTGTCGTTGTGTGTATATAATTGTGTAAAAACCTGAGATCTAGGGAAATATATATATATATAAATACGGAAAGGTAAAATAAAGTTTTAAATGCTGAGAAAAAATCCTAAAATTACATGTTTGAAGTTGGTAATATGATGCGAATTTAAGCGTACATGTCCGTGTTGATAGAACTGATAGCGTTTTGCTAATCTACTCAAATAACTGGTTTATTATTCACATAGTTTAATAACATGATTATTACTCTCCCAAACAACTCCCGTTCATGTACACCAGCGGACATAGAAAGTAGTCGCTTCAGCCACATTCAGATAATTACTTCCTGAAGCAAATCGCCTGACATTTTACGCGCTAGACACTGTACTTACACACTGCACGTATCTGTGAAACATTCGGCCAGATATACTTCTCATTTCAATAAGGAAGAAAACGAAGAATAACTGAAGACAACAAAGTTGAAACTAATAAGAAGATTGAAGTTTTTCTCACCAATGCAAATGTTCGAATTTTCCCTGAAACGTTGAATTGAATACATTATTGTTATTCATTATAATATGGTGATAAAATCGCCCTTGTGGTACCCTGTCCGAACGATCCTACTGGAGTATGTGGAGAGAGTACTGAACATTGCGTTCGCATTTTCATTATATTTCGTTTTCCTATCACTTTTCTCTTCATCTATCGTCTTCTCTTATTTTATTTTATTTCATATCATCTTATCTTACTTGTCTAGCTCTTTCTATCCCGCTCCCTCCTGTGCTTGAAACATCCACAAACGTTGACAACCATGGCGAAGTACACGGACATGAACATAGACCTCGCTGTCGACGCGCCTTTGTTGACGCTCCATGGGAGTCGATTTAGCGGAATATCAGTATTTGGGTGATAACTTCAGAACGGTATGGGATATCGAAATTCTGAAAATAGGGTTACATAGATATTTTCAATACCTACAAGACTATGTAAGAAATAACTATTCATCTCACATCAAATAATCATCAGACTATACAATTAAAAGTGTGTATTTTCAAGCGTATACGCCGGAAAATCTGGCAATTCGAGATAAATAGTTAGTACCCACACTACTTCTAAGGTATTTGAAATATCTGTGTTTCCTGTGTTCAGAATTTCGATGTGTTATACCGTTAAAAGTGATCACCAAAATACTGATATTCTGTCAAGTCGACGCCCATGGACTGTAGAGCGCCCACCCTGGCTAACGATCCTACCCTTCATCCTCAGCCATGGTCGGGTAACGATGATGTATCGCTGTTAAGCCATGTGTCCAGCTGTCACCTGGAGGAAGGATCCAGGACAACAGTCAAACAAGCACTCACACAACATCATGATGATAGCGTACCACAGTATTGTGGCCCACACGATTAAATACGAACATTGTACAAATACTCTGGCTTTGTGGCCCCACTATAGGCCTAGTTATTTTAGTTACGCCAAATTATGAATCTGTGAAAGCTGAAATTGAAAGTTTCCTTTTATCTAATATTGCTTAATTTTAATTTGTTCTGAAATTGTAGTCAATTGTTTTTCTATCCGATATTCTTAAAAATGCAACTATTATTTTCCAATCTGTTTAATATGTTCTTCAATTAATATATATATATATATATATATGTGTTACTTTGTGTTTTCGTTCCACAAGTGTGATAAGAAATCAATTCATATACTTTCTTTTCTTACATTTAACAATTACAACAAATCTGTTTATTTTATGCGATCAAATTGTCGCATTTATTCACTTATTCACTTGATTCGATTGTATTGAACACCTCACGTTTTGTAGATTTTATAACCCACAGTCAAACTGTCCATTTGGCAGTTTTGTGGGAATTCCGAATGATATTGCCTTATTTTATTTGTACTTCTGTAAATGTGCTATCTGTGTTTATTTTGCAATAAAAAAAAATCCACAAAACTAGAACACCGGGGACCAGAATATCTTTTCCAACGACTAATTGGTATTGTGGACCATGGTGAAGTGATCCACAGAGATTTGTCATTGTTAACCTCGATAAACTGAACCCCGATAATGTGGACCACAAAACTTATATCCAAATGTCGTGTGGATACAGTGGACCACAAAACTGTATCCAAATGTCTTGTGGATACAGTGGGCCACACTGAAGTTGATATTCTGTACCCCAAAGCTAGTTAGACATTGTGAACCCCGATACAGTGGTCCACAAAACTCGAACACCGGGGTCCAGAACATGGTCTTCAGAGATCTCATTCAATCAAGGTGAGGATATTCGTGCGAGTTGGGTATATCAGGAGACTGGCTCCTGCACGGGTTAATGAGAACCCGCCCACAGCGTAACTCTTTCAGCCTTGTCGTGACATATAAACGATTGTAGTGAATCTGATTCGCACCATTCAGAGAAGAGGCTTATAAAATACGGTTGATCGATATCAAAATGAAATCAGAAGAATCCATGCCTATGAATTATTATTGTTATCTTATTGTTATTATTGTTATATTGTTATATTGTAATTATTATCTGTGAATTGATTGATAGTACGACGTTTGTTCATACTTTTGATATCTTCCCAGTTTGATTGTTGATACTTCTCATGCAGTGACTCCGATGTCAACACGTCGGTATCAGATGTGGTTGAGACTACTCGAAGAGATCAATTAAAACACTTATTAGACGAGCTTTAGCGAGGATTCAATTTGACATTCTGAAAAAATTTGGTGTTCGTTTTTTTTTTTTCGTGTTTTTTTGTCAGTTCTCCACAGGTCAAACGGCTATAGCTATCAACTTCAAACTTTTTTTCAATATGGTTCCTCATCTAACTCAGATCTGTATAGTTTTGTGGCATTATCGGGGTGCAACTTTTTTTTATGAATTTTAGAAATATCAAAAATACCCATTAAAATAACATGGCGGAAAAAAAATATATTTTCCAAAAAAATGAAACTTCACGTGAAGTTGAATTACATTTTGATACACATTTCTAAAAAAATTCAGCTTGATTGGGTCAGCCATTTTGTAGAAAAAACATAAAATGTGCTAAATTGGTACCACTCGAAGCAGTTTTTACCCATTTGTACCCATACTATTACTATTCGCTCGTCTAACAACGGATATATGGCGTTTTCCTAGTAAGTCAATTAACATAAAACTGCTCACACTCAACAAATCTCGCCGACACGTGTGATTATACAGGCACGTTTCATTCATTGATTGATGATTTATTCTCATCTGTGTTTTCTGCTTTATTTACATATCCGCGTGGATCGTTGAGGCGGTGCATGCACGGGGCTTAGAAAAATAGAGGAATTCATCGCTACTATTTCTTTCCTTCATCACGAACAAGTGTATTTGAATAAAAAGTATATCAAACCCAGAATAATGTTATGCTCTCCAAATAGTATGACATTCTATTTCAGTGAATTCGATCAGTTTTAAGATAATACGTCAATAATTTGATCACGTTCTTGATATTTATTGACGTATCATCTTGAAACTGGTTAAATTAACCAAAATAGAATGTCATAATAATTGAAGAGCATAAAATTATTCTGGGTTTGATATACTTTTAATTCGAATACACTTGTTCGTGATAAAGGAAAGAAATAGTAGCGATGAATTTCTCTATTTTTCTAAGCCCCGTGCATGCACCAAGCCCTTAACATTGTTGAGTCAATCAGTGCTGAGTTCTGAAAAAGGGAGGGGGAGAGAGGGAGGGGGAGAGAGGTAAGGGAGGGGGAGGGGAGACAGGTGACACTGTTGTCCAGACAATAGCAAGCGGCTGTTGAGAGTAATTACCGCCAGTGTTATCTGCGGCCGAGCTTCCGCCGCGTAGTGCCAGCAACTGCCGCTAGGATCGCGCCAGGGCCTGGGTTACACTAGTCGAACGCTCTCTTCACCTGAACAAGTTCTCTTGGCACTCACCTCACGACTCGCTGGGTCAGTGGCTAGCACGCTGAACCGTTATTCGGGAGACCGGGGTCCGATTCCCGTCATGATCGAGCCCTGATCGTGGTTTCCCCAGGTTTAGTGGTTGAATGACGCTTGGATAGTTCCTAGGATCGAGCCACGACCGCCTCTGCTCGCTAAGATTGTCAAGAACTCCGAGCTAGGCCCTAGTGTGACCTGTCCTTCTTGTTTCTCGTTAGACGAGCTTCAGCGAGGATTCAAGTTGACATACTGAAAACAATTGTGTGTTCGTTTTTATGTTTTTTTTTTCCATGTTCTGTTTTCGGTTCTCCACAGGTCAAACGGCAGCAGCTATCAACTTCAAACTTTTTTTCAATATGGTTCCTCGTCTAACTTAGATCAGTATAGTTTTTTTCGTTTAATCGAGTGGTAACTTTTTTTTTAAGAATCATAGAAATTTCAAAAATACTCATTAGAATAACACGACGGCAAAAAAAATCCGAAGAAATGAAATTTTGCGTGAAGTTGAATTACATTCTGATACACATTTCTAAAAAATTTCAGCTTGATCGGGTCAGCCATTTTGAAGAAAAAACATAAAATGTGCTAAATTGGTACCACTCGAAGCAGTTTTTACCCATTTTTACCCATACTATTAGGCCCACTATTCGCTCGTCTAACAACGCATATATGGCGTTTTCCTCGTATGTTGTAATACGGCCTGTCGAGTCTGTTATCTAGCGAGCTTGGTTCTCGCTTTGTCCCCACGACGACGGACGATGGGTGGGGGTGGGGGTGGGGGTGGGGGACTTAAACGACTCGTTTTCCTCGCCGGTGACTTTCCCGCGAGTGAGAGAGATCCTTCTGTTCGAAACGGTTCAAAGTTTGGCCATAAACGTCGTGGCCGGAACAAAAGGTTTGTGTTGACGCGCCATTGTCTCGTCGTTGTTCTCGTCGTTAGGTCTGACGGCAAGAGGAAGAGACGTCTGGGTGATTCACTAGACTTTGCAACAGACATTAATCCCTCACGCTATTCTCCTCGAGGCGAGCGAGGAGTCGACTGCAAACATGGCATTTGTTACTACTTTGTTCATACGAGGAAAACGCCATATGCGTTGTTAGACGAGCGAATAGTAATTATTGTATCTTTGAGTGGTACCAATTTTGCACATTTAATGTTTTTTCTTCAAAATGGCTGACCCGATCAAGCTGAAAATTTTTAGAAATGTGTATCAAAATGTAATTCAACTTCACGCAAAATTTCATTTTTTTGGAAAATAAAAATATTTTCTTTTTTTGCCGCTACGTACTCTAATGGATATTTTTGAAATTTCTAAAATTCATAAAAAAAAGTTCCCTCCTATCCCGGTAATATCACAAAACTCTACAGATCTGAGTTGGATGAGGAACCATATTGAAAAAAAAAGAAGTTGATAGCTGTAGCCGTTTGACCTGTGGAGAACCAAAAAAAAAAAAAAAAAAAAAAAAAAAAAAAAAAAAATTCAGTATGTCAAATTGAATCCTCGCTAAAGCTCGTCTAGTTATGATATCAAGTTGAAAACTGTCTTCTTTTATCAACGATGTAACTTGATACCGAATAATTGTTCCCAATTGTGGTTTCGGATGAGAGGTAGGATCGTTCATACGGGGCACAACAAGAGCGCAATACATAGACACAATCTCATCCCACTCTGATTTGATGCAAGGTTCAAGCAGACCATAGAATGACGGCCTTCCACATCCATTTCATGGATTCAATCAAATAACGTATTGAGCTAACGCACAACTGAGTAAGTGGGACCCGGATTATCGTTCTTTCAAGTGCGACAAATAGATGGATATGACTTGTTTGAAATCATTACATGCGCAGAGCTTTACATGCGCAGAGCTTTACACGCGCAGAGCTTTACACGCGCAGAGCTTTACATGCGCAGAGCTTTACATGCGCAGAGCTTTACATGCGCAGAGCTTTACATGCGCAGAGCTTTACATGCGCAGAGCTTTACACGCGCAGAGCTTTACATGCGCAGAGCTTCACATGCGCAGAGCTTTACACGCGCAGAGCTTTACATGCGCAGAGCTTTACATGCGCAGAGCTTTACATGCGCAGAGCTTTACATGCGCAGAGCTTTACATGCGCAGAGCTTCACACGCGCAGAGCTTTACATGCGCAGAGCTTTACACGCGCAGAGCTTTACATGCGCAGAGCTTCACATGCGCAGAGCTTTACATGCGCAGAGCTTCACATGCGCAGAGCTTCACATGCGCAGAGCTTTACACGCGCAGAGCTTTACATGCGCAGAGCTTTACATGCGCAGAGCTTTACACGCGCAGAGCTTTACACGCGCAGAGCTTTACACGCGCAGAGCTTTACATGCGCAGAGCTTTACATGCGCAGAGCTTCACATGCGCAGAGCTTTACATGCGCAGAGCTCTACATGTGCAGAGCTCTACATGCGCAGAGCTTTACACGCGCAGAGCTTTACATGCGCAGAGCTTTACATGCGCAGAGCTTTACATGCGCAGAGCTTTACACGCGCAGAGCTTTACATGCGCAGAGCTTTACATGCGCAGAGCTTTACATGCGCAGAGCTCTACATGCGCAGAGCTTTACATGCGCAGAGCTTTACATGCGCAGAGCTTTACACGCGCAGAGCTTTACATGCGCAGAGCTTTACATGCGCAGAGCTTTACATGCGCAGAGCTTTACATGCGCAGAGCTCTACATGCGCAGAGCTTTACATGCGCAGAGCTCTACATGCGCAGAGCTCTACATGCGCAGAGCTTTACATGCGCAGAGCTTTACATGCGCAGAGCTTTACATGCGCAGAGCTTTACATGCGCAGAGCTTTACATGCGCAGAGCTTTACATGCGCAGAGCTTTACATGCGCAGAGCTTTACATGCGCAGAGCTTTACATGCGCAGAGCTTTACATGCGCAGAGCTTTACACGCGCAGAGCTTTACATGCGCAGAGCTTTACATGCGCAGAGCTTCACATGCGCAGAGCTTCACATGCGCAGAGCTTTACATGCGCAGAGCTTTACATGCGCAGAGCTTTACATGCACAGAGCTTTACACGAGCAGAGCTTTACACGCGCAGAGCTTTACATGCGCAGAGCTTTACATGCGCAGAGCTTTACACGCGCAGAGCTTTACACGCGCAGAGCTTTACATGCGCAGAGCTTCACATGCGCAGAGCTTTACATGCGCAGAGCTTTACATGCGCAGAGCTACTCCGATAGGCTTGGACCTGCAAGTCTAAATGTTACAACTTTTCAATGCCCGTTATTTCAAAATAATACTATTTAGTATGAATGTACCTTTATCTCAGGATTGCTAGGACCAAACTTGTTCAAACTTCACAGCAGATTCAGTCATGTTTCATACAAACCTGGGGAATAAATGACCAGATCACACAACAGAGTTCAAACAAATATGATCCAATCAAAAGTCATGAATCCTGAAAATGTGAAATGTTTTGAATATAAATGATAAAAATGATCAAATACTTATATTAATGGGTAACAGTTTCTTCTCGAGTCATAAAAGAGAGGTATAAACACCATGTAAACACAATCAGTAATATGTACTTTGACTAAAGAGATACGCAAGATGTTCCATGTCTCTTACTTCGCGAGATTCAAAACCCTTTCATTATTACCAGAAGTTACTTCAATCACCGCTACACACTCCTAGAGCGCTGCTAGCAGTCAAGTTGAAGACTTGGCAGGCATCCACCTCACCGTCGACTGAAGCACAATCGCCGGAACGTTGTTCAGCCTCCTAGCGGTGAATGCCGGTACTACAGGGGAGGAGACCGCGTCACGTGGTATCGAGGAGTGAAGCACTGCAGTTTACCACACTTGTTCTATCCAACCTGTTGTCTAGCTTGTTGCATTCATAGCAAACTGGATGTTGTTAATTGTTCCTGAGATATAGACGGGTCGGAACACCCGACCGTCATTCCTACTGTATCAACGGGACGGTCGCTCGAAATCGTCCATTCTCGTGTGCTATTCAAGTTATGAATTATAGATTTCCGTTCATTATCATTTTAATTATATATTAAAAAGATTGGACATTTGCAAGTATTTAATAGTTATTTATTAAAAATAGTGTAATATTTCTATTTAATGTATAATTATGAAACAAGTATTACAGGCTTGCTAATCGGCAGAGTAATTATACTTTGTAGTTGATTGTATAAATTTGTTTCCCTGCAGATGTTTAATTCGTGAGGAGATAACAATTATCAAGATTCTCTAAAGCTGATAACCATGTGGTTATTATTACTCGCACATTATCATAGCTGTGTACGAGTCTACACAGGTTATATTGTAATAAACACAGATTAGAATGTTTATATAATAGAATGAGTTAAATAGAAGCGCTCTGCGTTCTGATTGGCCGCTTCTCACAAGCGGGTGACTCAGTGTTGTGCATGTGCATGGCGTCTTGTCTAACGCAGCACATCAGCGAGATATCTAGTGTGATGGGAAACTCTACACACCTTGACTCATACCGAATACACTTTCATGTTACTATCAGTCAAATACACTGACACAGAAGAAGATCCACAAAGTCCTTCAGAAGGGCTTAACTGTGGGTTAAATATTTAATGATGAGGATACAAATTCAAATGTGTTTCACATACCGTACGAATAAACAAGGTAGTTGCAGTAAAAAAAAAAAAAAAAAACATTCTTTTTTATATATTCTACTTACCAAATTGGTTTGAAGAATTATTGAAAAATATCAATTTCAAGCAGTTGAGTGTAGTACATCAAGAGGCAAGGAAAAGTAAGAAGTAGACAGTTGTACAAAAATTGTGTAAAAATAAATAAGTAATCAGTACCTATTGAAACATTTCGATTCGAAAGTAGGGCCTATTTTGGCTAAAAGACACATAATATTATAGTTTTTTTTCATTGTTGACTCGTAATATTATTGATGATATCCATAGTACATACTGATTCATACAAAATGGTTGAATTGGGTATTGACACATTTATCAATTTAAATAATTTATACTGCGAGGCACAAAAATTAATGATAGTGGAAAATAGGTATGTAGGAAAATTTCGTCACCTCAAAAGGAAAAGGTCGTATGTTACAATTTCGCGATTCTGAGGTTTATACATGAAAAAATCGAGCTCGAGCTAAAGTTTCTGTTTTCAATAACGTCGTATGTCTTGTTCGACCTATGATTCGTTGAATTGATAAAAACGTAAAGTCGTTTGTTATATGTATATATATTTACTTCATGAGAAACGTCGTATGTGAGGCAATAAGGACGTATGTGTTGATAGCATTTTCTATAACGTCGTATGGTTTCACATACGGCCTTTTACCATGACCAATATGTTTTCGACAATTGTTTCATACGACGTTTCGCTGTGGTATAAGCTCGTATGTGTTGAGCTGTTTTGAATAAAGTCGTATGAATCGTGAAGTTGGTTATACATTTCACACATACGACCTTTTGTCATATCATTGATATTTCGTTAATTGAACATAATAATGTAGTTGCGATTGAATAAAGTCGTATGTGTGCTCAGAAGCGAAAGAATTTTTAAAATATGTATTCAACCAATGAAATTAGAATTTATAATCTAAATAATCATACATGTATTAGTTTTCACACCCTACATTATAATACCTAGGCGCTATACATATAATATTGTGAACATCTCTTGTCATGGTGTTAATATGATTTCATCTTATAGTTTTTGGAAATAAACTTTTGGGTTTTACTGCTAAGAAACTAACAAAAAGGTTCTATGTAACATTTCATACTAAAATATAAATAGGAATAAAGTTGTATGTGCACAACATACGACTTTATAGTAAGAAATATTTCTGAATGAAACGCAAAAACGTCGTAAGTACCACATTGATTTGGTTTTTCAATTACGATTAATATATCAATTAGATGAGTATCAAGTTGATTACTAAATCAGATAAATAACAAATTTGTCAAAATGAATGAATTTACACTATTGTATAATAGCGTTGTTCAACATAACTGCAAGCTCTCAAAACTTCATTTGCATTTTACTCGAAACTACATTTTTGCACATACGACCTTCTCCTTTTGAGGTGACAATTTGAAGTAGTCATAATCTAGACGTCGATAATAATTTTTTCATTCGGTTACTAACGAATCTAGGGAGCCGTGAATCGCAACATTTTTCTGCTACTATTTTTCTATCTATTTGATGAAAAATACATTTATTAGATGAGCGTTAGCGAAGAACTCCATTCCACTCTCGTGGAGCTTTGTGTGTGTTCTGTTTGTCTGTGTACCCACTCCACAGGTCGCGCGGTTCGACTGAAACTCTTGCTGGACGCGTAGATTCAGCCGACTTTCAGAGATGTGTATAGTTGTTGGGTTGAATCCGTCGGACCATTAATGAGAGACATCATCTCAAACGATCGAAAACACCATAGCATTCGGCTGGGCAAGAACATCTCTCCAAATAACTTCAGAGTGTGACTGAATATATACACATAAATGATAGAGATTATTGAGAATTTGTATGCAATTCGGAACGGCCGTGTTGAGAAAAATAATCGGACGGGCTTTAGCGAGGATTCAATTTGACATACTGAAAAAAATTGGTGTTCGTTTTTATTTTTATTTTTTTTTGGTTCGTTTTTATGTTTTTTTGTCGGTTCTCCACAGGTCAAACGGCTACAGCTATCAACTTCAAACTTTTCTCAATATGGTTCCTCATCTAACTTAGATCTGTATAGTTTTGTGGCATTATCGGGTGTAACTTATTTTTTTATGAATTTTAGAAATTTCGAAAATATCCATTAGAATAACATGACGGAAAAAAAAAAGATTTTAATTCTCCAAAAAGATGAAATTTTGCGTGAAGTTGAATTACATTTTGATACACATTTCTAAAAAAAATCAGCTTGATCGGGTCAGCCATTTTGAAGAAAAAACATCAAATGTGCTAAGTTGGTACCACTCGAAGCAGTTTTTACCCATTTTTACCCATACTATTAATTACTATTCGCTCGTCTAGCAACGCATATATGGCGTTTTCCTAGTGTAATAAAAGTCTTCTATTCATCGAATAGATAGAAATAATAGCAGGAAAATGTTGCAGTGATTGATTCACGGCTCCCTCGATTCGTTAGTGACCGAATACTGAAAAAAATTGATGTTCGTTTTTATGTTTTTTTTTCTCATGTTTTTTCGTCTGTTCTCTACAGGTCAAACGGCTACAGCTATCAACTTCAACCTTTTTTTCAATATGGTTCCTCATCGAACTTAGATCTGTATAGCTTAGTGGCATTATCGGGGGGTTACTTTTTTTTTAAGAATTTTAGAAATTTCAAAAATACACATTAGAATAACATAGGCCTACGGTAGCGGAAGAAAAAAGAAAATATTTTTATTTTCAAAAAAAATGAAATTTTGTGTGAATTTGAATTACATTTTGATACACATTTCTAAATTTTTTAGCTTGATCGGGTCAGCCATTTTGAAGAAAAAACATAAAATGTGCTAAATTGGTACCACTCGAAGCAGTTTTTACCCATTTTTACCCATACTATTACTATTCGCTCGTCTAACAACGCATATATGGCGTTTTCCTAGTAATGCATGAATCTATTTTTTCACAAAAATCGATTTTCATCTACCCGATTAATCGATTGAATCTACCCGGAGGAAATAAATCTAATAGACTCTTGATTGCCACAAGTCCATGTGTTAAAGCAGATCCTCGCTGGCAGTCGGTCTGTAACGCGGTTCGCCAGCACTTGTGGCCATTAAACCGTTGCTCCTAGCATAGCGCATAATGCTCTAAATCACTCTTTACTCGAATGGAAACATAGCAATTAAAATTATACAAATATTTGGAACAAGGCATGTTAGTGTGCTTATGATGAATTATAATTATGTTCAATTATTAATGGCAAAATGTGAATTATGCCCCAAAACATAGCCTCGCATAGGTTATTAGCTTGTATAAATATGTAAATCGTTGCAATCATTTGAAGAATCTGTGCAATTATATTCGGCCTTTTGATAACTAGCTAAACGCGGCTCCGAGCTGTTTCCGGCTGAGAGTGGCTCACTGCGGGACGAGCTGGACTTCCGGCCAGCGACAACTTGTCTGCGAGTCGTGCTTCAAACGGGCCTGGGCTCGAGTCGACATGTGATGCTCATTCTGCTGTGCTACCAGTAGCACCACACTGCCTACTCATCGCTACTTCATCATACCATAGCACGGGTCGGCTACTGAGTCATGACGTCACACATCTTGGTCACCTTCAGTACCATTAAAACACCGACTTGCAGACAAATTCTCGCCTCTGGTCATTGGGTACTGTGTTGTAAATCAAGTCGATGTTCATGTCCCCCGTGGCTTGTTCAGCTGGAGCACTGCTTTAGAGAGGCAAGCTGCTGTGAGGTGATCGAGTCACACATGGTCACAGGCCGACAGGAAACACTCTCTTCAAAAAGCTCAGACCTACAGGTGTTATTTACAATACATGTACTGAAGTGTCTTCATTGTTTAATGAGTAATGAGAATAATTTAGATTCTATTGATTTAACTAACAGTTAAACCAAACAGCAAGTTTACGAACAAGTACAATTGAAATGTATAGCTCGTCTTCCTCACCTAAAACTATATAGTAATGGGACGCTGAAAACTAATCTTAGTTCTTTGAGTGTTCGTTATTTGTTGCAATACTTGTTTGATATATTGTAGTCACTAATTCATTGATAATTCATCATAGATAACTCACTGCCTACTCAAGAATCTAACGTTATTCGTGAGCTATATTGTGAAATATATAATCAGAATCGTTTTTCATCAACGCCCTTGGAGACAATTATAATTTCTCAGTATAGTCGTACGAATCAAGGTGTGTAGAACTTTCGCACACAAACATATCGCTCATCCCACACCACCGAGCAAGATGCGTTTTCCCCGTCGAACATTTCAACGAACCCACAAAATCCTGCCCAACAATGTGAACACGACATGATTTACAACCGAAAACAGAGTAATAGAATATTGTGTTTAATTCTTGTTCTGCGCACTTACACACGATTACCAACAGAACATGCTGTTGATATATTCACCCATCAAGAGAACCAACCAAACAGAGCTCGACATAATTACACCAACATTTCCATCAAACATTAATATAAAACCAAAACACGACAAATGATGAATTTCTTAATAAACCAACTCCTTAATAATACCTTTTAGACCCTTCACACACCATATACATTGCACGTCGTTCTCTCTCTCTCGTTTGTTGTCTGTTCTTTGTTCCCAGCCGATGTGATCTTCGTTAAACAGCCGAAACAGCCGGCTAATGGGCGCGGATCACGCGAGCCAGCACGGCCGAGCGGACATCTCGCCTGCATCAGGACCGAGTGCAGCAATTAGCCACGCTCCTTGCCCCCGAACAACTATTACCTCAGCCAGTGTTAGATACAGATATAAATGTAGACTAGATTATACTTTATAATATTAATGGTCGTGTGAATGGAGAATAGATAGCAGCCTAACCGCTGTGGAAATACAACACAGACGAGTCACTAGGATCTATTGGCGGCAGGTGGATGAGTGACCAGATGAAGGTTCATTAGAAGAGCTTTAGCGAGGATTCAATTTGACGTACTGAAACAAATTGGTGTTCGTTTTTATGTTTTTTTTTTTTTTTTTTTTCGGTTCTCCACAGGTCAAACGGCCACAGCTATCAACTTCAAACTTGTTATCAATATGGTTCCTCACCTAACTCAGATCTGTATAGCTTAGTGGCATTATCGGGGGGTAACTTTTATTTTTATGAATTCAATAAATTTAAAAAATACTCATTAGAATAACACAGCGGTAAAAAAAAAATATATATTTTCCAAAAAAATGACATTTTGCGTGAAGTTGAATTACATTTTGATACACGTTTCTGGTAACTTTCAACTTGATCGGGTCAGCCATTTTGAAGAAAAAACATAACATGTACTAAATTGGTACCACTCGAAGCAGTTTTTACCCATTTTTACCCATACTATTACTATTCGCTCGTCTAACAACGCATATATGGCGTTTTCCTAGTTATTGGCAATGCCAAAAATTTATTAGTAGTTTCCACTTTATTATAATATTAGTTCGTCACTGTTATAGTATGGCAAGGTTAGTTGTAAGAATGGTCACCAGGCTAAATCTCGCCAATTAAAGTCCTTAATAATAATAATGATACATTTTATAGATGTTACAAGGAGACAGTTTGAAAAAAAAAGTTCCAGGCTGAACATTTCCATCCCAGCATATTATATTATAAAATAGAATAGTACACCATATAGTTATATGAATATATAAATATATTTATACATTATATAACTTGATATATATATATATATATATATATATATATATATATATATATATATATACATATATATATATATATATATAATATATATATATATATATATATACATATATATATATATATACATATATATATATATATATATATATATATATATATATATATATATATCAGTGGCGTATACAGAGGGGGGGATGGGCGGCCCTCCCCGAAACCAAACCGAAGCTGGACTGAAATGGCATTATTAAAATAAAAAGCATAAAGTTTGTGATGAATAAAATATTATATGTTATTTTATGAAGTTAATAATTGGAATGTGTACGTGATAGTTGTTAGGAGTGGGCTATATTATAATATTCCTCTGTGGAGCAAATGTTCAAATACGACTATCGATTTGATTTATCTCTCCACATCAATAGAAGATCATAGTAGATGAGCGCGAACTAGCGCTATCTAACCGATACGGCAAAAATACTCGATTGTCATATGTTGACCACTAGTCCACTATATAGAAACTAATGATTGACTTCTGCGCACTTGGTTTGAGCGGAGCTCTTGCGAAACCAAAGTTCAGTTTACCATCTTGTTGTAATTATAATATATTTCAAAACATAACCCAGAATTTGTATTCTTGCAACGTGTAAGAAACAAATACCACATACTCCCTGAGGATAGCCAATTTTCATCAAATTCCTCCCATTTCACAGTTGAGTTCCCCCCCCCCCCCCTCGAAATGTAATCCTGGCTACGCCACTGATATATTTTTACATATATATATATATAATTTGTGTGATGATGTATCAATTTTCTATTTAACGACGTTTCAAACGAATTACATCGTACATGCTCAAGTTGAATACAGTTTAAAAGTGTATCACTCCAACTGATGGTCAAATAGAACTGAAAAAATAAACTAGCAATACAAATTTACATAATAGAAAAAAGAAAAGAATTAGAAGAAACAGAAACAGGCAACATAAACAATAAAACAAATGTATAAAAACTTCAACCGGCGGTTGTTTCTGCCTCCTGGACTGCATGATATAGAGAATCTTCAGTCCAATATACGAGGTCTTTTAATTCTGCATTGCCCGTGTCACTCCGCATCATCTTCTCTCTCTAATTCCGTTCTCTCCCTCACACTCACTACTTTACTCATGACCCGCTCGCTTATAGGAGTTTGTGATATCTTCGTCTTCATATTCCCCTCTGGCGTCCTATTCTCGATGTTGGGAAACTTCTTTTCGACCGGCGCAGGACTGTATTCCAGGAGTCCGATATCATTCCTTCTAGTTACTAGGAAAACGCCATATATGCGTTGTTAGACGAGCAGATAGTAATGGGTAAAAATGGGTGAAAACTGCTTCGAGTGGTACAAATTCAGCACATTTTATGTTTTTTCTTCAAAATGGCTGACCCGATCAAGCTGATTTTTTTTAGAAATGTGTATCAAAATGTAATTCAACTTCACGCCAAATTTCATTTTTTTGGAAAATTGAAATGTTTTTTTTTCCGTTATGTTATTCTAATGGATATTTTCGAAATTTCTAAAATTCATAAAAAAATAAGTTACCCCCAGATAATGCCACAAAACTATACAGATCTAAGTTAGATGAGGAACCATATTGATTAAAAGTTTGAAGTTGATAGCTGTAGCCGTTTGACCTGTGGAGAACCGACAGAAAAACATGAAAACGAACACCAATTTGTTTCAGTATGTCAAATTGAATCCTCGCTAAAGCTCGTCTAATAAGACTAATCTAAGCCCCAGTTCCGGTTCGGTGAGCTATAGATGTGGGGCTTGACCCCACTAACCGGCAGGTTATATGGGGATGTCCCCATGAAGTTAGTGCAATTCTGGCGCGAACATCCGTCCAGCGTGCCAATGAGGATGTGAACGATGTAACGGCATGATGCTAATGTCCTGTGCAGGTTGGTGCGTGTCTGCAGACGGTCTGGCAGTGCGAGAGGAGGATGGGAGATACGTCTTCACGGGAAACAGAGGAAGAGGAAAAAACAGGAGAGGCTTGGAAGGAAATGGAACGTAGTATGGTTTCGGGAAGCGCGTAGGAAGGGGTGGGCTGGAATACGCGGATATTATATTAATATATACTCTCTAAAGTAATGATTTGTATCATGTATGAGCGAGTTGATGTCAATATTTCTGTTCGAGCTGAGATGTACATGAAGTGTTGCCAACCGTCACTCCACTTCAAAATCAGATATCTGCATTTATTTCAAGCAAAACGCATATTGAATATATCAATTGAGACTCTGGATTGCAATTTTGACTGCAAACATCTACATAATATATTTATATAATATGAACTGGCATTCTCGTTTTCATGTTGATTATGTTATAGTTATATCTTGCAATATGCATAGTGTTATTCTGGATGGGCCTACTCATTGTTCAAGAGATTGTATTTCATATTGTTCTTGACTGTTGTCTCTACTCGGTATCCCATCTATTAGCTAGCAGTCAATCACATCTCTCTCTCTCTCTCTCTCTCTCTCTCTCTCTCTCTCTCTCTCTCTCTCTCTCTCTCTCTCTCTCTCTCCCTCTCTCTCTCTCTCTCTCTCTCTCTCTCTCTCTCTCTCTCTGTAACACGGTAGGTGCAACTCGCAGGCGTGGGAAGGTAAAGCGTTGAAGTAAGCACGCAATAAGGTATGTGTGCACTTTTCACCAAGTGAAACATATGCTCTCCCCTCCTCCCCCCTCCCCCCACCCACCCCCTCCCCCCCTCACATGTTCGCTAACTTGATCGTGTTCATGGCACATGTGACAAGGGACATTTCGTTAATTGAATATCGTAATGTTTTATCTGATGTTTTACAGGAGATATCAGTCACCTCCAGATTCTTGTGAACACAACTTATACACAAACATATGAACGGGAAAAGAACGTACAAATGATAATAAATACACAAATCAATTAATTAAATGAGTGTCATTACACAATCAATAGTTCAACTGGAAAAATAGAATGGTCAGAATAGGGAATAGTGAAAATGGGCATTGGAATAATGTATATAGGTGAAGCATTTGGAATAGTAATCTTCAGTTAGTTATGCCTAGGATTAAATGTGACCGTTGCCTTTCCGTTGTCAAATAGCCAGCCAAACAGTAGGATAGAAGTGTTCTCCGTTCTATTGGAGAACTGAGTGCAAAGCCACTTCAAATGAAGAAATACTTTCAAAAGTTCACAATGATCAATTCTCACTGCTTCTCATTGTTGACATTATATGCTTATTCATTAACATGAGAACTTGGCACAAGGGCATTGTTTCCCTGCAGGGGATGACAGCTCCTAGGGGGCACCACAAGGGCGATCTACCTCCTTGATGAAGTACTTGGATATAATACTAGCAAAACGCCATATGTGCCTTGTTAGACGAGCGGATAGTAATAGTATCGGTAAAAATGGGTACAAACTGCTTCGAGTGGTACCAATTTAGCACATTTTATGTTTTTTCTTCAAAATGGTCGACCCGATCATGCTGAATATTTCCAGAAATGTGTATCAAAATGTAATTCAACTTCACCCAAAATTTCATTTTCTTGGGAAACACAAATATTTTTATTTTCCGCCATGTTATTCTAATGGATATTTTTGAAATTTCTAAAATTCATAAAATAAAAAGTTACCATCCGATAATGCCACAAAACTATACAGAACTACGTTAGATGAGGAACCATATTGGGAAAAAGTTTGAAGTTTATAGCTGTAGTCGTTTGACCTGTGGACAACGGACAAAAAAACATGAAAAAAAAAAAACGAACCCCAATTTTTTTCAGTATGTCAAATTGAATCCTCGCTAAAGCTCGTCTTATAACTCATTCTACACATTGTACATGTTTTACTGATATATCAAGATTTGATTCATTATTGGTGGCTTAACGACCCCACCAACAGCTACGTTATTCGGGGGTACGAATGATCGAGCAGGTGATGATGAAACTATGGAGTGATGATAGGACATTTACAAAAACCCATGCCTTATGCGGGACTCGAACCCACGTCCAACGGTAACTTCAGTTTCTGAAGCGGTGCCTCAGCTGACTGAGCTACCAAGAAGACACTGTATGCACTAAAACTAGGAGACACTGTACGCACTAGAACTAGAAGACACTGTACGCACTAAAACTAGAACACACTGTACGCACTAGAACTAGAACACACTGTCCGCACTAGAACTAGAACACACTGTCCGCACTAAAACTGGAACACATTGTACGCACTAAAACTAGAACACACTGTACGCACTAGAACTAGAACACACTGTACGCACTAGAACTGGAACACACTGTACGCACTAGAACTAGAACACACTGTACGCACTAAAACTGGAACACACTGTCCGCACTTAAACTAGAACACACTGTCCGCACTAAAACTAGAACACACTGTCCGCACTAGAACTAGAACACACTGTCCGCACTAAAACTGGAACACACTGTACGCACTAGAACTAGAACACACTGTACGCACTAGAACTAGAACACACTGTACGCACTAGAACTAGAACACACTGTCCGCACTAGAACTAGAACACACTGTCCGCACTAAAACTAGAAGACACTGTACGCACTAGAACTAGAACACACTGTCCGCACTAAAACTAGAACACACTGTACGCACTAGAACTAGAACACACTGTACGCACTAGAACTAGAACACACTGTCCGCACTGAAACTAGAACACACTGTACGCACTAGAACTAGAACACACTGTCCGCACTGAAACTAGAACACACTGTCCGCACTAAAACTAGAACACACTGTACGCACTAGAACTAGAACACACTGTCCGCACTAAAACTAGAACACACTGTCCACCAGAACTAGACACACTGTACGCACTAGAACTAGAACACACTGTACGCACTAGAACTAGAACACACTGTACGCACTAGAACTAGAACACACTGTCCGCACTAAAACTAGAACACACTGTCCGCACTAGAACTAGAACACACTGTACGCACTAGAACTAGAACACACTGTACGCACTAGAACTAGAACACACTGTACGCACTAGAACTAGAACACACTGTCCGCACTAGAACTAGAACACACTGTCCGCACTAAAACTAGAACACACTGTACGCACTAAAACTAGAACACACTGTCCACCAGAACTAGAACACACTGTAGGCACTAAACTAGAACACACTGTACGCACTGAAACTAGAACACACTGTACGCACTAGAACTAGAACACACTGTACGCACTAGAACTAGAACACACTGTACGCACTAGAACTAGAACACACTGTCCGCACTAGAACTAGAACACACTGTACGCACTAGAACTAGAACACACTGTACGCACTAGAACTGGAACACACTGTCCGCACTAGAACTAGAACACACTGTCCGCACTAAAACTAGAACACACTGTCCGCACTAGAACTAGAACACACTGTCCGCACTAAAACTGGAACACACTGTACGCACTAGAACTAGAACACACTGTACGCACTAGAACTAGAACACACTGTACGCACTAGAACTAGAACACACTGTACGCACTAGAACTAGAACACACTGTCCGCACTAAAACTAGAACACATTGTACGCACTGAAACTAGAACACACTGTACGCACTAGAACTAGAACACACTGTCCGCACTGAAACTAGAACACACTGTCCGCACTGAAACTAGAACACACTGTCCGCACTAAAACTAGAACACACTGTACGCACTAGAACTAGAACACACTGTCCGCACTGAAACTAGAACACACTGTCCGCACTAGAACTAGAACACACTGTACGCACTAGAACTAGAACACACTGTCCGCACTAAAACTAGAACACACTGTACGCACTAGAACTAGAACACACTGTCCGCACTGAAACTAGAACACACTGTCCGCACTAAAACTAGAACACACTGTACGCACTAAAACTAGAACACACTGTCCGCACTAGAACTAGAACACACTGTACGCACGCACTTCATGTACAGCCAATAAACAATTGAATGCAGAAGTACGCGTAGTGGTCGGTTAGCCATGTTTGTGACCGCGAGTGTACTCTGATGGGACACGATGATGGGTTTGTGAAAGTAATAGTTTCTTACACTTAATTCGCTTATCTTTGTGTTGATCGCCCCGTCTTGCACACACTCACATCGTAACGACCTTTGACCTCCGAGCTCGAACCTCAATATCTATCATTCAATATCGTCTTCGCCATTATTGCCAGTTTACCACCACGCACGGCCCTCTTGCAACCTGCCTGCCTGAACGTGCAGCATTCACAACAATCTAGTGGGCGGTGATTGCCATGGCCTTCCATTACTTCATTTGAATGCTTGTGTATTTTTATCGAACGAAATCGTTTTTCAAAATGGCAGTGCTCGGCACGGCACGGTTAGCTGGGATAGCTCATGTATAGTCTGGCAATCTGCAGCAAGTGTCGGAGATATTGCTCTTGTTGCCCGGCGAGAAGATACGTCACACATCTCCACAGACTTCATTGCACTCTGGGCCCAGATTCACAAAGAATTGTATCTCTCAAAACGTTCCAAGTTATAACAGTTTTATGACTTATCACCAGACTTGGTTATAACTCGTATTCACGAAACATTTCAAGCAAAAGTTTCAACAATAGTTTGTTTTGAAGTTATCACCGGTCTTGACTGGTTTTAGTGGAGATACAACACTCACCTCGCAATTGATTTCGATGATTTTGGATATTGTCCTCACTCAAATTCACTCAGTATCATGTTTCGAAGATAAAGATGAATGTTGGGAGAGTTTGGAAGTAAAGACACGATCCTATTTTCAATTATTATATTAATTATTCTATCCTAACCTCACATTTGGGAAGTTCGACTGACAGCTGACAGAATTGGCGGTGAACAAAATGCAAAGCCTTCTTGATGATCAACATCAAAAAGATTCACAACGATTATAAGAAAACAAACGTAGAAATATGTAGAACATTTTATTCTTTCATTTTGATTTTAAATATTATCTTGTTGTAGAAAACCAATAATTGATGTTCAAATTGCGTTATTACAAACTCATTGACGTCCCACTCTTTGCTCTCATTGGTTGACAGTCGAAAACAATGACGTCACAAGGCCACGGCACGGTAAGTTGGGGTTAAAGTAAACACCAAGATAAAATGTCCCTAAAATTCTTTGTGAATAGGGTTTAAAGATAAAACCGTGATAAAGTTAGAACGTGTTATCTCGGTTTTAACTTAGAACGGTTTAAGCGCTAAAATGTTTCAAGATAAAATTCTGTGTGAATCTGGGCCCAGCATATTGTACTTGAGAGTCCCTGGGAGTCGATTTAGCGGAATATCAGATTCTTGTCCGTGACGTTTGAACGGTGTGAGATATCGAAACTCTGAAAACAAGGACACAGATGTTTATAATAACTATTCATCTCAAATCGCCTGATCGTCACAAGCATACGCTAAAGAATACCCATTTTTCAACCGTATATGCGCGTGAGTCGTGACAATTGGGCGATGAGATAAATAGATATTACTCACACCCTCTTAAAGGTATTGAAGATATATACATTTTTAATTACTACAAACATCATTATGAAGTGACATCAATTAATAACTTGGTCAAATAAACTTTCGAAGAGACTAAACGATTTTTTAAAACCACTTATCTCAAGTCGTTTCCCAGAAACAAGTATCATGCTAATTGAAAATGAGATTATTCATGAATAATAAAAAAAATGAACAAATGTAATTCTGTGTTTTTTAATTTGTTTGTTGGTGATGTGGAAGCACAATATGAAACATGAACTTGATCGGGTGTGAAATGTAAGACTTGGGATTCTCTGTCTGCTCGATTTAGACAAATATTGGTTTATTAGTGGGACTTTTGAACGGTATGAGATTTAGACATTCTGGAAACGAGGAAACATTTTCAATACCTTGAAGATGGTATGTACGCTCAAAAAATGTGTATTTTTAAGCGATTTAAGATAAACAATTATTACTTACACTATATGTTTTAAAATCAAGAAAGGGGCATGATTGTGCATTTTGTGACTAAAGCATGAAACTTTCAGGACATGTTATGACATAAAAAGACATGATTTTGGATATGGACGTCGGCTGGATTCTGCCCCCGAGGGGCGGTACGCCGCCCCCAATTGTCACTACGCGCGCGCTTGGTTTTCATTTATTATCTCATGAACCGTATGTGCTACAGAAAACTGTGAATCATTTTTAAAAAGAAGAAGAGTTGTTCTTTATAACAATATATAACTTTTTAAGATTAAGCCAACCGTGTTGGAGAAAAAAAATGTTGAACAAAATTACTGCATCGCAGATTTTCAGTTTTTGCTCTAGAAAACTTGAACACATATGAACTCATCCTTTAAAAAAATACTGTTTGTATCCTTCATTATTTACGCATAATAATATATATAATATGTTGCATTGACGTGATTAATTGTTACACAAATAATTATTGAACATGTTGAAGTGCGGCCGTGAGCGCGTCCGCCGCCGCTCGACCCTTCCCGGCTACCGCCTAACCCGCCTTGCTACGAGTAAACACATAAGACTCTTTTAGTCTCACATAGACTCACATAAGTCTTGCTAATGTTAATGGAATATTTTCGATCTTGGAATTATTCTAGTTATCAAACACTCCCTCATTTACTTCACGGTTTTTACTAAATAGTTCACACTTGAAATGTACACGTAATATACTAATATAAATAGTCAATAATTTGAATGATATGTTGGTATTTTCATTAGGTTCTAGAAATACATAGACATGTTTACATAGGCGTATATTACGTGATAAAGGAGGTCCACTACGGTATATGAATGTTATTGTCCTGAGGTATTCTCAAACTGAAAAGTATTCTTGTAATTCCTGTATTTTCATCCATCGGCCGCTCATTAAAATTCTGAATTCTTGGATTTTCGCGATGTCTTTGTCGGATTATCATCTCACCCGAAAACACGTGCGAGTGGTACGGCCACTTTAGGGGTGGTGGGGGGTGGTAAGTGTACATCTTGTAAACACATGTGCAACAGCCCGAGACTTACTTGGGATTCTAGGTAATATTAATTTTGAGAGTTATTGTTAACACTGTATTTCTGCGCAGCTTTTACAATATTTTTTTCAGTTTTCGTCGTGTGACTGGTGTAGTAAGTTGTAATTCTAGTTGATGTGATCATAAAAGTGCTGCTACAGTATACATAGTGAGGGTTCAGTAGGGTGTTTTTTAATATGTGATTTTTGAGTTTCTTATAGTGCAAGCGTGTTACTTATACGTGTAAAATGTTGATTAGGTACGTGTTATTTAATATGTGAATAAAAATACTTATATTGATTTGTGATGAAAGTGGACGATTGTGGTATTGTTCAAAATTAGCCTAGTACAATGAAGCGCGCACGTGAGGGAGATGTAATAATAAACTATGATCTGTGCGTTTTATGTCAAGTGCAGACTAGTGACCAATTGCAATGTCCAGCTAACAGCAAACGTAAAGATGTTGGAGCAGGCTATATTTCGCTGGCAAATAGTATTTTTGAATTTCGAACATTGAACTAGTTGCCAATGAAAATAAAGGTAAATCCCACCTACAACGCTGAAGAGATTAAAGCACTTTTAGAAGGAAACAGAGCATCATGGCACAAATCATGCAGGCTGAAGTTTGATAACAGGGCGCTAGAGAAGGCACACAATCTGGCAAACGTAGAAAGGGTAGTTGATAATAGTTGTACGTCAGTTTCTCCCAGAAAAAGTAGACTTAAGAGTAAGTCTTCGTGGTGCTCGTCTTTTGTAAATCGCATTCGCGTGTGTTTTTTTTGTGACGAAACAGGAGGACAATTATCCGAAGCGTTGACCAGAGAGATAAACGAGCGTGTTTCAGCGATTGCAACGATATTCTTGATACGTCAGTACTGCGAAAGTTAGCTGCAGGAGATATGACGGCTATTGATGCAAGCTATCACCCCAATTGCTTGCGAGCATTTTACAACCGCGCAAGAAAAGTTAGTATAGATAAGGTGAAGGAGACTGAAGGTTTACGAACTAAAGCTATTGCCGATAGCAACGCGTTCGCTCAATTGATAGCTTATATTGAAGACGAAACAAGTATCGGAAAATCACGTCCTTCTTTCAAATTAGTAGACCTAAGCGAAATATATATGAGGAATCTAAACTATATTCTGAACAGTGAGGATCCTGAATCAGCTGGATCATCAACAAGACCACATTCTACTCGCTTAAAAAATAGAATTTTGGAAGCTATTCCAAGTTTAAAGTCAATGGCAGTAGGTAGAGATATAGTTTTGATGTACGAATCGGACCTCAGTACTATTGTTTCACAATCAAGAAACTACGACGACGAAGCACTGTGCTTATTACGCACAGCAAAAACCATTCGAAATGATATTTTAGAAAAGGAGTACATCTTTAAAGGGAAATTTGAGAAGAATTGTCAGTTGGACAGTATCCCACCGAATTTGATCGCCTTTATTAATATGGTGTTCTACGGTACAAATCCTGATGCCGAGTGTAAGCCATCTTCTCAAGCTGTCATGTCAGCTGCACAAACTATGATGTACAACTGTGTTAAGTATCACCGTGAGGGTAAGATGTACACAACAGCAGTTCCACGCCACAGTAAGCAGCGGGAATCACCGCTCGTCCTATACAAAGGTATCAAGTTATATGTGAGTACAAGAAAAGCTCAGCTTGTTGACGAGAATCACAACTTTGGAGTAAGTGTGTCATACAGACGTGTCACGGAACTATGCAATGATTTTGCTAACACTGTGTGTGATAGGTATGCACAGGACGGTGTAGTTTGTCCACTAAATCTGAAAAAGGGGTTATTCGTCACTGCTGCAGCAGACAACTTGGATCATAATCCATCGTCGACGACAGCACGTGGTGCATTACATTGTACTGCTATTTCGTTGATGACCCACCCAACTGCAGGATGTCAAGGAGTGTCACGAGACATTGGATTTATTAACAAGGAAGTTTGTGGAAGGACATCGGTTGCTCGATTACCAGACTCCTTTGCTATTGTTCCAGCAGCTCCTCCTCTTAAGAAAGACATCCTAACGCCACCCTTACCTATGAAAGTTTCACTTCCTTCTTCTGATTTACTGCTGAGTAGGGATTGGCTGTCACACATCAATGAACTAGTTACGTGTGGTGGAGAAAGCTTACAGCCAGGGAATATGATCTCTTGGTCTGGATTCTACGCTACTCTTGACCCATCAGAACAACTGACAAGAAATGCTCCTCTCACGACAGTTTCCCTTTTACCGTTGTTTTTGGAACAAGCTCATACAGCCTCGATGATACTACATGTATTTAATGTTGTAAAATCTGCTGTTCAGTTTCTGAATCCTGGTCAAGCACCAGTAATCACTTTTGATCAACCTCTTTTTACATTGGCGAAACAAATACAATTCAACTTGCCATCTACCCACGGAGAAGACAAGTTCGTTGTGTTCATGGGTGGTTTGCATGTAGAGATGGCGGCATGGAAAACCTTGGGTGACTTATTAAATGGATCCGGATGGGTGACAGCTCTAGTAAACGCAAATGTTGTTACGAGCGGCAAGGCACAATCATTGTTATGTGCTTCACATATTGGAAGAACCAAGTATGCTCACCAAGTAACAGTTGCAGCTCTGTATGTTTTGAGAAGACGTGCTTTTGAGGAACAGAATCCAGATGAAGATGTGTCATATGAAGAATGGAGTGCACAGTCATCGGAAAAATTTCCTCAATTTCTATATTGGAGTGTGGTCATGAAACTGCAACTAATAGTCTTGGAATTCATCAAATCTATACGTCAAGCAAATTTCAACAACTATGTACAGTCGTTGACTGATCTTATCCCTTGGTTTTTTCATTTTTGATCATTTCAACTATGCAAGATGGTCTAGTGTTCATCTTAGAGATATGATCAATCTTGAAACCACACATCCATATGTGTATGAACAGTTTCAACTTGGATCTTTCGTAGTCAAGAAAATTAATAACCCTTTTTCTTGCATTGCTTTGGACCACGCACATGAGCAAGAAAATGCCAAGCTGAAGGGTGATGGAGGAATTATTGAATTAACAGAAAGTCCAGACGCCTTGAAAAAATATATGCTAGCTGCTCCTGAGTTGTCTAGGATAATTGAGGAGTTTGAGTCCCAAACTAAGTACGACAAGGAAGACGTGTACGTGCACCACGAGCAAGGCAAATCCTTCCAAAGCAGTTTCATGCAGAACGTGTTGTCCTTGATATCGGCTTTCGAAGAACTGGGTAATCCATTTAATGAGACAAGCCAAGACCTCTATGCCGTAGACACTAAACTTGTTTTTGATGAGGTGGCTAAAAGGATTTAAAAAATCTGGAGATGAACGGGAGAAAGCTCTTTGCTACGTTTGTGGATGAACGTCTCTCCGAATGTACTCTACCAGTCTCGAGTCCAATCAAAAAGAATAAAGTCCTCTTATTCAAGAGCAAAGTAAAACGTAGTAAGAATACGAAAGTGACCTCTCTCAAGAATGACGTCGTACTCTTTAGTCGCATGTATATATCTTGCCAAACTCGGGGAAGCAATTTAGAAGAGTTTTTCTCCTACGAAAATCAAGGAACACCACCATCAATATCATGCAATGGGAACATTCGTTCATGTACAAAATCCGATTTATTAAAATGTATTGAAAATGAACAAACTACGCAAACTACAAGACCTGCAGTAGACGTAATGATTTTGGATGGATCAGTTATTGTCCAGATGACGTCTCCGAAACTTTGTAAGACCTTTCAAGAATATGTGAATAACGTGTTCATCTCGTATATCAACTGTCAACTTAGCAACGTACAGCGTCTTGATGTGATATGGGACACTTACATAATAGGGAGTCTGAAGACACATGCTCGAGAACAACGTGGTGCAGGTGTACGACAGATTGTGACTCCTAGCAGTCCCATCCCAAAGGATTGGTCAAGCTTTCTCCGAAATGACAACAATAAAAAGGATCTTTACAATCTGCTGGGTACATGTCTCGCCAATATGGTCGTAGCACCTGGAAAGTTGGTATGTAGTACCGTCGAAGATTATGTTGTAAGTAATAAACCAGAGGGTCTTCATAGCATATCACCTTGTTCCCATGAAGAAGCTGATACGCGCATCTTTCTGCATGTCCAGGATGCAATTCAGAAATGATTCTCAAAATGTATGATTAGAACTGTAGATACAGACGTCGTGGTTTTAGCTGTTTCAGCAGTTGTTAAACTTCGTTTAGATGAGCTGTGGATTGCCTTTGGAACCGGAAAGAATTATAGGTACATTGGTGCACATCTCATTGCTAGCTCCATAGAACCTCTTCGGTCGACAGCTTTGCCTATGTTTCATTCATTGTCTGGTTGCGACACTGTTTCGTCATTCTTCGGTGTCGGCAAAAAGAAAGCATATGAAGCTTGGAGCGCCTTTCCAGACCTGACTGAAGCTCTCCTCAGAATTTCAAATCCTCCACTTACACCAAATACAATACATGTGGAAGACTTGCGTATAATCGAAAGATACGTTGTCATCATGTATGATCGCACGAGTGACAAACAAACAACAAACGAAGCGAGACTAGAAATGTTTACCAAGAAACTAAGAACTCTAGAAAATATTCCACCTACAAGTGCTGCATTACATCAGCATATCATGCGGGCTACATACCAAGGAGGTCACGTGTGGGGACAGCTATTTGACAAATTACCGAGTTATCCGAGTCCTGAAGACTGGGGTTGGAAAAAAGAAGAAAATAGTTGGTTACCGTTTTGGTCAACTTTGCAAGACGCCCAACATTCATTGAGGGAACTGATTAAATGTAATTGCTCGGTAAATTGTACTGGTCGGTGCAAGTGTCTGAAGTCCAACTTGGCGTGTACGGCTCTCTGCAAGTGCTCAGGAGAATGTGAAAGGGAGGACTAACTTGGTGAGTTCGCTTGTATTGCACTGCACTTTAATTAAAATTGCGATTATTATTTAAAACAAATGTTCGAAACAAATTGCATGTTATGTTTATGTACGAAGAAGGTGGGGGAGGGGAGGGGGCTGTACCGAGCAGAACATTATATTTCCAGTTGAAATTAATGCTTTTCACATTACACTAAATTTATCATCATATTATAAAAAAAAAATTGAATGGCCGCCAAATCAGCACGGTTTCGAAAATCCAAGATTGAACACTCATATATGGACCAATATTTATTATCTACCGTACAATATGTTAGTGCTTTCAATTAACTGCTAAATCTACTTTTGAAAGATTATTGGTTATTGACTGTAGAACTTACATCGCTTTCTATGATCGAATTATCGAGCTCAAATTGTACGTAGATCAAATGAAGTCTTAACAAGTGACACATTTTTGTAAAAATCGTAGTCTTAAAACTTGAAAGAATAAACTACAATGTTTTATGACTAGGATGAATGACAAGGATATTTTATGAATTGTATGACTGAGCGAGACTGAGCGAGAACACGTAGCACGGGTTAGGCGGCAGCCGGGAAGGGTCGAGCGGCGGCGGACGCGCTCACGGCCGCACTTCAACATGTTCAATAATTATTTGTGTAACAATTAATCACGTCAATGCAACATATCATATATATTATTATGCGTAAATAATGAAGGATACAAACAGTATTTTTTTAAAGGATGAGTTCATATGTGTTCAAGTTTTCTAGAGCAAAAACTGAAAATCTGCGATGCAGTAATTTTGTTCAACATTTTTTTTCTCCAACACGGTTGGCTTAATCTTAAAAAGTTATATATTGTTATAAAGAACAACTCTTCTTCTTTTAAAAATGATTCACAAGTTTCTGTAGCACATACGGTTCATGAGATAATAAATGAAAACCAAGCGCGCGCGTAGTGACAATTGGGGGCGGCGTACCGCCCCTCGGGGGCAGAATCCAGCCGACGTCCATATCCAAAATCATGTCTTTTTATGTCATTAACATGTCCTGAAAGTTTCATGCTTTAGTCACAAAATGCACAATGAAAGCTTTAAACCATATACTATTACACGGTTACACCATCTTGGAGGTATTAACAATATCTGTGTTCCCTCGTTTTCAGAATTTCGATATCTCATACCGTTTCAATTCAATTTCAATTTCAATTTATTCATTCATTTCTTTGATCAGTAACATTTCACACATTGTGTTCAAAAGTAGATGTTATGTAACTAGTCAGCATATAATATATTTCAAGAATTGAAACAGGATACAACAATAGAAACAGGAGAGAACAAAATATCAGTTATTACAATGTCAATACATTGAGAATAAAAGTGAATCAATTAGTTATGTACAGTGGGGTGAAATTACGGTAGGGAGAAAAAGGATCTTTGGCGTGTTATTGACTAAGTGATAGGTACTCTCCCACTGAATATGGACACATTTTATAGAGGTAATTCTTGAGTTCATTTTCAAAACAATCGCTTCTAGGTATCGATTTAATTGTTGCTGGTAAGTTATTGTATAAAACTTTCCTGAATAGATTGGGCTCTTTTCATATAGTTTAAGTTATGTCGGGGTTGATAAAAATAATTCTTACTTCTGGTGTTGTAGCTTGGTGTTGAAGAGAGAGTATGGCTGTTGTTGGTAGTAAAAAGAATTGACTGATAAATGTATATTGCTGGTACAGTGAGTAGGTTAGGTCTCAGAATCTTGTCTGAGACTTTTGTTCCGTAGTTTGATAAGAGGGTGCTATTCCGCTGCTGGCAGAGACATGAAGATTGCTGAACCATGTGCTGAGCCTGGACGGTAGACTGCCCGCCGTGTAGGAAGTGAGTGTTGGGGCACGCAGGCCACGAACAAACAAAAGCAGAGCTTCGGAAGAATTCGCATTTCCCACTGATAAGTCGTTTTATGGATAAAATCTAAATAATATTACGTTTCTGTAATTTGTAATTTATACGACCGAATTTGATGTGCACATTAGACATGATATGTATTTATTTTAATTAGTTTAATTAAATGAAATGTTTAATGAGGTCAGGTTAACTCGAGGCATTAGGAACTGGTTTGCTGACGTCATGCGGTCCTTTAAGAGATGTGGGTTTAGATTTCATTGTTTGAGTTGATTTAGCCTTTAATTACATTAACTCTGGTCCGCGATTCAACCGAATATTATACTGAGTTAGTGACTCACTATGAGTTCAATAGAAAGGTAACACAGATATTCTCAATACCTTCAAGACGGTACAGGTTTTAATATCCAACTCTTGTCAAGCGTACGCAACACATTGAAGTACTGACAATTATCTGTCTTTCCTCTTTAAAACAATTACGATATCTCAAACCGTTCACAAGTTAGCACAAAAAACTGATATTTCGCTAAATCGACTCGATCGGATGAGTGTATCGAGCTGACTCCTCTTAATACTGAGAGAGCACTTGTGTCTCGCGTCCATGTTTGTTTACAGGTCAGACAGGTCAGACAGGTCAGACAGGTCAGACAGGTCAGACAGGTCAGACAGGTCAGACAGGTCAGACAGGTCAGTCAGAATATATTGTCATGATGGACGAGAGAAGAGATGGATGATGACACATTGTAGGAGGAGCAAGTGATGTGAGAATTGAGAGAAATATGAGACACGGTCTTCGGTTGATGTCAGCCCATTTTACTCGTTTTATGTGTTTAATGTGCTGTTGTGAAAGCGTTTTGTGCTGCTATCATTTACTGGTTCCTTTTAGATGAATAACAAACGGTAGCAGCCTAGCAGTACAGAACAATTCCTTAGTAGCACATTTCGGTACGAAACAAGCACATTTGCGGACACAATATTATGAAAAACATACATCGCAAAGATGTTGATGTCGGGGGGGGGGGGGGGGGGGGGGGATCACATCCACTTGGCCCTCCCTCGAATTTAAATTACTAGGAAAACGCCATATATGCGTTGTTAGACGAGCAGATGGTAATAGTATCGGTGAAAATGGGTAAAAACTGCTTCCAGTTGTACCAATTTAGCACATTTTATGTTTTTTCTTCAAAATGGCTGACCCGATCAAGCTGAAATTTTTTAGATATGTGTATCAAAATGTAGTTCAACTTCACTCAGAATTTCATTTTTTTGGAAAATGAAAATATTTCCTCTCTTTCCGCTATGTTATTCTAGCGGGTATTTTTGAAATTTCTAAAATTCATAAAAAAAAAACAAAGTTACCGCCCGATAATGCCACAAAACTATACAGACCTAAGTTAGATGAGGAACCATATTGAAAAAAAGTTTGAAGTTGATAGCTGTAGACGTTTGACCTGTGGAGAATTGACAAAAAAACATAAAAACGAACACCAATTTTTGTCAGTATGTCAAATTGAATCCTCGCGAAAGCTCGTCTAATAATTAGACGAGCTTTAGCGAGGATTTGACATACTGACATAATTTGACATAATTTGACATACAGAAAAAAATCGGTTTTCGTTTTTATGTTTTTTTTTTTTTTTTATGTTTTTTTGTCGGTTCGCCACAGGTCAAACGGCTACAGCTATCAACTTCAAACTTTTTTTCAATATGGTTCCTCATCTAACTCAGATCTGTATAGTTTTGTGGCATTATCGGGGGGTCACTTTTTTTTATGAATTTCAGAAATTTTAAAAATACTCATTAGAATAACATGGCGGAAAAAAAAGAAAATATTTTTTTTTCCCCAAAAAATGAAATTTTGCGTGAAGTTGAATTACATTTTGATACACATTTCTAAAAATTTTCAGCTTGATCGGGTGAGCCATTTTGATGAAAAAAAATAAAATGTGCTAAATTGGTACCACTCGAAGCAGTTCTTAAACATTACTACCCATACTATTACTATCCGCTCGTCTAACAACGCATATGGCGTTTTCCTAGTAACTAGAAAAAGGTAAGCAACACGAAACGTTTTTTAGCAGCACATTTCACCACAAACTTCACTTCCCAATAACTTCAGAGCAAATACACATTAGAAATGTGGGAGGGCGCAAGTGAATGCATCCAAGAAAAGGCATCGTCGAAAGTTTCAATTTGCAAATAGAGTTCCATTGAAATGAAGTATATGTATTTTACATGAGTGTTAAACTTGACATCGGCTTGTATTTATTTTAGTTCGAACCAAATATGACTTGACAAGTTTTGCGATGACTGCACTGCGAAGAAATGTCTCAATGAGCTATTTGCCTCGATCACTTCACTGCCAACAATAACGTGCACATTTTCCTTCTTATAAGATGAATAAAAAAACTTTTATTACATTATATTTTTCAAAACTGCTGGTCCGAATTGCATACATATCTTCAATAATGTGTATCATTTTTGTGTTAACATTTGAGGAGAATTTGAATTATATTGGCAAGAATTCATATTCCGATTTTTTCCTCCCAGCCTAATCTAATAGGGGTTTTAGGAATTTTAAGATGATGTTTCTCAAAAATGGTCCAACCGATTCGACCCAAAAACTACACAGTTCCAAGTTGGATGAGTTTGCGTGTACGTGGAAAAGTCTCATGTCGATCTGTAAAACCGTGCGACCTGTGCAGTGCGCACAAATGGAAATCTTCGCTAACGCTTATCTGAAGAAGATTCTCCAGAACGCGTGAAATGCTCCGAACCCGAATAACTTGCCTTGCGTGTCGATTACAGGCAGTGCCGCCGCGCGCGCTGATGCTCGATAAACCAAGTACACTGACGTCATGAGCCCACATTCGTTCTGTTGATATTCCACGAATACAAGAGTGACTATTTACTTGAACAGCTTATTTATGTTAAACCAGATTATATAGGTGTACAGTACATACAACCCCGTGTCGATAGCAGAGCTAGCCCAACATGTCGAGTAACTAATTCGAGATGGCGTTTCCGGTGTAATCGGTCGGGGGGTTGGGGGTCGGGGGTGTACTGGCTAGATAGACGCGACATTCAAATAGAGAGCCTAATAGAGGGGGGAGAGAGAGAGAGAGAGAGAGAGAGAGAGAGAGAGGGAGAGGGAGAGGGAGAGAGGGAGAGAGTGAGAGAGAGAGAAAGACATCTTACGACACTTATATAATATATATATAGTTTTATCTACAAAATAACTACCTTGTATTTTGAACGAGTATTATAAGAATCTCTCACACACACACACACCCATACACATGGACAGTAAAAAAACATATAAAACTAAAATCGTCGTCAATTGGTACCTTTGTAACAAAGATTAAGTTGGATTTAACTATCAGTTTATTGTCCTTGGTGAAAACACAGGTATTATCTGTTATTTGTGATTGGTCTTTGAAGAGCGTCGTTTGATTGGCCGAGGGAGTTAATGACAGGTTCTGTGTACGTGGTCGAGTGTGGGCCGCTGGCAGGGGCTTAATGCTACCCTTTAGCCGATCACTGCATCGAGTCAAGAGCAGGAGAGAGAGAGAGAGAGAGAGAGAGAGAGAGAGAGAGAGAGAGAGAGAGAGAGAGAGAGAGAGAGGGAGAGGGAGAGAGAGAGAGGGAGAGGGAGAGGGAGAGAGAGAGAGGAGAGAGAGGGAGAGAGAGAGAGGGAGAGAGAGAGAGAGAGAGAGAGAGAGGGAGAGAGAGAGAGCGAGAGAGAGAGAGAGAGGGAGAGAGAGAGAGAGAGAGAGAGAGGGTGGGAGGGAGAGAGGGAGAGAGAGAGAGGGAGAGAGAGGGGGA